>CM055194.1:7243302-7943378 GCA_029224185.1 Karalla daura
ATTTGTGACGTAGGGGCTTTATAACGCTTTATAAGGCTTTATAAATGAGGAGAAGGATTTGTACTGCACTGTACTGTCAGTACTTAACGTGATGTACTGTCAGGCTGTGAGGGCGCTTTTGTGTTTGTGATCAGATCATGCTGGTGGAAGGTTTCATCTACTGCCTGCAGTCCAGGTTGAAGCTGCGCAGACCTGAGGGGAGCATCAACGCCGGGGGCTGCAATTTCAATTCCTTCCTGCGGAGGACAGTGCGCTTCGTAGGTATGAGATCCACGACAGTCACACCTACAGAATGGCTCCACAGCGACGAGCCCACCCCAAGCCATCCGCCCATTGTCCCCTGTGCAGGTGTGCACGTGTTCGGCCTTTGTGCGACGGCTCTGGTCACTGACATTATACAGCTGTCGACGGGTTATCACGCGCCGTTCTTCCTCACCGTCTGTAAACCCAACTACACGCTGGCTGGTGCCTCCTGTGACAGAAACGCCTACATCACTAAAGACATCTGCTCAGGACACGACCAGCACGCCATCATGGCAGCCAGGTGAGTTGCGCTCTGTTTCCAGTTCCAAACGCCACTATGCCGCTATGTTCGGTTTCGAAAGGCTCAATGTGGCATTTATCGAAGCTTTCTGCTCTTTCTCATGTCCGACAGGAAAACGTTCCCTTCCCAGCATGCAACTCTGTCGGCCTTCGCAGCTGTTTATGTTTCTGTAAGAGAACTCCTCTCGATCCTCCATTCTTAATCCTTGACCAGTCTGGACCAGCAGTGTCTGCCAGGACAATTTTCTGCAGATGCATACTGTAGCTGCCACATCAATAACATCTGGGTGTCAAACACAATGGAGCAAAGCAATTAAAACATGTTTTACAAGATGATACAAGGTGATATCAATTTAACCCATCAATGATCAAAAGACATATCCAATGCAATCAGTGCTTTATTAAAACTGAGTAACAGTTACATATGATAATGACTTAACATCATCAGTAAATTGTCCTGACACTGATTGTCCGGGTGTACGTTTTTGCATTCACCTGCCTTCAGGTGCACTCGCCTGAGCACAGACCAGATCATAATGACTGATTATTTTCTTCCTTTCAGATGTATTTTAACTCCACCATCTCCGACAGCACCAAGTTGCTCAAACCCGTCTTGGTGTTTGCATTCGCCATTGCGGCGGCGTTGACAGGTCTGACTCAGATCACCCAGCATCGCAGCCATCCCATCGACGTCTACGTGGGCTTCCTCATTGGAGCCTTCATCGCTGCTTACCTGGTGAGACGTGACACGTGACAGCCCCGCAGCGTGTTGCGGCTGATTCGTTTTCCTCACGTATAAGGTCAAATGGTGAATAGGAGCAGGCTGCTGAGCGTAGACGGACTGTGCATCCTCTGATCAAACGGTGCGGCCGTCATCACGGATACCCCTTTGTGTTGCTGTTGCCGTGACAACTGCATCAGCCGCATCAAACGGGAGATTGAATCTGGGCAGCAGGATGAACAGCTCTTACAGTCCTAGAACTCAAGTTTTCATTGAGTAACGCCGCAGCAGGGGTTAGTGTATGACTGGAGTCTTGGGGTTGTAAGTTAAAGGTCTCCAACCTGAGTCTCGTCCATGGCTCTTCGGCAGGGCGCTTCACGCTTACCTTAGTGATCATACACCTGTGCTTGTCTGAATGGTCAAATATATTTGAGTTTTTGCATGGCTCTGTTACTGCAAAGAAAAGGTGGACCTGGATTTAAGTCCCTGACTGGGATTAATTTACAAACTCTCCTTATGTTAACAAGCGCTTATGGGAATCAACGCTGAATGTGTGTATGTGTGCCAATAATGGGTTTGCAATAGATAGGATTGGATCCAGCAGGCCTAAAACAGGTCCCCTAACACTATGACACCCTTTCTTCCTCAGGCTTTTCACGCTGTTGCCAATTTCAAGTCTTCTGATGACATCACTGTCGCCCCACCACCTCCACCTCCAAAGGAGGACCCTCTGCGAGCACTGACAGAAAGAGGACACGAGTCTGTCTACAATAAGGGTCCCGCCTCGGCCTCAGAGAGTAACGATGAAATAGCAGCAGCTCCCAGGCCCATGGAGCGACTGGAGGGGCTGGGCCCCCTTCAGCGGGAGAAGGACTCAATGGGAAGCCTGAAGAGGGCCAGCGTGGATGTGGAGCTGCTGGCGCCTCGCAGCCCCATGGGCAAAGAGACCATGGTGACCTTTAGCAACACACTGCCCCGGGCCAGCATGAATGTTAACGGAGTCCTGGGATCCAGCATCGGTCAAGAGGATGTGGGGCAGCAGGTGCAACCGGTGCAGCCAGTGCAGCCGGTACAGAGGCGTCTGAAGGCGGTGCAGGTCCCCATGGACCCGGTGCGATCACAGCAGCTGGTGTCAGAATGGAAGCAGAAGTCAATCGAGATGCGAGGCCTGAGTGTCCGGGACGACGTGGAGCGCGATGCCAGCGAAGACGGCTCTGAGCTGGGCTCTGTTGGGACTGATGAGGTGGGGTCCCCGGGTCCTGTCTACCAGCCCCCGGTGCACTCCGGGAAGGCACCCTCTAGCCGTAATCCCACTCCACCTCCAGGGGGCGCCAAGGCCGTAGCAACTCCCCGACCACCTCAGATCCCTGAAGCAGGGCCGCCACCGGTGTCCCCAAAGAGTGCCCTGACCCGCGCCAAGTGGCTCGCCATCCGGGAGAAGACGACCGGGGAGGGCTCAGCCCGCAGTGCCAGTAACCAGCCCCGACTCATGCAGGTCATTGCCATGTCAAAGCAGCAAGGCCTCCTCCCCTCCTCCTCTTCGGGTGAGAAGTCCTCCGAAACCACCTCCACCTGCTCAGGCACCTCATCTACCACCGACTCCCCACACTACCGTCCGCCTTACGACCAACGGGAGACATCAGGTATCATCACAGTGGATGCCCATGCCCCTCACCATCCTGTCGTACAAGCCCCTCCCCCGCCTCAAGCCCCACCCCTTGCAGGTAATGGTAACCCTTGGGAGTGGGCAGGGGTGTCCAACGAGGGTGACCAGAGAGACACCTACGACCTCAACAGCCTGACCCGTGGAGACTCTGCCGCCCATGGCAGCAGCTTCCGGCCACACCGGTCTGCCTCACCGCGTGCCGTAATCGACCCCACTCCGGGCCCTCCGCCATCTAATCCTCAGGTGGAGATGTCCGCAGATGCTCAGCGTAGGGAGATGGCCATGAGACGCAAGACGGCGCTGGTCCTGTTGGATCGAGAGATTCACAACCAGTCGGAACAGGAGAACTATTACAAGAGTTTGCAGGCAAGAAGGTTTAAGGAGTAGTCTCTTACACTTTCAAATGAAAAGCCTTATTTTAGTCATAAACAGTGCAGGACCTGGACACCGGTGCAGACTTTGTCACTATGCATCTTTGAGCTTTGTCTGATGGGAAGTTAGAGCCACAAAAAAGAAGTTTCCACTCATGAGGCTCAGTGGCTCCACCCAGTGGACTGGTTCCCCAGTGTCTCCACACCTGCATCACCCGTCTGCCTCGCTGGACCAGGTCAGTCCACCAGGTGGGGGATGGAGGTGACAGATGATGTTCAACATTTGTGTTGTTTTACACTGCTCGTGACAAATAACAGAAATTTTTGAATGTTGTATAAAAAATGTGTGAAGTGATCCATGGAGTCACCTTCTCCTCCAAATGCTGGAGGCCAATTTGTTCAGGACGGAGCAGCAAAAGGTGACACATTTGCCTACAGTTTGGAGCCACTGAGCAGTAAGCTGGAAAGCCTTGGGTCAATTGCAAGAAGTTCAGACAATGTGAAGGAAGCACACAGACGATTGTAAAGATTCATTCTGGAAGCACAAACATGCAACACACCTGAAGCCTGCAGGTGATAAAATCCTCCTGACAGAGGCTAGGAGCTGCTTCCTGCCTCAGGCCACCACCCCACCCCACCCCCCCCATGACATAATTTCCTGTAAAGTTTGTGGATGTCATGGTGGCCATTTTGGAGGTCTTAGACTGATTGTATATTTCAAGTGTGTTGTTGCCTTTCTGTTGTGATGACTTGGTTGCTACAGTGATGCTCAGCATGTTTGTTTGTGTGCTGTTCTCTGATTGGTTGAGTCTTTACATCTGTTCAGCGTGCGGAGTGTGTGGGTGTGTGCCTGTGTACATTTCTTTACGACAGACAGATATGAGATTAAATGTTTCTATTTGGAATTTAAGATTCACACACTGATTTCAACACATTTATGACCATCAATGTATTTGCAGATGAATGGAAACTTTGAGGACGTTGTGTCCAAGAAGTGATTATAAATAAAGAGTCATTGAGGTGTTTCAGCAGGCAGTAGCTCTGTGATGAACTCGATCCCTCCCTCCTGTCTGTAAATATGCATCCGTCGCTGCTGCTAACATGTCTGTGTCGCTGCATGTCGGCCGTTTGACTTCCTGTTCGTCTGTGAGAAACCAGTGAGGGGACAGATGCTTGCTCTCGGCACCAATTTGGAAATGTGAATGTGATTGTTTGAAACAGTGAAAAGACAAAGTGCTGCTATAAATAGAGTGAAATCTGTCAAACCAAGATAAAAGGAGCTGAACGCTGCATGTTTCAACATTAAAGTTCCTCTTCATCACTCAGTGTGTGTCTGCTGTCCTGACCCTCAGCCGCATGCACGCACACACACACACACCTTCTCCATAATAAGCAGTGCCCAATGTATAATGTTAATACATCACAGTAGTACATACTGCACAAAGGTACTACCTAGTACTGACACACAGCACAACATTGGGCAGAGCCCTCTATATACCATACTACATGATAACATTAATAGTATAATAGTACCGGATATACACACATCCCCTGCACCTTCAGGCTCATTTTGCAGTTTCCATAGCAACACTGTTGATGGCTGATGTTGAGCTCCCACAGACAACCACACACACGGATACATACACACATATATTTCCTGGAGTCCATCCAGCAGCCATCAGGTTGCCATAGCAACAGCAACCAGAGATAGCATGTGTGTGTGTGTGGGAGTGTTCCTTTCCCAGTCCGGGTCCTGCTCCCACTCACTGTCGCCCTGACCCATGGTCCTGCCTAAAGATGCTATTGGAGGTAACCATGCTAATGATAATGACCGTGCTACTTCAGTTTACGCCAATGATGCTATTGATGCTTCTACTGCTCATAGCATCAGTGATGTTTATGAAACCACTGGTGATAAAGATGCTAATAATGCTACCTTTGCTAACCATGCAAATGATGCTACTGATTGTGATGAACCTTACAACAGTCTGATTAGTAATAATACGTAAGTTATAAGAAGTTAATACTATACTGACAGTTTGAAAAAAAATGTTTTTATTGTTTGTGTCATTTTTGACACAGTCTCATTTTGAAATCAAAAAACAATCAGACAATTTCTTTTGGGCTGCTTCAGATGAAAACTGAGAGCTTCATGTGTCTCTTCTGCACTCACTTGAACTCTTCCTGATTTATTTCTGCATTTCTTCTCCACAGAAAACTGACGCATTGTCTCTATTTGAGACTCTGCTCAGCAGCTGGCAGCTGATTGGACCAGCAGAGAGGCCGCCACCTTCAATGATCAATCGGAAGAGTTCTCTCTGTGGAGTGCTTGAGCTATTTTATACCAAAAGAAACAAATGAGACAGCAAATTCTCCTTCATGTCTCCTCATGGATCCGGTCTCATTCGTCCTTCTGGTTGGCAAACACTCCAGCCTCCCAACGGAGAGCACGCTCGCTTTTATGCCGAGTCACTCGAGTTGATTCAACAAGCTGGGGGATGGAAAGACAGAGAGAAGAGGACAAAATGAGACATGAGACAGACAGAAAAGGTGACAGAAAAATAGATAGAGAGGACAGCTGCCCAACAGCTAGCATGCTGGTAACAGCCAACACAGTTAACAGACAAGTAACACAGACAGCTAGCAGACAGTTAACACTTGACAGACAGCCAGCACACAGAGGCTCTACCTACCTCGTTATTAACGTCATCGACCAGCTGGATTCCTGCATACTGGAGAAAGGTGACACAGGTGAATGTTTACATGGTGGCATCTGAGCCATTTTTAGAATTGTTCAAAACTTTCTCTTTTTTTTCAATTGCTTTTAAATGGCAGCTACCCATGACACATTTTCAAGCCTTGAATGGAAAACACTCAGTGTCGGAGCAGTTTTTCTCATCAGCTCAGATCACCGGCGAACACTGATAAAGGCTTTGTACTGAGGAGTCAATCACGTTTGGCATCTCAACACTTTTATTAAGCTTAAGGTCTACTCAGTGCCAGCACTTATCAGCTCTTGTGAAGCAACTGACTCAGATTGTTTTGGTTTTTTTTCTGACAAGAGGAAGCACAAATCCTCCAAAGTGAGAGGCAGGAAGAACAACTGACTCACTGATGTTTCCTCCAGCTTCAGTTGGGCTCTTCTCTCCTCGTAGTCCTGTAGCAGAGTGTCTGCTAGACCTCTGAAAGGAGCACGGCCTGGCCTGACCACAGCAGGACTGGATAGGGGGGAGGAGGAGGGGGCAGGCTGTGAGGAGACCCACGGCTGAGCAGTGACTAAGGACATGGAGGGCAGACGAACGGGCCGAGAAGCTGCCGAGGAAGCGTCAACCTTTTCTGAAACACAGTCACGTGGAAGGCATCATGTGTGCACATGTGACACTTTGCGTTGATAAGATAACCTCTGCTGATAAGAGATAAGATTGCATCAGTTTGAACTCTGGAGCAACAGAACGATGGATGAGAAGTGCGGTCATGTTACTGATTTACATAAACTGCAGCTGAACTTTGCTCATTCTCTTTCAGTGCGGGTTCAGGTTTAACATGCAGGTTTACTGCAGGCTTCACCGCAGAGTCACAAAAGCTTCACTACAGGTTTCACTGCTGGTTCGCCACAGGTTCACCATAGATTCACTGCAGGTTTTACAGCAGGTTCACTGGAAATGATATCTGAACTATTTTCCCCAAATCCTACTCAATCTCTGTGAAGGGATCTCTGAGGGAGATTCTGGTGCCACATCGTGCAGTTGATTTATTATGTGAACCACATACCTGGGTTTCCCAGTGGGTAGAACTGACTGACAGCCATCTTGTCGGCTTGTTCTGTCAGTGGAGATGGAGAAAAGAGTGGTTGCTCAGTTTTCTCCCTCGATGCTCTCAGCTCCTGCAGCTCCTGTTCCCTTCTCAGCGCCTCCTCAATATCCCTCTCGATGAAATCTGGAGCTCCTTGTCCTCTGGTCTGCAGACCAGTGGACTGTAGGCTCTCTCTCTGGGACCAAGACATGGATGAGGTCATATCACTTAACTGTGTCGAATTTTCTGTCAATGCAGAAACCATTTGACCTCGTCTGAAATCTCTCGTGAGAGATGGATCTGAATTCATCTGGATGATGTCAAGCTCAGTTTCTGCGGGATGTCGATGAGGACAACAAGGTGATGGGAAGACCTCGGCATCCACTTCGTCAGACTGAGACCTTTCCTTTGTCCTTTGGTCTTGATGGTTCAACTCCATCTTCCTGTCCCCTAGCTCTGGAGCAGATTCTAAGTTTCCTTCTATGATCCCTTCCAGACGCTGAGGTTCCACCTCCCCCTCGTACTGGATCTCATCCTGGCTGACGAAGCTCACTCGGCTCTTCTCCTTGGCTTTTACAGGCATTTGTGAAAACTGTAAACGTTTAGTTTGGATCTCGACCATCTCAGTTTTGCTACTGCTGGGCTTCAGTCCGCGAGAGCGTCGCAGGTTCTCCTCACGCTCCTGGGCTAACCGGATCTCCTTTTCAATCGGGGTCTCACAGTTGCTTGCAGACCTGCCTGTATTGCTTTCTTGAATGCTTTCATTTAAAAAGTCATCGTCACTCGTGTTGCTGCTCTCCACCTCCACAGACAGCTCTTCAAGGCATGAGTCCAGTTCGTCCAGCACGCTGCTCTCCTGGGTGAGACACACCACCACCTTCTTCTCAGCAGAGGTCTCATTTTCTGATGGTTCAAACAGTGTTGCACTGTGGTCCATCTCCACCTTCTGTAATGAGGACACATCAGGTGTTGATGTGTTCAGGTGTCTTCTTGAGGACCTCGAAGGTGTGAGGAGTGCAGCCAGCTCGCTCTGCTCCATCTTCAGGAACTGTTGTCTTGCAGCGCTGAAGTTTATCTGCTGCTTGTCGATTGTCCCAGGTTCAGGGGTTTGGGGTTGGTCAGGTTTGGAGCTGACGGGACTGTAGCTCACACTGAAACCTTCCATCAGTTTGCTGGCAGATTTACTCAGATCCAGGTCTGCCAGTGCACTCAAGTGTTCTTTGAATTCTGGGTTTTTCTTTGGCGCTTGACTGCGAATGATCTCCTTTCGAAGCTCTTTCTCTTCCTCTGCCTGGACTACGCTGACGCTGTTGTTCTGATCCACTTCATACCTCGAGTCTCCATTGCTCTCTGAGAACAGACTCTCAGGCTTCCTTCTGCCAGCATATGTTTGTAGTTTGAACCCCCTCTCCTCCTTCAAGGTTGCCAGCTGTGTCTGACGCTGCGGTGACACCATCCAGGCCTCATTCCGCTCCGCCTCAGGACTTGTTGGATCGTCCACAAAAGAGTAGAAACCAGAATAAGTGCTTGAGCTGCTGCTGGGGCTACTGGGAAACCATTCATCGCTGGTACTCCCTCCATCCTGCTGGCTTGGAATCACACCCATCCACCCGTCGCCTGGGTGTGAGGAGCAGGCCACTGAGGAATCGGCATGAGTGACAGAGGTACTCTCAGGGGTGTAGACTGGACCATCCGTGTCAGAGACATTGGTCGAGGAAGATCCAGTGATGGTGCGTAGGTCTGAGGGTTGCAGCACGGGGGACAGAGGCTTTATCACCCACCTCCTTGGAGTGCTGTCCATGGCTGCAGGGGACTCTGTGGGACCAGTGGCCAATGGAGGTCGTGATGGGAGAATGCTAAGAGCAGAGCTCGTTGTCTGGGAACTCTGAGCTAAAACATCCTGATGGTCGGCGACTGAAAGTCTCTGTAAGACACCGAGGACAGTTACAATGGTGATAAAAGCATCAGATCGTGCTCTGTTTTGTGGGCTTATGAGTATGAGCAAGTTAAAAGTTTTTAGAATGGCTCTGTAAATCATTGTGGTTATCAGATTCAGTCACAGCTGGTGTTCAAACAAGTGTACTGTAAAACACATTAAATTAAATTAAATCAATTTATGTCTTTGTTTTAAAC
Organism: Karalla daura; assembly: GCA_029224185.1. Classification (NCBI taxonomy): domain Eukaryota; kingdom Metazoa; phylum Chordata; class Actinopteri; order Chaetodontiformes; family Leiognathidae; genus Karalla; species Karalla daura. The sequence goes on from CM055194.1 coordinate 7,252,529, forward strand.
AAGGTGCTTATATAAACACTAACATGTAGACAGTTTAATATATTATATTGTGTAACTACATGCCAACATTCAATAAAGTACAAAGAATGTCCAAAGATAATTTCAAGCATTACAAATGTTACATATAGAAAATTTGGTCTGGTTGATTCGGATGTTCCATTATCACCAGCAAAAGCACAACAGCACAAGCTTGAATCCAGAAGTGTACTGGAGTACCTCTGTGCTGAAGTACAGGTATGCTGGAGTCCAGTTTTTTTAAAGTACATATATGCTGGAGTACACGTGCACACTGTGAGGAAGATCGGTGAAGTTCATATGTCATTCAGCGTGTACAAATACTCATACGCGCTCTTCAGTCCTCGCCATAGGAGTTAGCGTCTTGCTAGCTTGTGCCTGTGTGTTAGTGATAAACCCTGCCCACGAAATAATACCGCTGCTGCAGCTGATAACGCACGCTCCGAGCGTGTGACACACACTGGATGTTTTGGTGTTTTACGTGTGCACTAGCCTGCCCGCCTGTCTGTCTGTCTACACTGATGGCTCACTGTCACCTATGGCGCCTCCATCAGACTTTATGTGAATGAGTGAGTCATCAAGCTGCTTGCAATGTACTCTGCAGCCTGTGGGAGGTGCAAAAAGCTACTATCCATGGCTAACAGTCATTTTCATCACAGACTTTTGGTAAACCTGTGTCGCAATTAGTTAATATTTAATCATCAGTTAAATTGAATAACTTTTAAAGTCACTTGATTGATTGATTGATCCAAACTTGTCCACAGTAAATCAATAAAACTCCTCACTGATTAGTAAAAGCATGTTAATCCAAACACCAAGAACACAGGTATTTCAAGTCACCACTGACTAGAAATCAGCAGAGTCTGCTTCTGACGTTATTGTTGCTGTTGCTGTTGTTGTTGCTGTGTGATATGAAAGGTGATTATATCATACAAGCAGCGTCTCTTACCTCAGATCTGTCGCCTGTCAGCAGCAGCCCAAACTGAAGAATAACTGACAAAGTTCAGCTTCTATCGTCCCCTGAGAGGCTCCACCCACCACATACACACTTGTGCGTGCAACACACATGATGACCGTCCTTGTCATAAATAGCCACACTAAGTGAACCATGCATTCACCTTTCATCTTGACATAATAAGGAATGAAACCAAAACTTGATGTTCTGTTGAGCAAGTCAGATCGTCTACCCTCACATGGATTTACTGAGTATTCCTCCTTGCTCTCTGTTGTTGTGGTGTCACCACATTTATATGGAAAGGAGTACTTTGACATTGTAGTATTACTACTTCAACAACTGATACTTAGACAGAAAAGCAATGTTTAAAATCTAAAAGTCTAAATCTGTATCAAAATGAGAACAGTCAGATGGAGAGAAAACTGTACCTGCCAGTCATTACCATAAAAAATATGTCAATTTTTGCATATGGCTTGGCATAAACTTGTAATGAAATCAATCAAAACAATGTGGCCAAAAATGGTCAATGTATAACATGTTAGTCAGTTAGTTAGAGAGCTTTATAATGGAGGTGAGTGAGCTGCTGGTGCCACCTCTTGGTCAAACACCAGCACACAGCTGACAGCAACAATAGCAACAACACAGACAACAGCAACAGTAACAACTACCTGTCTGCCTCTCTGTCTGTCTGCGAGGTGGGTCTCACCTTAGCGTTGTTTTCCAGGCTGTGACACAGAACCTGCCATGGAGCAGTGTATCTGAACATCTGGACTTGAGATCAGGATCTGCTTCTTGGTCCTGGTCTGATGATGTTTGATGATGGTGATGGTGATAATGATGACGATGATGATGATGAAGCCACCATTTGTTGACATCACAACTGCCCAACCAGAACATGCCAGTACAGTAAACAGTAGCAGTAGTAGTGATAGTAATTATACTACTGCCACTAGTAGTAGTACTACAACAAAGCAGAAATAAAGCTGAAAACAAACCAGGAAAAAACCCAAAAAAAACATCATCAGTGACATGAAAAACAAATTTGTTATTCATTGTGTTGACAGCTGTCTGTCAATGTGAGCAGCAGCTAATCATATTATCATGTGAGTTCCCAAGGTGGGTGGGGCCAAAACACTGTTAGGATGTCTTTATACTATGTCTTAAGCAGACCAGTGAGAGGACCCAAAGACAGGCAGGTTATGTCATATTGTCACACAGGTGGGATAACTCACATAAACAGGGACTCACCTGCAAGACCAGCTCCGCCAGCTGATAAAGAACTGATGCACACTCCACTAGTGTGTGTGTGTGTGTGTATCTGTGTATCTGTGTGTGTGTCTGTTTCTGTGTGTCTGTGTGGTGGGTGTGGTCATTCATTGTATGTGTTTCTGTTGGTCAGCAGCAGCATTCCAGACAAATTCTACCTCTCAGCATCACTCTCTCTCTCTCTCTCACACACACACACACACACACACACACACACACACACACACACACACACACACACACACAAACACACAGTTATCACCGTTCCAGGGGACTTCAAAGTGGTGATGCATTGGGAGTGTGTGTGAGGGATCAGCAGCTGATTACGCAAATAAAGACATTTCCCTTATGAAAATTAACCATGGTTTTACTATGATTAAATAACCATGGTTTATCATGGTTTTGCCACTTTTCATGGTTTACATGTTGTTGTTGTGGTTGTTGTTTTGGGGGGGTAGCCATGATGACTAAAGGCCCTTGTATGCTTCCGTGCCAGCGTCTGTGCCTGTTGCGTGACACAGACCAAGACAAAATCAGTAACATGTATTTAAAGCCATATACGTGCTACATGTAAACTACAGTAGTACCACAGCTACCAAGAAGTGTGACTGATAAACCATGGTATACTATGGGTAAGACCATAGTACTTGTAATCACCATGAGGTACCATAGTAAAAACGTGGTTACTGCATAAAAAAACATAGGATACCACAGTGAATTTTCATAAGGGTTGATCTTAGGGAAAAATTGCTTTAAGTTGGTGGATTCAACATCATATGTAATGACTTCACAGAAATACGAACTAGTGGTCTTCTGTCAGGTCACGTTTAATTTCACTTATAAAAACCCAAACAGAGGACACTCACAAAACCTAATAAGCGCAGACAGAGCCAGGAGGTTGCCACGTCAGGACTGCACAGCTAATGCTAATGCTAAGGCTAATCACATGCACTCAGGCACCACTCCTGGAGCAGAGAGGAGTACAAAAGTAAAAAGGCATCGAGAAAATAGAAAGAAGGAAGGAAAGTTTTTTTAAGAAAAAGGAGAAAGCTGAGACAGGAGTTGGTCGTGGTTGTGTACAGAGGTGAGGGTTGCAGGAGTTTCTGTTGTTTATGTTCGAGAAAGACTGCATCTTTCTCTTTGTAATTACTATTTCTTTCTCACTACATTTTAATAACTTCAGAGTAGCACCCCCCTGTCCAATCACATGATGCTGCAGCACTTACATGGATATTTCTCCTTCTTTAGTTCCACTGCTGCCCCCCTTACTTCCTCTGTATCCCCATTGCTCGCCACTGGCACAGCCACTGCCTCCACAGGTTTGCTGGGAGGAGGCGGGGTGGTCGAGGCGGGTGGAGACGGATCTGTTGTCTGAACGCCACCAGGCTCCTCCTTCCCCTCAGTGTCTTCGATGTGCACCAGCTCCACCTTGACGCTGCCCTGCACCCCTAGAGCCCTCCTGGTATCATCTTCATCCTCCACACTCTGGTATCCCATGAACACCATGGTGACAGGGTGCTCCACGCTGGCCTCCGCCACACTCGGCTCCACCTCCGGTTGAGCCTCCAGCCCCGTTACAGCCACTGCTGCTGCTAGGTGCCTGGGGTCCTCCTCCTGTACGTCGGCTGTTGGGAGAGAGGTCGCTGTGGTGATGGTTGGTGACATCATTGATGCTTCATCAGCTTTGAGGATGAGCTCCTCGACCTCTGAGTAGCTGAGCAGTTGGCCATCCTCACCGATCAGCCCATGGACCACTGAGACACAGAACCAGGACCAGGGTCAGAGTCCACACCATGACCAATAGAAACATAGAGTGAGGCTGTCACACACCTGTCCTCCTCCTCCTGCAGGTGTGGACCGAGCCTGGTCAGGTGTGTTATCACCTCATGTTAGTTGAGCTGCTGTGAAGCTTTATTGCAGGAGGCATGACAAAGAGAAGGGAGAGCTGCGGGCAGAGTGCCAGTCAGACTTGAACCAATGAGATTCAAGGATGTTAGTTGAACTTTGTCTCAGGAGTTTTACTTTAAATGTCAGCTGGTGGTGCAATGTAAGCAGGTGGTGTCATCTCAGTCTATGAGCAGGTCAGCAGCCAGTGCTCAAGAACAAAAACATTTGATTTTGTGAAGGAAAAAAAAAAGATTCTCATTTTTGAGAATTAGCAGGTGCAAGTGCAGCGATGTCATATGGTGTGATGGAGGATCATGCAGGAAGTGATTTCACAGAAAAACAAACTCGTGGTCTTCTGTCAGGTCACTTTTATTTTCTCTTTTAAAAAACCTAAAACAAAGAGAGGAAACTCACAAAACCTGATAAACAGAGCCAGGAGGTTGCTGTGTCGCGACTGCACAGCTAATGATAATCCTAAAGCTAATCACATGCACTGGGGCGTCACCATTAGAGCAGAGAGGAGTACAAAAGTAAAAAGGCATCGAGAAAATAGAAAAACAGTAAAGAAAAGTTTTAGAAAACAGGAGGAAGCTGAGACATGAGGTGATATCATGTGTTCACAAGGGAGGCTGCGGGCAAAGGGTGGTTTAGTTCCTGTTGTTTTTGTCCAAGAAAGACTGCGTCCTTTTTTCACTTTTTTTCTTCCCACTACATTTTAATAACTTCAGGGTAGCACCTACTGCAGGCTCACATGATGCTGCAGCACTTACATGGATGTTTCTCTTTCTTCAGCTCCACCGCTGCATCCTTCACTTCCTCTGTATCCCCATTGCTCGCCACTGGCACAGCCACCGCCTCCACAGGTTTGCTGGGAGGAGGCGGGGTGGTCGAGGCGGGTGGAGACGGATCTGTTGTCTGAACGCCACCAGGCTCCTCCTTCCCCTCAGTGTCGTCGATGTGCACCAGCTCAGCTTTCACGCTGCCCTGCACCCCTAGAGCCCTCCTGGTCTCATCTTCGTCCTCCACACTCTGGTATCCCATGAACACCATGGTGACTGGGTGCTCAACGCTGGCCTCCGCCACACTCGGCTCCACCTCCGGTTGAGCCTCCAGCCCTGTGATGGCCACTGCTGCAGCTGGGTGCTCAGGGTCCTCCTCCTCTACATCGGCTGTTGGGAGAGAGGTCGCTGTGGTGACGGTTGGTGACATCATCGACGCTTCATCAGCTTTGAGGATGAGCTCCTCGACCTCTGAGTAGCTGAGCAGTTGGCCATCCTCACCGTTTAGCTCATGGACCACTGAGACACAGAACCAGGACCAGGGTCAGAGTCCACACCATGACCAATAGAAACACAAAATGAAGTTTTTCTGCAGGTGTGGACTGAGGGCCCATCCACACAGATATGCATTTAGGTAAATCTGCATGTTTTTTAGTGTTTCAGCTATCCATGTGGAGATAGCGTTTTGGGGGATAGGGCAAATCTGACTGTAAATACTAGGAGCGACAGCTGGACACTACACAACATAAACAATGGCAGACTACAGGCTGTGCTACTGTAGAAACTACATAATCTTTTGGGCCAACTACATCAAAATCTTCTGCTCCTTTGTATCTGCGGCAAGCAGCAAATAATAATGGTGGACAACGTACAGAAGAGGGTTCTGTATACAACATGGTCCTTTTAGCAATGTGATGACATATATGATGACATAGATATTTCTGGAAAGTATGCTGTGTTAATAAGAAAAAGACTGTTTTGGGTGAGGCTCCGTATCTATGTGGACGGGCCCTGACCCCGTTCAGGGCATGAGGAAAAGTTGGAAGAGCTGTGGGACGAGTCCCAGGTACACTAAAGAGCTTCAAGTTTGTTAGTTGAACTTTGTTTCGCTTTGTTTCCAAAGACATACTGAAAACAATGAGGGAGAAACTATGTGACATCACCTGAGCTCTCTGGAAACTACCAGTCCCTATCAGCTGCTCAGATTTAATTAGCTGCCATCACCTTTTCGCTCGTCTTCGTAAACTTTGACACCGTGGTCAGAGAGGTCAACAGGAAGTGTGGTGTTAGTGGACAGAACCCTGGTTTCCCCCGTCACTCGGTCCCGCTCTACTTTAATCTCCACAGAGTACATTGCTAGGGGTCAGGGGAAGAGACAGGTTACACAGAGCCAAGAAAGCATGCACACACACACACCTACTAAACAGATTAGATATGAAATATTAAGAAACACTAACTGACAGAGACAAGCAGATGGACAGAAAGAGAGCTGGGTAGACAGACAGGTGTCTGTCTGTGACCTCTGACTCATGGGTCTTTGAGGATGGACCAGCTATCCTGGGTCCTAAATGTCTCCAGTGTAGTCACAGTTCGATTTATGTGGACAAATGTTTGTGTGCATTATTGTTGTTATTATTGTTATGTTAGCAACATGTTAGCATTACTACATGCTAACATTACCAATAATGTTTGATGTGGACAAATGTTTGTCTGTAACATGTTAGTAACATGTTAGCATGACTACATGCTAACATTAGCAATACTGTTTTATGTGGACAGATGTTTGTGTGTAACATGTTAGTAACATGTTAGCATTACTACATGCTAACATTAGCGATACTGTTTTACGTGGACAAATGTTTGTGTATAACATGTTAGTAACATGTTAGCGTTACTACATCCTAACATTAGTAATACTGTTTTATGTGGACAGATGTTTAGTGATGTTTGTGTAGTGTAATGTTTGCGTAGCGAGTAAGAGGGGGATTCCCTGCACAATTCAAATTTTTTGAGTTCATATTACCCACTGCAAACAAGGTTGATAATGAAATCTGCGAAACCAGCATGGTTCCTGCAGCAGACTTTAGCAGAACAAGTCTGTTAGCATGTTGTTATAGGAATCCCTGACTGTAAAATAAACTGTGGGCAAACCACCAGGAAAACAATGGAACCCATACACATAATCAAACAGTTTTAACACCATCATCCAGCCCAAACAGTTTAAAATCAAATCAGTCAAATAAAGTGGTAAACAGCAACTCATTGCCAGTTCAGTGTTATTTGAAGTTCTTTAGATTAGCAGAAAACTATCCTCTGAAATTTGCTAAGGTAGGAGTCTTTTATATTGAAATTTCAAACAGGAACCTCGCAGAGTGACTGTATCTGTCTTTCACTTTTAACACTTTGTGAAAATTTTAAAAGTGTATTAAATTACTTAAAAATATTTTTCATACAAGAAAAAGTGACGATGCCATTAATTCTAGTTCCTCTCAGGAAAATAGTTGGGAAGCATCAGTGACTTTGAGACCCAATTGCAGAAACATATAAAACCTTTTTTTAACATGTTTAGTAACATGTTTAGGCTTAAGTCAAACATCGACAATGCTATTATCAAGCAAAATAAATGTATTATTGAAGAACTGAAGATCTTTGTGCTATATACTGCCATATTTTTTAACATATACATTTCAGGACAGATTTTACTGATAAAAAAGTATGTTTTCTATTTTTAAGTATGAGACAAAGAGAGCTAAACTTTTGTGTTATTTATCCAATTTCCCCAATAAAGAAAGAAGGGGCCACACTCAAGCCCCGGACACAACTAAAAATTAGAGCCAGATGAGAGTGGGTTGTAACTCCAACACGAGCCACATGTGACATCGTATTAGCAATCAGTTCTCTCTCAGGACATTGACACACTAATCAACAGCTTCTACTGACTGTTTGATGCTTTTATGAGTATCCTGTATTTTATCCAGCAAGGACTGAGTCCACACATCTGTCCACTCACCTGTCTGCCCAGCTGTCCACACACCCACCAAATTTGCATCTACCTTAAATAAACGGCTGGCCTATCTAGTCCAGAAGGTGGCACTGTGGAGCACAGCTCTAAACTCAGATTGGACCACAGAGGGATAAAGACCAGGAGGTGGAGGAGGAGGATGAACAAGTAACAATATAGCATCCTTGTTGCTGCCAGTTTCAAGGCAATCACAGGCCTTGTGTTGGGGGTGCATCTGGCTCCAGGTCTGTGTACATCCTGGTGTAACTGTGCGATTGACTGTAGTGCAGGTGGAGAGACCGGCCCCTGCTGACAGGTGTTTCTACCTGTCTGTGACTCACCTTTCCTCATTTCCTCTGCAGCCTCTCTTGGCTTGTGCGCTCGAGGGCTTTTGAGAACTTTGACCTCTGCAAAGGCTCATGGGAAAGAAGAGCGTCGAGCACAGAGACAGACAGAGTAACGACTGAGGCTCTGTAAAAATAGGCTCACTGTAATCTGATTACAATGTCCATACCAGTGTAATACTTAGACTACAATCTTACAGTTGTAATCTGTTTACCATTATTGCTGTGATCCACACAGTCTGTAATCTGACTATGATCAGAAATATCATTACTGTCATCTGATCACAGATTCATCGGAGTCTCACCTTGAACTTTGTGACCTGATGCTGGAGCTGCCTCAGGCTGATGGTGACCTTTGACCTCGACAGCTGATCACAAAAACACAGTGAGAAGCAACACAGCGACATCAAACAGACACAGAAGAAGAAGAATACCTTCAGCGGCTTCCGGCAATGCCTGCAGCAGAGACAGAGACAGAAAGTGAACATAACGCGGATCAAACTACAACTTATGACGCTACAGCACTGCTGACTGGCGTCACAAAGAATTACAGCCAGAATATCATCTACCACACCAGTGCTGAAATCTGGTTACAGCCCAGGATAATCTGATTAATGTAATCTCCATTTTGTAATGTGATTACAGTTTTGTGTGTGCGCTCACATGTGTGTATGTGTGTGCTTGTGCACTCACAGCTATGAGCATGGTGGTCTCACAAACTCCTCCAGCTTCCAGGGTGTGCAGCTGCTGCTCGAGACTGCAAAGAGATGATTTCGTCTAATTGCTTTAGGATTTCAATTTAATTGACCTCATAAAGTGTGTGTGTGAGAGAGAAAGAGAGAGAGAGAGAGAGAGAAACCTGCTGATGGTCTCCTGCAGACTCCTGGTCTTGGCCTCATCCTGCTCCAGTTGTCTCCTCACGTCATCCTGCTCCGAGCCAGCAGAGGGCATTCCATCCAGCAGCCAGCGCTCCCGCAAAGCCTTGGACTGAGCAGACAGGAAGTACAACAGGTGCTCAGACTGGTGCTCGGAAGTGAGTAGCAAGTGAAGGATAAGTGTGTCACCATGGGTGTGCTATCATTCTGATACCATGCTGATCGACCATGCTGCTCACTGACTCCAGGTCAGCTCGTGTTTGAATCCATTGTGTCTCTGTATGGCTGTGTCACATGACCAGGTGTGAACAGCTGCAGAGTAAAATTCCTCTGAAGCTGATCCTAAATCAGCTGATATTTTTACCCTGCAGCTGTTCACAGTCTGCCACGCCTACCCCATCGACACTGTAAAAAAATATCTGTACACTATAAAAAGAAAAAGTAAAAAAAGAAAAAGAGCCAGCAGCCTAGCTGGCTGCAAGCGTGCCTTTGTCACACTCACATCTGGCCAAAAGACTTGATCACTCTTCAAGCCAGTGACTAAATCACAAAAGAATCATCACCTGCAGTACCAGAATAATCTAATTACGATTGTGGTAATTAGACTCCTTCCAGTATCACCAGTCTCCAGTGAGACCAGTCTCACCTTCAGATGCTGCAGTGCTCGCCTGTCATCCTCCAGCTGACGCCTCTTATTTTCAATCTCAGTCTGCCACTTCCTCTTTTCCTGAGGCATGATGGGAAACAGACACAAAGACCCACAATGAGTTTACTGCAGTGCTATGACTGTAACAGTAACTGCTGAGGCACAGCAGCATGATGGATGCACAGGAAGTGTGTGTGTGTGTGTGTGTGTGTGTGTGTGTGTGTGTGTGTGTGTGTGTGTGTGTGTGTGTGTGTGTGTGTGTGTGTGTGTGTATGTGTGTGTGTGTACAGTGCCTGGTTGTGGATCAATAAGTGCATTAGTGAAAGAACTCTGAGACAGACCTCAGACCAGCTCTCAGCATTCAGGGTGTGTCTCCTGTCAGACATTTTAATCGTGCATGGGTAATTACATATAATATGTATGTTTATAAAGCATATGCCATGTGTTTGTGTTGAGCTGTTGTGTTTGCTGTCAGTCTGCAAATTGAACTCACTGAGAGAAGTGGCTGACGATCCTGCTGACAGAAAGCTTCAGTCACCCTGAGGGACACACATACACATGAAATGAAACCCTTTTAAGTGTAAATACTTTCCACATTAACAGTAACGTGATGCCGTTCGTCATGAGAGGGACCTCTGAAGACCAGAGGATTGCAGCCCTCCAGGAAATATGCTGCGTCTCACACAGATGTTGGATGTCATATATGTTCTATGTCCCACATATGTTGGATGTCCAACAGATACATTTGCTCTCCTACATATGTTTATGTCCCAAACACGCTGGATTAATGAGTTTAACTTCTTAAGAATATGTTATGTGTCCTACAAATATTTTGGATGTCCCACACACATTGGATGTCCCACAACTATGTTACTTACCCCACATGCATGTTGGACATCCTACATGCATGTTGGATGTCACACTCACATTTAGGATGTCCCATATGCATGTTGGATGTCCCACACACATGTTAGATATCCCACATGCGTGTTGGACATCCCACTTACATGTTGGACAGCCCACTATCACATGTTGGCTTTCCCATGAGGCGAATTGGGCAGTCAGTGGTTAAGGTGGGAACCACTTGAACTCTGCTGAGCTCAGTGGGTTTCTGAACAAAGCTGCTGTCCGTCTCCATGGAGACGGGACTCCGCGTGTGGACTGGAGCCACTGGAAACTAGTTGAGCCAGCAGAGCAACAGCGCTGACAGGAAGAGGCTACAGACAACAGTGGAGCAGCGTCACCTTCTGTTTGAGTGCTGCCCCTCTTCCCTACTGCCTCCACTCGCCAGTGGGGACCACGACAGACGAGTACAGCACAGAACAAACCAGTGGGGCCCAATGGGCACCAGTACAGGCCAGTTGGAACCAGTACATCTCTACAGCACCCTTGCATCTTTCAATGTGTCTCCACAAAAGACATAAAACGTGCAGCTGGAGCAGTGACCCCGCCCACTGAGACCACACCCACTCCCTGCAGCCCACACTGCATACAGGAAGTGAGCCTTCAGTATAAAAGTACAGACAGAGGAGGCTGAGGCTTTTTACAAGGGCATCTTGCAGCTGCACTCTGATGAATAATGAAGTAGTAACAGTAATCATTTTAAAATGTTTGAACAGATTAATACTTTCAGACACACAAGTCAGACAGCAAGGACGGCCATGTTGACTGATTCTGTTAGAACAAATGATGTCTCTCACATGTACATTTGCATTTTGCTCTAACTGGACCAGCCCTGAGTTATACTGCCCTAAGTCTAGACAGGGAGTTCCCTTGGCACACTGAGCTGTCTCTCCTTTACTCTCCCCTCTCTGATTCAAGTCCAGGAACTGCATAATAGTAATTTGAAGAATTGGGGCTCTCTCCCCTCATAGAACCACATGCACCCTGTGCTGGAACCAAGACTTTTCTACATGGCCATGTCTAATACCTACCACCTCTGCTGTCCTATTAGAGTAACACAGCTGGATGTATTATTCTCCATTCTCCCTGTTCCTACTCTGTATGCCTCTATACGTACCTTTCACCTTCCTTCCAACCGGTTGAAGCAGATGGCTGCAGCCAGATCTTGGTTCTGCTAGTAGTTTCAGACCCTTGCAGGGCTTACAGGGCTTGCTCATTGTGGGGTTTGTTGGGCTCTGTTTGCTTGTTTATGTTAAGTGTCCTGTGACAACATTGTTATGGTCTAGCACTCTAAATAATGTTGAATTGAACTGATAAGGATTTACTCACTATAGCACAGTGGTTAAATGGCGCTGTTGCTTCAGAGCAGGAAGGTGGCTGATTCGCATCTGATCCCTGTTATTACTGGAAGGAGTTTGCATGGTCTCCCTTTGTATGCATGCATTTTCTCAGGGTACTCCAGGTTCCTCACAAAGTCTAAAAGCTTTTGATTTGACTTGATGGACAAATCAAGGGTTGTCCCTTCAAACTACCAGATTGGTTGTGAGTTGCTTTAGAAGATGCGATTCAATTGAATTCAGATTTCAGACTCTTCCCCTGTGTTCATGGGCTTTCTCTTGTTATTCTAAATCTAAATTACCCCAAGATATTTATGAGAGTGCCCCGCAGTAGACAGTAGACCTGTCCAGGGTGTATTTCCTGCCTTCACTTAATGTGAACCAGACATAGTCCCCAGCAGACCCCCACAACACCACTGTGCACAAAGTAGGTAAGATAATAAATGGATGGATGAATGAATTGAGTCGTTCAACGGGCAGGGGTCTGGGGCGCTTTTATTTTGAAAAGCTTCAAACGGAACCTTTCCCGTCCAAACATTTCTAACTCGACTCCCCGATCATAAATCAGGTCCCTCATGGCACAAAGTGATCAATAAGTGATTATGCGGGCTCAGCGATGAGTGATCTCACTCCGCCCTGAAAAGTAGAGCCCGCTGCGGACTGTAGGAATGAACCCCCCCCCTCCCGCCCGTAGGACCCGGCCGGGACCCCGCAGTCCGCCCCCCCCGCTGAGCGGCCGCACCTTGGCGCAGTGTGCGCAGGTTTGTCCGCCGCTGTGTCCCGGGCCGGCTGCACGGAGGGAGGCTGAGTCAGCGCTCTGACGGACTGATGCCGCACCATGACGACACACGGGACAACACACCCTCGCTGTCAGGTCACGCATGCGTCACAAACACACCGCGAAGTTGTCAGGAGGAAGACAAGAGGGATAAATCTAAGCGGTTAGAGTGAAGAAGAGGAAATCGGGGTGTACTTACTCCATGTCCGAGAGCAGACCAGTCCGTTGCAGCTCGAATCATCTGATCCACATCCGAGAGAGAAACGAGTCCCGCCCACCGGGATGGGGGGTGGTCAGGGGGGGCCGAGGAGACACACACACACACACACACTCAGTCAGACTGTACCATGTACTGTGTCAGGTGGTGCCACATTGCTCTAGGTTCTCTTGTGGAACACTGCCTGGTGATGGTGATGATGACCTTGCGTCCACATCTTCTCATGCTCGACCAATACACAGCACATGTTGAATGTCCCACGCACAGGTTGAATTTGATACACGTTAGACGCCCCATATGTGTGTTACATGTCCCACACACATATTGGACTTGACACACGTTAGATGTCCTGCACGTGCTGGATGTCCCACACGCATGTCAGATGACCTGCACTCAGACACAATGGGTTTGATAGGCACATGTTAGATGTCCCACACACATCTTGGACGTTCCACAGACATGTTGGATTTGACAGACAAATGTTAGATGTCCCACACACAAAATGGATTTGATAGGCACATCAGATGTCACACACACACGTTGGATTTGCTCCACACATTAGATCATGGCTCACAGACATCGTGGATATCCCTTATATGTTAGACATTCCACACACTTTAAATGTTCCTCAAGCACATTGGATTTGACAGACATGTTAGATGTCCCACATACATGTTGTAAATGTAACACGTGCAATGGGTTTAACAGACATGTTAGACGCCCCACTCACATGTTGAATGTCCTACATACATTAGATATCTCACATATGTCAGAGGTCACACACACACACGATGGACTTGACAGACACGTTAGATGCCCCACATACACACTGGGGTCTATACACACATATTAGACATCCCGGTCCACATGGTGGCGTAGTGGTTGTGGGTTTGCATCCCGTTCCCAACTACTCCTGGGCATTCTTTTGTGTGGTTTGCATGTTTTCCTATGTATCTCTCCAGGTACTTAAGCTTCCTCCCACAGTCCAAAGAACATTTATTGGAGACTCTTAATTATCCCTAGGTGTGAATGGGGTACATGTTCTATGACGGAATGGTGTATTCCCTGCCTTCGTCCTATGTGAGGTGGGGATATACGGGCATTTTAGCCCAGTTTAACTTCATTTTGCTACATGAAGACCAACTTCAATGTGAATGTGACTATCACTCCCCAAAGAACAGCCCTGTAAAAAAAGAACATTCTACATCTAATATTTGTGGATCTGTTTTGGGGTAGAAGCTCATGTGATTTGACAGGAAACTTGTGCAGCCCAGTCATTCACTAATTTAGTGGTCAGAGTTTGATCAGTTTGGTTCGGGGAACAACTGTTATTTGCACCATTTTTCTCCAACATGACTCAGAATTAAAGACAGCGCAGACATTCAGTTTCGGGGCTACTTTTATTTTAAAAGAATCATTAAACTTAGTGTTTCCATACACATTAGATGTGTGTCTGTGCCGGTGTGTGTGCTGGGGGGCGTCACGCTTTATTGAGTCCAGAGTCAGACAAAAATCAAATGGACGATCAGCAAGAACATAGCTGAGCAAGGTCTTGTTGATAAAATCCAGTTTAAAAAAAACAAAACAACTAAAATATTCTGAGACTCAGGTTCATTCATAAAACCTTTTTAAAAAAAAACAAAACAAAGTTTTGAGAATCATCTACAAAAAGCTCAAAGTGGATTGACTCGGGCAGTAAACACAAGCTCCTTGAACGTGATTAGTTCCTCTTGCTCATCTTCAGCTGAAGATGATTCTTCTTCATTTAAAAACATCTTTATGGCTCAAGGTTTCTTTTCCTTTTTTACTCACAGTCAAAACGCACCAGGATCTGTGCCCAGTGTCACTCCATATCAAATAAAAGTAAAGATGAATTCATGGTTTATAACCGAGAATTCACAGTGGGAATGCTGGGACTGGCTCAAGCAGTCCCCTCAAAATGATTGCATGGACGTATAATTGGACATTCTCCTTCTCACACGACACTGGAAGATTAGCAATGACTGAGAGCTCCAGGGTGTGAGATTCTACCGCTGTCCTTCCCGAATCGGGCGTCTTTGCTTGTTCACCGTTGGCCTCGGCCAGATGAACCTGGACGAGGCGGCGGCGTTCAGATGGTTGCAATCTGCACCACCACCACCACCGCCACTAGATGGCCCCGATTCCACACACTGGGCCAGCGGCGGTTGGGTCAGGGATGGAGATAAAGTGGGCAAGGAGCTCGTACCAAAGTTCATTCTTAACAAAAAAAAAAAAAGTAGACGAATTTAAAACCATCTGAATAACAGAAAATAAATAAATAACTTAAAGATTGAAATGTTTGCATTTGAGGCACAAATGTTTCGATGATCAAGTTTTCTGCCGTTTCTCAATTAAGGAAAAAAACAAAAACAAAAGCACAATGAAAGACGACAGAGCCTTCTGAACATACTGATCGATTGCTTTTTCTATCAGCTAATTGCTTCTAATCTTCTGGAAAGTCCCAAAACTATGCAGTGATCACAGTCCAATCGGAGAAGAGCTACAGTCTGATGAGCCGACAGCAGGCCTGATCAGCGGTTGCGGCCAATCAGTAGTGCAGTGTTTAGGTGTGGAGGAGCAGGCGTGTGCAGCTTGGACAGGGGTAGTGATGGACAGTAACGGGTGCTTCAAGGTGGTGCAGGTGGACAGCGTTGTGTCCTCAATAGTGGAGCACACCAGACTCATCCACGACAAACAGCCGAGATCTGAGATCTCACAGGTACAGCGTCACAGAGTGAAATGATTCCCAGGGCTCGAGACTTCGCAGACATTTAAAGCGGCTGGGTCGGAAGCTTCAGCTTGTCCATCAAAATTGTCCATAAGACACAGACTGGGGAACAGCTATAGATGTCGGTGGATCAATGGAAACTCTTGGAAAGGATTACATGATACATGCAAACTCTGCTACAATCAGAATAAGAGATGCTAGCATGCAATGGTGACCCCACCCACCCCATGACAGTGGAAAAAAAAAATGTATGAATGACAACGTTTTTGGACCATGTTGGGAATCATGTGTTGTTACTCAACAAACAATGATAGAAGTGTTCTTCAATCGAGTCCTCAGACCGAGACGTAATCGTTGTCCTGCTAAATTGCTAATGTTTGTGAGGTGGTGAGCAGAAGCTGCTGACGTCGCAGTGTGGAAGTGTGGGAGGTGATATGTGATGACAGGTGGAGACAGGTGATAACGGAGCAAGATGTCAGACAGGTGCATGGTAAAGAAAATCAGCATCTTGTTCACTTTAATCTCTATGTCTCAGACAGCGAGTCATGCAGGAAGTGATTGGACATGCTCACTGGAGCAGCTGAACCAAAGGGGGAGGGGCCTTGTGACAGATCCTACAGGGAAACCTGGCAAACCGTGCCCTTCCGCTCGCCTTGTCTTGGTGTAATCGCGTCAGAAAGAGTCTGCTCTCTGACTCCTTGTCCACTCGCGAGAAGGTCAGAGATGAGGCGGGCAGTGCTCTCGGCGGGCTCAGAACTCCACTTTGCAGGCGGGGAAGGTCTCCTCCTGCATGGCCACGGTGCTGTTGCTGCCCAGCACGGTGACTGACAGGTCCCTCTGCCTGTCGTGGGTCTCCTGATACCACTCGTGCATGGCCAGCGAGTCAAACGTTGGGATCAGGGTCACCTGAGGACAGGCGGGGGGAAGGGACCGATTAAGGAGCAGGTCAGAGGAAGAGGAAGGAGACACGACATCGCTCTTGAGCCGTTACCCACCTGGACCTCTGGCCAGCCGCTCTTTCCTTCGAGCAGAGCATCCAGGATGCGCCTCATGGACACCTCTTTCACAGGATCGTCCCCGCTGATGATGTAGTGCGAGGAGCGAAGGCGTCTGAAGAACTCCTGGTCCACGGTGGCGGACGCGCAGCCAGAGGGAAGGTAGGCAAGATCCACGTAGACCATAGACCCCTCGGCACCCGCAGCTTTAGGAGCTGTGAGGAAGTCGGAATAATCAGATCACAACTGTCCAAGTTCAAATGGTCTTTTGAATCAGCCGTTTTTATTACCACCGAGTCAAATCAGTTTAAGTGAATGAAGATTGAACTAAAGAGATTTCTGCAGGGCTTTTCCACCTCACCCTAACTGATCCCCAGACTCCAGTAGGAAACTGCCTGCTGCAGCGAGTGTGTGTTCACTATGTGTGTGTGTGTGTTCATTAAATCAAGGATGGGTTCAATACAGACTACAAATTCCATTTCAAAGCTCTCATACTTCTCGGTAACAACCTGCTCCAAGAGAACCATCTGCTCATCTGATTTAATAGTGCTTCATGGAAGACCGCGGTCTGTTGATGAATCCTATAAAAATCGTAAACTTGCTTAGAGTCAAATCTGTGCATGGGACCATTTCCCGAGGGCCAAAACATAAGACTAAATCAGTTCATGCAGCACTGGGCATTCCCTACCTACCTGGCAGTTTTGCAGCTCCCAGTCTGGAGCCTGCGAGTAAATTCCTGGACGATGGCTTTGTGTCGAGGCTGGAGGCCGTCTTCACAGAGCCGGCGGTGCTGGCCAACTTAGACTTTCCATTCTGGGCTACGGTATTTCCAGAGGTGGCCTTGTGGGTCGAGGGTCCCACTTGTTTCTTGGTCCTGGCGAGGGAACTCTTCGGGTTTTTGGCGAGTGTGTCGGCCTCCGTGTCGGCCATGCAGGCGCCGGGTTGGGTCGGTAAAGGGGGCAGGTCCTTGACCGGGGCTGGCGGTGGGTCGTGGGTGGAAGGCTGTTGGCTCGGATGGTCTTGCGGGTGTCTGGGCAGGAAAAGGCTACTCGAGTCGTCCTCGGAGTCCAAGTCCGCCGTGATGGAGGGACAGTCCTCCGTGTTGGGGGGCACGTCCGAGTCGGTGGCCATCTGGAGGGAGTCGCTAACCGATGTGGACGGGGTGTCCTGGCTGTAGGTGGAGGGGCAGTCGCTGCTGCTTTGATTCTGGGAGTGGTTGTGCAACATGTCCGGAGAGCTTCCGGCAGCCAGACCGGGGCTACTCGTTGGCTGCTGATGGCTCTCGGGGGTCTTCGGGTGCTGGAACTCGCAGGGCGACACCAGGCAGAGGTCCACGTCATGTGGAATGTCGGACATGCCGTGGATGTGCTCCTCCGTTCCGTTCCCACAGAAGCCGTTGTGATTGGACCTCAGAGGCAAAGCCATCCTGGCGCTGGAGTCCGAGTCGCTCACGTGTCCGTTGGAGACTCCATCTCCCGCGAGTCCCTTGGGCGACCCGGCGGCGGCTGGCAGCATCTGCTCCAGGGAAAAAGACAGGGACTCGTCGACTTCCGTGGAGTGCGGGGAGCCGACCTCGGCTGGCATGGAGGTCAGGGTGGAGGAGGATCCCTGCATGACGTCTTTGAAAGGACTCAGCGTCAGGAGACTGGACTGTTTGTCATGAGAGGACGACGAGTTCTCCACACCTTCCTTTAAAGAGCTGATGTCTGAGGTCCTACAAGATCCTCCCTGGGTGTAATCCTCGTGGCCCAGGTTGAACGCTCTAGCCACAAAGCTACCCGAACCCCCCTCCTCCCTCGGCCCTCCGCAGTTGGAGTCTGCAGGAGAGACCAGCTCCAGAGTCTGCTCCTCGGAGCTCACACAGACGTCGTCAAAGTCAACACTGAGGTCTGCTTTAGGGGTCTTTGAGGCCTCATCCTGGTCCGTCCCCATGGAGCGAAACTTCTCCGGGCTCTCTACGTTTAAGCTCCTATTCCCATTGGTCTCTGCTCCCTCACAGTTCACGACGGCTGTGACCTTTGAGTTCGGGCCCCTGTTCCCGTTGTCATCTTCCAGCCTGATCTTTTCTAAATCGGCCGCCAGCTTCTCAGGTGTTGGAACCTTTAAGCACTCTCCCTCCTTCTGGTTTTCGGTTTCTTTTGAACCTGCTTTACCTTTCGTCCCTTTACTTGAGGTGTCTTTCTTTGAAAGAGTTCCATCTTTCTTTAGTGTCCCGCTCTTGCCTAAAGTTTTGCGTGGCTCTGTACTCGCGGTAGATGCCACGCTTGAAGTGCCCGTTGTTGGCTTCTTCACTTCTTTAACAGCTGGTTTCGCAGCTTTCTTGTCCTCCATTTTTACATCCTTCTTGCTGTCTTTTTTTGGTTCGGGTTTGGTGTCTTTCTTTGGCTTTGGATTTAGAGTTTCCTTCTTAAGAGTGTCTTTCTTTTTCTCCCCACTTAGTTCTTTCTTAACACCTGCGGGAGCAACCTTGTCTTCCTTCTTCACTTCCTTTTTCTCTTCTTTTGATACATCTTTCTTTGAGGAGAGCTTTTCGCTGGGCTTAGGTGGTTTTGACTTAGCATCTACATCTTTTGGTTTGGGCTTCTCTTCCCCATCATTCTTCTCTTTTGGTGCAGTATCAACTGATGCCTTTGGCTTCGCTTTCACCTCTTGCTTTTTGACCTCTATTCGGCCAGGTTTGTCTTTCTGCAAGGCACTGCTGGGTCTAAGGTCCTTAGACTGTGACTTGAGGCTCTCACGGCTCTCTGCTCTTTTGGGTTGTTTCTCCGTTTTGGACTTTTCTAGATCCTTCAAACACACGACTGGATGTTTGAGGAAATCTAGGTGTTTGAGTTTTTCGAGTCCATCTAGAATTTTGGTCTGCGGTGTGCAGCCTGGGAAAAGCACACGGATGATCTTCTCCTGTGGGCTGGATGGATGCCAGACCAGCAAAGCACAAATGGAAACAAGGCATGGGAGTGGCAGATCGGAGCCTTTCACATTTGATCCATTGTTTGGCCAAAGCTGCATTAAAGCTTCGAGGTTTTTGCTGCCACTGACAGGATTCAGGGTGTACAGTTCCAGACGGCCCACTCCCATCTTCTGAAACAATATGACTGGTTCAATACTGGGCCCGTTAGACCGACCGATGGGCTCAGGGCTGATTGAGAGTTTTTGCAAGTATTGCAGAGTGAGCGCCACTTGGTCACAACTGCGCAGCTCACTTGGATCTCCCTGCATGGACTTCAGTCTGTCAGGTGCATTGAGGAAAACCACACCTATCTCTGGGGAGATAAGGTTTTTCATCCAGTCCTCTTCGGTCTGACATGCCGTCGATTCTTCCTCCAGCTCAGCGACTTTTCTCAGCAGTAGACTGTTGAGCCCAGGGAGGTTATCAACACCGATGTGAGTCAGGAGCACGGAGTCGATTCGGTCCAGGTGTCGCACCAGCTTCCAGAAACAGGATCGAGAATCGGAGCCACCGTTTACCAGAACATTAAAACCGTTCACGGCGAAGAAGGCAGAGTCTCCCCGCCCACCGGGAAAGATGTAGCAACAGGGCCGCGACAGTTTCAGGAATCCCACAGTGTTTGGTGGCTCTAGGAGCTCAAAGGGCGACTCCGGCTCCAGTGACTCAGAGAGGTACTCTGTGAACTCCTGCAGACCCTCCATTTGTGGGAGGACAGGCAGGGGGTTTATCTGGATGTTTATGAAATCTTGGAGGTTGTGTTTATCTAAAGTGTCCTTCCAGAGACCATAGTTTGGACAGCTGAGGGTCAGGCTGGCCTTGGCTGCTGGGTCGGCAGAGCTCAACAATTCTCCCACCTGTTGTCAGAAAGAGAGCATGTGACTGAGACGCACTTGAGGCATATATTTGCACACACCTGTCTCCTTCTTCCCATAAAGGACATGTACACACCTGTCTCCAAACAACCATAAAGAACCTGATTCGCAAGTATACTGTTCTTGACATGACTTCTCTTGTGCTGACCATGTGACTTGTTTGTGCTGGAAACTGTGCGAGATGTCTGAACAGTGAGCTTCTGTTCAGTCTTTCAGAAAACTGCAAGGCTCATTGATTATTACCAAGCGATTTCTGATTTTTTTTTCTTTGTCCAGGCACCATTCAATGTCACTATCCCTCACCGCAACATGAGCCATTTTATTCAATCGGTTCAGCTTTCAAGTGTGTGTGTGTGTTTCCTGAGAAATTCTCACACACTCGGACCCACGCTCTTACCTCTTCATCTGCGAATATGTGGAGGAAGTGGCTGAGGGAGAAGCAGCCTCTCTGCAGCACAATGTCGCCAGTGTCCTCCACACACTGACCGGCCAGAACCAACAGTTTGTGTCGGGACGGATCACACACCAGACGGCGGATCTGTAAATGAAAACACACGTATGCAACACAAACAGAAACAGACAGACACACACAGAAGTTAGTTATCAGTTCCTGCAGCAAGAATCTGATCAAATCAATGGGGCAGCTGACTTCTGGCCGCCACACAAGAGCCTGTGGAACAGTGTGTGAATGAGGGCCGTGCAGACATTTTAAGCTCGCGGGAGAGACCTGGTTTGTGTCCGTTCATCGGGCCTCACCTCGGAGCACACAAAGTCCAGGGCTGGATTCACCACCACCTGAGTGTCAAGGACATCCCCGCTGTGCTGCAGCGTGCGCTGACCTGAGGGCAAAGACATGAGCCGATCACAAAACAAGGAAACAGAAAGCAAAGCAGCAGACAGGGCCGGAAGGATCAGAGACCTAAAAGCCACTGGCGCATCAGAACCACATGTATCACACACAGGCCTAGGCCGAATGACCAAGAAAGACTGGTGGCTTTTCACCCCACATTTTGTCTATTTCGCCACATACAACACCTCAACATTCTGAAATCCTATATTTCACTCGGCTCAACTTCCTGTAGTTTCTGCGTAAACAGGAAGAGGAATACGGCGTCATGTAAAAAGTGCAGGCAGCCGCTCAGTCCCGGACAAACAAACAGAAGAGGAGACAACAATGCCGCATGTCTTCCTTTTTTTTTTTTTCAAGTTTTCTTCTAGAAGGTGGCGTCATGCTTTGTTAACTCGTAGAGCCCCTGTCGGCTCACCGAGCCGCACCACTTTCCTACGGACTGAAGGAAGGGAACTGAATCTGACCAAACATCTACGAGACACTGAAGTCGAAAACCAGACAAAGGCGTCACTGTAACAGAGAAATGTGATTGTACAATGAATGTTAAAAGCAGGACGTAAGGACGCTGACTGCGCCTGTTAATTACACAAGACTCGTAGCGGCTGTATGGTGAATCATCTGATCAGCGCTAGTGACTGTAACAGTGGAGGGGCAAACAGAAAAAAAACATGCACACACACACACACACATCTGCCGAACATTTACACGCAGTCTTTAAATGCAATGCATCTCTGCTGTGACAGTAGCAACCCGTCACACTTCCAGTCAAGAGTTCGTTTTCTGGGAACGGGCGACAGTCGATTTGGAAAATGGTGCTGTCACCTCACAGCTAAAATGTCCCAGCATGTAAAATAAAGGACGGATGAGCATCAAGACAAACTTAGCCACTGTATTTCCATGGACGCCTCAAAGCCAGCTGCTCTCTGCTGTACCCCTTCTGACTGGGAGCTCTAGGATGTCAACTGATGACATCACAAACAAAAATCAACGCTGTGGTGTCCTGATTGGCTACTGGGGTTGATCATGTTATTAAAGAAAGAACCTCTGTGTGTGTATGTGTGTGTGTGTGTGTGTGTGTGTGTGTGTGTGTGTGTGTGTGTGTGTGTGTGTGTGCGTACGTGTGTTTAGGCTGCTCAGCAGAGTCTCAGCTGACTGTGTTCATGTGTTTGAATCAGACAAAAAACTGTCTGTCTGTCTGTCTCTTTCACACAGACACAAACACGCCCAGGATGTAGATGATGTGTGTTCCTAAAGAACTCAGCAGAGAAGAGCTGGCAAAAGGGAACAAAGAGAAAATTTTAAAACACACACACACAAATGTTCCTACCTGGGATGTCTTCTGACAGAAAGGCAGAGTGTCTGGACACGAAGAGTTTCAGCTGCTGATCCAGAACAGAAACATCGAGGTCTACCGGCCAGCAGCGCACACCTGAAACACAGTATGTGAGAGAACATGAGTGAGTAGAAGTGTGTGTGCGCAACGTTGTCGAGAAGAATTTGTTTTCAGATCACTACTGATATTGTGGCCAAGCTGTCGATCATCAGATCACAGAGCCAGCCATTCGCACTGACTGAGACATGACAACGCCAGTCTACTTCATGTAGGTCTTTGTCTATGAAGCCTGGGGGGGGGCGATGTTCCAGCTGATGTGTCCAGCACACTGTTTCCACAGTGTTGTCAGTGAGTGAGACGGTGCTTGGGTGAGGGGCCTCAATCAACACTTCCTGCTATCTCCAGTCAATCAACCATTTCCTCCTCGAAAAGCAGGAAGCTCATGATATGTAGCAATTCCACTTCCTCCTCACTGTATCACTAGTAGATCAGCCAATCAGCAGACCAATAACTGACCATCCATACACCAATCGCAGGCCAGTAACTTCACATTCATGCACCAATAACAGCCTAATCGAAGGTCAACAAAAGACCATTTACAAATCATTTGCTAATCAAATGCCTGCACATAACAGACCAATCTATGGATAACAAGACAATCGCAGGCCAATGACAAGCTGAGCCTGCAGTGTGAACACAGTTTTCTCCCTGCACATTGGTTAGGCACACCTCCGTTGGGCTTAACTCATGATCACAGTACAGACAGAGTGTCTGTGTTTCCACCACAGCAGAGTGATTGTTTAGGGCCGATCAGTTTGTTCCAGAGCTGGAGATGTTGCCGAGCGTCTGTCATCTCTATGGTTTTTGTTTGAGCAATCTAAGGACCAGATGTCATCCACAAACCACGCGTTAATTACAGAGGCCCGTTTTAGGACTGACTTTCAGACTTTTCTGTTAGCTGTGGACTCGATCGCAGTCCTCGGTTGATAGGGGGTGGAGCTGCAGTACCAAGGTCCCACCTATTCACCTTCCCGCCCCAGTTACAGGGTAGGAACTGTAAATTACAACAAAAACAACAAACTACAAAACAACAAACAACAGGATTATAACCCAGCCGGGCAGCCACAGTCTGACTTGGCACAACTGATGGAAGTGTTTTACATGAAAAAAGCTTGGTATACTCTATAATGACAACATGCGCCAGATCGTTTCTAGATTATGCAGACTTTACATTTAGATTACTCTATAACTTCATATCAGTTCACTGATGCCGTTAAACTGACAACCTCTACTTCAAGTTTCAATCTGTATTTCACTAATTTTACAGGAACAAAGTGAAAAAACATCCGGCGGAGTGGGTTTTCAAAATAAATGCATCACCAGAAGACAATAATGCTGCAACTAATAAAAGTTCAAAAGTTTTCCTTTTATTAAATATTATTTATCTTCTATAAAATACTCAAATTTATAAGGAGTAAGGGCGAGAAATGTCCATTATCTAAACGTACACTCTGACCTGAGTGTGGCTCAGTGATGTTCCAGTGATTCCAAGCAAACAACGTCACAAAACGGTAACAGCAAGTCAAACAAAAATCATCGTCAACGATGATTAAGCTCATATCCTTAAGATAGAAAGCCGAAAACACGACCAAGGCTGTCGGACAGGAAGTGTGAGACCATGTCTAAATTTAACCAGAGAATAGCAGAAGTTGCTGCAACACATGGTTCGCATGGTTTCTGTTCGTGAGAGGGCACAGCTGGACTTCAGCCTGCGGAGTGAGAAGGAAATGACTCCAGACTTTGGTCCTCATGTTAGCATTCATTTGTTAGCATTTTGGCTTCGTCTTTATCATCCTGAGAAAATAGACAGGGTTTGACCAGTTCAAAAGAAACCGGGGTCACTCCAGGCTCCATCCATGTGGCCCTGTTATACTCTGCAGTGGGAGACATCATGTCCTCTGAGGTGGACAACTCTGGGACACGAGCAGCGACGTCAGCTCTTCACGGGTTTTATTCTGAAAGGCCCCGTGGACTTCCCGCCCTGTGGACCGTGGCTGAGGCTCGGTTCTGGTGCGTCTGCGGTTCCGCTTATCACCACTAACCTGTGTCTATCTGCCGCAGCAGCCGCTCCAGCAGGCCGGGAGGTTGCAGCGCCCCTACCACCACCAGCATCGAGTATTCTGCCGTAGCAGGCCTGGAAGAACCGCGCGGAGAACCGGGACCGGGACCGGGACCTCCGCCCAGCTCCGCCGTTGCTGCTGCTGCCACCGTCGCCATCATTGTTTGGACCACTACAGTGGTGACGTCACGGGTTCAGGCGCCCAGCCCCGCCCCTCTGGTTAGAGGCGGGGAATCCAAATGGGAGGCAGACCAATTAGGAGAGCGGGACGCATTCGGGTGCTCCTGGGAAAAAATTAACCTCCATCGTCAATTGCAATTTGTGACACGTATAATGCTGTGAACTTAATAACTTATTTCGAAGAGCAGGTATAAAAGGCCCTGTTATGTATTTTGTTTTTCATATCCGGGACGTAATGGTTTTGAAGGAGGGCAAACACGGAACAGACAACATCTTTATCTGCTTAATTTACTTTAAGTTCCAATGCTCATACTACTATTTTGAATGCATTCTGTTTTAAATTCCAATGTTTCCAATATATGTGTTTATGTTTTACCCCTGTAACAAAGAATGAATAACCTTATGTAAGAATGGTGTTGTATAAATAAATGTACCTTTCCTTTGCCTTGTTGAAATGTGTCCAGTCATGAAAAAGAGTAGAGTCTCCAGCTGACCTTAATGCATGAATTTGGACTGTGGGAGTGGAGTGGAGTGTTCAGAGAAAATCTCCTCATACACAGGGAGAACATACAAATTCTAATGAATATTGAATGAATGAATGAATGAATGAAGTCTACTGCGGGCAGAGCTGGGTGTTAAACAGTCAAACAGCAGTCAAACGAGACCAAACTTACATTAGCGCAATGTAATTTCGCTATATTATTTCACAATGAAAATACGTATAATTTAGCAAAATAATAGACGGATTTGTTATTCCCAGAGAGGGAAAACACCCTCATATTTCCTGTTGCCCACTGAACCTTGAATGCAACGCGGCTTGGCGTCACAGACTTGTCTCGTCCAACATGGCGGCGCCCCTGCCCGGCAGATGTGGCTTCTTCGTAGAGAAAAAGAAACGTTTCTGTAAAATGATCGTGGGGAAAGGAAAAGTGTTTTGTGGAGAACATGCCACTATGGTGAGTTCACGGACACAGACTGCCCGACGAGAAGAGACCGTGGTGTTGATGGTGTGAAATAAAAAGTTGTCGTCCTGAAGTCTGTTTGTGGGCAAAGTACCACTTGTGAAGTCTGACATATCTGTTTTGTTTGTTTGTATCGCCATGAACTGACATGTCCTGATCAGATGTGCTTTGCAATAGCATAAGCTAGATGTCTATTTCTAACCTTTGTATAATGTACGCATTCTGTATGAACTGCCCCATTTATCTCATTCCAGACCGTCCCTGCCTCTCTTTACCTGATAGCTATTTGGAGGCTCGAGGCTGAATTACACTTACAGAGACAAACTGATCTCACTTTGTTCCTCTTTGATAACATTCCCATCATCTCTGTAGATGTGCAGGGCCTCACTGTCAGCTGTTTGAGCAGGTGTTGCTGCTGGAGCTCAGACAGCTGACAGGAAGCAGTCATTAAGACAAGGCTGAGCTCATGTTACACAAGTCTGATCCACTAGGAACAGAGCGGAGGGAGACGATTGGCTAGTCTGAAAGATAAGATGCAAATCACGCATGCGAGTCGAGAGCTACTACCCCTGATGTCACTGTTAAACAAAGATTGATCATTCCACCAATGGGAAAATTGCACATTTGTCACAAGTAACCAAACGCAGTAGTCATTAATGTCAGTCGTTCATGTCTTTGTGTGAACTTCCTTCACGTTGTTTGGCTTTCAGGAGGGAGCAGGCAGCAGGAGGATTGTGTGTCCCCTTGACCCCAAACAGTGAGTCAGTTGTTATCAGTTTATTGATCCGCGCTGTCTGACGAGGAGGAGGAAAAAAAGTCGGCGTTGTTGTCGTTGCACCTCACACAGTCAGTTTTGTGCGTTTCAGCACTGTATGTGAAGACAAACTGGAAAAACACCTAAAGAAGTGTAACTCAAGGGAGCAGAGCAAACCTGTGAGTCTTACCTGCATGGTGCTAATTTGATCTCCTGTGGCTAATGGATCTAAATGCATACTGAATCCAGAAGGCTTGTGTGTGTATGTGTATGTCCTGCAGGTTTATTATGTGGAGAACATCAACTCAGGATCAGCTGACAAAGATGAGACATTACAAGAGGTAAAAAGTGACTAAGTAAGAAGATGTGTGATTACCTGCGGACCAATGGAATGATTATAGTGTTTTGTGTGTGTGTGTCTCACTCAGCGGAGTCTGTGTGAATACAGCCGCACACAGCTGGAGTGTCTGGTGGACAAACTAAAGACTGTAGTTACAGGTGAGTCTTTTTTTAAATGTCTTTTAAATCAGACAGGTGAAATATTGCCACTGCCATCATTCTTGCCATTGTTGTTGTTATTGTTGTCGTTGTAGAAATGAAATCTGACGTGGAGGACATATTCCTGTCTCACCCTGCCGTCCAGGAGGAACTTGACAACCCAAAGAATGGAGACTCGGCACACAAACACCTGAAGCAGCAGGTACACATTACATCTAAGAGCATTCCGGACTACGCCTGATCACACCTGATTGCACCCGATCACACCTGTCTACACACGACTACACCTGTACACACCTGAGCACGCACACACACACACACACACACTGAGATTTTCTAGAGTTTGATGCTACCTGATCAGGTCCTGACCTTCATAAAGCACATACGACCGGAAGGTTGTTCCTTCCTCACCCGTCAGTGTGTCCAGTCTTCTATCTTAGGTCACCTTGAGGCGTTGAGGCTGCTGGGAAGGGGGCGGTGCTTCGTGGAGTTCGGAGCAGGTCGAGGGAAGCTGTCTCACTGGATCCACCAAGCCCTGAAGACCTCCACCCAGGTGGAGACCTCCACCCGCCCGGAGAGTGGCAGCGACCTACAGCTGCTGCTGGTGGAGCGGTGCAGCACCCGTTTCAAGGTAGGAACCCTCACCTACCACACACCTGACCCACTCCCACTACCTGTTGTATAGTGTGACATCATCAGCATGTATGCTGCTTACAGTGACCGGGTTGGTCAAACTGAGCTAACCTAGTCTGTTCTGGTCCAGGTGGATGGGAAACATCAGGATAGTGGAGCTCAGTTTGAGAGGCTGCACATTGACATCCAGCATCTGGACCTGAGTAAGACAGCTCCCTGAACCTATTCTGAACCAGTTGCTCTGAGGTCTCCTAATATGAGTGTGTGTGTATGTGTGTGCAGGTAAAGTCTGTCAGCTGCCTGTCGTCGGTGTCGGAAAGCACCTGTGTGGAGCCGCGACAGGTGAGCAAGCGCTGTGGTTATTAGCCGATCCTGGTGGTGATGAAAACATCAGGGCACACTGGTTCTGTGTGTGAGGCATGAGGAATACGATCTGTAAAGCCAGCTGATCTCTGATCTGTTTCAGATCTCGCTCTGCGTTGTTTGTTGGAAACTTCGGAGCTCCAAAATGAAACAGAACCGCCTCAAAAGCGGCTCAAGATGTCGGAGTCCGCTGATCCAGAGTCGCCCAGCGGCCCAGGATCAGACAGTCCAGCCGGCCAACAGCCCGGCAGCGGCCCTGGCCCTGTTCCTGGTCCTGGTCCTGGTCCGGTTCTGGGCCTGGCGGTGGCGCTGTGCTGCCACCACCGCTGCGAGTGGCGGCACTACGTGGGTCAGCAGTTCTTCCTGCAGCGAGGACTCGGAGCAGCGGAGTTCTCGGCGTTCTGCCGGATGTCCAGCTGGGCCACGTGTGGACTCAGACCGACCAGCCAGCAGCGTCCACCTCCGGATTCACGAGGTGGGAACGGAGAAGACGAAGAGCACGAGGCATCAGAGGAGACGGACGCTGTCAGAGGGTAAATCTTTGAACTGTTACCCCTAACGCTCATCATAGTATCGAATCGTGAGGTGCCACTGTTTTGGTTTGACGCCAAGGCCCGACAGCTGCAAATTGTTGGTGTCGGTTTGCCGTGATGTCGAGTTGCCTGTTTGTTTTTCATGGGCTAAAACTTTATTAAAAATAACAAGAAACGGACAAACAAACCTGGCACAGATTTAGCTTCCTTAGAAAAAGCTGCAGTGGATGAACACAGCGCCCCCTGCTGCTCTTACTGGATATTTGGGCCTTGTCACCCTCTGAACGGGCTGATCCAGAACCAGCTGACCATTGTCTTCGGTGCAGGTTCCTGTCGGCCGATGAACGGGAGCAAGTCGGCCGTCTGTGCAAGCGGCTGATCGACGCCGGCAGGGTTCACTTCCTCGGGACCAAAGGACTGAATGGCAAACTGAGTCACTATGTGGAGCGCGAGGTCACCCTGGAGAACGTCCTACTGACTGCCGTCCCCTCGCCCTCGTCGTAAGAGCCAAAAAGGGACGGAGGGAGGGGGGGTGATCCAGGCTTTTGGACCGGCCCTGCAAGCAGTTTTTATACCACAAACCTTTTAAATAAACACAAACGTCACAACCGCTCGTCTCTGTCCTTTTTGCCTCACCGGGACCAAATGCGGACCGGATATGGGGCCAGATTTTCCAGGTCCCTTAGGCTGGACCGGGTCCAGGCCTTGCAAAAAAGCGGTCCAGGTGTCGCTCTGAACCTGTCTCCCTCAGCGTGGCTGTTCACTCTGGCGCTACCCGTTGACACAGTGCATGTTGAGCACAGCGTACGCTCTCTTCCTGGCCTCCCGGATGTACATCAGCATGAAGTCCCGTCCAAACATCTCACGGTCATCCTCCTCCTCATCTTCATCATCTCCATCCTCTGTCTTAGTCTTGCAGCTGGGCAGCGTCACGTCCATAGTCAGGGGATTGTCCCGGAAGTTCACAAACCTGCTCAGCAGGAAACGAAACAAGGATATAGTGAACTGAGACGATCGAGCTGTGTGACATATGTTAAAGATATACACAGGGATCGCACCTGAGCTGGGTCATGTCCTCCATCAGTGGTGGTATGTCCCTCAGCTGGTTACTGCTGAGCACCAGAGTGTCCAGCGCCGCCATCCTGCTGATGCTGTCCGGGAGCTTCTCCAGCTGGTTCCTCTGCAGCCACAGCGTATGCAGCTTCTCCATCCTGAGGACGAACACAGCTCAGTGTCCAGTGACGGAAGGCAGAATGGGGGCATGGCTCAGAGCAGTCCTTCACACCTGTGAATGTCCTCAGGTAAGTGCTGCAGGCTGTTGCCGCCCATGTCGAGCCACTCCAGGGCGGGCAGTTCCAGCAGGCAGTCCGGCATGCAGGAGAAGTCATTCATGGACAGGTCCAGGTGCTGCAGCTTCTTCAGGTTCCTGAGCTGAAGCAGAGAACGGGGAAGATCTTCAGGTCTCATGGATTGGTGGCTAATGGTTGATTTATGCCTAAAACTAGAGTGAAAGTTGTTGAAAGGGTTGTAGTCTGACCCTGGAAGAGAAAGTGATAAAATTGGGCCAGGTCTGTCTGGTAGAAACTAGAACCAGAACCAGAACCAGATGTCGTGGCTCGTACCTGGTCGGGGAGTTGGCTCAGGTTCCGGTTCGTTGCTAGCTCCAGTCTCTCCAGACTCTCACAGCCGCTCAGCTCGGCAGGAACCACCCGGACTCTGTTGTAGCTCAGCAGGAGCTCTCTGAGCCGCGTCAGCCTCCCTGAAAAGACCAGAACCAGGACATCAGCTAACCACCAACAAGATCCAAGACCATGAATCTGGCCTCAGCGAGGCGGTGAATCGAGGCATGGTGAGGTGAGACAGTGGACTCACCAATCTGTGGAGGAATCTCCTGGACCCCGTTGCGGGACAGATCTAGGACTAACAGATTCTCAAAGCTGGAGATGAAGTGAGGGATCTTTTGTAGCCCAGTGCGGTGAATCTGCCACTCCTGGACCTGACTGAGCTGGACCAGACAGCCTGGTAGAGTCTGGAGTGGCGAGCGTAGGAGGAAGAGTGGAACACAACATCACAAAATCCCACTGACTGGGCTGTGTGAGCGTCACTCTTTGAGAGCTTCTAATTTTTTTAGGCCAGAACCAGGAGAATTCTTTAAAGGTCTGGGTGATGGGGGTGTTGGGTGTTACCTTCCACTCCTCCTGCTCAATCCGGAGGATCAGGCGCCCGTCTTCAGTCTGCAGCTTCTCTTTCAGTCGGGCCAGCATGGCACGGTCCTCCCACACCCCTACCCCCAGCCTGAATGAGGGACACACATGAAATATATTAGCAAGGAGCCAGCCCAACACCCAAGACCAGTATCAGACATCACACCTGGTCATCCATCACCCATCCCAGACACAATTTCCCAGTCACAATCAAACAACACGTTGGGAGTGCGGCCTGGGTGGAGGAGGATGAGTCTGACCTGCCCGAAGCTCCGCCCCTCGCCGTCCTCCTCTTCTGCTCCTCCGCAGCATCATGGTCCTCCTTGATCTTCCTGATCCTGGTTTCCCACAGAGCTTTGATGGAGCTCACCGAGCCACCGAACACCACGGCCGTCATGATCACCGACCCCCGTCTGCCAAGCAATACAGTCAGGATAGGTGGGTGGGAAGGATGACCCCTGCTCTCTGACCCTTGTTTTAGGTTATACATTTTCCGGTTATGAGTACGATTTTTTTTTAATGCAGCTTTTGACTACAAAAAAAAAACTACAAACATTTGCGATGACGTCCGAGCCCCCCAGTGTCCTTGTGGCAGGCTTTAATACAGAGTGATAGTACCATAGTAGTTACAGTGGTCATATTGTCGGGTCTCACCTCCTGGACGTACTGCAGTGTTAGCCTTTGTTGTAATGCTGCAGTACGGCTGTACCTCACTTGCACCGCAGTCGTGGCACAATTGCAGTTGTAGTCCTAGTATCCTGGTGACCGTCCTCCATGTTGAGCCTGCGGCCGAAACCCGACCTCAGGTCTGCTGGATAATTTTAGCTTCCAGGTCACATGATCAAACACACATTCTGCTGTGAAGTGCAGGTCACTTCCTGTATGCTTCCTGCCTGATCAAAATAGTGCGGAGAGGGGCAGAGCAGACAGCCCCCAGGCCTGATGGGAGTTAGAGTTCGGTTTGGTGACAAGTCCGCTGACATTCACACCCGATCCGAGTTTTTTCAGATGCAGCTTCATACGATACTCTTTTAAAGTTTGTGCACTTCAGCTTTATTCACTGTTCACATGTCCCACTCATCATCATCAACCCCAAAAGTACAAAACCCAACGCTTTATCTTTACATTGAGACTGCTTCTACAAACAAAAACAAACAGGAAACAAAGTCACGTAACAGGCAAAGGTTTCTCAGCAGCCACCGGGAGGCCCAGAATCCAGGAGTAACATCAGCACCACATTGACACATGACCAGAGGAGGAGGGCCTGATCCCGGTCAGGATCCAGGCTGAGGGTCAGGATCAGGTTCTCTGTGTACAGAGTGTGGGGATAGTCAAGAGGATCAACGGGGGGGCACTAGAGACCACGACGTGGATCAGGTCTACAGGTGGACTTGTCACGGGCAGGGCAGATCCAGATGACAGAGTTCACTTCTGATCCGCATCCGAGCTGGTTCAAGTCTTCACAGGGTCCTCGTACAGCAGGAGTCAGCCGCTGAGCTGATCTGTGGACCGGGCCTCATCAAACATCAGCAACTGAACTGGGTCACAAGAGTCTGGATCGGCCCTACACAGACATTCAAACCTGCATCATGGATCAGAGAGATCAAGGTCACATGATGCAGGTCTGTGCAGTCTCAGGGTGAGCCGGAGCTGAGGAGCGACGCCACAGGTCAACACGGAACACAGCATGATCCACTACTGACAAATGATGTGAGTCGATGAGTGAATGATGAGGGATCTGTGTAATAAAACAAACTCTCTTTGATCCAGTTCCTGCCGTGTGTGTGTGTGTGTGTGTGTGTGTGTGTGTGTGTGTGTGTGTGTGTGTGTGCGTGTGTGTGTGCGTGTGCGCTTGTGTGTGATTGGTCACCATGGGAACATGATTGACAGGCTGACCCCTCTACCTCCTAGCACCTTACTCAAAGGCAACAAGGAAAAAGATAAGAGTGAACTAAGGCCTCCAGCAGAGAGAAAGTGAAGGTGTCAGGCGGAGAGTAGAGGTCTGGTACTGTGGCATATGTGCGCCCCCCCCCCCCCCCTCCCCCAGCTACCCATCCCCACCCCCCTCCTCCCAGGGCTGAAGGGAAATATTTCCGTCCCTCTGGAGCTACTTGAGGTCCAGCACCATGCTGGCCGGGTTCTCCAGGTAATCCTTCCACAGGTTGGAGAAGCGACACATGGTGGCGCCGTCGATGATGCGGTGGTCGGCGGACCAGCTGACGTTCATGATGTGGGCCCGCATCACCTGGCCGCCGGCGTCGAACCTCGGGAGGATCTGAGGCACAAACCACGCAGGCCGGTCAGGTCCAGTACCGAGGCACGCTCGTCGGGACTTCTCGGGAGAGCCCGTTGACTCACCTGGATTTTCCCCAGCGCTCCGATGGCGACCTCTGGGGGGAGGATGACCGGCTTGGCGTACGTCCCTCCGATCTGAGGGAACAAAGGCGGCCCCGGCACGGTCAGATCGGACAACGCGCTTCGCGTCCGTGCACGTGTGTTGTGGACTTACCGATCCGATGTTGGACAGGGTGAACGTCCCCCCGGTCAGGTCGGCGGTCCCCAGCTGGCCGGCGGACCCCAGCGCCTGCAGCCGGTTGAGCTCCTGCGCGATCTCGAACACGCTCAGCAGCTGGACGTTCTTCACGTTGGGCACCAGCAGGCCCTGGGCCGTGTCCATGGCCAGGCCAACGTTGTGCGACGCCTTGTACGTGATGTTGTTGCAGCCCTCGTCCACGGAGGAGTTGAGGATGGGGAAGTGCAGGAGGCCGAGCGAGGCAGCCTGCACCAATGAGAGCACAGCGTCAGTCGACACGTCGACACGTTGGACCAGGCCGCCGCCGCCGCCGCCGTCCCACCTTGATGAAGAAGGGCATGTAGCTCAGCTTGACTCCCCGAGCTTCGCTCATGGACTTGAGCTCGCTTCTCAGAGACACCAGGCGGGTCAGATCCACCTCGTCGCAGTAGCCGAAGTGGGGAATCTTCAGCGCCACCGTCATGGTCTTCACCATTGCTTTGTGGAAACCTGGGGACGGGAAGAAGACAGCGGAGCGTCAGCAGGCCGCGTCAGACTTTCACAGTTACCGACGAGGTGACCTCTCACCACCTTTCAGCGGCTCGGTCACATCCTTGCCAGTGAAGACGGGTCTGGGAATCGCGGGCGGGGGTTTCATGGCGGCCGGGGCCCGGGCGGCGGGAGCCGGGGCCGGAGCCGGAGTCTGAATCTCCTGGAAGAGGGTCGGGGGCAGGATGGCTCCCGTCTGTTTGGCCAGGAAGTTCAGGATGTCCTCCTTCAGGATGCGTCCGTCTTTGCCGGTCCCCACAACCTCGCTAAGCTTGATCTGAGGGTCAGAGCAGGAACAGGTGAGGCTGGGGGGAAGGCAGAGCAGCAGTGCAGAATGAGACAGACCGTGAACGGGAGGAGGCGGCCGGCTCACATTGTTCTCCATGGCGAGGCGTCTGACGGCGGGCGTGGCCTGGGTCTTGTGACCTTTGATCTCCTGGTGAGTGTGTTCTTCTCGAGCCATGGCCGGGGTTTCCACCACGTCCTCCTCCTGGATCACCTCTGAACGGGCGACACAAGCGTCTGACTCACGCGCCGACAACCAGACACCCACAACCTGCCTCCAGGCCAGGACCGGCTGCTCTGGTCTCACCTGAGCTGGACTCCGTCTCGATGTCCACCAGCGGTTTGCCCACCAGGGCAGTGGCGTCCACGTCGTAGTAGAGCTTCTTGATGACCCCGTCGTAGCGGCTGGTGATGGTGACCGACGCCTTGTCGCTCTGGACTTCGCAGATGCTGTCGAACTGTGACACCTTATCGCCTTCCTTCACGTACCTGGCCGGACAAAACCGAGAGGTGTGAGAAGTCTGACGAGGAGTAGAATAACATACTTTTTTGTATCTTGACATCTCAGGTAAATGACACCCACAGAAACTTCGAAGCGTCTTGCTTCAGTACCTACCACTCTTTCACTGTCACCTCCATGATCCCCTCTCCGATGTCCGACAGCTTGAACTGGACGATTGGTCCCTGCCTCGCTGCACACAGAGAGCACGTACACACCATCATCCGAATAGTATTGTCTGATCAGACCTGCTCGTCTGGATTCTCTTGAGCCTGGCTTTAAATTCATCACTAAAACCCAAGCGCACATAAGTCTGGAAGGTGGCCAAAGTAACCCCAAACTGCTTCCTGAATTCCTGAGACCGACGACTTCTAGCTGGGATCCCGAGGGAGTGCTTTGGATGCCGCTGGTCCGGAACTTACCGACGGCGGTGTGTAGCGTCCGGCAGCTGAACATCTGCAGGTTCCTGTCCCATCTGAAGGCGACGGGCTGCAGGGCGGAGCCATGTCTGAAGTTCTGCAGCCGGAAACACCGCCGGCGGTACTGCTGACTCAGCTGGTGGACGGACAGAACAGAGACAGATCACTCGAACAGTCCACACCTCCACAAAAGAGGTGGGTTACGATGATCCCCACAGGAGAAAACAAACAAGGGTGTGACAGTCAGAGGGCAATGAGCAGCGCGGTGATGTGCATCTCTGCAGACACAACAAGGAAGAGAAAAGGACAAAAGTCTAACCACTCAGCCTCCAAGTGGTCCTAGAGGCAGCATCATCACGTCCCCGTTTATGAATACAATTCAATCTTTGAAATGCCGGTTGACTGCGTACAATCGGATGTACCGAATGGGTGAAGCCTCTATGTTGGCTGGAGATTTCCATATCACAAGGATTTAGTTAAGTCAGCTGCATGTTGTTTTGATCTGCACACGCTGGAGACCCTCTGCAATTGTGACAAAATATGTGCGAGTGTTGCTGTGAAGTATGCACGTCCTCTCTGCATGCGTGCAGATTTTCTCTGTGTACTCCCGGTTGCCTCCCATAGTCTTACAACTTGCATTGAGGTCATTTGGAGACTCTGCCCTGGGTCTGAATGAATGCGTGTGCTGCAATGGATCGGCCAGTCGATCACTGCACGACTGGCTACTAGTGTGAGTGGGTAAGATAATGGGTGGATGGGAGGAATGGTGCACTTAACATGTCTGTGCATGTGTGTGCAAGTGAGGTGGAATTGCAGCCAAGCCGTGACATTTCTGTCATAGCTAAACACCCATTCATATATTATCAGAAGACACAATATGGATGAAGCTGGGACCTCTGAACGCCATTTGCTCAATCTCAGCTCAAATCTGCCAGACATATAACACTGATAACATGAAACTCAAGCTCTGCTTCTCGTCTGACCTCAAGAACAACACTTTGCTTCGTCTTCGCTGCAAAGACTGGAAAAATCTACAATCAGGGCTCTACCAACACTTTCGAAAACTCTGTCAAACTTCCGTGAAAAGGACACCCGCTGTGTGGAAGTATTCAGTCTTTGCTACAGACTCAGGTGTCAGCAGGTTGTTAGCCGGTAGCATTGATTGGCCCAGCAACCCTCAGCCTGAGCGGTGCAACGGAAAACTAAAGCAAACAGCATGCCAACACTGCCTTCTTGTCCCTTTGTTCATTGTTGTTTCGGCACATATCACAACAGGGATGCGTGTCAGTCAGCTAGTTTGCAGCCGGCTCTTCTCTCTGCTTCTACTCTGTCCACTTAGCTTTTAACATGTGCACTGACACGGTCAGCCCGACAGCTGGCCGGATGACGGAGTAATTTTGTCACCGTTTGCAGCGTGTTTGCAAGTGTAGAGGACGACAGAGGTGTGAAAGTTGTTTTCAAAGAAAAAATGACAAATGAGTGTCTCACCAGCCGCCTGAGAACAGTGAAGGAGCCTCTGGTCACCGCCGCCATCTTTCCTGTCTGCTGCCGCTCCAGCGTCACCACAGCACGCCCCTCTCAGCAGCCAATCAACACGCTCCTATCAGCAGCCAATCAGCACACCCCTCTCAGTGCAGTGTATAAAAAAATAAAAAAAAGTTGATAATCCATCGTTGAGTGCTCGCGCGGATATTAGCAACGCAAATCTCATTGGACAACGCTTCCGCGATCTGCGCACCGATTGGCCCTGCCTACAAAGTTGATTGAGCTCTCGACCAATGGACGCGCTCCCTGGTGGTCCAGTGGTTAGGATTCGGCGCTCTGCAATGAGTGAATCATCTCCACATCTACTTTTGGGTGTCCTGCTCTTATTGTAGTATTAACTGTATTTAGGTTTACTGAATGGTAATTCAATGTTTATTTCATGAACTTTAACAATACCTTCTTCTTACAAGATTATTGAAACAACAACAAAAAACTGACTGAAAGATAAAATACGAGTTCCTCTGTGTCTGTTGCTGGACAGAGGAGTGTTGAGGCTGTTATCTTAGACTGCTGCCATGACACTTGGATAAGCAGTAAATACTAGAACAGAATGGAACAAGTGCAGTCTAATTTCCAATATCTTTCTATGGGTTGCCATTTTTCTTTTTCTTTTTTTTTTCTACCAATCTTCAGTTATTAGGGTCCAAAACATCCAGACCCGTTTTTCTTTGGAAGGAGCTCCACTAATGCAGTCTTAAAATCAATGGGAAAAACAGATCACAATAGAATAATTTACAATATTCAATCAATCAATCTAATCAATCTATTAAACCATAAATGGCTTTACCAGAGGGGTTAGTAATGGCATCTAGAATCCTGGTTTAAGGTGGGAAACAACTTTACCAAGCATTAACCTGGAAAAAGTTTTGCAAAAGGTTTCCCTACAAACGCATGGTCCTAGTCTTGGGTTGTGATGAACTAGATTGAATTTCAAATTGTCAATTTTTCTCCTGAAGACATCGCTTGTATAATGATGCATTTCAATTGTCAAAAAGATGATAAAAGTTTAGTCAGTGGTTGAAAAAAATGGTTGGTGTTAAGATTTGAGAAGAAGAGGAAGATCTACAGTATACATAATTAGCTGTTCAAGGAAAATTTTGTGGTAAACTTAATTTTTATTAATTTAATTTTCTGCTACAGGTGTTGACTGGTCCCATCTTTCCAGGATGAGTTAGCTTCGAACTTGATCTTAGTGCAATGTAGTGTAAACTACCAGTCAAAAGTTTGGAAGGGTTACTCATTCAAGTAAATGGGAAAAACTGTGGTCTGCAAAAGGACTGCAGGACTGTCGGTTTGTTAGACTGTTGAAAACAAGGCAGAGATATTCAAAAGATGTGTCTTCCACTAATGTTTTGAAAGCTTCTGAGAAGATGGTTGCTGTTCCTCCTAATTTCTCACGTGTCTGGACTGACAATTCAAAGGAACAGGTGAGGCCTTGAGAAGTGTAGCTGGCCCATTTGTGCTAAATATCCAATCAGAATTCGAATGCGGACCTTCTTGCTGTGAGGCAACAGCACAATTCCCTGATCCACCGTATCACTCTGGAGAAATACAACAACAACAAAATAAACAATTGTTCAGCATCACATATAAAAGGTAATTCCTTTGGATCTTGTTGGAGAGAGCAGAGGTTTTGTAGACACAATTGTTATGCCACTAGCAGTATGGAGGTGCAATTGATGTATGCCAATGATGCAGCCTTTACTTATGCCTGTCTTATTTGTTAAACCTGTTACAAATAAGACAAATAAAGACCATTGGTCCTCATGGGTTTTCTTCCTCTTGTGAACCCCCTTCCTCATGCTGCCACAGAGCAGACACTTCCTCTGTATTCCAGTTGGTGTCAGTGCAGACAAGGCATACACAATCATCTCACACACACTCCAACTTATGTGGATTCCGAGTGATGCAATTATGAGCCTTTGAGCCTACATGTGCTCCCCCAATTCTCCAAGAGAGACCTCCGGATGGCTTTTGGGGTGCAGTAAGAGTAATAGGTCCACAAGCACTGATGAGAAGCTGGCTCAGTCGCTCACCATTCGTCTGAGGGTTTCAACATATCACACCCGTCCTGTGAGCTCTATCTGTGATTCCAGCAGTCTGGTATCACAGTGAAAGTGCTCAATAATCCAGTTTAGTATTCTGTAAATAATTCCATAAATAAGTTGAGCAATGACTCAATTTGGACATCCCAGACGCAGATAAAAGCCTCAAATACATTTTCAAAATAAATGCACAGTTTGACAGCTCTGTGAGCAGCCACATTATTCAGATTCGGTCCCTTTTTTTGTTCAAAGGGGTCTGAGATTGTGAGGATTACCTATCATCAACAAACACACACACACACACACACACATGCACACACACACACACACACACACACACACACACACACACACACACACACACACACACACACACACTATACTGAGCTGAGTGCAGATCAGTGTCTCAGCAGCCACCTGCAGTCCCCCATTAGCTCGAAAGGAAATGGGATTTAAAAGATTCAGACCATGAAATGGTACCAATACAGCCAGTTCTGATCTGAACCTGTACTGAATCTCAATGATGTGCTAACGGCTCGATCATATTCAACTAGTGAAACCTCTCATTCTCACCTGTGGTGGCTTTACAGGAGTCTTTCTACCAAGCCAAAATGTTGTGCATGTCCTGGATGCAGCTGAAGCAGCTGAAGGAGACACAGGTGTGTGATTGATGAAGACAGTTTGGAGCTGCAACTCAGTAGTTTTTTTTTTATTTACACAAAAATGTACATTTTTATAGCCAATATTTGAGGATGCGATTACCACACATCAGAAGCTGTTTCATGGGTGCAATTTAGCAACTTTTAAAAAATCATTAGGTGACATTTTCAACATTTACTGTATGTAACCGGAGGAAAGGCAATATTTTAAAATTGATTTATCTTCTCTATGGTGGCAATGTTATCAAATCTCTGCCTGAGCACAAAATTATGGCACCATCACTGACAACAGCTATTTGCTGTTTGATTACATGTACAGTGGGAACCTGGTATTACTTTACGAAACGGTTAATCTTGCCCCACAGACAAAACGGGGACATGACTCAAACAGCAGCTTTTAATAGGTTCCCTCCTGGTCAAAAACACCCACGTATCAGATGGGTGTGAAAAGACTATTACAGCAGTTAGGTAACGGAATAAAATCTGTCTCCTTACAATTTTTATCTAACTTTTTGCTAACTGAGCAGTACCTCTAGAGCAGACTGTTGGAATGTATTAGTAGCAGTTTGGAGAAGGAAGAACAAGTGGAATGTAACAGCATGTTTTTGTGTGGTAAATAGTGAGTTAAATCTCATGAGTGATTGGATAAACCATTGTCGTTGTTTTTGGTTGATTTTCAAGTGAGGTTTCCTGATCTAGGTTAACTTGGTCTGACTTTGGACGCTGGGCATTGAGCCATATTTAATTATATGGGGACCACATCTGATGGCCATAATAATTATGACAAGAGCAATGGAGGATGTTGAGTGACAGCTAAAAACAGGAGGCATGCGGGCTGTGAGGATGGCACAAACAAACACAGGATGCACAAGACAAGATCACCCACTGGTATGATAATGGTTCACCTGCATTGGATGGATGCCGTTGATTCAAATGTTTCAGGTTTGCTCTCATGAGGCCTCATTATATGCATACTGTATGGTATACCTGTACTTCTGTTCTGAATGTGTAATTACAAGTGATGCAGGTGTCCTTAGTCTATAGATCATTGCCTCTTGACTCAGTCTGCT
This sequence comes from Karalla daura, assembly GCA_029224185.1. Lineage (NCBI taxonomy): Eukaryota > Metazoa > Chordata > Actinopteri > Chaetodontiformes > Leiognathidae > Karalla > Karalla daura. The sequence goes on from CM055194.1 coordinate 7,293,110, forward strand.
GCCACTCAGGTCCTGTATCAGCCCTGTCAGTGTTCAGGCAGACCATGGCTCCTCCTGGACTCAGGACCTATTAGGACAAATCGCCTGCAACATCATCATGTTGGCAGCAGATGGCTGGTAGTGCCTGCAGTTGTATCTCTCTCCCAACCCAGGCTCTCGGGGTGGATTCGACATAAGCTTAATTAATGATTTGATAACCGCAGAGGCGTTAAAAAGAGCATGGAGACAGGCGTGAATTCCATGTGTAAGAGCTAAACTGGCTGGTAATACGATGTGAAGGGATTTCTTGCCACATGCTTTACCAAATGCTCTCCCTCCCTCCCTCCCTCTCTCTCCCTCTGTCTCTCTCTGTCTCTCACACTCGCTCAGATCAGCTCAGTGTGAGCTCGACGGCATGCTGTGAGCAAGAAATGAGTTGCAGATCTAAGGACTAAACAAAGCAGATGTTTATTGAAGGATGCTCTTCCTGTCAGCCTTCACACTATAGAAGCAGCCAATTGTTCCTAAACGTGGGTGAAGTCAACCATCTAGGATTTGGGCAAGTCAAGATGTATTAATAGAGCATGATGTGATAGATTGACTATAGATCATGATGTAGCTTTGTTGCTCAAAACACCATGGTTGCCATTATTGAATGGGTCTGCCAGGTGCGGGTCCATGGTGTGAGTGGACCTCCTGGGGTGAAAAATGTCTCGACTACTTATTGTCTTAACCTCCGTCCATCCATATCATGACTGACTAACACCAGCACCTCTCACCCAGGTGCTGCACAGGATTTGCTCTGTGAAGGAGAATTTGTCTTTGTTGTGGGGACACTTTTACTCTGGGAAAAAGGCCCATCAGTTCAACATCTAACCTGCTTTTTCCACATCTGGGGGCAATTGAGAGTCTCCAATCAGCCTGAATATGCATGTCCATTGGACTGTGGGAGGAACCATCAGTCAGCTTGTACATGCAGGCTCCAAACAGCAAGGTCTTCAGTGTGATCAGGTTGTGAAAAAGGGACCCTGTTGCTGTAAGGAGCATTAACGATTGACCTGCCGTATGGCTCAGGAAAATAAGACTTCCCATACTGATTAAATGAACTAATTATTTTCCTTAGTTGAGAAAGGGCTGCTTGAGAGTTATTAAATGAACACCTGTTTTCTCAAAGCTGGAGTGTAGGAGGCACTCTTACCAAACATGTTCGTTCATGGTTGATTACTACTATCAAATCGGTTTGCTACAGCATGCCAGGGGTCATAAATCCGGGTTAGTGGCAAGAATCTTACACTACTTTGTGATGCACTTTCAACAATTTTGACAGTGCAGATAGAACAGTGGAGGATGAGTTGACAGTCTTTTTATAGTAATCTCACTGCTAGAAGTGAGCTTCAACATTCGGCCCTGTAGACTTCGGTACTTGGCTGTGCCTTTGCCTCCCAGAGACTCTTTCATATATCTTTATTTTGATTTTCAACACATTTTATCTTTAAATCGAAGCATATGCAATAAATAATCATTCCGAATGACTGGATCAAACTCTGCTCATCATTCACATTTAATCTGCATGTCACAACTATTCACCTCAGCCACCGGCAGTAGTGGAACAGAACAAAAAGGGTGCAGTAAATTTGCTGCTCAACTACAGCCTTGTATTTTTACCCCTGCTTTTCTCTCTCATTTATAATGCACAAGGCCGAGTGGGAAAAGGTGATATCAAGTATTTCCATGTACCAATCTGAGTAAGGATCTTAGGAACTTTTTAATACAAGTCTGAAAGAAGTTACACTTGCCTTTTGTATTTCCCGTTAAGGAATAAAAGCCATGAATGATAATTTGCTAAACAGCCTTCCAAACACAACAACAAGTTCTTGTCTGTTTGTACCATGGAAGAATAAAAGGTCCTGTTTCTGTAGCCGGGCTGGCAGGAGACAGAGTTGTGCTCTTGTGTCATTTCTATGAATACAGAGTAGGTCCGATGTCAGGGGACAGCGTGTGTGATCTCTATGACTCTCCCGCTGAATATATAAAGCCTATGAAGTACGTCACATTATTTCGTTGTCCTCCCATGAGAAGAGAAACACCAGCCACCTGTCAGCAAAATAAAAAAAATCCCCTCAGGCCAGCAATGAATCTGGTTAGTCGACAGGTAAAACCACACACCAACAGTTAGGAATGAACTCCATCCACCTCTGAAGAGTATAATCATCCTAATCCCAGGAGAATCTGTCAGGAAGCTGGAGACTTTGGCCTGAATCTGTTCTTCCACTCAACTCGAGCTTTTGCTTCCAGCAGCAGTTTGTTTGTGAGGAGCCATCTGTCGTTGCACATTAAGTACCACCTTCTCCCCAATTCGAGTGCTTCACTATTCCTTTTTCATTAAAATAGGTGTGAAAACAAAATCCATATAGCTCTTTCTTTTGAAGGCAATTTTCACTATGTGGCTGGAAGAATGTGTTGTATATAAAGACTTTAAGAGTGGGATGTGGACAGCTGGAAAACTGAGAAAAAACTTTTTTTCACATGTTGCACAGTTAACTGGGCACCTATGGTCACCAATTTGTGAAGGAGTCTGCACTCCTTTGAGCCACCCTGGCCTGGGAGTGATTGAGATTGCAAGAAAATTTGACAATGACAATCTCAGGTTTTTGGGTAGCAATCAAGCGCAGATCAAGAGCAATTTGCAGGCAGTGTTTATTGCATGGGCAGACACAAATTCACAAACTCCACACACAAACTGACAAAGGAAAAACAGGCTGGAACTGTCTCTGGTCCTGTCTCAAGTGCTCTCACTGATTCTGGTTTGAGGACAGATTCAGGTACAGATGCTAGCTTCGGGAGAGGTTCAAATAACCAATTAGGAGTTATAACTGACTGAAATTGGTACAAAAAGTTCTCAGGCCGGAGTTAACTGATATTAAAAATAAAGATAATTAAAAGATAATTAATTGTGCTTCAAATTTTTTCAGTATTAATCCATGATGAAAGTATCCCTAGAATGGTGAAAATTAAACTGAATCTGGCAATAATGTTTCATAATGTTTCTTTCAAACTGTGTTTTTGGGTTCATATTAGTTGTTCATTTTGAAAAGGCAAAGTTGAGCTGTGGTGTGAGGTTTAGGTGTGATTGTCACAAGTCTGTGACGCCTGTGGTGTGTCACCTTGTTCACATGGAGAGCTCTGATAACTGGAAGATGATTACAGATCATATGAGAGTCGAATGCTAATTCCTCTCCACAAGAAATGCCAGAGACACTGACTGTTAAACAGATTGCTGCAGACGTACTTGAACCAGTGTAATTAGAAGATTTAATTTTAGATAAAGACAAGAGTACTACTCGTGGCAAAAACATTTACACATACAGTTGCAAGATGAGCTCTATTCCTTTCTTTTTTCATACAGAAGTTTGCACCAACATAATGCCAGGAGACTGTAACTCACGATGTAGGGATTAAATTCTTGTTATCCAAACTTAGTGACACAGAACAAAAAAGGAAAGGCAAAGTGACTGTTGAGGGAATTTGAAGTCCAGATGGAATTAAAGAGCCTGTTTTTTTTTTCTTTTTTTTGTGCAAGTGCCAGCTGGTCATCTTGTCTAAAATAGGAGACAGGTTGAATAGAGCTTAGTCAAGGACGTCCATGCGTTCTGACATTTATATTCTCTGTAGTCAAGTCTCCAGGAGACACAAAAAGGAGAAAAACACCTCTTGTGTGTTGTTGTGATTGAATGACCTTGGGTTCTGTTTGTTGCTGTCAAAATCTGAAACAATGTGCTGGTGAATCTGGAGACTTTGATTCTTAAGACACAGGTTTTTTCCAGCAGCATTCAACAACGGGCGATTAAGACTCCCTGGAGACTTGAGCATCCACTGTCAGATGTCCTCTTTGTCTTCTGTCTTGTTTTTTCCTTTTCACTGAGTGGCTACACATGATGCAACATATTGCCCAGCCAATCTGAAACAAACAGGATTCATTAGGCGCTATTAGTTATTTCCATATATTACATGTTAAATGAGGCATTATTTGACAGAGTCGCTTGGCACAACCAAACACATAAAACGTCCTCATTCGCCATTAGTTTCTGCTGGTTTCTCCAGAAATGGTCACTGATGAGCTATCAGCCTACTTTGAAAGCAATTATAAATTCACAGTTGTGAGAAACCTCAAGTATTTAAAAGGACTGAATGAACTTTAAACAAACATCATGACAACACAGCGGATTCAGTGAGACTGAAGAAATTGTCACACAACTGATGTTAGCCCAGTCTGTATATCTGAATGTCTGAATGTCTCCCAACACCTTTAAATATTACACCAATCCTCAATTACCTCTATTTAGTAGCCAGTAGAAATACAGTTTTATTTTGCTCTCAACACATTTCTTTGGAAATGTGATGTGACCCCAATTTTGCTGTTTCCTTTTGCTCTGATCCTCTCTGACCAGACCGCAAAAAACCATGATCATCTTTCCGCAGGTGTCCCTCGATTCAGATTCTCCACAGCTGCACCCCTTTTTTTGTATATTGATAAAAATCTACTGTTGCAGCACCCGTCATGGCCTCCACCATGCTGGCAGATGTTTCAGCAACCACTGAAAGGAGATCCTGTCATATCCACCGATTCTTAATAAAGGTGATTATTGAGTAATAGTGAAGGTCTATTTGTCACTACTATCTGGAAAACTAGCTCCAGCGAGGTAGTCAAGGGTGTTTTCTTTCACCTGATTACTGACAGTATCTGAATTTATCTGCTTAGGAATTTTGATTATTTAGGAGCCCTGACTGCTGTTGCAAGATCCACAGGTGGATTTGAGAAACTGCATCAAGAAAAGCATCCTACTCTAACAAAAGACACATATTGATTTACTGTTTACCACTATTTCTTCCTAACCAATCAGAAAATCATTCATTGGCCGTAGTCGAACCAAAATCTGAATAGAAGAAGAATGAAGTCAGAAAAACAGTTCTTGTTCTTGTTGTTACACCAATTTGCGGTGCTTTTACAGTCACACAATTCTGTCCCATCTTGTCTGACAATGTTTGGTTACATAATGCAACAATTCATGAGTTTAGTTCAATTCCTCGTGCTTGAACAGCTCATCTGATGAAGATACATGCAACACTGGAGAGAAACACAGTGAGGTCCACACATCATTCTGTACAGGGAAGCACAATCACTCAATTGAAGAAAAACTGGAGAAGAACATATTTTTCAGCGCTGGGAGACATCACAGACTAATACCCAGAGTACTGTGATTTCTTCACTCTGCTGAAGCTTTGTGGCTGAGTGCCTCCTAAGAGAAACCAGTGGAGGACAGTGCCAAGCAAAGTTTATCAGAGACAAACAGCAGCTGAGTCTTCTGTATACAATGTAAACGTTAAGGTCAATTCTCATTTGGATATAGCATAGTTAGCTCAACCTTAACCTGAAACAATATTTTATTTTTGATTTAAACCACTATTTCAACAAGTATTATTTCAGTCATTTGCTTTGTGATGCATTTTGCTAAAATTACTCAGAATTTATTCAACTTTTCTTGATGACTGGTGCTTAGGAAGCCATTGTGATGGAAAGCACTCCGGCTTGGAAATTACAGCCTTCTCCAGATGTCCTTGGTTCATCCCTGAAGGCTCTTTTTTCATTAACAAGCTCGCCTCCTTTTTAGCCTTGATGCAAAAAAAAATCCATACCAGAGGATTGTGGGGAATAACAGATGACTTAATTTGATCTACATATCAATTTGTTTATCCAATATTTTTTTCTTGGCTACCACAATTTTAGCACAAATTACTTTTGCTTTTGGACTTAAATTAGAACAAAGCAGACTTGTAGCTCACCCCCATGTTACTTCTTATCATGCTGACATCAGGACTTAACAGTGCATACAGTCAGTGATGGTGTTTTGACACAGCATACAAACTGTTCCTCTATAAATGCCAGTGATGTCCCTCGTCAATATGTTTTCCTTTAAAATCAGTTCACAACAAAAATATTGTTGCGGAAAGTCATGGACCATAAAAGAACTGCAAAATTAAAGCAATTGTACTTCTAATCTAAATCTGTAATTGCTTTTCTTCACTTTTCTTCGACTGAACAAAAGAAACTGATTAAGAAGGAAAAAAGATAAATGCTCTCATCAAACATTCTGATATCTGACTTGTTTCTTGATCTCAAAACAACCATTGATCAATTGCCCTGTTCTTAAGTTGCAATTCCAGTGTCTCTCTCTGCTCCAGCTGTGTATTGATCCAACTAAGTGTAGAAAAATGTAGTATTTTCAGTGTCGATCAGCTGGGAGCCCTTTGTGGATCGCTCTCATTAATTTGCCCATCCGCTGTCACTCCGCTGTCAACCCAGAATATCAGACAAAATTGGCACCTTTGCTCCCGACTCAGAGAGAATGAAAATGAGCTGATCAAACATTTAGAAACCAGACACTTTTGGTTCATCCTAATGTGGAGTAGAGGTTTACTATTCTCTGCGTGTTCACCTCAATCTGGCTCAATCCCACACTGTGACTCACTGACACAGGGCGTGTCAGTATTCAGATCACATGCTTTCATCTGAGGCATTTTAACCATTAAAAACCCTGTCAGATTGACAGTAATATCTAGGCCCAATTACCAGAAATTAATGCTGTCAAGACTGTGGCTTCTTGTCTCATGCTGGGTCTAATTGCTGGTCTTGATGTTTGTAAAACTATTTCATATAAACCAAGATCCTTGGGGTAACAATTTTATGACCAGAAAACTCTTGACTCCACAGAGAAAGAATTTTATGTGTATCAACCCGAGAGCTTTAACAATTTATGTATAATTTATGTTCCAGGAAAATTTGTTTCCCAAGCTCGGTAATAAGAGCTACATTCATTCATAATAAGAGACTCATTCAATTACAATGTTTATATAAGTTTCATATAGAATATTTCGTGATTCAGGATTCTATGTCTATTATCATATTCTCATTTATACGTTTGAGATAATCACAAATGCAAACACCTGTTCTTTCCACACATACATTGCTCATTATCACATCATTCATTATATGAATATATTGGTAAGTGGACAGATTGTAGCCAATAGAGCTATTATGCTTTTTGTTGTGTCCTGATTTTCCAATCTCAGCTACAGTTGTGAGGAAACATGAGGAAGTGTGTGAGAATGGAAGAACAAGAAAAAAAAAGAAGCAATCTACCTATGAGGTCAAACAGGCACAGATGAAGATGAGAGCTGGCGTTGTGCTCCTCTTAGGATTCAGTTGCCTCTCATGGGTAGACGTCTACGGCACGCTGAGTGATGGCACAGGGGCGTATTGTGTGGTGTTGTCAGCTTCTGCACCTCGGTGCAACTCTGAAAACTCTGAAAGCCTCTAAAGACCCGGAGAACATAGGCTGTGGCCAGTTCGCCCTTGTAAATCAAATTATAGCTGCTTTGATTTTTTACGATTCTCTGTATAACTGTCTTATTTTGTTTTTGGTGAATTTCATCTTCATTCTTCTGTTTTGTTTACCCGCTGCTTGTTACTCAGACAGAAGACAGACACTGTGATGCATTCATGTAACGCTTGTAAACACGAGCCAAAAACCTGTCTCCTCTGTGCTCGTCTCGCTGTGTAATGAACCCTCTGCTCAACCTAACTGCAAGTCAACACAATCAACCCGTCCAGCTCCTACTTTCCCACGGGGCCATGGGCAGCAAGGTGTGCAGTGATTGTCACATAAATCGTACACAAACACACTGGTCTGACTCTCGTGTCTACATCTTTATTATTAATGCTTTGTATATCCCCCCTGCCCATAGCTGAGGTACACTATATATCCAGCTGTTTAATGAAACATAAATAGATGAGGTGGGATCACACACAATAACACACCTCTGACTGTGAATCCTGATGGTTCGAGGGCTGAGCTGCTGCAGGTGAATGTGAGGCAATAACTCATTACTAATAAAAGACAATATCTCCCAGAGATCTCCCAAAGACTCCTCAGATCTAAAGATATTACGATGTGAATATTTATTTTTCCCTCAATTTTTTTATTGAAGGAAAAATAAATATTCACATTGTAATATCTTTAGATCTGACCTAATTGAGACTCCTTTGGGATTTCTATTATTCATGTTCCTGTGAGCTGTGGTCAGATTCCAGATAGTCTGGGAATCACTGTGTAATTACAGTATGAAGAATGGCCAACCAATGCATCAGACAAAAGTGATTTTCTCCCAAGGTCCTGCGTATTACTTTGCTCCTCCATTCTTCAGCCTCCCCTCCGCACCAGGTACCTCGTAGATCACACAGCTACAGTATTACTCTGTGATTACCCAGCCTTAACTCCAATGGGTTTCATTTTCAGAATAACAATGGACTCATGGCTAGATTCCAGTTTCCCCTAGAGAATAAAGTGTGTTTATGAGCAGGAGCGTTGAATAGATATTACTCCTTATGAGTGGGAGGCATAAAAGGTGAGACAGGGAGCAGACCTCAGGGTAGCAATATGTGGTAGCACCCCCACCTCAACACATTAAGTAAAATGTAAGAAAATGGCCGCTCAGTTTTATTTTACTGTCTTCAATAAATAATTGTTTTGATGGGAAAAGCTTTCAAAATACTGATAAACCCTGTCAGTGCTTCTTTAGGCTGATGATTTGATTAAAAACATTCTTTTCATTTAAAATGGCAATGTTTCCTCTTAAAATCAATACAATACAATATATAGAATTTATTTTATATGTTATACTAATAATCATTAACCAGACACTCTTGAGCTAGATAATGAGACAATGTCAGGAAAAACACTTTCTCTTGCTTCTAAAACAACAACAACAACAAATGTTCAGCTATGTTCACTGAACTAGAGTATGACTATGATTGTGATATGAGTATGATCATGGAACTCATTTCCTGTCATTCGATTCAATTCTTTGGGACGGACAACTGTTAAACCTTCTTCATTTAGCAGTCTGATGCCAAGATGCTGTCCTCTGTATGCTAAAATTGATTTTAAGCTGCATTAAAATAAAAAAGCCCCCTTTTTTTCAGACTCCTCTGATGGTCATCCATCATAATCTGTTAGTTCCCTGCACAAAGGCACAGACACACACAGAGGAAACCGCATCCAGACAAACTGAGCTTCAGTGTCTTTTTGATGAATGAGCCCATTTGAAGGTCTGCTTGCATATCAGTTTCTCTGGCTGTTGTCCGTCTCTGTGTTTAGATGTGTGTCTCTTTTTTATTGTCTTCTCATGGTTTCCTGCATGCCTTGCACTTTGTTTGTTGATCTGCTCATGTGCACGTCTGCCTGCGTGTTTGTCTTGCTTTCCCAAAAGAAAATGATCCCATGTCAAAGGAAGTCACTTTGACAGACAGCATGATCCAAAACCCTCCAAATGACCCTCCTCTGCCCTTCCATACCGCTGACCTTTCACTTTCACAGTATCAGCACATATTCTGGAAGACCAGCATTTTTACTCCGCATCCTATTTGCTTTTGTGTCATAAATAAGAAACTGAAAGAAAAAGAGACAAAACACACACACACACACACTGGAGACAAAATCACTTTCTCTGCTGCGGTGCTTCAGCCGGCTTTGTGGCTGCTGTTTGATTAAAGAGAAGCAGACCTGAGACAGATCGAGGACACAGGATTAAGTTGACCTCTAGGGGGGGTCTTTGGTATAATGCCTGTGCTTTGTCCGGATAATCTGTGTCTGGGAATGGACAGTTTTCACAGAATGTCAAATGAAACCATCCAGGATATCTGCAGATACACAGTGGGATGGCATATCACAAGCATCGCAGGTTTCTGCTGATTCCACTAAGCTACTGATTTTCTGCATGGATTAATTTGGTCTGAATGTTTCATTCATTTCCTGCATACTGAGCCCTCTGATAGGAGTTGTCACACCTGTCCTACACGTGATTGGACAAACAGTTAAGCTCGCTGCAGATAACCTCCTCAGAACTGCTGTCTCTCACTTTTTTCCCCTTACTGTATTCCTCAGAAATGTTCCTGCTGTAACACTGAGACTCTAAAACAAGCTTTAATGTGAAAACTTTTACAAGTAGATAGTTTTTGTGCCACATGTCTTTCACACAAGAGTGATCCAGTGGGCTGGCACAGAGCCTGAAAAAACAGGGAAGAATCTCATCTAAGAGGCAAATCTACAATTAGATGATTTCCACTGCCACATTTAATTACTTGCACTATCCTGAAACTTCTCAACAGGAGGCTGTTAATGATGCCTCTGGGTTTTCCCATTTATTTTCATTAGTCATTATTGAGAGTGAAAATAAAGTAAAGATAGACATTTTCTTAGATGATCTATAATAAAAGCTAAATAAAACAACCTTTATACATACAATTCTATAATTATTATGCTGCCCATGGATTCAGAATCAGATGGTTCAGCAACCTGTTTGAAATGAATTATTGGCTGTACTTTTTGTCTGATTGGCAGGACATAGCAGCAACATGCACTACACATGACACAACATATATTTCTGATCTGTCACAACCCTGGTGCATATTGTTTTCACGAATTGCCTCGGTTAAGGTTTAATAAAACACATCCTGACAGTGGTGGCAGACACACTTAGGGAAACAGTCTGATCTCAACGTAGCATGCCTTTGCAGAATGAGAAAACAACATTATGCTACAGCCTCAGCTACAGCCATTATTCACACATAAGTCCTAGTAATCATATCATGCGACGATGTAAGTGCTCGAACAAATAAACATTAATGCTGTTTTTCCTGCTGAGCACCACTCATGCAGCTCAGAATGAGCTACTGCTTAGTTTTCCGTCTGTCTCTTACGCTGAAGTGTGATTGCCATACTTTTGTGAGACCCTCTGGTCTTGTCATGCTATGCAAGCCGCAGAAATCTCTTTTTGTATAAAAAGCAGGAGCTGTTTCATCTCAAGTACACGCTCATCCTCTGAGCATGCACAGCGACTCTCTGCGGAAAGGCTTGCTCTCCAACAGCATAATGTATGTTGTATCTGCATTCAGTCCATACACTACTTCATTTCTCCATTGGTCAAGAGGTTGGTGGGCAGCGGTCTCAGAAGGATTAATTATACACCCTGAAACAAAACAATCTAATGAAAGCCTGTCAGTCTCTGCACCCATCTTTCTGACGTCTCTCTGCCTGTCTCTCTGCCTCATTAGGGCAACAGGAGACGGCACAAAAGAGCAGAGCTGACTGTCATGCCAAACACACATTTTAGTTACTGAGAGGCATTTACTGTATCATTGACCACAGTCAGACGCATTGATGTATGTGATGCTATGCTGTTGTAAGGGCGTAGGCTCCGGCTGGAGCTGGAGAGGGAATTCGCACAATGATCCTGCTGTATTGTCTGCAGTTTAATGGTACTCTATAACCTGGGAAGATAAGCTGTGGCTGCCTTCCTATAGATGTCCTCTAGGGCCTTGAGTGCTCTCGCAGCTACCACTGCATAACACTTTCTCACTGGCATTCATTCAAACTTTTGCTCATCGGCTTCACAGCAACAACTTTTTAAATTCACCATTGGTTTTACAGAACGACTTGAACACTGTTATTTCCTCTCTGAGATATGCTGGAGAGTCTTTGCTTGTTTGGAGGAACCAGACATTATGTTAGCAACAGGAATATTGATGCCTCATAACAGTGTCTGCAACATCTCCATTCACTTTTAACTCTGCGTGTCGTGATCTGCTCTGTCCAGCCAGCATCCCTCAAATGCTCCAAACTTCCTCTGCTGAAATTATACTTTCATGGCAGGACAGCACCCCCAAAGCATCCTAATTGCTCAAGATGCCTTCATCTCTGCACCTTCCGCAGCTTCTGGCCAAAATATGATGAAATAGGGGGTGACTTACAAGGCAGTGAAAAGGTTGGTGCAGGGAAATGCGACATGAATTACGTGGAGAAGAAGAGGTGCAGAGAAGATGAGAGGCCACGGGTTTGACTGCCTGACAAGGCTTTGCAATTTTCTATCTGGATGGATTCCCAGGGAATCCATCCATTTATGAATATTTTACTTTTCAATTCCTCGGCATGTCATTGCCCTGTTACATGAGGTTTTTGTCAGAAGATATCTACTGATGGTCATGCTGTAAACCTAGTATTCAGCTTTGTTACCTTACATTTGTTCTGATATTAAGAGGGAGAGACTTATACTGTGTAGTGAGTGAGTTAAGTCTCTCTTTCAAGGAATAATAACTTTTCCGTTGAGCCTGGGACACTGCAAAAAATCTGTTAATCAAATCACATTTGTTAAATATGAGACCTTGATATTTAAATAAACACACTGGCCATTTAAATGTTCCCATATTGTAAATATAAATCAAATTTAGTCTAAAGGCCGGAAGAAGGTTCATATTGTTGTACAGTACATGTGCTTAATGTCTACATCTTTCTTTAACACATTCTATATTTAGTTGGTCAGCCTGTGGTATATTACATGCTAGATGATAAAACTCCAGCCAAAGGCGCGACACTGGCTCTAAAGGAGCAGCTGCTGAGAGCTGTGGGAAAAAACTGACAGAAAATGTGCACTCTCCTTAATCCTCACTGCTCGATGCACCATTAGGACAGAGGACACAAACAGGACCCTACAGAAGGAGATCATTAAGAAGCACACAGTCTCTGTCTCCCCAAGTAAATGTACTCAGAGAAGTTATCTGAAGGACAGAAAATAATTATTGGATCACACTGAGGCTGAATCACACACTTAAGAATGTTAAGCCTTTTGAGGTGTCTGATTTTTTCGACAAATGCATTGGGGAGTTGGAGATACACTCTGAAGTAATGACCAATTGTTTGGATGATGACTCAGTATTTACATGTAACACTCCATTACTTTTAATGCAACCCGTCAGGAGAGCAAAATATTTGCTAATCAATCCCTTCATTATCCACTCAAAGGTATTACGGGGGTCTGCTGGTACCTCTCTCTGACACACATGCAGTCTGTCCATTGCAGGACACACACACCATTCGCTGTCTCACTCACACATAGTGACAATTTTGTCTCTAGTCAACCAATATATGCATGATTTTTGGACTCTAGAAGGACAAACAGACAGATTTATTTTGCCATGTCTCTTCCCTTCATTTATTCACTGTTAAGTTTATTTTGTATAGACACGCACAGATTGCTGGGAACTGCTGCTGCATTGCAGCAAAACCATCCAGGTACATCAAAAGGTTCAGCAGGTTTCACTTTACTTTGAGTTCAAGATCCGTTTTCAATTTTACAAGAATTTAAAGGAATACTAGAATTACACTCCTCTACTTGTGTGAGTATGTGTGTGTGTGTGTGTGTGTGTGTGTGTGTGTCTGTGTCTCTGTCTGTGTGTGTGTGTGTGTGTGTGTGTGTGTGTGTGTGTGTGTGTGAACATGGTCAAGGGTTTGCAATGACTTATCTTTTGGGTACTTACTGGTAACTGGTAATTATTGGTTAATACATATTCAGAGTAAAGCACCAAGCTAACACAAGATTAAATATGTTTTCATGCAGAGAAAACATGGAAACATCTCCGCCATATTATTTTGGTGTCTTGGAGTTAGAGATACCATTGGCCAGATCGATGTACTGTAGTGGAAATTCCACCATGCCCCAGATGTCATTGACAGATTAGTTTGGGTCATGGGATTGTGCCTGGTTAATGAGGTTAGGGCAGTTCATTCTCCCATAGGACAGAAAAAACACTTTTGAATAAAGATAGATGTGCCCATGTAGAGGAAATTTAATGACCTCTTGTTTCTCCAGGGGATTTTTCTAAATCAGATCTGTAGACCTTTCCCTGACAGCAGGATACTGTGTATCCGGCCTCACCCAAATCCACGCCACTGTTTTCCCTCTGTCCATGATGCTGTGTTTTCCTCCCTGAGATCAGCGCTGCTGAGGAGGCCTGGAGGGAGCTTGACCTTTTTTTTTGGACAACTGGGAAAAATGAAGCTTTCTTGGAGTGTGAGCTGACCTTTTATCCTGAGAGCTCCTGTTTGGATCTTATACGGTTGAGTTCCCCTTAAAATATTTTGGTGAGTCATTCAGCAGAAATGGAGTGCCATGCTGTGTGTTGCTGCTGAGTGGGTGTGTGCAGTTGGGAGAGGTGGTGATGCTCCCAGATGGGCCCAGCCAACTTCTAATTACTCCCTCGGAGGGATCAAACAAAACTCCTACGAGCATGAGCCTGTGCACTTGACTAAATGAGAGTCAAGGGAGAAGAGAGGTGCAGTTGCTCCCCAAACACCGACAAAGTCCCGCTGTAAAGTTGGCACCGGTCTTTTTTGGATGGTTATATAAAGTGGTACATACCAGAAAACCATGAAGCCTTACTGGTGCCAATGTGCTGTCATTTTGATGTACCCAAATATGAATACTGAATTAGTAACGGACAAATTAGATAATAGTAAGGAGTTATATTGCAACTTGACACTAAATACTTACTTGCTGCATAATCTGCTCACTTTCTAGGATGGCTTTTACATTATGATCATTATCCTGAAAGTAAAAGCATGTCAGATAAGGGATGAGTGAATGCTTGGGTTAGTATCTAGATGAGTACATTTGTGGGACAATCTTGATCATTCCCTTCTCTATGATAGAATATGACTTTGTCTGTCCCAAAATGAGGAAATTTCAAATACAAGATATAATCTTACTTGTATATGCTGTTGTCTTCATTGTCATGGTGCAGTAATTTGTCTCGAAAAAGTGTCCTTGAGTCCTTGAGAAATGGAAGTTTCCTTCCATTTCTTGGGATACTGATGTGTATCTTAACCTGACCCAGGCTGCTGCGTGACAAATGCATTACCATCTGCAAAAAAGAGTCTCTACAAGACTAATTCAACATGAAATTTCTTAGAGCAGGATGCAGCGTGTTGGGAGACTCTAATCTGACAGGTACAATTAATGTCACAGCTCTTTAAGACAGGCCATCTGTGAGTGAGACTTTTTGAATTCTGTGTGACTAAGGTAAATCAAATAAATGAAAAACACAGGTCAATCTTTGGCAAATCCATGTCAAACATTTAAAAAATGTGTTTTCTGATGCTGTTTTCAAGTGAACCCCTAAATGCTTTGTGTGTGTTCAGAGTCGACTGTTTTCATTCTTATCAGAGCCTTGTGGAGAAGGGCTGATTAATCTTCCTGCTCTCAGCAAGGGTTTATCTGTTTTTTGCGGGGTCATTTCTTATCTTGTATGATGGCGCTCTGAATCACAAGGGTACAATGAGGACAAGTGGACATTGCAATAAGTTATGCCCTGTTAAAGCACATGCCAGGTGGAGCACTGTGCTATGGATTACAGTCTTTAACATTCTTTGTAATTCTTTCTTCTTTATTGCAAATTTATTTGTTCTATCTCTCAGCAATCCATTACATTAAAAGGCTCATACACTCACCATTCACTCTCTAACAGCTCTGGGGAATTTGAAGTAAAACCACAAGGACATTGGGTAAATATGCAAACTCTGCACTCTAAGGCCCTTGATCCCAGCCTGCGACTCAAACCTGGGTCCTTCTTGCTCTGAGGCAACAGCACTACCCCCAGAGCATATTTCCATTCTGCAAGAAATATATTGCAGGACTCTATAGCTATATGTTCCCAGATATATTGTATAGTAAGTCTTCAGAAAGTGGTTCAGGGTTGTTGCGCAGAGTGCTGATGTACGGTATATCCTGTGAACCGCCCAGTCCCAGGGCGAGAAATGGGCGTGAAGCTGCTGGAGTGCTTTTATTTCTAAATGTAAAGGTTAAGAAAATGTCACAATGTGGGCACTTACAGGAGTTCAGTGGATGCAGCGTGACTCAGATTCCCAAGAGTTCATCAAGTAAGGAATGCAATATTGAAATATCATTTGAACTTAAAAAAGATTTTCCTAATTAGCCAGAGGGAGGCAGCATTACAGCCACTGTGCACTAATTTAGCTGATATTTCCACGAGGTCACTCATACATAGTCTGCAGCATCTCACAACCTCAGCACCAGTGCAGGTGGAACTTTCCATAGATCATATCGGGCTTGCCAAAGCTCACTGTACCATTTAGGAATGGAAAGTAAAGGGGATGTGAATACATAACACACAGTAACTGTTGAAGATCACTAGTAGAATAGATTTAGCCAGTTCTGAGGCTAAAAAAAAGAAAAATACTCTGCAATATGAAACAAGCAACCTCATTCTTTCATTCTTGAAACCAGTCCTGTTGCAGCATGTGGGAATTTCATATAGAAAAAAAATGGTGGTAAGCTTTAAAAAGAATAATTTTGGACCCAGGGTAGTTTTTACCTGCTTATTATCAGTCAAAATATATACTATTATATCAGTCTTTGTAGACAGCCTTTGTCAGACTGAGCTGACAAATTTGGAACCACTTCAGAAAATCATCATTCACACACTGTTAAGCCTAACAGACTATGGATAGCCCATTTTCCTAACTCGAGTTCAAAGAAACACTCTCAGAATAAGCTTTGCAGCCCAGATGGCTGACATTAACTTCACCTGATGCAGCACAACAATAACCCTTTAAAGCACAGCCTTCAACTCCTGCAGCCCCCCATAAATCCACAGGTAAACTTCAGAAATGGTCCACACCGTTGCCTTGAGGCATTTATTCCAAAACATTAACTGAGAGAGTGTTCTTCATCACTGTAAATTACTTTTGTCACCGCAGCTCCTTTTCCATGGGACTCTGCTTCAAGCATATCAGGCACAATAGTAAACACTGCTCACATCTCCCCACAATGCACCTCGCCTCTCATAAAGCGCTGCACCATAACATCCTGAATTATGTTTATATAAACTCAAGCAGTGAAGAACATAAATTCTGGAGCCTGAAATGTCTCACGGTGTGAAAAGCTGGGACTATGCAGTGCACAGTTATGCAAAACCTCAACGGAATATAATAAATAGGATGGTGATAAATAGTAACCACATTCAGCTTAACTTGAAGTCAGGTGGATGCCTACGCAGAACTACAGGCGCACAAGTATAGAGATAACAGGATTTCTGTTTTGTTGCATCATTTTAAAATTTCTTTGAAAAAAAAACCATACAGGTAATTCTTGATGGCAATGGCAAATCACATATTCACACTTATTCAGAATCACCCAAAATGTCCCACAGAAACCTGGTGTTATTTGGGTTTTATCTTTATATTCAATGGAAACACAAGGGTGTCCATGCTGATTAGCTATTGAACCCCTCGAATTGACCAAATGCAAATGTAAATTTTCTCTAATGGCTTCTGTGGCTGCCTCCAGGAAAGAAACAAAACAAAAACAAGTGCCAAAGTTGTGGCGAAAAAGCTCATTAGGGCACAGATAATACAAAATGGAAATTAAGTACAAAACAAATAAAACTTATGCAATATGTACAAGCTACACCCACAGGGCTGTGTGAGAAGAGAATGAGTTGAAGAAGATGGTGTTAATATAGATATTGATATACTGAGTTTCATGTTCAAACTGGAGCACTGGGAATCATATTCCAAGTTCCCCTTGGTCTTAATCTGTGTGAAAATATGTTATTTATTCAGCTGACCAGGTTTTAGACACAAGTACAGCCACAGCCTCAATGAGCAGGAGTCTTGTGATTTCACATTATAATGAATGAAGCCTCCACACAATCTGCCCATGGTGCAGTGACCAGACATGGCATTCATTAATAGTGGCCTTTTTTTATTTGGTCTTGCAAATATGTTTTACCAGAGACATTTTAGACTTTGTTTTCACGACTTTGGTTTTGCTCATATGCAAGGCTTATATTTAATGTAGATTACTTTTCCTCGCTTGTTTTAAATTCCATCTGTGCTCTTTCAAGCTGTAAACCTCAGCCACAGACACCTGATTCCAGCAGAATACATAATCAACCCAACATGTCTTTTCCTATTATTTCACAAGGCTCTATTAAATGCATATGCAATCAGGAAGAAAGGTGTACCTCACAGACCTTTGCACACTTGACACAAATGCAGGAGCAAAAAAAAATCTGACCCGTGAGGAAATTCAGCCAATGTCTTTGTCCTCTGAACCGTTATTATGCACGGAGCTTCAGGACAAGGGAAGTTCACTCACGAGAATGCGAACATCAGCCGCTGACCCTAAATCAGCTCATGATGAGTGAAGCCGCTGATCTGCAGAAAAGAAAACAGGCAGCAGGACACACAGAGCAAAGGGAGAGGGGAGGTATTTGTAAATTTGAAGAGTTGCTCAGCGTATTTTGATAAAGCTGGCAGAATGTGAGAGGCTCTCATGAATATTGCATGAGATTCTATGACTCCATTAAGTATGATACATGCAAGCTTTAGCCAGCCGGCATGAAATGATGTGGTTTAATGTGGCTTTAAAAGAGTATTTATCATGTTCGCATCAGGGAGACCATTTATAAGGTAGGGCTGTTTCCAGGGTAGTCAACAAGAAGTATATTGCTTTTTACAGAGAGATGAGTCAGTTAAGAGTGTAACTTTCCTACCACACATTTCAAGCGACAGGTAAAAAAAAAAGTTTTTGAGGCTTTGTCGTCTTACTGTCACTGTCTGCAATGAACAAAATGGGTAAATGTGAGTTGGAGCAGAGAAGATGTGCAACTGCTCTTTGAGAACTTCCAAGAAATTATATCCCTTGGATAGAAAAGATCTCATATGATAATGCAAATGAGCAACAATAATGCCTAATAAGTCCTTTTTTTGCAGATATTGACTCAGAGAGTCAAGGGGCACTGATGCTGATGAAATTATACACTTTTAACATGCATGGCTCACAATGCTTGTACTAATAATAAACCACGGATGTATATAATTTCCACACACTGCATTTAAATGCACACCCGGAGCCATTATGAAATGCTTGACGTATTTCCCTCATCCAAACAGCAGCTCAGTCAGTGTTCCGTCAGAGCAAAACAAAACAAAAACAAGTGAACTGTACAAACTGAGTAATTAAAGTTAATTTCACGCATCTGCAGTTTGTGATCCAGCAGACACGGAGGCATTAATCATAATTAGCCGAGATTCTCAGATGCCCTCCAGACCTATCAATCAGCGGGCCACCTCTGGCCCGAACGCAGAGCCCAGAGTGGCGCGTGTGTGCGTCGCTGAGCGGGTCAGATACGCTGTCAGCAGCCGCTCGCCGACGAGTGTAACACCACCGGCAGGGAGGAAATAAAAAGGGCGGCGAGGACTGTCACCAACCTCTTCCACCCAGGCGACCACCTGTTCGACAAGCCTTCCTCTGGGAGACAGAACTTGTCCGGGAAGACGAAGATCACCTGCTGCATCGGAAGCTTTTTGCCAGGAGCTGCCGCCTCGCTGACGTGCAGCCCTCCAGGGTTTCTGCCACGCTCGCCCACGCAGCGCTGCACTCCTCCTGGTTACAGTTGCAACTTGGTACGTGCCATAAATTATTAGCCCTTCTGAGAACAGCTTGGCAGTACATGTTGTACAAATCCATACGCATACGCAAATGGTACACGGATATGAATAGATTTTAACAATGATACGAATAAAGATCTCTGGTTTATATGCTGTGTGAATCTAAAGCTTTTCCTATTGCAACAGAATTTCAAAGCCAGCACTGAGGAATACTGAGCTGTGCTACACACTGGGAATAGTGTTTTGATCTTGCTTCAACTGTGTACTTAACCACCTTTCACAATAGACGACTTGTGTTATATCTCAACGGGGAGCACTGCTGCTGGGTTCAGTGGTAAATACCTGCTGTGAGCCATCTCTGTGTTTTATGTTGTGCACCAAATTGAGTTTCTTGCAGTCATTAACACAACCATTGAGGATGACATCAAGTTCCCACCGTCTGCCATCTTTCCCATGAACATAACCTTGAGTGCCAGCTTTGGTTTCCACTCATCTAAAAGTCAGATTTGACATGTGTGACACACTGTATATATGATGTGTGATATCTCATGGAGACATGATCTGGGCCATCTGACTTTACACTTTGACAAAGTGTCATTTTAAAATCAAAACGTGCAGAAATGATGTGCAAACCTGTCTCTATAATCGTCTACTTATTTTTACAACGGCATCACCACTACATTCATAGTTAGTCCTTTTCTTGAATTACACATTTAAAAGCTATTCAGAAGTGGTTGCAGGACAAAGACACACATGGTTATGGTGAGGTTGAGACATAGTCATTATAAAACACCAGGGAATGAGAGCGAAGAAGAGCTAGAGAGATGATCACATAAACCACAAAAATTGCGATTACATTTGCCCTGAAACTAACTACCACAGTTTCAGCATTGATGAAACAAACATTACAGATGGGCTGTAACGTGGGAGGATAAAATTAAGCTATGACAAAGTCTCAGCCAAATATTCAAAGACACCACACTCAGGGTTTGTGTTAACAGGTTGGAGCAAAACTACCAGAAAACACATTTCTCCATTCAACAACATCACCTCAGACGGTCGATGGTGCTCATAAACATAAAACATTAAACACTTCTTTGATTTGAGTTTTTTGTTTGACTGTACTTCACCTGAGGCCGTAAAAATTGAAAACACATACAGGCAGAGATGGTTACTTGCCCCTCTTCTCCGGGCACAGATATTATTGCAGCCTGTGAAAGAAATCAATTCAAATCTTCTGCAGGCAAGCCGGATGTACAGCGCATGAAGGCAAAGAGATGAGTGGGGTGTATAGGTATCTATGGAGCCCAGGAAAACTGTCTCAGCCCAATCATTATTCTTATAGGCAAGCAGCAGCAAAACCATATCAACTCCAGTGACAGGACTGTATATCTTTTGAGAAAGTGTGCAAATACTGTATACATGTATATATGAATGTATGACTCCTTGGCATGTGCATTTCTTTTTGCCCTTCCACCTGTGTATATGTTTACGCCTGTTCTCTCATACTGGTATGTTTGCTATCAATCATCCCAGTTCCCACCTCTCCAGGTATTTTATTTATACATGCGGGTCAGTGTTTGGCTGCACTATCTATAATAAATCTGTTCCAGTTGTCATCTGTGTGTGTGTGTTTAGTTATTTAGTTTTTATTTTCCCATATTCTCCCGTTTGTTAACAAGCAGCTCAGAGGCCCGCTGTGCCCCATGGATTTCCAATCGGACGCTATTTTCTGCTAATGTAGAAGAAAACCTTCAAGAGCATGTTTGTTCATCCACAATGCACCATACAGCTCCAAATGCAATTAAGCAAAATTACAAAATTTTACATTGTCTGATTGTAAATTACAAATCCACCACGACACACTGCAATGATCTATCCTATCCTCCCATATGTATATCACATGTATATATATATGTATATCACATATATGTGTATATGTATATGTATATACTTGTATATCGCTTTTTCTATATTAACTTTATTTCATTAATTTATCATTTTTTGTTGTATATACAGCATTGGCAGTCTTGAGGAATGGTTCTGTTGCCTCACAGCCAGAAGGTCACCTTCTTGCTGTGTGAAGGTTTGAAGGTTCCTCAAGAGGAGTCCAGTCTGATATTAAAATAAATGTAGCCTCCGGGTATCACCCTTGTTTTTCTCCAGTGCTTTCCTTGAGAATTACTACTGCTTCACTCGGGTGCGTCCACGAATACCTGTTTATCTAATAAAGATGATCATGGGATTAGGCAGAAATTTCCTTTTGAAAGCCATTACTTATGAGGGACTACAGCTCCTGTCACCACTAACTCCTAGTGGGCAGGAGAAAGCGAGTGTAATCATGTGCAACCCATCCGAGCGTTGCCGCTAAGGCACAAAATATGTAGGTCTCATCATACGTTTCAACACAGAGCTGTGCCTCGAACAACCAGGAGAAGTCACTGGTGCAGCATGTATGGCTCATAATACAGTCAAGTTTCTCACCTTGCCTCACAGTTGGCAATGTTTTCAGAGTGTGAAATTTGTGATAACAAATGTATAAGCATTGTTCACGTGTATTTCCACAGTTATGTATGATATAATTTGAATTTTATAGGTGATACTACATATAACTTTTTTGCAAACAGCTGTGAACATATTTGTGAAAAGTTGCTGTTGAATAATATACCTTGTCTGATTAAACTTTCAACAGAAACTCTTGACAGCCTGACAACTCATTTCCAGTCCTGTACCATCATACAGTATCTGCTGGACCTGGAGTATTTTATCAGCTCACTGTCCAACTCTCACAAGGAACTCCTGTTCGCTTTCATTCCTGATTCGCAGCCTTTTCTCCACTCACAAAAGACATGTACTCTCGCCGGTCTCTCCCCAGGTCCTGCTTTTCTATTGAGCCTCGGTCATCACCTCTGGCCTTACATTGAAACCACTCGTAGGGTGGTGTCCCTGTATTCCTCCCTGCTAACCCCCTGTTTTTATTATCTTCTCCCCGTAGCCACAAAACAATCTTTTCCATTGACCCTTGTTATCGCAGGTCAAGCATAAACTCAACGGCACAAGAAGTGCTATTATTTGCCTCTTACCAAACTTCTCTCTTGGCCTGCAAGCTGTAGTTTTGTCACAATTTAATCTTTCTGTTCCAAATTAAATCTCTTTCATACCCTTGCACAGTGTTTTTCATGAATATCTTCTACAGCAGTATGCTGTATGTGTGTGGGACTAGAGGCTCTATCAGAACACTGCTATCATGTTGACGACATTGTGTCTTATTCCTATTGTGTCTTATAAAATCATTGCTAAATGGGTACTAAGTTTGAATGCCGGATAACCTCATCTGGATTCAGATGCCCATCTGATATGACTTGCCAGTGTGGCAGGCTCAGTCCTCTGGGTGATTGTAGATTATCAAGGCAAAGTGACCTGGCAAACAAACAAAGAAGAGGGATTATTTTTCAGTTCTGTCATCCCCACACCCTGGACCCACCATCAAACTGCTTAGTCCCTGACTGCTCATTGACTTGAGTTGACAGCACAGCATTGGCCGAACTTCAGGGGACAACTCCTTTGTAGTCAGCGGATCAGTATGTCTATTCGATCTGAGATGTGCCACTTGGGTTCATTCTTATAGGCAAAATGTTGTTTGCCTCCCAAGACTGAAAGTCATGTACTTACGATATGTCATTTATGAACAGTTATGTACAAGTGAAGTTTACAGCACAACCCCAGGAAAGAAAAAAGTAATGTGATCTCACTCTACCTACAGTATATACTGAAAGTTAAGCAATGCAAAAATTACCTTTTTAATTGTACAGATTTGATTTAAAAGTTTGATGTATACATTTTTTTTACTTCATGTCCCTCGAAGACTCAAACGAAAAGTTTTCAATAGAAGTCATTTCACTAAAGATATCATACAGTAGCCTACCATTTCTCCTTACCAACCGGAACAAAATAACAACCTCAGTCCATTTCAGCTATATGCACATGTGCCAGTGATACTTAAAGATAAGTCATGGTGAGAAAAAGAAATTATCTCACTATGTCCGGAGCAAAAGCAGTTTCTGGCATGTGCTGTGTTTCTGTAGTGATTATGGATGACTCTTAGTTTTGCAGGATAAGGACAGACAAGTATGAATGCCTTTCTTTATGAGAGCTTGATAGCATTTGAGAAACGGTTCTTGCCCAAACACGTTGAATACTCTGCAAAACAACAGCAGCTCGTGCTTGCCATGAGTGATGGACGAGGCTGCCGTCCCGTATGCAGCCATCATTGCTTCCCTGTCGACAGCAGTTTGTTGAGGAGTTCTTGGACGCGAGCTCTACCCCTTTGTCTGTGGTCACTGAGCAGACCCACTGGGCCAGCTCCGTCTCAATTGTCCTGTGGGAGGAGAGGTTTGGCAACCACAGCAGGAAGAAAATGGCATCAGCCCCTTTCACTCAGTCCAGCAGGAAAACGGAGATGAGGAGATGATCTTTGTTTGCAGTCCTCCAACTGACAGAAATGATAAGAGCCAGGCTATATATCCTCTTCCATTGTTTCAAATTCGGCTGTGTTTAACATGTCCGGTGTGGAGTCCATGTATGTGAAAGACTCTATGAATTTTGTTGCTTCAATCTACAGACAGACAATTCTTTTTTTGACAGATTCTTCATTACATATATATGAGGATTTTCCTTGCAGCCTTAGCCTTGTCTATATCTTTCTTAATCAGGAGGGAATAATTCAGTCCATCATTTGTTGCTCTTTTGAGTTGAATCTGTTGTGTAGTTTCATCTCACAAAGAATGAACTGAGTTTTTTTTGCCATTTGACAGTGAGCAAATTTTTCTATTGCCGCAGTTTCGAATAATGAATTTTATTTCATAGGCAACTTTCTGACACTGAAGGACACCTTATGATGAGTGCAAAGTCGACAATAAAATAAAAAGAAACGTTAAAGTACACAACATTATAAACAAGTTGGAATAAGAAAATGCAATTGAGCCAGTCAGACGGAAAAGGCAATCTTACTGGTTTCTGGTTAGCACGCTGGCTTATGTTAATGCCTCCCTCTCAGGACATTATTGAGGACTGACCATTGCGCTCATTCATTATGACAAGTATTGAAATGTCGCACAGCTGTTAACACGGCTACGATAATCACCAAGTGGAAAGGCATTATTTCCTTGAAATGTGTTATCAATTTGCTCTGCCTCATTATATTCTTCTTTTTTCAGGTGAGTAATCTTGATTTTATGAGGATGTCTGATGATGTCCAGACTTGGCTAAATGCAATAAAAAAGATAGTTTCTGTCATCTGGTTCAGTGTTCTGGCATGAAGAATCTTTGGTTTCTGTCATAGATGAATCAGCCATGTCGGCACACTAACAATTATTTATCTTTTAGCTCCTATCTCCACAGGAGAAACAGTTGATTCGTTATCAACCGTGATAAAGGAACAGAGATAGCTTTAGCTGATGTGTATTCATATCACATAAGTATAATGAGATTGCACCCCATCATTTCTAGCTCTTCTGTCCAGCTCACTGTCTTCCCCACTTAATTTGTCAAACAGAGCATAGATGGCAGGCACATGGTGGGAGTTCCAAGTGGCTCAGCGTGCAACCAAACCATTACTACCTTTCTTTTTTGCATTTGATCATAAAATTTTCTTATGTGGCCTTAAGCCTTGGGCATTAATACAGCAGCAAAATCTATCATATTCAGTGGCATAATGGCTTTGCAGAGCAGAGTCCTCTGTTCGTTTGATGTGGTGTGAGTGTTTTTGTCATTTGGCAGCTGATTCAGCTGCACATGCATCCCTGTGCCCGCGAGTCCCACCCTCTCAAAGTGTTGTTCAGTCTGTGAACTCGGCACTCACCAGGGACCCCTGCTCTTTTCTGTGATTTCCCTCCAATCACTCTTTTTTTTTCTCCCCTTCCCTTGCCGGCACATTCACAAGGCGAAGAACATTACCCCTTCAGTCAGCAACACGATGAGGAGAGACTAATTACATAATGACATCCAGCAGAGGAGGTCAGAACCTTCACGGTTTGCCATTGCAGATTTAGAAGTGAGAGTAGAAGATAAATTCACTTTTTAATCCCACGACTGTAAAAATTAATCTTGGAGCCTTCCTCCTGCTGGTAAACGGCTTTAGATCAGAGCAGACTCCGGAGTGACTCTGGGTGTTGCATCCTCCAGCCCCTGGCCTTCTCATCCAGAGCTCTCAAGCACAGCAGCTGTGTGTCACCAGGCTGGAGCTTTGCCCTCAAGCTTTGTCTCCTCCTCCTCAGTACTCGAAAACCCATAATGGGCTTTAACAGGAGCTAATAGAAAGCTTGCTACTTGTCATACAGAGGCCCAGCGCAGACAGTCGTACAGAAAAGTGACTTAGAATGAAAAATCTGGAATTTTTGACGGTGATTGTAGATGCTTCTATATGTGGTGCTCATGTGCTATTTGGCCCTAGGACACCATGATCATAAAATTCATGGTGCTCAGAGGCTAAATCCTTGTGCCTTTGGTGATCCCATCATTTGAGATGTATGGGATCACACTAACATATACAGATTTTTGATTATAAAAGCTTAAAAGATCAGTGTTGCTGGCTTGAAAAAGTTATATACAACTTTTTAGCTATAAAAAGCGTGACATTTTCTGCTCACTGCTCACTTGTGACACTTGTGACAAGAAATTGTTCATCCTATGATTTCTACAAGAAATTTTGATTTAGTTGCGCAATATCAGCCCAGCACTGTTGCATCACAGTGAGCTCTAATTCTTCTTGGACTGAGGTCTGAGGTCTTGTATGTGGTGTTTGTATCTTCTTCCTCTGTCTGTGTGTACACTCTGGTTTCTATTCACAATCTCTATTTTGACTAAACATGCATTATTTAGTCCAACTGGAGATTCTAAATTGCCCCTATGAGTGTTTTTGAGAGTAGATTTGTGAATATACCCCAGTGACCCAGTGAGTGTCTTCCCTCCCTTGACACCATTGAGCTACAAAGTGTTTAAGATAGAGGATGGATATCAGACCAGTCTACCACACATTAAAGTAGTGACATAAATGAGCATTTGATTTCTCAGTTGTAACTGGTAACCTATGTGAGATTATAGATGTTTTAATTTCCCTTAATTTGCAACTACAATTTTACCAGATAAATCAGAACTTAATCAAGCTAGGACACAGCATTGCACATCTGGTCACACCTGGACCGCACTGACTGCTTCATGCTCAACAGACCCCAGAGGCTGATATTGCAAAGCGCACTGGTTTAAAAACACTAAATCATGGATAATGCTGCACCATCTGCTAAACGGTTCCTAGGTACTGACATCCACATTTGTGAATCAAGAGAGAAATGGAGACTTTGCAGTCTCCCAACTATGCCTGTGGGAGGAGGGAAAGGGGAAATTGTGCAATGAGGATAAAATGAAAACTAACCAGAGCAAACTTTAACTGTGTAAGAAGTGTTGTTAGTTCAACATATTGGACAGGGATTTAACCAGTCTGGGAACTCTCTGGGGAAATATGGGACCTGTCAGGTCTCATATTAAATCCACATTCGAGGCTGACCACTTCGTTGGTTAAACATGTCGGGTTTTAGTTTAACATCAAGGGAGGCCCTGGAAGAGACACAGGGGAGTGGGAGCGAAAGCCTGACATAGAGTCTTCTCATGTACAAGTCAGTTCACAGTTCACATGAATGATTTCTAGTCTTTGTAGTTGACTTACCCACTCAGTACTTAATGTTGTTGCTGGGATCTGCTGCCTGTCACACCGTTCATTCTCTCACTCAGACCTACAGCTAGGGGCAACATTAGAGTAGGGCCTTGACCTTAGTTGACCTTAATGCAGGAAATTGGAGAACCCAGTCAGAACATTTTGCACACAGTTTATCCATCAAAGGGTTCGATAGCAGCCAGAAGAACTTCAAAGAAAAAAAGAAGGAAGATGGTTAAAATGTAAAAGTGTATTCCTGAAATAAACTGGTTAAATTTGTGCCTGAAAGTAAATCTCTTAAGCGACCATTCATTGTGGCCAACTGTTCCATTGCACTCATTTCTTCTCCCTGTTCTCCTTTCCTCCCATTGTCTCTATCTCTTTGCTCGCACACACTCATCCTTACACAAAGCTGAAAGGGGAATATATGAGAGATATTCAGTAGTGCACAAACATTTACCACACATTCATATTGTTAGTCTGGCAAGCATTAGTGATGAACACTGGTTTTCAGTGCAAAATCCAGTTCATTTGATCAGTATTCCTTTGCTATTCACACATCCAATCTTTTCTACTCAAAAAAGTATGACAGTGTAATCACACTCTGTCCAAATTATGCAAGAGAATCTCAGTGATTCCAATGATCCAACATTTACATATTCATATATTCAATGTGCAATGGGCCACATGAGAGATTCATCATGCAAAATGAACATTATGGTCATTGGTTAAACCATTTGCAGAGCTGTCAAAAGATCAAACGTGAAAGGCTGTCAGCAGTCACTTCACGCTCTCGCATGGAAATACCAGCTTCAAGTGACAAAGGAACAATGTGCTGAACCTCTCCCAGATAAACAGACGCGCACCCTGATGATAATTTGTATGATTCGGAGTGAATTCAATGCAACTCAGACAAAGACACAATGATAACTCGACCAGCTAGTTCACCTGGGAAATGAATACCTCGACAAGTATATGTGGCTGAATCATACATAAAAGCATTTAATGACGTTGACACTGTGCACAAGCTGTTTGCTCGACACATAAATTCCACATAGAAAGGCCTTCGCGCTGATCGGGATTCAAACCGGGGCCCTCTTCCTGTAAAGCAACCAAGAGATTCCTAACGGCATTTTAATTAAAACAAATAATAAGAGCCAGAGTCTTTGAGATGACACACACTCTCGGCTATGCATTGGCTGGTGGTTTAAGACATCTGCCGCTTTATGAAAGTAAATGTCTGAGAGCTCCAAGTTTGTAATTCAACAAGAAAGTTGACGCAAGCTAGGTTCTTTCGCTTTCACTCGGAAAGTCAGTTTTTATTCCCCAGAGATAAGCCAGTGCGTATGCGTGTGAGTGATATATGACTCCCGGGATTAGGCCTCCAGAGATTTATCGACATACTCATTTCCCCGACATCACTCCCCTTTGCCAATCTTTAATGCTTTGACTCCAGACTCAGCTGGGAGATGGAGGAGGAGGAATTGGAATCCCAAAATGGAGGAAATCAGCATAATCAAGTTTAAGCGAGTGCTCTGAAGCAGAACACCACCTATGACCTGTACCTCCCATCAGGGTTTGGAGAGGTTGGGGACTGGAGATGAGAGGGCCAGTCAATGACAGCTGAGGTGAAAGAGAGAGAGAGTTCCTCCCTTGAGGTCTCTCCTGATCTCATACCTTCTTTCACGAATCCCTGTGATGGCACAAAGAAGGGTGTGTGAGCTAAAGCAACCAAGTCAGTATTGATCATTTATCTGTGGTTACAAAAGCCACTTCTTGGTGAAGTTTTACTGTTATATCAGTGGTCCCATCAAGAAATGAGGCTGCTGAATGGAGCTGCTTTCAGATGTTTACTGCACAAACAATAGCCTTCAATTTTGTATCTGGTCACACAGTTGTTACTGAGTTTGGAAGCAACACTCGATGTAGAAGTCAAAGTCAACTTAATAAATTCACAAGTCAAAGTCATGACTCACACACTACAATTATCCCCTAGCTTGTTATGTCCTCCCGGGAAGTTTTTGTCATGCTTTGGACCTGGCAGTTTGCCTTTGGTAGAAGAGGGGGAAAAAATTATCACATTACACCCTGACTAGGGACATTTAAGCAACACTCAGTGGGAGTGGAGTTTGTGTCTGTGCCAGAGAGGAGCAGGATAGAGATGAAGGCTTGAACAGTGAGGGTGATAAATGTGGTTTGACAGTGACGTGATTCTCGTTACACTGGTACTGAATGGAAGGGTGATGACAGAAGAAGTTAGAGACTGCAGAAAATTGTAGTTACCTTGCTGCCACATTGCCAGCTGAATAATCAGCCTGTTGAGCCTCTGTTTACACAGCTCCAAACCCTTTCACACCCCGAGCATCAAATACAAATTCATCCCATGGAAACACACTGAGTTGACCCTTGAGTTTCTGTATAAGTAGCAGCAAGCTTTCCACCAAAATGTAAACCCATTCAAGGAAATATTTGCTGCTCAGAGCAACTTCCCTATCCATCCAGTGCATTCTCATGCCGCTGATGCACATAAGCCTCCTGTCAGAGAGCTTTTCTATCCCTGCAGTTAAAACCATGAAACCGACACAGCTTGGTTAGCTTTAGGCACCAGAACCTCAGGAAAAGATTGCTTTTCCTTTTGTGTTCTCATGGAACATGAAACCTGGATCTCCGGTTGTGCATGTGTGAGCAGTCTACCTCATTTGCCTCGTTTCCTCTTCTTCCTAGCTCTTGTGTCAATAAGCATCAAATTGCTGTGGATTTAAATGTGGTGTGGAGTATTTATCCTAGTTCTTTGATGCAAACGTAGAAGCTATAGAGGAGTGGTTTCTTCAGAAATGCCTCTATTACTCTATTTCTCATAGGTTACTGTTTTCCCCAGATATACTGCTTTTTTGGCAACCAGGAGGAAGCAGTGTGTTCACTGCCATTTCACTAGGACCTTGCAGTTACATACCTCACTTGTCGCATGTACACCTGGATGAAGTGGGTATAAACTATTTAGGAGGTTTACATCACCTCCTATTCTGATTCATGAGTATTTTTAAAGTTCCATTTTAATAACAATATGAGGACTTTATTCTGTTTTGTGACCTACTGTCTTTTGTGGAGAATAGACATTATTTGCCATTGGTCAACCAAGGTAAAAGTGGTTAATTCTTCCTCCCCTTCACCTGATGGAAAACAAATCACCTGGATGACACATTTATCAAATACAAAATCTCAGCATCTTCACTCTGAAAGGTGTGTCCACCATTGCATCTGTACAGTCCACTTTCAAAATAAAAACTCACAGCCAGTGAGCATCCCAGAAACCCCGAGACCTTGTTCATCTGTACCTATCAAGCACTGAACTGTGCCAACTCAGGTTACAGCCCTGGAGACTGCAGCTGCAAACAACAAATCTAAACTGCAGCAAGCCCTCGATCCACAGAGGGAGATGTTGGAGGCGGAGGTAACAAGCCCCTTTATTTTGTATGTGCATTCAACTGAACCATGGCTGAACAGGAAGCCCAAAGCAAAACAACTTCCCTTTCAAGTTCAAGGTGGATGCCAGGAGATCTCTGCTGGCATTATGAACATTTTTTCAGGCAGACTGAGGCACAATGGCTGATTATTTACTGAGTAAAGAGCAGCACAAACAAGAATTAATCTGTATTTTGCGATGGAACAAGGCTGAATGATTAGGCTCCTAGCAGTACATAAAAGAATGAGGGAGGCAGACTCGCTCATGTGTGAACTGCATCAGTGTTGTAATCCCTCAATAAAACAAACACTGACATGTAAATAATAAGTGATTCATACTTTTACAAATTCTCTCATCTCTCATCAGAACGTTACCTTAATCACTGGGCTTGATAAATGTAGATAGTTTATTTTCTGAAAAACGTACAAATCAGAGTCATATATGTTGCATTTCACATAGCTATTACCTCAATGTGTTTCTTTAACGTCGAGGATGCATTTGATTTAGCCTTGTGTTTGCAGGGTGACAAGTGTTCAGATCACAGTACAACACAGAGACGCACTGAGGCCATATTTTCCTCTTGACTGTCAGAGTAAAGGAGTCTAAAAAAAGGGGTCCTTTCTTGATTCACTGAAATGTGTCACTGTCTCCCAGAGTTCAAAGCCTTGGAAACTATTAATCCATCACAGGTTTGGCTCCCTGGCCCCTCTGCTCTGACCTTGGGCCATAAACAGCATTACTGATGTATTACAGGAGCAGGGACTGAATAATTACATGGAGGAGTTGAAAGAATCTGAGGCACAGCACGACACTCTGCCTGTTGCCAGCATGGAGGGGTATAAATACCTTCTGTCATTAGGATCTAGATACGCCTACAAATCTGATTCTGTGTGGGTGGCGATTATGAAGAATCTAAAGTCAAAACTAGATGTTTTGGGATATAGGTACCACAGTGGAAAGGAAGACACTCCATCAGCTTTTTGTAAAAGAAATTACTTTTTATGAGTCTGACTGTATATAAGTGTATGTAACTGTATTTAAAAGTGTTGGTTAACATCAGCACATCACGTGAATGCAAACTGTAAACAACATATCAGCTACTGTGTTTTGATTTTGCGACAAATATCCATATCATGACTTGTTAGGACAAACAGTATATTATGGAGTTAAACTACAAGTATTGGCTATTTAATGAGATACACTGATTCTGTAAATTCACTGTAAAATTTTAAAGCCTCCAGTGAACCTAAATATGCATTTTTTGGACTTTCGGAGGAAACCAGAGTACTGGGAGTCAAACCAGGTCTTCCTTTGCCACAATGCTTACAAACCACTGAGTTGCTCATAGTAAGTGTTTTATGAATGACAAATATTGCAAAATATATATAAATTTTTTTACTCTTTATGCCAAAATCAATATACTGCTGTAAATGTGCATATGTTTTCCTCCAGGCCAGTGCTGGTGAAAGCACTCGTGGAAATAGCATCTTTACCACCAGCCATCTCAGGAGTTGACTGACAACTGGGAGCCGGGGCTGCCCTGCTCTGCACTGTGGAGACTCCTGCCAAGGAGGCATGATGGCTGCCTCTTCAATAATGTGGTCCATGTGAGTTCTGCTTTGTAGTCTGTGATTAAAAGTAAAAAATTCACTTTCTGCCGAGTACTTAATAATGCATCGTGTTATGGTCTGGTATGATTTGAATGCTGCTGCTTGTGTGCGGAGGACAGATAAGACTATGTCTGGGTCAGTTGCAGCTTCTGTGCATACATGAAGCCCATGCAGAGTGACTTTATTCTTCCCTGCATACAGGAGGAAAGTGCAGGAGCAGGATCGTTTGCTGTTCTAGTTCAATCTGCCTGATAGTGGAATTAAATTGTATCCATGAGTCCCACCTGGGCTTGCCTGCCTCTGCTGCTGTGCCACCATGTTTGAACAAATGAACCAAACAAACTTGCCCCGGCTTACATATTTATTTATTGTTACCTCTACCTTCTTCTCTGACATCTGTTCCTGTGGCGCCATCGCTTTAATGGAAATAAACAAGCACCAAGTGTCCATAGTAAGGACAGACAAAATATCCCAGAGCATGGAATTGCATCTAAGAAACCTTGAAAAAGTCATATCCACATCAGTCACTGAAACATGTTTCACTCTTACTGCTTTTTCAGAACGTCTTGGGCCTGTTTGCCATTTTTGGCCAAATCTCTCATATGATTATGTCTAATGTCTGATCGCTGAGAGCACAGTAACATTACAATTTATCACACTTTTAATGCATGATATTAAATGGGAGAATAATGAATGTTTCAAACTACCAACTGGGTAGCTGGATAATCAAGAGATGTATAATATATGACACCATGTCACTATTTTTAGATAAATAGTAGCTGATTCCTGTCACGTCTTAGCGTCAGAGGTGCCCACTCAACCTTTTCATACAAGATGCGATGATGAGTGGAATAACTGTCAGCTAATGAATCAGCCAGTGATGAAGCTTAGAGAGGAGTGATGAACAGAATCTCGGGGTTCAAGAGTGCAGGCAGAGGCGTGCCAATAGATAACATCACAATCACCCAGAGAAGACGAGAAGACCGGCTCAGTTATCGGCATTCTGCTGAGCGTAGAAGAACAGACGTTGTCAAAACCTGCTGATACATTTGTCCCTGTGAACTTTTGGTACAACTTTTCAATCCTGTCAGATACCAAGAGGTATTTGATGCTCGGAGCTCTTTCCCAACTCTATTGTAATTTCATAAAATATACTATACTCAATACTCATGATAGATGTAAACTGGTGTTCTGCTCATCCTACATTTGTGTTTTTTCCACAGTGGGTGTCGTGTCACATGGCACAAAATGCTGGTAATTTTCACTTCTTTGTTTATGAAGAAAATTCTAATATGTTTTCCTCATCATGTGGCCCTGTAGCTTTAAGAAAAGGGAACTTCAATTTACTCAAATTGAAAGCACTTGATTTGGGTCAAGGACAACTGTGGTGAATGCAAATTTAGTTCTCATTATTGTGACACCGCTGGCAAAACATCTCTGCTTTGTGAAACACTTACCAATTAATTTGCAGGGAATCAGATTGACCTGAGAGGATATCCGCTGCTTGGAGATGTTGGGAGATGAAACCAAAACATGAGCTTTTACATGGAAATGTTCGTACTCTCTGATACTCCAGTCTAATTACCTCATATTGGCAATGTCATAGCATCAATTTGAAGTGCTTTTTTCTGTTAGATATCAGTAAATTTGCTGTGATCTCTTACTATTTTTTTTAATGTATTCTCAAAATAAACATATTTAATCCCAGAACACACAACATAGTATAGCATGTATGTTTAAGTAAATATATAATGATATATCTATTTATTTTACCTACAGTGTCAGTCAGGTTTGAGGTTTTGGATTAGAGTGCAAAGTACATACAAACATGTTCAATAAAGCCAACATTATCTACATTTGAATAGAGAATAATATCATTATAAATAATATTGTTAATGCAATATTATTTAGATCATTATTATTATATTATATTTGTGCTGATGTTATGTAAAAAATTTGATCTTGTACTGGCAGTAAATGCTGAATTTCTGGAGCTGCTGATGCCTGAAGCTGTGACCACTGAGCATATTAATTTGTGTGTAAATAAACTGCAAATGGACAGGCTCATATATAACACTTTCACAGTCTTAGTGACCACTAAAAGTGCTTTTACAGAACGTGTCCTATTCACATGGAATCACTCACCGATGGCAGAGGATTTCTAACA
Source organism: Karalla daura (assembly GCA_029224185.1). Lineage (NCBI taxonomy): Eukaryota > Metazoa > Chordata > Actinopteri > Chaetodontiformes > Leiognathidae > Karalla > Karalla daura. The sequence goes on from CM055194.1 coordinate 7,327,401, forward strand.
ATTCACATACATTCATGATGAATGAGCAGTTTAAGGTTCAGTGTCTGGCTCAAGGATGTCTGTGGGCATCCTATGCCTCCAGGTCATTGTTTTCATTGTTGTAGAGATTTGAACACAGGACTTGTTGATTCAATCTCACTGAGATGTCACTCAAGGACACCACTCATCTCCAAGACACAATGTTGTCCTGTCATCCCTTTCCTTTTGAAAGAGTTCACATCAGTCTGTGGTGATTCTTACTTGTCAGGACCATCTTACTTCAAGAAGTTTTACATTGTGAAAACTAGTTACCATATCTCTACAGCTCCTTCGATTGACCAAGGGGCTGCAGGGTGATCAGACCACTGAGTTTCCAATAAGCAGACACAGTTGCCCTGAACTATTTAGACTTCTAAAATCTAAAACCTCATGTTAACATCTCACTTATAATATGTTTAATATAAAGGAAATGGTTACTGATTATGACCTCCGGTGTGTACATTTCACAAGCAGACAAACCATGTTGCTTTCACACATACCCCGCTGCATGTGAGGCTCCCATTGTGTGTCTGGACACTTCAGGGAGTGAGGAGGTGAGACTGAGGTCCTGCTGACAGCCTGAGAGATGGACTGAAGCATCGAGCGGTCTGAGGAATAAACTCCCACTGTTTGATGCAGATTATCAATAAAACATGAGGTGTTCAGAGACTTTGTGTCCGGCGGATCGCTTTTATTTATGGTGCTCTCTCCTGCATAATGCTGCTGAAGATGCAATCAGCGGAGCAGCAGAGCCCAGTGATCTATGTCTGTGCACTTATCTGATTTTTTAAGGGTCAATGCTCGCTGGGCAGGGACCAGACATTGCAATGTCCCCAATTAATAACTCACAATGAGCAGATGTTGTGGTGTCAAAAACCAGCTACAGCATCTAACCTCAAACCCCAAGAAAAAAAAATGTTTAAGAGCACATTCTTTATTACCATATGTTGAAGCTTATGGTGTTGCGACCTGTGTCTGCTACAAATAGTCACTGGTTTTGGATCTTTATTGCTGTTATATTCCTGTGTATTATACTTTTTACTGCTGTAAATTTATATGGTTGATATGATTTACAGTCAATAATAGTACATTTTTCAGCATTATGACAGGTCTCCAACAAATTGCTTGTGGGCCATTTATCAAATATTAAAAGCTTCTCAATCTGTCAACTTCTGAATTAAACAACACAAGGTTGATAAAATACAGTATATTGTTTAAATTGGGGAGGAAATGCATGGATGAATGATTAAATGCATGGACTAATAAGCACACCTGTCAAACAAATGTGTAATGACTACAGTATTGCAAGATTTTTCTCAGTGGAGTAAAAATGAGAATAATAATGAAAAATGTGTGCATGTTCCTTTAAGTATTTTAGCAAGTGGCTAATACATGTAAATAAATTCCTTCAGTTGAAACATATAGTATGAAATTGATGTCTCCAAGTCACACTGATGCCAAAAAGTTGCAAAGTCAAAAACAAACTCATGACCAGTCAAGTGCTCTCATTCTGACGCTACATACTGGAGTTTGCAGTATGCATATACTCTGCATACTGTGCAAAAATGCACCATCAATGATGAGGACAATATAGTGACCATGAGGTATCATTGTCGCTGGGTGGTTGTGTTTGGGTCAATTGGAGACTCCAAATTGCCCCCTGCCCTCGCCCCGTGTGCACTGGGATAGACTCCAGGAGACCCCTGTGTCACTGTAATGATGCAGGTATCAAAATACATGCGTTGAAAGTTAATGAATTTAAGTTCCTGTTGTATAAACATGTCGATGACTCGAGATATTCATGAGCACTATTGTGTTTCCGAATTATACAGACAAAATGACAAACAGATGTCAGGCCTGTCACACACTTTGCTCCATACTGTACATACATCATCGACTGCGTGAAGGCACGATGAAAACCGACAATGATGTAGACGAAGTCTCCTCTGCCGGTTCAATAGTTGTTTGTTTTTGTTTTTTTTTTTTTCAAATGACACCGAGTTTTCACATTGATATGCCGGATCCGTTTCCCGGAATGATTATGATGGATACAAACTGACAACGGAGCGGCCGGATGTCGTTTGTAATCAGGTGGGTGGCGATGGTGTTCCCGCTCGCAGCGCTGCAGTCTCATCAGAGCACTAATCAGGGGAGCAGACCGCTGGTAATTACCCAGCCCACCTCCAGCATGCAGCGGGAAACAGCGGTGGACTCTCCACCCGCCTGCTCCCTCACCGCTGATTGCTACTGTTTCATCCACGTGGAGAGGCATTCATCAGCTCTCTCCGTTCAGGTGAGAGCCCATTTGTTCATAACACTTGACACCAACCTTGAGTGAGCAGTGAGTTAAATTCAATTATCATAGCGGCGAGCCACGGAGCGCTTTAGCCCACATGTCACAGCGGAGAGGAGCCAAAATCCTAATGACATTTAGGTGATTTTGGAGCGTGTGCGCGTGGAGTGATACTGATACAAAGTGATAATTCAAAAATGACAGCGGCTTCGAGGGGAGCTCTGAGGGATTGGCAAATTATCTGTGTCGGACATGTAGATTGAAGTAGTAAGATGAGTGAAGCTGAACCCTGGCGCATGTCCCATTCAAGTGATCAAATGGAAAAAAAAATGTAAATGACTGCATCTCTGAAGAAATAAAAATGACAGGCGCAGAATACACAAAGGCCTGCTTTTCAGACTTCAAAGAACTAATCTGAAAGCGTCTCCCAATGTCAAGTAGACAGGGTTTAATTTGTAGAGGGATTATTAGATAGAAAGTCCCAAAGGGCGTAGCAGCAACAGGCTCCAAGTCCCTGCATTATTAACACTCAACCTCTTTTTTTGTTCCAGCTCCACTCAAGTAGCCTCTTCACAGGAACAATCAGAAAGGACAATAAATCACTTAAGAGATCTTTGTTGACAATAAAAAAAAACTCTTTCTTAACAATCCATTGTCAAAATTTCTGTCTTCAGTTGCTTGGACTGATTGTCTGAAATTATTTGAAAAATGCAAGATTTCCTCTTGCAATTCTTGTCCTTGTTATTCTCTGTCCACAGCGTTGTTGGTGATTGCTTCCCTCTGGGTGAATGAAATACCTGAAGGTTATCAGATCACAGCGTGCTGCATTAGTTAATGAGGTCCAGAGGAGATGTGCCTCCACTGCACACTAAACACAGGAGAGAGGCTGGTCACTCTCACAGGTCTGCCTGCCCTTCCTGAGGACACAGTATTACACAGTAGGTATGTTGATGTGCGGTTACAAATAAACCTGTTAACAATTTCACATTTTTAGAGCTAGAAACCTGATTGAGGATGTAGACTGTTGTTCACAGAGTTACTACTTCTGATAGAATCAAAATGTACAGATGACTGCAGAAACTTTCCACTTTGAACACTCAATCATACAATTAATGATCTGGTGCATCTGATTTCTGTCCTGCCAACAGCCTGGAAGTTGTACAGACAGAAAGTAAGATCCTGCCACTTTATTCGTCATTCTGTAGTGCTAATTCATTCATCTATTCATTCAACGCCTTAGCAAGTTAAATTCTGAATAGAGCAAATCACCTAATGACGCTGTGAATTAGCACCTGGTTAAAAAATTATAGAGTACGGGAAGAGAGAGAGAGAGAGACAAGAGAGAGAGACAAGAGAGAGGGTTCAGGTTGAGTGGGTCTCTCATCCTACGCACAGTGAGAAGAGCTATGCAGTATTGCTTACGGCCATTGCAACCTCTATTATTTTCTTATTTCACATCTTTTATTGATGGCTTTTTTTCATTGTTGTGTACCTTTTATTGTTTTGTTCTTTTATTCATGTGTATTTGTGCAGCACCTCCGTTTTTTTTTCTTGATAAAGAGAGAGAGAGAGAGAGATAAGCATTAAAAGCACAGCATTGAAAGCAGATTTAATAATGATGTGAAAATGACACAAAGTAAAGGAGCATACTTTATGTTATTAGATGCAGCATGCCATTATCTGCCAGCAGGGCACAGGAAAGGCAAATCAAGAGGATTTGTTGCCATGGTGTCAGGTGCTTGAACTACTTACAGAAATCGTTCTTCGCAGAGCACAAAGTTCATTTGTAGACTCAACCAACCTAAAGCATGAACACATTTTAAACATTCAGCAGTTGAAAAAATTGCCTGCAAAGTTTTGAGAAGGACTCGCATGAGCCACACAATACATTCTCTTACAATCAGAATTGGCCTTTGTCATCGATGCCGTTAAGCCAATCAATTCAGTTTCGCAGATCTTATTTGGAAGTAAAAAAATATCTGGTGAAAATACTAGCTAGCTAAATACTGACTAGCACAAAGGTAAAGGAAGGAGTGTAAGGGGCGAATGTCAAAGATCCAAAAGCACACTGCACACACATAGCCAGAGTTCAAATGACCCACTGAATAGTATTTTAAGTACCTGTGGGACATAGGGTGAGCATTTCATTATTTTTTCCTCATTAAAGCAACAGTGGACACTCTATCTGACCTACACTCCCCATGGTTCCACTGCAGGATAATTAGAAATCTTTTCACTCTAGACAACATCTCCAGTTTTAAGTGCAAGTTGACAAAGTTGAAGTGTGTAAAAAGTTTGTCAAACCACCCTGCGTAAAAGTAAGTTTAGTAGTACTAAGTAAATTGGCTTTCATAGTAATTTAAAGTGTTCAGGTTAAAATTACTTTCCAAAGTGTAATCCTTGTTTTCCATAGTAATCCTAATTATTGTCCCTTCCGGGAGCTTCATAACTAATTGTATGCAAGGTCTGGCCTCTGCCTGAAAGATGTGCTTGCCTTATTATTTCATTAGGAAGAATTTCATAATTCAGTTAATGAAAATTGCTCTGTCAAGTAAAACTGATTGTTATTGTAACTGTGTAATAGTTTCACAGTAGGTTTCTACTTTACTGACAAATTAAATTAATTACTTCAGTTGCTGCTTTATTGGTGATCTGTGTTTTTTCTTCCTTTTGCCAAGATGTAGCACATGATATTTATTATCAAGAAAAGTTCTTTAAAAAAATTCACTTTTAGCACTTTACCTGTTTCTGTGTGTATTTGGAGTATCTCTGCTCTTCAACTTTGATCTCAGTTCCACTTTCCATTCCCAACAACAACATCGGATCTTGTCTTTTTAATCTTTGATGGAAATTAATCTGAGTCTTATCATTGTCCAACTTTTGGACGAATGAACTCACATGGGAACACTCCTTTGACGTTACCATCCACTGCATGTTTCAGTTCGAGTCATTTAGTCAGCCGTCTTTATCTCCGCTCCACAGACAGAAGAATATTAAAACCCATCAATAATGTCATGTACTGCATAAAGAGATCGCTCCCCTGAAAAGTTTAAGGAGAGCAACAATCTGGGATGTAAATTTATGTTAATTTAATTTGCTGTAGAACGGGAAACGTGTTGCTGTGTTTCAGCTTCATTTAACAGGGACACAAAAGACCTCAGCTCCCTCCGAACACTCTTTTCCATTGCACTTTCTGCTATTATAATGATTTTTTTTCTCCTCCAACAATAGGAAATTTGCTCCCAGTCCTTGAAAGTTTACTTTCAGGCCCTCTGCAACAATAACGCAGAAATCTAGCAAGACATATCAAAATGTACAGCAACTTCTTCTCAGTGGTTCCATGCATGAATGGTGACAATCATCAAACTCTTTTCCCCATGTTTTTGAGTTGATCATTCTGGAAAATGATCTACCACTTAGTGGAAAGATGGTCTGTGAAATATTCTGGCTTCCGGCTGCTGTTACCCTGATATCTGCCCTCCTTTCCTTTCCTTTTGATATTTAACACCAAGTGTGTAATTCTGCTAGCTCACAGGATTGCTGGACCATTGAGAAGACAAACCAAGTGGTTTTTGTTGATTTTCATTGTTTTTTCATTGGTTTTCATTGAGTTTTATGGTGATAAATTAAAATAAGATTTACTGTGAATGTAGTGCGGGAGGTTCTAGGAGTGGAAATGCCATGGCTGGTTGCAACCATCTTGCTAAGAATTAAACCAAAGAACATCCTCATTAATATCAATGGCACAGAGGTCGGCTATAATGGGTTCAATCAGTGTACCAGTACAGATAAAAAGCTTTGAAGAAAACTATCCTAGGTGCTGAGCACCTAGAAAGATCAGGAGGTGTAGTATGTGTCGCTGATGTTTATTCAGATCATCTTTCTTCCTCAGTTCGACTTAGCTGGAAATGTGTAACCCTTTAACCCCTTTAATGGCAGGAAAAAAACCCCAAAACAATCCCACAGCTCACATCTCATGTTTGAACTGCTACCATACCGCTGCACCCAGAGGAGAGACAAAGTAGCTATCACAGAACATGCATTAATAATAGATTTACACATGTGCTCAGCCCTGAGTGGACATGTGATATGCAGCAGCTAAATTCTGCTGGGACAAATTTGACTTAAAGAGCTTGGTTGGAATTGGGGTCTTTTGACAATGTCTTAACCTTGAGGTTAAATGGCACTAAATGTCTGGGTGAGAAATGAGCAAAGCCAAATATTTACTTTTAACCGCAGATTTTCAGGAGTAAAGTCTGTATAGTGAAACTGAAAATGCTCGAAGGCAAGACCTTTTGAAACCTGCCCTGGGGGCTAGCTATCCGCTCATTGCATGATCTTCAAATAGTTTGTGTTGTACATAGGAGGTGTTCTGGATGAATTGTGCGACATTTTCAGGGTAAACAAAGTTTTTTCTTACCACTTCCGTGCACAGCAATGTCGGAGGGGTGCATGGCGGCAGTGTAGCAGCAGAGAGTAGTTTGACCAGCCTCTGGATTAAAGAGGTCACGTTCATGGACGTCTTCGATGCTAAGCAGTCAGAAGACGAGGATTTTGCTCTACATCCCTTGCCAATCAAACGGCCTCCTCCTCCTCGCTTTCTTGGTTTGGCTTTGTAGCAATTTGCTCATGTGCTGTGCCAGTCGTGGCTCCCAACCAGGAGATACAAAACGCGGCGTTTTATTTTCACCGCAGGAATTTCCGATACAAAGGTACCAGGCTGCAGGTGTTCAGAGGAGCAAATGCAAACGCTTTCATGAGCCACATATCATTAGTGTTTGGGATTATTTTGTGCAAAGCGCATCAAAAGAGGCATTTGGTGATATGAAAATCTCGCACATTATTACTTTGCAGATAAAATTGTCTTGCCGACAGAGTTGCACGAGAGAAACAAGAAGCAAATACCTCTGCTCAGCAGTAATGAGGTAAAATCATTGAGCATGAAACCACAGTAAGATGAGGGGAAATGCATTTTCTCCTTCCTCCCTCTAAAATCCCACCCTTGATCCAATGTGTTGAAGAGACAGTGGAGTATAAATATCCAATATGAATATTTGGATGGCTGGTTTTCATTGCATTATTTATGTATCGTTGTCAGCTTCTCTTCACTTCCTTTTATTCCTCGTTCTGATTATCTCCTCACGTCTACCTGTCAGGCAAATACAGATTAGTGCTTCAGCAAAAACACATTAAAAGTCTACAGAGCCAAGGAAGTGACAGACAGTCTGTTTTATAGTCTGTTGAAGGAGTTTTGCTCCTCAGTGCAGGAGTTAAAAAGATATTAATAAAAAATGTTGCTCTTATTGTAAATCTTTTATTTCTCTCATGATATAAAGAAAACGCACATTGAGTAACATTAAAGGTTACCGATTAGCTCAAAGACAAAGTGATTTTTTTTCCAATGACTTGTGTGTTTTTTATTGAAACATACAGAGCAGGTTGTGAAATTGGGAACACGTGTTATTTCAACCGGTCCTGGGCCAGTGCTGTGGCTGAGCCTTTACGTGTTGATATTAAACACGTGTCACATGCTGAATCTCTTTCCCCATAGTTGGACACATAGTGTATATCTCTCACATTTCACATGTTCATCATCTGCGTAGAAAAGTTTTTTTTTCTCTTTAATATATAAATACACTGAGTGCAAAAGTGCAGTTTACAAGGAACAAAGTGGTGTTTTGATCATCACATCTATTCTGCACAATGCTTTTAATAATAAATTATGTTTAACATTTCAGTATGGCAGAGAAATACTGTTACAGTAGAAGCACACAAATTACCATTTACATCTTTAAATATCAACATCCTCAAGTGACAGCAGAAAGGAAACGGTGGAAATCATGAGTTGTTCTGTTTTTGACTTCACATCTTGTTCAGTCCACTGGTACCAGAGGCTCGGGTGGGGGGGGGCTCCGTGAGTCGGGTGAATCACTGAGCTTTTGGGTAATCCTCCTTCTCTGTCCCCTCAGGTCAGTGGGAGGTCCCGATTTCCGCTAAATGAAATACTCCTTCTGGTGTTCAATGGCAGCACCCTGAGAGTCCGCTGGGCTGCTGAAAGGGAACTCATGGACGTCCTCGGACCCGGCTGCTTTGACTTCTCGGTTTCGATACGTCTCTTTCCTGCTGCAGAGGAATCTGGCTGTAATCGCCAGTGCTGATGCTGAGACGAAGATCACCACAGCAATTACCCCTAAAAAACAGAATTTGATGAAATTACAATGTCTAAAAAAAACAGATAAAACTTTCCTTAAGTCAGATTTCTGTCTTTGTTCATGTACAAGAGAGAGCTTCATTCCAGCAATAAAGTCTGCAAACTTGATGTATTTTGTTCAGGGACAGCTGGTCTATTCACCCTTCACTGCACTTTTTTTGCATTTCATCTATATTTTAAAAGCAGCAAACCAAAAATGTTAAAGGAATACTGTAGTTCCTGTCAAGACTCCTGTCATAAATGTTTTGTGTGCCAGACAATGCTTCTTTATCCTGTATCCTTGTGTATTCAATGAAATATTTTCACAATTTACGATTTAGGTATACACGCCAACTAAGCCAAGATTCTGTCACTAAATCTTTTAATTGTATTTGTAGCAAACTAAATTTCTGAGATAAAGAGTGGAAAATCAATTGGTCAGCATAATTCCCATGCATTATGTGAAGTCAGAGCCAAAATCTTATCAATAAACCATCAACTAATTGCTTCCCCTCAGTGAGCCTCTTTTCATTGCTCTGTCTCCATGAGTCGAATTATACTTTTTCTCCTTGCCACCTGAAATAACGCTTGCTTATTCAACTCACAATGTCAGCCTGTTTTTCAGGCTTCAATCAAATCTTAAGTTCTGCCTCCACTTTCTGTTTGTGTTCCTGCTGAGATGGACTCCATTACCTCCGATTAGAGCTGAGTCACTCCTGATGGCGTTCACTAAAGGCTGACCTGGATCCACTGAACCGGGTTGGTCTGTGGGGAAAAAAGACGGTGGAACAGATGAGAAAAAAAGCAAAGCGGTTACAAATGACGATACAGAGAAACACAATGAAGAATGAGGAAACAAGAGGTCCATAAAAGAGAAATTAGAGGATAGCGTGAAGGGTAAGAGAATAAAAGAAACAAAAGGATCTGGGTGTGAGAGAGCATCCGTCAGGAAGTGCTCGCTGAAAGCCTCAGCTGAGCTTCAGACGACTTCACCACAGTGGTCTGACTTATCTCATCTGTTGCGACGACATCGCTCTGTTCGCTTACTGAGGTGGATGGTTAATGAGCCCATTAAAAGTCTAATGAACTGCCCTAAGAATAATATTACAGGCACATCAGATAGATTTCCACTCTGTGAGAGGGCAGGCGGTGATTATATCTTTAATAGCCATCAATAGAGCAGCACATGCTGCAGTGTGGCGCCTACGCTACCTGATAAGGAGTTTGTGGTTTCTGCTGCGTAGGGATTGGCCGGGGACGACAAAGCACAGCTGGACTGCACCAGTGGCCCCGTGACGGTGATGGGGCTGTCGGGGTGCAGCAGAGCGGCCTTCAGGGGACTGACGCCGTTGAAGCGAACACCCGACAGACAGCCGGTGAAACCGAGAGAGGCCACTGCGGCCAGATCTTCATCCAGATCGTCAGAGTCTGAGCACAGAGGGAGAAAGAGAGAGGGAGAGAGAGAGAGAGAGAGAGAGAGAGAGAGAGAGAGAGAGAGAGAGAGAGATAGATAGAGAGGGGACACAAGGACACACAAGACATTTGTTATGAGTAAGTTCCACTCATACATTTAAAACACAGCAGCGCAACACTCATTTGAATAGGATTACAGCCATAATGAGGGGCATTTATCCACGCCACCGTCATTTTAATATCAATTTCTGATTAATACTGAGGAGGACAAACCTGCTGGGAATTGGTTTTCTAAACTCATGTGTCAAATAAAATGCCGAGCAAGGTTTATACTTTTTTATTGTTTGGGCCACATTGTGACAGGCTCATTCCCTCAATAACCATGCGTATTACATGCATTATTATGAAGGTGCAGGTTATAATCGAACATACGTAGATCATATTTGGGACATTATTCACAGTGTCCGACTTCAAAGTCAATCAGGCTTTGTTCTGTATCCATGCGGCTTGTCACGCCTTAGTCCACAGAGATTGCATGACTTGCTGCATTGGTACTTAATATTGACACTGGTCATAAATCATGCAGAATGTAGAATATATGAGCAGGGTTGCTGGGGGGGACTGCTGTTCCTCTTTGGTTTCTCATTCCTTCTGTTACTGCACAGGTTTTGGTTGTGAGATCAGCACCTTCTCTGTCTTAGTGGGTGTTCAGATGAAAAACTGGGTTAGACAAATGCCACGGGCTGTGTTAGTGGGGGCTTGTCATTTTAGATACTAGTGTGACAATAACAAACCAAACAGAAAATCCAGTTCAAATACCAGATCATTTGCCGGATGACTAAAATAGAAGGATGTTAAGCGTTTTGTTGGAATGGAGGGTACCTTTTGATTGTAACACGCCACAAACAGCAGCTTTGATACAGCTTTAAAAGCGGTAGCTTTTAGAGTCTTACCAGCAATGGAGGTGCCAGGTGGTAGTTGGGAAATGATGGATTCCTTTTAGAGCATGAATATTCTGAGCAAATTTCATGTTATCTGCCTTTTGCATTATCATATTTCTTGTGTATATTAAACATCACAGCACATCTGCAGGTACCATACACGTCCTCAGAGAGGTTTTTGCTTGTGACGTCCCATAATTTCTTGATGCCAAAGGGGCCGGACGGAAGACAATGATGGACCTGAGTAGCCAGACACCACAGTGTTCTTCCATCCATCCATAATCTTCCACGCTTTACACACAGTGCCATATACTGCTATCTCCAGTTCACAAAGGGAATATATCTATACAGCTTTGTCATGTGTTGGATTGCACACATTCCATAACAAAACTAAAAAAGAAAGAAAGATCAATATGCTCATGACATCACAGCCGTTGTCAACTAATATTTCTTTAAGTGTGAATATCAACCTTAATTATTCATATGATGCACTGTGATTACCCTGCACATCATCACCAAATACTGAAGTTATTAGAGATAAACAACTCTTCACCACCTAAATAGGACACCGCAGAGTGGCCTGCTGGAGGGGGTTGTTTATCAGCTAACAGTTTGATATTGTTTTTTCACTCAACGTGGTCCTCTGAGCAGCAGGGAATAATGTGACTTGGATTTATGTATCCCAGGACATGTGTGCATCTGGACAACATGCCAGGTGAGGGGCAAATAACTGAGATGGAGGAAGAATAACAAAACCTCAGTGTATGATATTTCACTTGCATATACAAACTCATCCATTCATTTTATGAGCCATTTCATACCTCAGAGTTGTAGCAGAGCTCTGATGGGGCCCATCTCAGTGCTAATAAGGCGAGAGGTAGGACATACCCCAAACCAATCCATCTCAGGGTACACACATCATTTGTTCTCACACTCACCAAGGTGCGGTTTAGGGGCTCCGCTTAGCCTAATCATGCATGTTTTGGGATTTTCTGAGGTGAGCTCTGGGAGAACAATATATAGAGAAAACCCATGTGTCCACATGTCAGAACAATGTGCAACTTAAAATGCATTCTGCTGTATTAAGGAGTCCACATGGTGTCTTTACAAAACAAATCAACGAGTCCAAGCAAAAAAACAAACTGTCGGAGCTAAACTGCTGAAACTTAGCCGACAGGAACCTAAAGTAGAGGCTTCCTGCTGAGCAGAGCCCACGTCTTCGCTCAGCAGGATGTGAATGTTTTGTGTGAGGCGTCAAACCGCACTGTGACAGCGCAGGGCCTGGATCCACCAGCCGATGATTACTGTCCACCACTGCCAAGCTGCTGCCCTTTACCTGCACCTCTCAATGTATCAGCAGCTCATCCCGCCTCTCTCTTCATCATCACTCTGCCTCTTCCTTGCTCTGCGAGCACCTCAGTCCCTCCATTCTTTCCTGGTCCATTAGTTAGGCTGATGGATGACAGCGTTGGCAGGGAGTGACAGTATATCAACTATCTCGCTGCCTCTCTGATACTGATATGACTGCCAGAGTCCTTTCGCCGAGCAGAGGGAGGGCTGGGTCACATACTAACATGGTCTAGGTCAACAACACAAGAACACGTTGAGGGGCTGGGAGTAAAAATAGGAGCAGGATCACTTTGTACTGTTTTTATATGTGCATTATTTGCTTTTTTGAGTAGAACAGAGGGCAGGAGAGATCTCATAATAGGTCTAGTACTGAAATAAATGCATGTATTTTGATTGTATTCAAGATTGTAATGAATTCTGTTGGCTGTTTTATTGGCTTCTGGTTTCGTTGTGTGGCAAAACCATTCAGGAAATCACTAAAATAAGCAATAATGCACTGCAAACAGGCTGGTTAATTTGCAATAATGTCAAGCAAATAACAAAAGAAACTTTAACTTCAACGTTCAACTGATTATTTATTCATTTATTTTTTAAATGCCAAGCTCTTATTCATTTTCAGTAATTTGCATTTGAGAACACAATTTGATACCAAGCTCAGTCCCACTTCTTTGTCAGACCATCCTCCCTAAAGTACAAGTCATTGTGTGAGCTGGTAATTATGTTAATGTTTAATCACAGTAGCAGTTTTGACAGGGGAAAATGATCCTTTCCCAACTAAACAGTCTTTTTTTTTGCTTCTTTCTTTCTTTTTCTAAAGAAATCTATTATAGATGTTGACATGTATCCTGTTTACATGTCAACATTTATTTATTTGGATGCTGCTATTCTCATCTGTTGAGTGGCATTTTCTCAGCTTGTCACAACTTGCGCTACTCAAGACATAAGGGAGGAGAACAAAGAGGACCTCATCACTGGAGGAAGACCTTCCCCTTTGCCAGCAGCCAGGAGTATGCCGCTCAGCCCTGCAGAGGATGACACTCATGATGCGAGAGTGAATTGCTCTGCCAGGCAGAGCGAGGGTGAACTGCACTTATTGGGTGTTATGCTAAATCGCACGGCGCTGGCTCCAATCATCTAAATCATTTGTTCTTTTAAATCTCTGCTCATTAGCATGCAAAGCGAAGGACCTTTTCTGAAGTTATAACCATCACAGCTGCCTCGGGTCCCACTAAGCCAGACAGACGAGTATCCTGTATTTTCTGAACTCGGTGAAATGGTGTTAAAAGCAATACCATTTGCCCAGACACTCCACTCTCTGGTAAAGTGTCCACATGGGTTTGAAATGCATCGACGTAATTCTGCATTACAATGGCTGTAGTGTGGAGCTTAAACTTTCTACGTTTGTTCTCGTTTCGCATCTCCACAGTAATGGGCTCTGTTTGTGACAATTAAATATGGATGTGAACTTTTTGTTTTTTTTGTTTAAGCACCACAGCTGTTGCTCAGCCTGCAGATTGCGTCTCTTGTCGGATGAGGCCAAACAAACGTGTCAGACCTGCCGTGTGAACTCAGACAGTGCCACTCACCCTGCACTCTGCCCAGAAAGAGCGTTTTGACGCTGTTGAATTCCACGTCAGACGTCAAGTTGAGATCCTCTCTGGCATCCTGGTCGATCTGGAAGATAATTTATGTCACAGCCACGAAGGTTAAAGCTGAGCAGGGGGAACGCGAATAACGATCACAAAGAAAATCTGTTCTCGACAGTTGCCGTTAACAGGTGCTGCTCTGGAAAATAGCTGTAGAGCAATTACACATAAAAAGCTGGCCCGAAGCCCAACCTCTAGTCTGACCTATATATTCAAATGAGATTCAGGCCCAAAGCTGGAAAATGCTCCACCCAAGAGATGCAGTGGTTCACAGCAGATCAGCACAGAAGTTGGAGCAGGTTTTGTGGTGGTAAACGCCTCAGAGGAAAACATTCTTTATAATGAGGGGTGCAATGCATTGTTTGCAAACACAGAGACTTAGGAATGAGTGAAACATGCATCAATAAGACACCTGCTAATCAATCTGAGACTGAAGTGGAGCCGCAGCACACAGAGGAACATAAATCAGCGTGAAAAAAAATCAGAGAGCGTGAAACTTTTAGGGGTTTCTGCTGTGTTATATTTTGAAAAGCTTGAGGTGAGAGCCTCTTCTGATGATTGGCTTCCAAGGCAACGTTTCCCTGGCTGCTGAGATTTGTGGCTTTGTTACAATAAATCACAGGCAGGGATTTAGCAGAGCACAGACGGATGATTTTGACTGTCACTGCGCATAAATCCAGATTTATCGGTAATACCTATCAATCAAAACCTCTGGTTTGGTGCATTACTTTTACTGTGAATCCAGTATTTAGATTGCTGTTCATCATTCTTTGTCTCGACCTTTTGTTGAAGGTGACTCGATCCTAAAGTTTCCCGGAGATTTATCCCATCTCGGACTATATTACGATACAGAACACAACTGTGAAATCCCACCAGCTTTGAGTGATTCATCTGCAGTGGGAGGGTGGGCCGTGGAGGCATAAACATAAGTGGCCAGCAGCAGTTTTAATTAATATATGGCAACAAGCACCAGCCCCAGCGGTGCACTCTGCCTGTAGGTCCCTCTCATTATCAGGCGCTCGGGGCAGCGAGAGCAGTTGCTTCGTCTAAAGATGTCGTGCACAGTTTGGACGTCACTGTCGCGCTCTTTGAAAGCCTGCAAAAGTAGCTATGAGCGATTTCTTTCTCCGACTTTGTTCACTGTTTATGTCTCCAGCTGCGGTGGCTGTGACATGCGATGAATTGCGTGGTGTGTTTACCTGAACGCTGACACTTTCTGCCACCCTCCTGACGGATACTGTGTGCAGACGTCCGTCAGCCAGGTCCGTGACTCTGCTCCACAACACCTCCGCGTCTCTGCTGCTGTGCAACCTGTATCTGAGCTCCAGTTCATCTTTGCAAACACAAAACCGCAGAATAATCTTTAAAGCAAATACGTATAAAAGATTATACAGTTTCCCCTTAACAGACCTTTTCGATAGCTCCTCAGATTAACCCTAAACATGTTGTTTTGAGTAAGGGCATTAAGGCATTTCGATTTACAGAATATACAGCGATTAATGAAATAATGAACAATGGTTAATTATGATTATTTTTTAGAGCGAAATGCAATATAATCTGATGTTATCTGTACAATAGCAAAATCAACAATAAAATGTAATTTCTTAAGCCTTTAAAACAGTTTTGAAAGTTTCTAAATTCTTGGCTCTGACCATCTCAGTCAGAGTACTATCATCCAGATATCTCATGTTCCAAGACACCAGCTGCTGAATTAAGAAACTACAAAACATTTAATACTATGAGGATTAATCCTTTATCTCTAACACTCCATGATATTAAATTAATTTCCCAATTTTTTTACAGTGTTTTACTTGATAACTTCCATGGCGCTGAGACAATTTTAACTCTAGATGTCTGCAGACTTTCCTGAAGAGCAATAAAGAAAGTAAATAATCTTTTTTCTATTAATCTGAACACATATTTCAGGCCCGTTTCATTTTTTTCTTTCAATCTAATTCTGTCACACCATGTTACTTCTGTTCTCACACACAGACTAATGGGGAGCAATTCCCCTATCATCAGAGCACATCTTGATAATAAAAACAGTCTCACAGAGGGCAAAGGCTCGTTCGGGCTCTCAGACAGAGCAACTCGGATAGAAAGCCTCTCTGTGTACGGCTCATGTTGCTGCAGCAGCAAAAGGCAGAAACATGAGAAAAGGCTTTTTGATGCAAGGAAAACTCTCTCTGGGATTAAATTAGATACTTCAGCAGGAGGGCATACACCTGGTGATGACTTGATCAACTATTCCAGGTCTGCTATCAGTTGGCTTTCAATCATTCAAAAAGATGCCAGTCGATCCCACTAACAGCAGAATTTCAACTAAAAATAGTGCAAAGTTTATTTCGCCCGATAGACTCAAGGATACCTCCGAGTGTTTGTCTGGTTTTGCCTTTAAAATAGTAGATGATTTTCAAAATGACAAAAGAAAGCTCCAACACCTGAACTCATCTTCTGACTTATTAAAAATAACATGTGATTCAGCCATATTTACAAGGAAGAGACACTGGATAATGGCAAATCCTATTATGTTTTGCAGGAAGGCAGGATTTACTCCCCGCCAACTGGAGCTCAGCAGTGAAGCGAGTGATGAAAATATGACTACAATAAACAATCACAATGGCAGAAAGAAAGAAGAGAAGGAATAACCCAGCAGAAAACAGAATTATCATGTACTGGTGATTATTTCCTTTGAACTTTTGCATAACAATTAACCTGACCGAATGGTGAGGGAGGGCAGCAGAGGATGGCAGATGTGGTCTAGGGAGAAAGAAACAGAGCGGCTGGAGGAGGGGGAGGAGACGGGAGGACAGATAAACTTGTGGAAATGCGAGAAGGATAAGAAACGAAAAGACACTGAGGGCTTGAAAGTTAAATTTAAATAAAGTCATTCCCAGTGTCCTCACCGTGTTCGTTGATGAGCAGGGCCAGATATTCCCTGTAGAAGGAGTTGATATAGAGCAGCAGAGCAGGGCTCTGGCTAGTCCTGAAGCTGAGAGAGATATTCTCCCCTCTCAGCGTCATGTCAGAGTAGATGGAGGAAGGCAAGGCACTGCTGTTCCTGCTCGGCTCATAGGGCTCCTTGAGGTTGTAGGTGATGGACGTGGTGGAACTGAAGCTGGCTGAAACCTCTGAAATTTAAAGAAGTGACAGTGTTGAGTGCCATGCTCCTCCCTGTCATGCTGTTTCATCTCGACAAATGCTTTTCCATTTTCTTAAGAAGCTGTCGTTACATTCTATACATTCATTAAGCAAACACTCACAAGAAGCAGGGCGAGACATATCTCCCGCACTGTCAAACTATTCCTTTCACGCAACATAACAAGCCACTTGGCCAGGACTGACTTTGAGATTATGTTGACTTTTGGCACTCGCTTTCAAGTCCTTGAAGCGTCACATGGCAAGCATAATGGCATGGTGGGCTAAAAGAGTGCTTTAGCATAATCCCAATGCTTAACCTTCAGGACTGAATGGGCTCATTGCAATTCGCCCGAATCGAGTGCTGAGAGGCTGAACAGTGCAGACAATGAGTGAGACAGTCGGGGTCAGTCGAACACGTGCTGAAGGATCGTCTTCAGGAAGCTGTCTGATCATTGCTCTCTCCTCCACATTTAAGCACCGGGCATGCTAGATCGCTTCAGCATAAACTCCTCTGTCAGCGCACGACCAAATCAAAACATTTAGGTCGCTGGACACAGAGTTGAGATAATGAACCTTGGCAATGGGCAAATTTGATTTGGTAATTCACTGATTTCTGCACCTCTTCAACTGAAGATTAATTTTCCATTTACAGCCACAACAACAGTGTATGTGTGCGGCTAACCAGCGCTCTAGAGTTTGGCAGTTCTACAGAAACTACAACATGTCCTGGTGCCACAATCTACAACTCCTTGGAAATAGTGGTGACCTGGACAAATGAGAAAATCCAAAAATATAGCAACCAAGACACAACTAACTGAAGCCAACATGAAACTCCACTGTACTCCACTCCGCCTGTAAACGCCCATGTCTAAATGCTCATCTTTACAGCAGAAAAAGAGATAATTTTCCTCAAACATAAATATGTGTCTCCAATGCTATGGATGCTGTGGATCACACAGGTGACAGCTGAGCTACTCTTACAGCTCTTTGACCACGTTTTGGGTATCCTGGTGTTAGCCTGGGTGGAGTATATATATACAGCTATATATAAATACTCAAGAGGTATCCCCTTGAATCAGGCAGAAAAATGAAAGTGCAAGTAAGTCCATTGATTCTTTTCCTGTGAATTTTGGTGGAGTACAAGATTGTTTATTATGGGAAGGATGTCTTATCGTCTTTTTATCTCTTCTGTTATTCTGTTTTCTCATTGTGTTTATCTATAATACTTGCAAAGTGAGAAGTAATGTGTCTCGTAGCAGGTTGAAGCTTTTCGATTTCTTGCAAATGCACTGAGGTGTGTTGCAGCACTCAGCAGCAGCTGATTATTCTTTCAGACAAATGCCTGCAGAGAGTTCATTCCAGTCAGCTACAGCCAGACATAATGTAGCTATAATTACTGCTGCCTCGCACCAGGATAAGAAATACGGTGATAGCTCTTGTTATACTGTAAAATAGAGCTGGTGTCTCGACCTTATTCTATAACTTGGAGGTTTAGCAGTGTAAGTTTAATCAAGCCTCTGTAGAGAGAGGCAGCTATATGGATATGAGAGGGATATCTTTATAGCTATATAAGGTCACTGTCCACCACAGACTCAACCAACGTCATACTGCTGTAGCTTACAAGTTATGACCAAGATGGAACAACTTTAGTCTTAACTATTGCAGGCCTTCTATCAAGTAAATATTTAGGAAAGGTTTGCAATATTATAATATGTTTAGAATATGTTATGTTATAGGCGAGACAGCCACAGATGATAAAAATCCTCTTGCTGCAAAAGCTGAATGGTATCTTGTGGAGTGGTAAAACCTTCATTGTCGTAAAACAAATGTGAAACCACTGGCAGCTGTAAGGGTGCATGCTTTCAGATTTGATTGTAATAGTATGGGTAAGTTATGAAGACACATTTCTGAGCCTTGACTTTGACATCCCATTTGAGCTGATGTGACTTTCCTAATGTAGGTATGCCATTCCTCTGAGAGTCTGACTAATGCATCAGTGGCTATGACTGCCATATCTAACTGGCAAACAAATCTCTCCCTTTTCATCTGGAGAGCCTCTGAATAGGACACACTGACAAAACACGATGCAATACAAAGCAGGAGAACAGGCCGCTGTTCGAATCAGTCTGAGCCCATTACAATGGCACTTTATGACGGAAATATTATAAACTCACTGCAGAGTATGAAGAGTAAGGGTGGGTGCATTACAGTGTGATGAAGTATCTAGGGTCTGAATTCAACAGGCCAATTTAGTTAATATTACTGAAAAATTACACAGGGTTTTAGCGTAATTACTATCTTCAAAACCAGCAATGCATGTTAATAGTTCTCTTTGTCAGTCTTTATACCCGTTGAATGATGTTTGGAGCACTTTTATAGCATATGCTCTCCGAAGACACAAACCCATAATTAACTTTATGCAAAACCACGTACGAGGAAATTCATTTGTCAAGGCACAGATAGGGATGGAAAACCAAATGGGCCGATTCGAAGATGAAGGGGAGACTTTTTTTTCACATGCTCACAGCCTTTGTATTTCTTATCAACTCTTGACATGCAGTTTGTCTGTGTTATATGAATGCGAATCTGTCTGATCCACATTGTATGTTGCATATCTGATATGAGAACTATATCTTTAGCAGCGATAAAGGTTCAGAGAGACAGCAGGTTTAGGGTCTTCATGAGCTGGGAAAGGAGGAGTGGTGATGTACTGATGATGATGATGTATGTGAAATGTGTTTATTGTGAATCTGAAGGACAGATCATCTCAGGACTACAGGGGAGTCTCCACTGAGTGTGAATGTCCACCGTACCTTTATGGCAGAAGGATCCAGTGTAGGCCGAGGGGCCACAGTCGCAGGAGAAACCGCTGGCTCTCTCCACGCAGTGGCCCTGGTTCTGGCAGAGAGACCCGTAGCTGCTGCAGTGGCCCGGGCAGCCAGGCCGGACCCCCGGCGTGATCTTCGCCCTCTCCTCCAAGTCCAGAGTGGCACCGTTCAGCTGCAGAGAGCGGATGCAGCCCAGAAAGCCTTTCTGTCTAGACGCCGTTCCTCCTGCCAGCACAGATCAAACAAACATGGGGTTAACCCACTTTTTTTTCCTTTCCCTTTTCTCTCCTTCTTGACTGACGTGAGTCGGATTCAACGCAGCCCAGTCCTCAAAGAGCCTGTGGTGGTCCTGCTGTCATCTGCCCGTTATTATGATGAAACGTCTCCTCCAGGTCTTTCAGTTAATATGCTTAAGATATAAAGTATTCATGTGTAAGAGCAGCTTTTACAGGGTTTTTATCGTGAGAGTGACTGAAATATAATTTAAAAAACACATTTCTAGCTTAGCTATAATAACATTAACGTGCCTCTGTAAAGCCCATTGAACTGAGTGGCCTCTCAGTCTCAGCATTTAGCTATGCCACGCGGAGAAGCAAAGGGGTCAGTTCATTGGAGTATTGTGTAATTATCCATCGGATGGAAAAATTGTCACAAGATGGCCAAAAGCAATTTTTACCTGCCCAGTTAATTAAGAAGCAGGCAATTTTGGAAGAGGTGGCCATCCATTCCCTGTAATTCTTCCTCTATGTGACTAGAACTCAATGAATTTTATTTTCTGAAAACAACTGACAACCACATGTTACCACTGTAGAGCAACTCAGCCATGTCTGCTCCGCAGGGCACAGACACACTGAGCCGCTACTCCTATCAGTGTTGACTGGATAACTGCATGGCTGATGAACCATCTGGACTCTGATATTCATCCCTTCCGCTAACAGGTGAGAAGAGAAATCTCTTCTTCCTTTCACCTGACAATTATCATTGTAATACACTGTGGCGACTTCATACTGTTCAGAGAGTTTGGTCTTGCCAAAATTACATTTCTCCCGGAGTTCCAAGCTGGCAATATCTCCTTTTCATGCACGCATGACAGTTGTTATTATTCTCTCAGACTTGAATTGGCAGGGTGTTGGGCTCACAGTTTGAGTCTGGAAAGGTTTTAAATGTTCAGCCAGAAAAGCCTTTCATATCTGAAACCTCTGAGTCCCTCGTCTCTTTCTACAGCACTCATTGAAAAAAAACATTGTCAGAACATTAAGAGCACAAACAGTGAGGAATTTAATTACACTCTGAATGACTCAGTGAGGACACTTTGAATGAGCTGAATGAAACACACAGTAAGCTTGATGATTCAACAACACAAGACAAACTGCGTTGGCTTTAGAAATAGCTTGGTCCGACCAAAAGGGTGACAATGCCCTGAGTATACTTTAAGACCAATGACAGACTCCTGAGGGACATAAAATCAGGAGAGCAAGAAAATATTATAAGAACAGGAGGTATTGTAACTTTATTCTAATGTATGTTGTCCATCAGTCCTCACTCACTAACAAAAACTGACATTTGCAGCCTGTGTATACATTTCTGAACAATCCTATACAATAGCCAGTAAATTACACTAGTATGCAATACTGGGAACACAATAATAGACTAGACTAAAGGAGGCAGATGACACGCACACAGTGTTACTCACAGTCATTAGCTTTAATTGCAATGCATTGTGGTACTGTGTAACCATGTTGTAACTGTGTTAGGCCCTGCCATCATAAACATACATGCAAGGACAAAGTTAATTCTTTCTCCTAGCAATCAGTGTTGTACCAGACTAACTTTAAATCCTATATCTATTTACCCATGGTGATATTAGCTTTATTACTTCAGAATATGGAATATCCCATATTATTAGGTTACAGCATACAGCACAATTTCATATACAGCAAATGGAACCCGCAATTCACAGCAATATAAATGTCTGTTTGTATTACTTTTGTGTTTCTTTTTTTGTATTACTGTGAGTTATGAGCTCACACAGGGAGGCTGTAACAATAACAATTTTCCTGGAGCACATGGCCCTGCGCTACCCAAAACAAGAGAGCCGAGACAGCCAAATGCATCTTGCATTGCAGTAAATCAAGTCTTTGTTAAACACAAACGCACTCTCCCACAGCCGACGATTTCATAATCCCATCACATTCCCATTCAAACTTTTGAATCCTTGCACACTGCTGGTAAACACCAGCCATGGCTGCAGCACTGGCTTTATAGGGACAACAAGCTGTGGTCACTTGTTTGTTGCCCCACAAAGAGGAATATTAGCACAACGCAATGAGCCAATCGATGCTCATCTCCACCTCTTTGCATCTCTCCAATCTCACCATTATTTGCTGGTTGATTTTCTCGTCAAAATGTTTGTTTGCAAATGAACAAACGTCCATAATATTTGCAGAGGGATGAATAGTGATAACACAAGCTGTGACCACATAATGCTCAAATTGACAGCTAAAAGAGAGAGGTTAAACAGAAGTCCAGCAGTCTGTGGAAGAAGAAAAGAGGTTAAAGGACTTTTGAGGTGATGAAGTTGGGAAGTTTGTGGAAGGCATCATTTCTTTACCATGAACCCAAATTTATTGTTTCAGTTCCAAGTAATTTATGGAGACGTCTCGGAGTCACAGTCCAACATGCTTAGATTCAATTCTTAAGCCTTCTCACCCCTTCAAAACTGATGCTGTTTGCAGTCATTTGGCCAAGTTTATTTTGACTTCAAAGGCTTAAAGCTGGTGACACTTAAAAAAAGTTTAACGAGAAAAAATAGAAGAAGTGCAAAAACCAAGAATTAATCATTTCTTCTCACTGTCAAGTAGCCAGAGCATATATGAGACCTTTGGTGGGATGAGGCATAAAATCTACACTGCTGGACAAAGCACTGTGTTGTTTTACTATAAGGAAAGATGTTCTAAAAGTCACTAGTCACTAGTGACTATCTTGTTTTGCTTGTAAAAACCTGACACAAACTAGCAGACACAATTGCAATTCCCTTTTGTTTCTTCTCATTACAGTTCCCACCTGTTATGGTGGAAAAGGGAGCCGTCTTGAGGACGACTTATATAATGTTGTATGCATAAACTTACGTCCCAAGCAGGGATGGACTGCTTGGCGGTGCTGCAGAAAAAACACTATCTGGCTAATCCCATGTTGTTATCTATATGGGCACAGCTTGTCCTTTTCCTGCTTTAACTGGTCTGACTCCCCCCAACCGCCCACCCACCCACTCACCCAGCAGCATTTGCTTGCTCTCTGAGGATGAGGTTTAATGTTCTGAAAGGCACACAGCTGCCCGGTGTCCTCAACTTCACAGCTGCTCATGCAGGACGCCTGTGCTGCATCACAAAACCCGATTTGCAAAACTTTTGCGTGGTATGAACTAAGTGGAGATTGCAAAATTTATTGTGTCAAAGACGTTTAGCAAGACAACACCCGGATATAAAATCCTCTGAATGGCTGCTGCTTCAGCATGGGTCGTTGGGATGGATTTTCCCGATAGGGATGTGTGTGAACTTGTGGATGCGTTAGCATGCTCGTCTCTGAGCGTGTGGCTAGAGTCACAATCTGCGATAGGAGGGGATCAGATGTGACGGTAATTATCACCAGAACTCAGCTGCTAATGAGGTGTACTTTCAAACAGCAAAACTCTCTCCAACACATGCTAATCTTAATCCTGACTGTAACCTCAGACTAATTCTTTTAACGTGAAATCCAAATCCCAGCACTGCTAAGCCTTTTAAATTCTCTCACTAGTCAGAAGTGACACAAACACACATGCAGCGATCCCCATTTCCGCCGCTCACCTATGAATAGCTGGCTGTTGAGCTGCAGATGGATGTGTCCGTCAGCGGGGGCCTGCTGCCTGGCAGTGGGAAACCCGTCCACGTGCAGCGAGGCCTCCTTCACGTTCCGCTCGGCTCGCACGCTGTGCCACCGATCGTCATTCAGCGGGACTCCGGTCTGAACTCGCACCGCCAGTGGCCCGTTCCCCACGTCGAAAGAGAAGACAACCTCTGAAGCAGCTGGAGAGGAAGGTAGCAGGGAGGTGTGAGGACAGTGTGAGGCCAGGCTGCTCACCACCAACACACTGTGTTGTTATGACATATAGCAAACTAGAATAAAATGAATCAGCCAAATGCAGAGGCAGAATACAAAATTGCACCCGTTTTGCAAGCCTTTCATATAACAACTAAATACATCAATTGTGGCTGAGCCAGAACAATACACATTAACATAATCTGATCTGTCGTCCCAATGGGTAAATCTATCATCAGCAGCCCTATTATTTGAAATGATACATTAATACGCTCTAGTATACTAAAAAAAAATACACAATGAAAAACATTTCTTTAGCCTGGATTCAGTTAATATTCAGTTAGGTATGGGAAAGAATATGGCCTTGCTTCTGCTTGTCCTAGAGCAAAGACTGGAAAAAACAATCCTCATTCCCACTGTATTCCTCCAACTATATTCTCATGTGTGGAAACGCACACTCCTGGTTCAAGTGTACCTCGCTGGGTGCTCACCGTGTCATGGCACAGCAAGTTCCCTGCATCTCACAACTTGCAATCTATAACAGAGTATGAAGACGGAGAAAAACGACAGCCATTTGTAAACACAGCCTGTGTGAGAGGTGTTTGCGTGACTGCACTGACTGTCACACCAGCAGAGTGTGTTTGACTTGTTCCCGCTGAACTCGACCCGGCTGATTAACAAACCCTTCCTGACACTTTGAGATAACTGCATCCTCTGATGAGTGAGACACCGTAAATCCTTCACGTCACTTCCAAAGACATCACCTGCTCTCTCCTTCCACCGAGGGGAACACTTTAAACAATCCATCACGGCTTTGTGTATAATGATGTTGACACTCTTCAAGCTGTAGTATCTTAAGTTTTATTTAGTTTAACATTTATTTTTATTGATAAAAGAGGAATTTGAAAACTGAAGATGAGCAAAAAAAATATATTAGCTTCTGATCTGGCAGGCGGCTTCATCTTTTTGATCTTCGAGGTCCAGAGGGTGTATTCCCTGTTGTATAACAACAGTTACAGTGTGGTAGAAATATGAAGACCTCATCCGTACTGTCAGTCTTTCTGGACAGTTGATAATGCAGGTCTTTTTTTTCTGTCATGTTGCTCATTGCTAAAAGCATTTTCCTCCATTTGGCTCCAGACTGTGCCATCTTTCACTGAACCTATTAGTCAGCCAGGCTCTTCCATCATTACATGTTGGCAGAAGTGCAAAGTGGCTCACTCCCAACTTGTCCATCTGTGAGCAGGATGGACAGACATATGGACGCAGATCTGAGAGCAGCCCAAGGCAAGAGAGAGGGAGAGCAGCTGCAGCTGCAGGTTCACATCAGTCAGTTTCTTTCTATGAGCTCAATCAAAGCCATCCTTCCATCTTCTTAACCCACTTTATATAGTACCTATCAGCGTTGCAAGGGTCTACTGGGCACACCAACTAGACACCAACTAGGGTAATTTAGAGACTTCAATTGACCTTAATGCATGTTTTTGGACTGTCGGAGGAAACCGGAGTACCTAGAGTAAACCCACGCACACACTGGGTAAATATGCATAGGCTCTACACAGAAAGGCACACAGCCCAGCCTGGAAGTCAAACCCAGGTCCTTCTTTGACCTCCGAGTCAATAGTGCTAATCACCAGGTCATCATGTCTCCCCAGTGCAGTTTCAATTAAGTTTTAATTATCCAGTCACAACAAGTGCTGTTACAAAGTACTTTTCATGGTGCAGGTCTAGATCATAGTCTTCGATGTACAGAGAAGCAACAATGCTGGTTTGTTTCAGTGTGGATGTAATCATATGTAATCTCAGGGGTGGATTTTGATGAGAAAACTACAAAGCTGAAAACTTTCATCCCATTGTGCAGCACTGACATACGTCATCTCTTGGCTTTCATGCTTTGGCTTGTGGCCAAATATCTGCAAAACTAGCCAATAAAGAGTTTACCCAGACACCTTCTTGCCTTACAGTTTTAGCATGCTCTCACATTTATTGATGACAGAAAATGGAAACTTTACACCCTCTGAAGATCAGTATGTAAGCACTGTTACAGGGGGCATGTTATCATGCTGATGCCAGCATTTAGCTGAAAGCACCACTGCGAATAAGAGCAGCCTTGGGGAGCTCAGAGCACAGCTGTGATTCCACCCCTGCTTTATCCAGTACCGCAGAAGTGAACTGAAACGTTTTTACTACTTTTAGTAGCAGGCAGTATCAAGACATGCAACTTTCTCCTTAAGATATGCATCGGAAGTATGTCCTGTCCCGGTGGTACTGAACCAGCAGACCTAATTTAGGCTAGCACGCTGTAGTCATTAATCTTCGCCACATTTACACAGCTCTATTAGGTTAAAAACTTAACCTATAATAAAGAGAGGTAAGCTGAAGGCCAATGGACTCCTTTCATCCATCATCACGCTGCCAGCATGCCTACGCTCCACACTGGAGGCTGAAGTTAGCGGAGCAGGGACATCTGTGCCTGAACACAACATCATCCCTCATGGACTCTGCTGACAGTGGAGGCAAAGCTGTGGGATTGTTGAAGCATTTGATAGAAAAACCCAGAGGCATAACTTAATTTAGAAACTGCTCTCTGGCCCAGCTCCAGTCATGTTAACAGCAGTAATAATGATACATAGTCACCACAACACCAGCAGTCAGACAGCAATAACAGCAGCGTAATGCTGCAGCCAGATGACAGGCTGCCCACAGGAACAATGCAAGCCTTTCCACAAGGAGGGTGGGAACCACTTTACATGGGTGAGCGTGTGTGTGTGACTGAATGGGTGACACTCAGATGGAGAGAATGTAAAAAAACCAACTATGCTTTACACAGCTTACCTGTCAAACTAACGACTACTGTCAGGAACCATTGTAACTTCCTAATCGTAACTCATAACTAGAAATCAGACGTTTTCATGGCCTAATTGTGCATTACATTAAAATTTGTGTACGAAACACAAAATGAAAAATGCAATGAAAAATAAAGATTTGTGCCTATTCAGTGCAGCACAATATAAAATGTATTTACTAAGTATTTTAAATAAGTTATTAAATACATAAATTACTATTAAGCCACGCAGTGTAATCTAATCTGATGTCCCATTCAGATGACCTACTGTCAGCAATACTATGATTTGAAACAATGCATTAATACAATCTGGAAACATGGCAAAAATAAACTTAGAATTTGGTTAGGTATCCGGAAATATATGCAAATACTGGTCCACATCAGATTATCTTTCATTGAGTTAAAAGAAATTTTGTTGCTCTTCTGTATTTACATCTAAATTATGTATAATGTGGGATGTTACAAAATTTAAAAGATAATTCAACAATAAGATATATTCAAACATTACCAGAAAATATTATATTTGATTATATATTTATTATATTTGATTTACATTTCTACCAAAGAAAAGTGTCCCTGCAAAATCCATAAAAAAGCAACAATTGTTAGCACAACTGTTAGGTGTCAACAATTGACTCGTTGTGAGACTGCATTTAATGGGCCATGCTGAGACGGGGAGAATGACTGATGGGTGAATAATGTGCAGTACTGTGACGCCAGAGTCAGAGTTGAATCCAGGCTGTGGTTTGGCACAGGCAACAAAAGCACTTAGGAGAGGATAGAGAAAGATCAGATTGCTGCTGACTTATCACAGACTAAAACCTTCCCTCATAATATCCAGGTGATATCAGGGCCGGACAATAAAAGAGTTCAATAACAGCAACACTAGAAATATGTTGTTGATAAATGTTTACCTTGAAACATTTGTCTAAGTTACTAGCCATGTTAATTATCAACATTTCTTAATTATGTTAATACAGCTGTAGAATCAAAACATATTTGCCATTGCTAGTTAGTTGTGTGCAAATCAGTGTTTAGGCAGCAAGAGTCTTGCATGGCATCAAAAGCAGAGGTCATTGAAATTACACTCACAGCTGAGTTCAATCCTGATAAAATCCTTGATGCCCAGATTTTCCAGAAAGACTCCCGAGGAGGAGAGCGTTTTAAACAGGAAGGAGATGTCTGCGTTCAGCTCTCCATGGAAGGTGGGAAAGTGGAGGTATGACGTCTCCTTGTCAAAAAATGCTGCGTTCCACAAGTGGTCTGCAACACAATACAAAGCAATACAAAGACATGCATTTTATTATATAACTTGTTGTTATTCCTGTCAAAAAGAAGATATATTACTTTGGAACAAAGTTTTTATTTACAGAAATCTCACTATGATGGCTATATAATGGAAACACTGCAGTAAACAAATGAAGCAACTGTTCAGTTAATTAGCCAGGCATAACTCCAGTAACACCAGCTCATTTATGTTGATTTATCTCTGAAGGCTTTTATTTATTTATTTATTTATTTGCTCATTACACTCAAGGCAGAAATTAGAAGCAATTAAAATGTGGTAAAATCTATCATGTAATGTAGTTTATAATATATCTTTTCATTAGAAGCTGTTATTAAAGAGCGTTAAGGCAGTGGGAGACTTGCTACTGGTCTGTTAAATAACTAGTGTAATTAGCTGCAGCTGAATAACAAATGAAATGTTACTGGAGTACAGTTAATTGCATTGTTTAATAGATCCTCGTATTTAAATACTATCCAGCAAAGGACTGTTTTAAACAAAAGTATTATGTACATTTTATTAAAAATGTCAGTAAAACGGTGGTAAAACTTGGAGAACTGATGCCATTTTGAGAAGGGACAACTAGGAAGTGAATGAACGTACTGTCGCCATAGCAACGCAGGGGTCCGACCCGGTAGGCAGCCTCTGAACCGGGTCGCTGGAGGTCACCCAGCACCAGAGACCTGACTGGCAGGGTCTCCTTATGTGTGAGCAGGCCAGAGTCATTAGCCCTGCAGGTGGAAGAGAGGAAAATGGAAAAAAAAGAAAAAGAAAAAGATAGTGGATATGGAGGTGAGGAAAAAAGAGTGAGGGCACAAGAGGAAAACAAAGATGAAGTCAGAGGTCAAAGTAAAGGGATGCAAAGAGGAAGTAGGGGGGGCAGAAAGAAATAAAAGGACAGAGGGAAAGAAAGATGTGAAGAATAAGGACAAGATGAAGGAAGAGAACAAGGAAGAAAAAAAACATACATGAAAATGGAGAAGGAAAACCGGCAGGGAGAACCATAAAACAGGAGGAAGAGTCACACAAGACAAGCATGAGGAGAAAGATCCGATAAATGGAAAAAAGTACAGAATCAAGAAAGTGGCAATAAGCAGAAGGAAGGGAGCAGAAGAGTAAAGATGGCAAAAAGGAAGAAAAAGGGGGGAAGAGAAAAGTAAACAGGAAACGATAAACGAAGGAGAGAGAAGGGATTTGGAGACAAAGGACAGGTGGAGGTGGAAGGATGTGGAGGCAGGAGTGTTGAGAATGAGGAAAAATCATGGAAAACAAGATGAGAAAAGGAGGGTAGAAGGTGGTGAAGAAGATAATCCTGACAAAGTTGAGGGTGCACTGAGACAAACTTGGAGAAAGTGGGACACGCTGTATTTAGATGACTAACACGCTGGGTTTGTTTGCTCTCTGAGGTTTTACAGGTAGACGATCAAATGAAGACAAGCATTTCGGCTGATACAACACGTCTCAGCCCGTTCTGTGGAACCGTTTTCCGAATCAACGTAGGCTGAGCGATTCATCCCCGCATTCACCACACTGTCTCAACTCTGGCATTCCCAGTTCCAGTTGCAGCTTGAGCTTGTGAAATTTTGTCAAAAAATAAATCTAGGACTGTAGGCGCATACAGCACGAGTGAATGTGATGAGATATTGGCGGCAGGGGGAAAGTCTACAAAAATAGAGTGGGAGTCACAGCGATTTAGGCAGGCAGATAATAGAAAGAAAGACCTTTGGCTATGCAGACAGTAGCAGGATTGGTTACAATGTGGGAAAATGGATCCAGCTGCAGAATTGGTTGCAAGATTGGGGAAGGTGACCTAAATACAAGATTGCTTACAGCTTGGATAACAGGATTTAAATACAGGATTGGATAAAACATGGGGAGGGATGTTTAAATATCTTGGGATTTGTCCCGGATGTCTCATGGCTCTTTTCTGTCCAGTAAGGCAGTACGTAGTGGTAAACACTGAATCTTGTTAACGACTTAATTAGAGCAGCGGGGTTTGCTCAAATGACTGCACTGAAAAGATTCAGATGCAAATAGGTGTCTTTTCAAATATAGTCTACATGCTAGAGTCAAAATATTTCTTTTCACAGTTGCTCCAACCAACAACTATTTCATGGACATTTTGTAGCCATGATTTGCTAAAAAAAAAAAAAGAAAACAGACTTACTGATTTCATTTAAACAAACTGGGACTGGGACAAAGTCACATTTGTGTACAGTATATGCAGAGCTGTTCTGCAATGATTATTCTAATCTAAAGCGGGAGTCCTGTTTACTGTGTTTATCATCTAAATACATCATGTAAGAGCACCAACAAACAAACTCAAACTAGAGAAAAAGATGCTGTCCTCACTTGATGAAATCAAGATTTAATCATAGTAAACAGTAATAAAAACCAATGCGTCTCAAAGACTCAGGTTTTTCTTAACCTGCTGATGACGCTCGGCCAAAAGTTGCTTCCAGGATCTCTTAATTGATGAATCAACATCACAACATCACAAAAGAAAGAGCTCTGTAGGGTGTACCTTGTGTGAAGTTGGGCATGACTAGGGATCAGGCTGTAAGTTCTTTGCCACCATGTTAATCTGTATATAAGAACTCTAGGAAGAGACAGTCTGATGGTGAAGCCGAGAATGTAACCTCTGTGAGGTCATTATCGTAGCCGCTGTGAGTACCAGGCTTCTTTTCAGAGCCAATATGGTCACCTGAGTCTGCTGTGAAAAACTGTCAGCGTTCACTGAGGCCAGATGTGAGACTTTGAAGGGATGAAGGCTCAGTATTGTACTTGGGGATCAGCGGTGTCACTCCATGTCTAATATACATGATGTCGTCTTTAAACCAGTGTCCTTTGTCTTTCAGCTGACAGTGCCCAAGAAGCTGTTTACATAATATTTTTGGGAGAATACTCGATGTAGTGGGTCTGTTTGTAGTAGAACAGCATTTGCAGTGCATGAAAACACAATAACATGGGCATCAAAGTGAAAACATCAGAAAAGGACATTCCTTTCCATCTCTATGTAAACAGGAAACTGAGGGGACTGGGATTTGCTATCAATTGTCATACACTAATAGAAGATCTTTATATTTATCAGTTCACAAAATCACATTACCAAATATTATAATTGTGTTCATG
Source organism: Karalla daura (assembly GCA_029224185.1). NCBI lineage: Eukaryota > Metazoa > Chordata > Actinopteri > Chaetodontiformes > Leiognathidae > Karalla > Karalla daura. Next base: position 7,358,560 of record CM055194.1, read on the forward strand.
GAGATCGTCTTCAAAATGTTGAACATGGAACGATTTGAAAATAGCAGTTGAAAACCAAACACTACATAAGTTGTGTAGTCTGAACCTTAGATGACCAGTCGCTCTTAATAACAGCCTGGTATTCACAATGGCTTTTCAAAAGACTTCACGGAGCTTAAATCCTTGGAAGCCAGTCAGAGCTGAAGAAGCCTCTTGGATGAGAGGTAAAATAATCTACAACTGGTCTAGTAGCTGCCACTGTGGTGGACTCTCAGTCCTCATAAAGTGGCACAAGTTCTGTTTTGACAGAGAAGCCATATCAATTTGGGAACAACATATAAAAGTATTGCCAGAAAATAATAAGTAGGGGTACACGGTCGTTTTGTTTGTCGCTGGTTTCAATCTCGGCAGAACAGCCAAAAAAACCTGAAGAAATTTGTCGGCAAAGTGTCGCAAAGAAAGTGAAAATTGCCTTTTAACTGACTTCAAAAACAACTCGTTCAGTCCAGTTAAACCTTGCCTGGAATATGTGTTTCACCATAACAACACCATACTGTAAAAAAGCCACTTTCTGGTCCAGGTAGGGTTGCTGTGCCTACTTTTGAATAGACTATAAAAAAACTTCTTGGACTGAGGTGCAGAGAGTTTCCTGAACTGTTGCCTCATATTGCCAATGAGTAGCCCGGATGCTGCTGGATGCTGGCTTGCATCTCTGAGCCTTTGACAAACTGAAATCTCCAACACACCACCACACCACAATGACTACTTGGGTGACAGTGACCTGCAGGCAATCTCCACGGACCATCTGCAATTACATTATATGACACTGGAAAAGCTCATCATTTTTCCAATTTTTCCAATCGTTCAAACTCTGATTTGGCCTCCTGATAACATCATTTCAATCCCCACCGTCATTGATCAGACTGAGCTAACCGTGTTTTTTTTTAGGCTAGATGACAACTTAAGCACAGCCTTTCTCCCGATTCCTCTGCCCAACAACAGAACAGGAGAACAGTACCATTGATCGTAGTCTGCGTCACAGTTGCAGTAGTGATTTGGATCCAGACAGCTGTCCTGCAGACCACAGGCACACTGCTGGCTGCCTGGATGAGCTCCACCCCAGTACGTCTGTGCCTGGCCTGGGTCTGGACCCCCCACCCACCAGCTGAATGGACTGCCCTCTGAAACACACACACACACACACACACACACACACACACACACACACAAACACGTTTTTCAGGGTTTCAGGGTATGGACATACAGCAAATGAGCTTCCGACAAAACTAAGAAAATGCTTAATATACTGCTTTAAATGTACATTATTAAGAAATTCATTGTAAACATCTTTTATAAGTATGTGAGTTTTATAAAGCAGAAAAAAACAACTCAAGTATATAATGGTTTCCTTGAGAAGCTGTGTTGCACATTTACAACATTGCTAAATATTGCACACTGCAACATTTAGCAGTTGTGGTGGCAGTTTGAAGAGAAAATCCTCAGCCAACATGTTATTGATGTTTTACTTGATAACCAAATTGATTTAATCAGCCATGTGTCTGTTCCTTTGTTGTAGATATAGATTATTCTTTACAAAGAACTGCTGCCAAATGCCATCGCCCAACACAGCATCCTCAAAAATCTCAAATGACTTACATTAACTTTCAGTAACAGTAAAATCCTGCAACCAACAATGTTGTCCATTTGAGCTTTTGAATTCAATCATCCCTACAGTCAGTCAAATGCTTCACTCATTCACAAGTAAAAGCTGATGTAATCCAGTTCTCAGCACTTCTGTCCCATCAGTGTGTCATTAAATCAGCTGTACATTCACTTTTGTTCCACCTCTCTGTGTGGCCATGTTTCTTCAGCGTTTGTACGTGCAGTGGGTTATTATCCTTGCACTAATGGAGGCATCCATCTTCCTGGAATGCAGTCAGCACCATGTAATGCCACGATTTCCAGCAGTGAGGTAAACGAAATGCAACATTAGACACGAGAGGAACAGGGAGCTGAAGTCCTACCTGGCGTGTTGAGGAGGCGGGACCTCCTGCAGTGATAGGACAGCTCCTGCTCACAGTACTCTGACTGGCTGAGGATAGCGGCTAACTGCTCCTCTCCGGTGCCGTAGTCAAAGTGGGCTGAATGTTGGTTTATCTCTGGCGACAAGTGCACCGTGGTCAGCTCTGTGTTGTTGTGCTGGATCACCATCCACGCTCTATCTTCTGTGGGGGACAAAGGAAGGCAAGGAGATATTACACTGAACATGGTCCTATCCAGTATTTCTCACAGAAATAGGATGCATAATGACTGGATTTAGTGAGCAGAATTGCCTGATATACCAGAGCTGTACTGTGTGTGTAAGCATGCATCTCTGTGTGTCACCTGTCATGTTACAGTAGATGAGCTGGGGTTTGATTGGTCCACTGCCATCCACATCGATGTAATAATGTCCTGATGTGTTGCCTTTGTGTTTGTATGCCTCACACGACTGTTCATATTTTGCTGTGAAAGGCCATGAAAGAAAAGGGAATCAATAATGATAACAGTCCAATAACAATACTAGATGGCAATATTCACATTCGTCCTAATCATGTGACCAAGAAGAAATAATGGCCGAATAATCTGTGAAGCAATCAAATCTTAGCTAGCTTTTGGAAATAACTCAAAGGCCACACGTTCTGAATCAAACCTTAAATCAAAACCAACCACATTATAGCTTATCAATGTGTTTTACGAGTGCCAGAGGAAACAAAACTTCCTGAACCCTCAGTAACATTACTGCTGTCCCCTAAATTAGTGAAGGAAATAGGAACAATGAATGAGATTAAGAGTGTAAAAACCACAACCATCAATTAAAAAAACTGTTATGTAACAGGAAGACATCTAAGTAAATTAGGTGAGAACAAACTATGCAGAGCCACCAGGTTACATAATGTTGGCATTGTAGAGAAGCCCCTGCAAAACCAACTCATTGTGTGGGAAAAAGAATTCGATCTATAAAGTTCCATGTGAAAACACATCTTTTTCTCATTTCAGCAAAACAAAGACCTTTTTTCGAGACGGTTCCTTAATACAACTCAAGAAAAGTGTAGATGTGTGTATGTGCTTGTGCATTGGGCCCGATTGAGCCTGTAGCTGATCACGCCAGCAGAATGTAGAAAGATTCAATCAATGCTTGGCAGATTAATCAAAGCCAGAATCTCTTTAATTTCTAATTTGACTCACCTAAAATACTCTGAGGCGGTGTCTAGGTTGAAATCCATTTACGTGTTGAGAACAGTAGAACTCACTTTCCTTTTGTGACATGCTTCATGCCTTTTTCCTGCTCCCATCCTCACGCTCTCTTTATAGCTCTCTCCTTCTTTCATCCTTTATTGTTTGTCTCATCTGCTTCATCTCTACCCTCTCCCCTTCTCAAATCTATTGTTTTTGAGATGTTGCAGGGAAGACGACTGAATGATTTCACAGTTTGTTCTGAGCCTAACGAGAAGTATTTCATATGAGTTCAGATGCCCTGACCTATATAGCAATATTTAGAAATGATCAGAACAAAAGTTTCTTACATTATCATAGTGTTTCTCTCCAAATATAGCCATATAAGAAGAAAACAATCCATGAGGATCATAGTGGCAGCAGGTGAAAAAATGTACTTTTCATCTCTTCCTATGGGATGCTACAGCTTTCCCAGGCCTTATGAAATGCATAATAGCTCCAATAAGTGGGTCTATCAAGGGCCCCTCTCTCAGCTGGATGCACCCAGAGAAAGGTGCCCAGGAGGCAGCCTAATCAGACCCTCTCTCAGTTGGCTCTTTTCCTCATGTCTGAGCCCATCAACTCTTGAGATCAGGTCGAGCGACCAAACTGAGGCTTTAACTAAAATGTTATTTTGTCCACTTTTATCTGTGATGCCATTCTTTTGGTCATGACTCATTGCTCAGGACCATGGATGAAGTTTTTCAGGTCGACTGAGTGTCATAACAAGCACTTTGCCCTGTTTGGCACAGCAGTCCTCCTGGGTATGCTGGGTTAAACTTTGAAGGCAGCCAGTCTTCAGAGAAACTGTGAATAAGCAGCAGATCCATCCAGGGCAGCAACTGGAACCAGAATGTTAATTACTCTCTTCCTCATGTTTCACGCATTCACATCAAGCCATTCTGAATGGTGTGGACCAATACTGTGTATTATCACATCATGATACACACCATAATTACACTGCAGAATTGAGAGATGCAGATTTTTGGTTGAAAAGTGTCCAGCTAAAAAGCTCATTGTGTGGAAATGTAAATGCAGTAAAATAAAACAAAAATCAAATTCCCTTTCTCGAAACTCACTGGTGAGAGGCAGCGCATTTACATTCACCATGTGTCTCTCTTCAAATTGAGTCATAAAGTGCAAAACAAATATTTATCTCTCGAGAATTGGTGTGGACAAGCGCAAGCGATTGTTTCCATGTTTCGATTCTTTATGTTGACTGTGTTTACAAATATCATACCTGCACGTCACCTCATCCAAGAGGCACTTGCTGTAGAAAAGAGATATTGCCTTTGACAAAGTAATACAGTTTGACTGACAGGTGTTTGCTTTCAGCATGAGCCTATTCCTCATCATGTCCCACGGGACTTGAGTGAAAAGCAGCCTGTCACATAATTTCACACAGCAGGACAGGTTTGGACACGCACATCACGTAAGTATGCACATCCGTTTAAAATGAACAAATAAAACTGAGGAACAGAGATAGCAGTCCGACTGCAGGTGTCAGAGAGCCAAAAATAACACTCTTTAAGACCTGAAGAACTTAAGAAGTCCCACCAATTTGTTTAGTCTGATCATGATTGAGCGGATTTAATTAAAGTTATAAGACAATGGAGTTGAAATGGGGAAAAATGTAAAGAAATTAAGGGTAATGGGACATGAAGCCTTTGTGCTATTAGAACAGATGCAGGAAGAACGTGTCCTGAGTACTGTTTTAATCCTGTGCTTTAATTTTTTGAAGTCAGAATAAAGTGTGGTATACTGCAGAATTTGACACTCCATTTATTTAGTTTCTTGTCCATAATATGAGCAATTTACCATAATACAATTAAATTCACAAGCACTAACTGCAGATCCAAATGACTGAAATACAAATGGGATCACAAAACAGACACAGCTGCTACGTACATTTGAATTCTTTGCAACACAAATCACATTGAAATATCCATCCATGATCCATGATCAGGTCCATTGCTAGGCACCTCTCCCTCTCACACTCACAACTAGAGGCAAATGTAGAGGCTCTAATCTGTCAGGCATGTTTTTGGAGTATGGGAGGAAACCTGAGTACCCAGAGAAAACACCTGCAGATTGAAGCCGCAAACTTCATACAGGAAGGTCCTTGGTTCGTCTTGCAATACTTCACTAATAAATAACCTGGCATTTGTGAACAACACAGATCTTGAAAAAAAGATCTTTGTGAGAGGTTGTTTTGACTTAATAAACTAACAGTTTTGTTCATTTTTGTTGAGTTCAGACAGAAGTTCGGTACTAATGGGTGATCATAGCCGAGCATGTTGCAACAGCAAAGTCAGATGTTTCCAGCAGAAGCTGCAGGAGGAATCCGCTGATGCAAAGTACATTTTGAAAGAGCATATGCACACAAGGCTTCACATGACTGAAACCTGTGGTCATGGCTTTATGGTGACAGGAGACGGACATGCAGATGCCCTGCGGCCGGTTGCTTACAGCTGTGGCAGGTAGCTCCTCTGTAGCCACTGTTGGAGCAGTTACAGTGGAAGGTGCTCCAGGACTGAGTGCACCTCCCTCCGTGCTCACAGTGGCTGGGAGAACACCTGGAAGACAAAGACACAGAAAGAGACAGACAACCTCGGTATCTGTGAGCAGTCACGGTGCGTCTAAAAAGTTTCTCAAGGATGATGCTTAAATGAAAAGGAACAACGGGCCTTCAGTACGCCTGACTCCTCTGGGGAGCACATGTGTAGGAGGCACCTGAATAAAAGCAGGCTGAACAACAACATAAAAGTTTCAATCTTTTTTTTTATTTTTTATTTTTTTTACCGAAAAGTCGTTCTTTCATGTCAAGTGGAGCACAGGTGAAGTGGCTGGTTTGAAACAACCCTTTGCTGGTTCTCTTAACTAATCAGCCAGAGACAAACCTTTAGAACTCCTACCCAAACTGTCTCAAAGTCACATTTTATAAATAATTTTCTTGTTGTTGGACCATGAAACAAACATCTTTTTTTTTCGAGCGATAGAACCATATTTCCCTCCTTAATCTGCCATCTGCTGCGCTGCTCCTGAGATGCACGCAGGACACGTTTGTCTGAACAGCTTCCAATCAAACCCTTGTCTGCTTTACACTGAGAAAACCTAAAGTTTGGTCCTTCAGAACCTATTTTCTACCCATTTTGTAACCTTGCTTCGGCTCATTTATAATAATGTATTTTTCTTTGAATTCACGTGTACATTTTTAAGTCTCCATATCCCATGGCACCACTCTGTTCTGCTACAGAGTTTCACACAACAACAATGTGTTAATTGAAGTTAATTGAATTGAAGTTAGTTGAAGTGGTGTCATTAGAGGTCAGGGGAGGTTGTCGCTGGCAACCTGTGACGTTAGGAAAACCGTTTAATTTACTGTACATTGCATTTGAAGCCAAATCATAAACACTGTGATTACACCATTAAATCCAATTTCTTCGGTAAATGAATTGCAGACCAAGCGCATAGAAAACCACAATTTTCCATCAGGCTACTTCTTCTCCCATGCAGCCTCCGGAATAAATGCCAGGAGAAAATAGTTTATCTTCATTGTAGGAGCAGACAAGAAGAGCAGCTAGACAAATGTCTGTGCATGCACCCATTTTGCCGGATTTTTCAACAGCCGCTTCGTCCCTACTCCCACTGCACTTGCAGAAAGTTGGGAGAGGGAACTTTTCTTGGCATCTGCAGCCACTGTGAGCAACTTTCCCTCGCACCGTTGTGGAGTTTTCTGTCATTGTCTCAACATCCAGTTCACAGATTGCGGCACGATGCCTCATGAAGCCTCTAACAGGAACACAGGAGTGAAATCCAGGCAGTGAACTGCACTGTGGCCCATATCACAAAATCTTTTTGGGGCTGGGTGTTTTTGGTTTTGCATCACTTTGTCCTTTTTAGATCTCTGCAGGGTTCCTAGCTTGACTAACAATCTTCAATGCAAATTGATGGCACACTGTGCCACTGCTCAGATCACGGCACCACTGGATTAACAGAGCAGAGACTTTTCATCTCATCTAAACTTTCTAGTACGGTGTGACAGTACCCTAAAACGTAACTTGGGTCATAGCGCTAGCATCCAACCTTCCGGGTTTCTATTACATTGCCTGGCTAAACCAACACAGCACATCTGGAGATGTGCTCCTATCTGCACGTTATTAGTGGACAGCTAGACTAGTGTCCTACAAAGACTTCAAATACAGAGTGCAGAACAGCAAGAGAGAGAGAGAGTGGTGAAAGGTATGTCATTTCATCCTTTCAGCTTGTTCTGCTGCCACACACACACACACACACACACACACACACACACACACACACAGACAGACACACCCTCTCTCTCTCTCTCTCTCTCTCTCTCTCTCTCTCTCTCTCTCTCTCTCTCTATCAAGAGAGTGCCACTGGTCACAGTGAGCCATAGACATGTCCTGAAGTCACCAGCTGACAGAAACACATACTGTCAAGACACAACAAAAAGAGACAGCCTCTCGATGACCTATGTTTCTTATTATTTTTGGATGCGTGTGTGTCTGTGTGTGCGTGTGTGTTTTGACAAGCTGTATTATTAAGTTGCCAGGAATGGGACAGAAGCAAAGAGGTCAGAATTACTGCCTTCTGACAGTTTAATTTATCTCGCTTCAGAAGGCACACAGGGAGGAGAGGCCTGGGTGAGTCTTAAGTTCAGAATCTTCACAGCCTTGTGTGGCCAGTGTGTCCTTAAGGAACTGGCATGTGTCACCCAAAATGCTTGTTTGACCCCATGGTAGAGAAAGCACTCAAACTGAATTCACAGGCAAAGGTACAAATAACCAGAGAGAACATAAGGACCACTTGCAGACACAAAACCAATATCTACTTACATTGGTCTGGATTTACCTGCTCATTAATGCTAAATTAACAACCTCGACAGGCTCAGCCCTTTACTACCATGTCTAATGACCTCCATCTAAATAACTGTGTGGGCTAGACTAGCGAAGGTCAAGGCATTGTGTTAAAACCTTGTATCTCAAATAACGTGTTTGAATAAGGCCATTGGTGGTATGGAGGAGGTGGCTGTATCTTGCTGCTGTGAAAGGCATGGTCTGCTCTTACTGCTCCCTTCACCTGAGTGGTTTATTGGACCAACAACCCACTATAGGGACTGGGCGAGTAAAGTCAGCAAACATATAGTTTGCTTTTGATTTAGATCCTTGAATTTATAGTTCGTTTGAGGCTGACAATATGATATCAGTTGAAACTGATCATCCATCCAAGTCCATCCATCCTATACTTGACCGGCTTTGCACCCAGTGATTTCTATGTTCAGCAAACACGAGGTGGAGGCAGGGAACACACCCTGGACATGTCACCAGTCCATCATAGAGCACTCTCCCACTCACACCTGAGGGCAGTTTATTCTCCAGTCAGTCTAAACATGCATGTTTTTGGACTGTGGGAGGAAACCGAAATACCTGGAGAAATCTCATGTAAGCAAAGGAAGAAGTTGGAAACAAATTGGTGAACAGCACGATACACCAACTTGCCCTTTTACTTGAATCTTTCCCATTAATTTATGACTGACATTTTGGAACGCTTGTAAAATTTATGCTATGTATCAGGGGACGATGACAATCGAGATAGATTCTGATTAACGTGATCGAATGTTCCCTCGTGTCCCATACTTGATGGACACCTTCAAACCAATTTCACTCACAGATTTTCAGTCCTGTTATAGAAACAGTGAAAGAAGCATCAAGGCTCTCCCTTCTTGGCTTGTGAGAATCACAGCAACAGAATGCAGTGGTTCTCGCTTACCTCTTTATTTGTTGCATAACTGCTTCCACTGTTAAATGTACCTCTGGGTTCAGGGATAAAATACCTGAAAATGGTCCCTGATTGCATTGTTCCCCTCTCTGGCAGACTGCTCAGCCTGCCTTCAAATGGGACAATTGTACAGGTATAAAAAGGACAGGTCTGTTTTTAGTCACAGGTTCCTGATAGTCATTACCTACAGGAGTGAGAGTTGGCAGGCTCCTAATTTGGATAATTAAAGAAGTACCTATTCAAAAGCGGAGGATGTACTGCTGCAGACATGGTCAGTGGCAAAACACATTTTATCCGACTGAAAAAAAAAGAAGCCCCAACTACAAAAATCAATATCGGTTTAAGTGTGCAGTAGGTTTTGAATATTTGCAGTGCTCTACCTTGCCATCAGATAGCCCTTTCCTTTTATTCAGCCATAAACAACACACCGTGCACTGGTCCAATTTACTTGGCACCGCTTTCAGGAGCAACACTAAGCAGAATTCGCTCCAACACTAGAGCTCAAGGACGGATCGATACAGACCTCAAACTCAGAGCGTGTACATTTGACCATTTTCATGTTTGACTGTTTATTTTAATGCGAGGTCTGATGAATCTGGCATTGGGATGTTACATATTCATAATATGGCCAGCAGCATCTATTGTCGATGCTCATACTGATGCAATGTTATAGAATTTCATATCGAGAAAGAGCCAAGCGAAGCAATGTGAACATTAAGCCTCATTTGGAGCCAGTTAAACGACCAGCGTAGTTTGATGAGTCAAAGTAATTGTGTTTTGTGTAGTTTCGCATAGCAAGAATATTAACCCAGTGGCTTTTTGTTGCAGCAAGGCTCTCTTCACTGTGGCTCTGTCAGTACCTGTGTTCACTCCTACTGAGTACAATGGACTCAATAATGATAGTTACCTGTTGTTGTGCTACTTAATTAAATTGCCTTTTTCAGCCAAATGTGCTGAAATGCCTGATTCTATCCCTTTGTTTAACTCTATTGCATATGCTAGTTACTAATTTGTTTTATCCTCATTCTATTGCCAGTATGGAGTAAATTAACACTTTTTAAAAATAAATTCCAGTAAATGTAACATATATGAATTACCAGCAGCGTCAAAAGAGAAGGAATGATGCTTTGAGCGTAGAATATATTCTAATTTTGCAGCATTGTGATATCATACTGTTGCTGTGACAAGTTAGCATGAAGCTGTAAATTTTAGGTAATCTAATCTAGGACATCTCTGAGTCTCTCCTGAGCTTAGTTTTAGCAGGCGTGCCGAGTGGTGCAGGATGGGCGTTTTGGATTAATAAGTGGCTACGGCTGCTTCCTCTTCACTGATTTCTGCCCTGCCTCAGGGAGGGATTTTTCAGTGTGGTCTTCTCCATGCTGTGTTATAAACAAGTGATTTAGCCACCCCAGAGAGATGGTTCAGATTTAGAAAAATTTACATAACTTTCTGTGATAGGAGGAGCTGAGAAGTGTGGATTAAAAGAAAACTTTTCCTTGAGTCAGACATCGCCAGCAGGCTGTTAGAGCCTAAGTGTTGAGATCGCTTTAATCATAAAATAAGGTGGCGGTCATTAAAATCAATTTTTGTATGCCCCTTTGATTCACCTCATCACCTCAGATGTGATTGTATTGTATTTCTGATGCACGTCTATTTTCCATAAACACATTTTTTAAACTTACAAATATGCCTGCGAATGCAGTAAACTCTGAAATGAGAGGACAGGCTCCTGCCGTGCTCTCCAAGGACCTGCTCCTGCTGTTAGTAAACAGCAAAGGAAGCTGTCTAAAAAATCAACCTCTATTTACACCGATGCCACTGGGAGGCTTTAGCCTGTCTGTGCCATGTCGTCTATTGATTTCATCCGCTTGGCAGGGCAAATACAACCTGTCCTAGTTCTGTCCTGGTTGCTGTTGAGTATGCCTGGCTTGATTATTCATTTGTAACCTGTGTCTACAAACAGCTCAAACACGCCAGGACGGAGGAACTGTGTATAAGTGACTGACTGACACCTATGTTTATTGTAATAATGAAATGAAAAAGTATAGCTTTCTGAAGTAGATTTAATGCTCTTGGCACAAAGGAATAAGGCTTTGGGTAGTCAGACTATACTTGCTGGTAGATTGATTGATCGGTGGTTTTGTTTGTTTGTTTGTGTGGGATAATAACACGAATCCAGACTGTCACTAGACAGATCCTTTCCAACGACCTTCCCTTGTTCTTAAGTTTATTGTGTTTTTCCGAGTCATCAACATTTGCCAGCTCTTCTTATTTACCATTGTTCAGTCATCAAAAGCAAGTCACAAACAGTCACAGCCCGCTGCATTGGTGTATGGTTCTCAGCTGACTTCAAAGAGGGCAGCGACAAACAAATTTCCATCTGCATGTCTGATGCAGGCCGTGAAAGAAACTGTGTCTGGGCTTTAAATGTATAATGCTATTGTCAGACTCATGATCCAGAGCAGGTGTGACATGCAAATAAATCAAAATATGATGACCGATCACACTTCCATCAAATCCCACAGCGGCTACGGAAACCACTTTGAACCACAGCAGCACACCAGGCATGGTCTCATCACAGAAAGTAATGGCACCCGAGTGGATTTGTGACTCACACACAATGTGTGTGTCTGCATGGCATCATATTCAGAGATCATTGGGCTCAACGGGAGTGATAGCCGTACAGAAAATCATTCACAAGGTACGATTACAGACCAACCTGTCGATGATGCCGCATATATCAATGTGCAAGTGGCTGTAGTTTCCCAGCATCCTTTGTTGCACCTTGATCAGGTCAATAGTTTGCTTATCCAGCCTCAGGAGACGCATGCAGCCCTGAAAGGCTGGGAAGGGGTTCCTACAGCCCTGGCTGCTCTCTTCATCAGGACAACCTGGAAGGAGAAACACACACTGTTTTCACACTAAAAGATCACATCAAAATCCAAATACAGTAGATTTAGTGTAATTTCCAAACTCAACACTAAGATAACAATCCAGCTGGTGCATCCACATACATCTGTGTGTTGGTACAGTGGTCTGTGGTACAGTAGCTCGAGTGCAGCTACACTGCAGGGCGGTAAAAGTCATGTTCATAGGTGTTAGGAGTGATAATTTCCTTTTGAACTCCATTGTCAAATCTTTTCAAACTGTGAAGCAACGTAAACGCAAAAAAAAAAAAATCCCTTTTTAGATCCAATTTGAGAGCTCATGGCACTTCGCAGTCACTTGTGATGCAGGCTGATTTGGGTCGGCAGACATGCCATCATCATCCAGACACTTATATAGCATATATAGCATAAGTAATTAAGTGAATGCATATATAGCATTCAGCAATTACTTGGACAACCTTCTCTCAGTTTGTCATGTTAAAAGGGATCACCATCCATCCCTGTGGATTGTTTCTGTCTCTGTAGACTACATCTGCTGCTGTATAGTTACAGGAAGAGGAAGAAGAAAAAAAGAGAAAAGAAACAAAAAACATCCTTCCTTTGCTCCCATTTCTCCCGGCTTAGCTGCATTTTAAGCTTTAATGTGGGCTTGGGGATTATATTTCCACGATTACTGCAGAGCCTGCTATTGTTTTTAGGCAGTTTCAAGCTAATAAATGTTCTTTTCCACCTCATTAATATATAGTAGCTGTCACAATAAATCACTTAATGATGGACTTTCATATATGTGATTGATCCAGGAAGGTGGCATCTTCTGCTCTAATACAACTTTCCTGCTCCAGGCTCTGCGATGCTCTAATTACAGTCAGCCCATCGGGCCCTCGGCTCCTCACCTCCCAGCAGAGGAGGGAGGAAAGATGAGTCACTGGTTATTGTCACTCTGAAATTTGGGACCTCAAAAGAAGATTTTGTTAGAGCTTTTGGGGGCGAGGCATGGAACAAGTTTATCAACTTTGGTGCTAATACAGTAGGTCATAGCACTGACGTTTTATTCAAAGGATTAGAGCCATCACTCTTAAACTTTACCACACTTAAACCCACAGTGATGTGGCTGTTGTTTTTTTTTTTTTACAAGTGAACTCCATAGTGACCTTTGTGTATCCATGGTTTTTCTTTACGTGTGGGAACTAAACAGCATGAGTGGTCAGAGGGTTAAAATTTACAGAGCAAAGGCAGGAAAACACAAACTACAAGGGGGCCTGAGGAGAGATGAGCACACAAGTTAATCGGTATCAGAGAGAGAGAGAGCGAGAGAGAGAGAGAGATGAATGCACTGAGGGTAGCAAGGAAAGTGACAGAAAACTGGGGGGAAAGGCAAGTAGAAAGCAGTGGAAGAAACAAAGTGTCAGAGAAAAGACAGGGCAGGAAGCTGAGAGACTGAGCGGCTTTATGGCTTCATCCCCCTCTGAGTGCCACTAAAGCTCCAAAGCAGATCTGGAGATGATAATTATTACCCGGGTTCCCCCGATGATTTCAACCAGTCCTAAAAAGTCGTGTCAGCAGTTTTTCTCCTCTTTCACAGAAAAAATAGGTACGATATAAAACATTTGACAAGAGAAGGCTTTTAGCTGGAGATACACACCCAGAAACAGATCTACAAACACACACACACACACACACACACACACACACACACACACACACACATACACACACACACACACACACACACACACACAATAAAATGCACAGGATGGCTTCTCACCACCAAAGAAGAGCTGAGTGTCTGCGGTGTCCGTGAGAGGAAGCAGGACGCTGCTGTGAGCCGTGGCTCCTTCGTCCCTGTCCACTGTGATGCTCAGGTGATCGAGTCCAGAGTTCAGCTCCACAGAATGCCACTGTCCATCGTTCAGACCAGAGCCTTCATACACACAGACACAAACAGGAATGGAAAATGTAAAAAAAAATGTTTTTTCTCGATGTGACAAAGGAATCAATTATGCTTCTCGTGTCTATTAACAAATAAGGATTTGTTAAACAGACGCATTTGACCTTGTGGAGCTGTGTAGGGTCGAACCGAGGAGCAGGTGCTAAGTGTTTGTTATGTCTTAACTAATACCATGAACCTTAAAAAAAAAGCTTCAAACCATGTCCTTGCTCTTCCACTGCAGAGGGATTTTGACAGGGGAAAAGAAGACGAAGAAAACAAAACAACAAAGGTATACTGCCACTAATAGGCTGCCTGCTCCAAGTTGCTCCAAACCAAACAGAGCATTTCCACAGAGCAGCCAGGACAGGGGCGTAGAGCCGTGAACGTGGGGAGTAACCGGCATGGAGAGGAGAGCCTCATTATTCTTACATTTAACGTAGAGAACTGACACACAGCTGCTGAGCATTGTAATAGTGGAAACACCAGATGGTTGTGGTGAGCTTTATTTTATTTTATTTGATTGAAGTCTGTTTTAACAGTGGGTTGATGTGGCAGTAGAGCTCCAATTAGCTCATGGAAATAGAAAAACTTTAAAATATAATAATAAACAAAATTCTTCTGCCTGACATTTTGTGGAGTTTTTTGGGGGCTGGAGAAAGCAAAAAGCACTTGTTGAATACCAAATAAGCATTTAGACTACGTTATACTACGACTATAAACCCTTCCCGAGACCAGGCAGTAATGAGATGTGAGCCATGGGAACATTCAATAACAAACTCTGAAAATAATGACGGGACTGACCTGTGCTGAGCTCCAGCTGGGGCCTGCCAGCTTTGCTGATCTGTAGGCGGAGTCGGCCCTCGTTCAGGTACAGCCACGCTGTGATCTCCTGCCGCGGGAGGTCAAAAGTCAAGAGCAGCCCCGCTCTGTTCCACGTCCGGAACTGCAGTGCCGCTGAGACCACCCCTGACGACCACGCTGCTGGTCCCGGCAGCTGGAGGAAGCTTTGGGGGTCGGTGAACGTCACCGAAACAGAAACTGGCTCAGCACAAGAAAAGGTCACATTGCCCTGAGGAAGAGAGAGAGGGAGAGAGAGAGAGAGAGAGAGAGAGAGAGAGAGAGAGAGGGAGAGAGATGATTATGAAAGAAATAATAAGACATGAATATTCATTGGTTGCAGATGATGATTTTGTGTGACTCGATGTCACAGAGGTCTCATCAGCAGCCCTCCGGAGGAAGGATACCTGTAGTTTCATATTGCTGTTAAGCCGAGCAGCTAAAATAAGGGTCACACCCTCACACCGCCTCAGCCCAGTGCTACACCTTGAAATAGATGTGATGAAATGGATACATCAAGCCAGCTGTTTTCAGAAGTTCACAGACAGTTAATGATGATGGTGTTTCCATAACACATCACAAGAACTTTGTAACTTTAAGGGGGCAATGGAGATACTCAGCACAATGGGTGTACAATATTGTTAGTTGTGTTTTGTATTCAGGGGAATTTCTTCAGTGGCACAATGCGACACAAAGATTGTACATTCATATTAACTAAAGTTTTTCTGTAATGACTAACATGTATCAGAAAGCATCAGTTTCTCTCTTTGGCTCATTTTCATTCTCCAGCTCGTTTCCCCGTTCTGCCCTGATTCATTTTTCTTATTGACCGAGTCTCTCTCACATTGTCTTCGTAGTCTTTTTTTTTTTTTTGCTTTGGGCTTTCTTCAAAATGGATAAGCGATGACATTGGTGATGATAATGAAGGAGATTATGATGAGGCTAATGGCAATGAAGACGATGGCTGGTGAAAAAATGAAGAGGATGATGATGCAGATGATGAAAATAATGATAATGACAATAATAATCTTGTGAGTGACCATTAGCATAATAATGACATTGATGAGTGAAGAGGAGAAATCAGTGGGAGGAAGAGCACAAAAAGTCTGAACTAAAGAGTCAACTTGTTCGAAGTTTCTCATCATGGCAGCATTTGATTAGAGTACAGGCAAAGGAAATAATGAATTATTTATGATATGCAAAGGGACACTTGTGGTTGGATCATGCAGATTTACCAAATTTTCTTCACAAAAACAACACTGTGTCTCCGCAGTGCATGTTGTATCCACATGCACTGCGGTTTATGGGGCTGTGGCTCAGGGGCAGCATGGTCGTCTGTGGTTTGGATGGTGGTTGGATCCCAGCTCAGTGCAGCCTACATGTGTATGAATGGGAGAATATGACATGTGACACAGTCTGTAAAGCACTTTGAGTGGGCGTGAAGACTAGAAAACACTACAAAAGAAGCAGAACATTTACCATTTACGCGTTGCTATTGCTTCCAAGTTCACATGAACTTAGAAAGTAACAGGACTCAACATCAGGATGTTTTGATTCACTGCATCGTGCATGCTTTCCATAAAGTTGGTAAGCCACCATCACTCACCATGACAGAGACCTGGAGGTTGTTCTTCTTAGCCAAATCTATCAGGTTGAGCTCGTTGTACAGCACGTTCTCCAGGCAGCCGTGGAAGTTCCTGTTCTGCAGTCCATGGCTCTGGACAGCTCCCAGACTTAACTGGACACGTAAGCAACACAGGTGATGCATGAACAGTAAAATCAAGAACACAGACTAAAAATGTGAAAGAAAAAAAAACATAGAAATCCATTCTCTTTACTGACTATGGATTGTGCCATTACACATTATGGCTAAATATGTGACATTGCCTTCTGTCTTTTGGGCACATTTTTTCTTTTTACGAGTGAGGACAATAAGCAGTCAAAGTCAGACACAATGTGTTCAATGAATGAAACAATAGGAATAGAAAACTGAAACAGAAAATCCATCCACTCTGACAAATAAGTTAGAGGAAGATCTGCATTGATTGATGATGACTGATTCGATACATTTCAACAGTAGAATTTGTGGAGTTCTTAATTAAGCCACTTAATTAATCAACAGTTCAATCTTAGGCAAATAAAACAAATCTAGAGTCAACACACTCAGAACACTCTCTTGCACTGTGATGCTGCCCTTATTAGTCTTTTGATTGCGCTCTTGTTTTTATTGCTTGATGTTACTTTCAAAGGTGTCAATAATGTATGCGGATTCAGCCTACTAAATCTTTGATTCTGATGTGGTATACGCAAGAGAGAAATGATTCTCCTTTTCCTTCCCCACATCTTATTCAGCTACATCATTACTACAATTTTATCTTCAGACCATGTCTCACCTGGTGGATGTCCCAGTGGCTGAGCTCAGCGGGGATGTGAACCTGCCCGGTGTTTTTGTCCACAGTGAGGTTGAGGTGCATGTTGAGCCGCTCCAGCTTCACGCGGTGCCAGTGCTGGTCATCGAGCAGGCTGCCCAGAGAAACCAGAAGCTGCCTGCCAGAGGATAAACTCACACCTGCAGCAGGGGCGAAGGGAAGGTGAGAAAACAGTCAGGCATGTTGTCGTGACGGAGCATTTGATGCCTGCGTAATGGCTCTCATGTGCACTTCCTGTCGAGGAGCTTTGATTCTTGATTCTTTTTCTTTTGCTCAAGGTCAGCTTTTGCCTGTGCCCTCCTTGCACACACATTTTTAATAAGGACAAACATGCCAGAGAAATCGTTGTAAAGTGGCTCTCATTTCTTGTCTGCGGCTCATGTTTGATTCATCAAAACAAAAATCCGAGCAAACGTGTCGCTCCGGTTGAATATTTAATCTTTTTGTTTCGAAAAACAGGAAGCCGATCACTGAGGTCATCCAGCCTCGTTAGAAGCCACAAATCTGTGTGCTGGCAGGCAGGAGGACCCACTGCTGTAAACGATGATGCTGCAAAGCGACAGTAGGACGTAATTAATGACGGACCCAACACCAGCGGGACCAAACTGGTGGATCTCTCTCTGCAGCCCCACACGTGTTAGAGGAGAAAAAAGTTTATGCTGACCGAAGTAGATACCACAGAAGGAGTGAAAAACACCAACTCATTAATTATGAAGGATTTTCTTTGAAGAAAAGCTAGCTGGGTAGATGGGATTGACAGATAGACAGAAAGATGGTTATATATTAATTTCCTATGACTGTCCTGATTCTCTCTCTCCATTTCTTTCTCTTCCACGGATTCTTCTTCATGGTATCACTGTTGTTACTTAAAGATTCCCATCCGAGAGGAGTATTTGGACAAAACAACAGAAAATAAAAAGAAAAACCTTCTCCTTCTCAATAGTATCTTAACACTTCAAATACAGGAAACAGAGCTTGCAGACATACAGTAACAACATTCCCATACATCTGGGATCTTTTCTGTTCGGCCACAGAACTGGAAAGAGCATAGAGAAAACGGAGGAGAGCTGAAAGAATGCAAAAATGGCCATTTCAGTTTTATAGCTTTAGAGAAAGCAAAGCATGACTCTCAACAAAACCTGAAATCATGAGGGTACAACAATCTCAAAGTAAAAGTTAGTTAACAGACAAAGGCATAGCTGCACCATGGGCTAACCTGTATCCATCACTGCTACTCTGGCAGAGGCAGAGGGCAGAGGGAAACAGACAGAATACATTAACTCAGTGGACAGAAACATCAGGTTCACCTGAGAGCGAGGGAGGAACAACACAACAGCCAGTGTCAGAGGACGGGAGGACAGCAGCCTCCATGCTGCGGCGTGAGGGAAGAAAGGAAAGAAACCCTCGTAGACCAATATCTCACCTCCCGCTGGAGCTGGAGGTTAGAATTTATCAGAGCACTGCAGCACTGAGCTGACAGTGCACCAACAAGTTCTCCGGCCTGAGAGACGGAGCATAAGCATTTGAGGAAAACACTTCAGTCTACCTTCTAAGGATTATGATTAAGGAATTTTAAAGGGGTCCTAAAGTTGTTGAATTGAGTATGTATGCAACATAAAAGCTATGGGACACTGGTTTCTATGTTTAGTGTGAATATACCGGTCAGAAAGGATCTGTTTCTCTTTGCAGAGACCCAATTAATGACATTGTAACTGTAGTGATGCACCGACGGAGCACGCACACGCCCAGCCTTGTATGTTTGTTTTCTTCACATTTGACTAAGCAGACATTTGCCAATTTTTCATTCCAGTGTCTGAAATATAATTGGTATGTGAATGAGGACCTGATCCATGTTTTTTGGACCTGTTGCCAGCAATTGGCTGTCCTTGTTCAAAGTCAAGGTAAAATGTTGGTTATAGACTGAGAAGGTGGAGGTGGTGCAAGAACCGTCAGCATAGTACAGGAACTCTTCAAGGTAGGGTTGGAGGGATTATAGTCGCGTCGCCTTCATTCATGAAACTCGCTTTTGCCTTCTCACTGTTCCCACCGCTTTCATTTCTCTCCCTGCTTTGCTTTTCTGCATGCCAGTGAGGACATCGTGGGGCAATGACAAGCTGGTTTATCCATAGTGAGCAGACTATTACTGAATGTTGTTGTCTTTAATCTGAGAAGTCTGAGCGAAACACCAGTTTCCACTTTCCAGGAGTCCACTGTTCCAGACAGCTCCCTGGGGCAATATCACCTTATCATCGTCTGTGAGCTATTCCATTATGGCTCTTTGCTCGGGCTCTAAATCTGTTTATGAAGGACGACAATGACAGGCCTTATCAGGAGACAGACTGTTATAATTGTTCCAGCATTCCAACATCACGTGGTGCCACTATTTGAAAAACGACTGGCTGTAAAAGTAATGTACCTTCCCTGAACCAATTCTCAGCTTTAGTCACAGCAAAGAATTGATTTTTTTTCCTAGGAAAAGACAAACTGGAAAAAGAGTAAACAGCACAGCATAGATATCCATGCCAAATATGTCACTTGTGTAAGGAATCTCTGTCTCTACAATTCAATTCACTGAGGATTAACTGGCATGACGTTTAACACAAAAAGAGAGAGTGTGCATATAAATACATTAAAATGGACTGGAAAAACTTTCTGAGAAGACTTGGCAAAAGATTTGGTCATTGAAAAAATAATAAGAATCGCCAGTGTTTGTGATTGATTATACTTTCAAGTAAAAATGCCACAAATCTCTCAGATTCTAGTATCACAAATGGAATTTATATAATTGATAGATTGATATAATTGATTTTTTCTTCGACTGGAATGAAGTAGCAAAATATTGTTTGCAATGAAAAAATATGAACATCTTACTCTGAACCAAAGGTGTAACTTTTTGTTTTGAGTCTGACCTTGGCCATTTACTGCTTGTCATACTTTCTTCCCTCTTTTCTTTACTTCCAAAAATACCCTGTAAAAAAACTGAAAAATCTTCAGAGGAGACCAGTCATGTACAGTACATTATCTTTTACTGTTGAGGTATTGTTGTGGCTGACATATATAACTGGAAATGAACTTATTATACAGCAAATGTGTGCTACCGAGAGAGTCCCATGACAGCGCACTCAGTTCCAGGCTCATCTGGAAAACGGAGGCTGCCGGCTGAGGCACTTCACAACAGAAACTCCCAGAGACTCAATGTAATTCACGGCAGAAAAAGTAAACCGGAGTAAGAAAATGCAACGGTAATCACCATAATTCATTGTCTTCCATTTTCTCTGCCAACTCGTAGACTTTATCCACAGAGATTCAGTGCTCTGCAGACGCCTCTGGGAAGATCCGCCGGTAGCTGCTGCTGCTGCTGCTCCGAGTGTTTAGTGAAAACATTTGCCACTGTAACATTTGGCTGGTGTTTCATCACTATAAAACCTGATCTATTTGCCGTTTTGTCGCGCTGAAAACACAGCAACAAGACAGCCACCGCTGCGCGCACTCATTACGGATACAGGGGGAGAGACGGAGTTTCACTTAGCATGCAGCTTGCCCTGTGCCTCTTGAATGGCGTCCTAATTTAGTCAGCGATACTTAACACCATTCGTCCAGAGCGCACTGAAGCGGCGCGCGCTTGCCCTCTGTGTATTTACTGCTGTGTATTACAGCTTTCTGTCGACAGCTCAGAATTGAACTGAATTATGAAGCGGCGAGCTACATTATAGCGAGCTGACATTTTGATAAATGTAAAGCAGAGAGGAAATGAGATGGCTTTGGATGGCGAACATAAATCTTAATGAGTCAATTTATTCCAACTGCACGGATGGCCACGGGGGGGATCGCGCCAGCGTCTCGCTGTTATATTTATCAGTTTATTTGCCAATCTGTCTGCCAACTGGTCTGTTGTTGTCTGCCTGTCTTTCTGCTTTCATTAATCACTAATGTATGCTAATGACTGGTACAGTGAGCTTAAAACAAAAAAGGATTACTACACACATCTGCGGCGGCTGAGCTCTTTGTGCATGCATGTTCATAAGCAACACATTTGCCTGATGTTCAGCACTGGCCATTATTTGCCATCATTAGCGCCGCTGTGCGTCAGCCAACTTGTTTTCCTCATGATGCTACATCGCTGTTAAAGAGTGGCTGGGGACGGATGAGATAAAGTTGCAAAATGGGGGGAGATAACTCTGAAGAGCCTCAGAGAATGGCTAACAGTGTGTAACTATGGAGCTAATGCATCTAAATCTTTGGGTTTCATCTTTGCTCCCTCTGTTTGAGCTTCTCCTCTCTCTAGCCAACAGCTGACTGTGGAGGAGCGTGCTGTGACTCAGCCTGGGCGCTCCAAGCTATTGATCTAAATTACACTGTCTGCCGAGTGCAAACTCCTGGGAGAGCATGTGTATGTCTGTGTGTGTGGTTGTGTGTATGTGTGTGTGTTGACGTGGGGAGAAGAGAGGAGAGAGAAAGACAATGAGCGTGCAACTGAAGAAAGGCAAATAATCGCCTCTGTAAAAATATCTTGCAGGGGCAGAATGAGGGTGACATATGAGAGAGGCTGTGATAAATAACAATGGAGAGAGAGCGAGACAGACCGAGAAAGAGAGAGAGGGGGAGAGAGAGAGAGAGAGAGATGGGAGAAAGGGAGACGGACAAGCAGGGAAACAAAGAGCCAGAGACAGAAACATGCAGTGACAGCATGGAGATTCAGGCAGAAGATGTTTATTGACTGTATCGCTGGATTATCATAACTCAATCTAATCCCTGCTCCATTCTCAGTCTATTGAGCACTTTGTTGACTATTGGCTGGGCTCTGGCAGGGCGATGTGACAGATGTCTTTCAGTGAGCTGATGCTAGACTGATAGCTTCTGCTGATACCACCTATCCACCACAGACAGCCAGACTGAATTAGTCCCCCCCTAACCCTCCTTAGCCATAATATGAGTGCAAGGTGGAGCAAGTCAGAGAAACAAGTAAAAACTAACAGTGTACTATGTGAAACAGATTTTCTTGTCTAAATCGACCTCATTCCCACACAGATGCAGCATATGCATTCTACATATGTATGTGTGGGTCTTCTCTCGGCATTCCGGTTTCTTCCTGCAGTCCAAAAACATGCATGTTTAGGCTAATTGGAAACTCTAAATTGACCCGAGTTGTGAATGTGAGAGTGAGTTTGAGTGTGTGTGTGTGTGTCAAGAGCCTTTACCCTATGTGAGCCGTGAGTAAGGCAACACAAGTCGGTATTGAACTAACTTGATGCCGTTGAAGCTGTTGAAGCTGTTGAAGCCGGTGTGAGTTGTGAAAAGGGAAAATACTTCGTCCATCTTCAATATGCAATCTATGATTAGATGATTATAAAGCAAGTGAGAAAAGGAATGGATGGATGGATAAACTGCTGTGGTTGCAAATTCATCTATACCTGTCAAAACAATGAAAATAGACTCAAAAATAGACTCAAAAAATAGACTCTGCGATTTCCTGTTCTATTTAGTCTAAAATGGCAATTAAGGCACTGACCCGTTCAAGTTTCCCTGTTCATACCCAGTTTTGTCCTGCCATCTTCTTTAACTATTGGTACATTTTACATCTTGTGTGTACAAAACATTAATAACTTATCAAGAAATGGTAAAATGCACTGCTCACATTTTGAGAAATGTTCTTCCATGCTGAAAATCTCTGTGTTCAAAAATGGATTCTCCTTCCTTTCACACCATTCTTAACTCAGCATTATAATACAGGTCAGCATTATAATGGTCATTATGCTCTGCTTGTCTGTCAAAATCTGTGTGGCCATTGTCACAGAATCCCTGTGTCAATGCTGACAGTGGCGCTAAGACAAATCATTAGGCCTCGCGTCCGGCATCAGGGCAACAGCATGTTGTCACCTACTGTCAACTCCTACGTTCAACTACTGTCGTACAATTATCTCAAGCCTGAAACTTATTTCGGTGAGGTTTTTCTCCCTGGTTGCATTGTTTGTTTTACTCTTGCCTGGCTTAATTTCCAGATTGTAATCAGGAACACCTTCAACCCAACACGAAGGTGGGAAGGAAACGGTTGGAGAGCAGAGCTGCGGAGCACTTCAGCATCCAGATGGCATGGTTAATGAGAGATCTGCCATATGGTAATAATACGCCAGCCTGGCAGCCTGACAACACCTCAGGTTTAACCTCGTTTACGGCAGCAGAAACGCACACGTTTCCTCCCACCTCATCCACATCCCTGCAGCCGGCACCTGCAGAGGCTGTGGATCACAGAGCATCTCTGCACGGACCCACTGTGCGCCACAGAGTTCAACTTTAACACGTCGTAAAAATCCATCGTAAATTCACAGAGAGAGAGAGTGTGAGATGTGATGCTGAGATGAGAAAGAAGGGAAAGAATAAGAAAAGCTGTGGAAGAAGTAGTGGAATGCACATGTGGCATTCACGCTAAATCAACACGTATGTTTCCTTGTACTGACCTTTCAAAACTGCCTATCTCCAGTGTAAACAACACCAGATCCCAATGGTCTATCAAAATATGATTAATTTTGCCCTAGATGTTGCCTGAGGCATATGGAAAAACAAATGAACAGTGCATTTAGCTAATCAGAATATGCAGAAGGAAGCATAATTCCCAGAGTTTCGCGAAATTGGATCAGTGGCGTCTCAGATATCAGATCTGACAAACACAAACAAACCAGCAGATGGACGAGACTGACTTGTAGATCCTTCCAGTTTGTTGTGGGGACAACAGTATGTTTGATATTAAATGTCTTATTGTAGGTAGAGATGGGATGGTGGATGCCCTGGAGCCTCACAGTGCCTGATTACACCGTACGGCGTTGGTGTTCAACTGACATTTCCTCAGAAGCGGGGACAGCTGAACAACAAACTGGCAGATAGAGCTGCAGAGCTTGCCAGGAGAGCTGCACAAGAGAAGTTTAAAAAATACTTAACAAACATTAAAAGTTTTAACCACTCTGCCGAGGTAATGCTTTGTCTGTCCAAAAAGCCCAGCTGCTTTTATTTAATGTCCTGGGAATAAAATTGTGCATGATTACACACTATGTCAAGAACAGGCAGCAGCAGGACTCTGCTTTACTTTAAAAAAAGACGGAAAAAAATACAGAAATAATATCAGATTCAGACTCATCGTTAGAGTACTCACAGCATCTAAAAGCTCCCAACAATCCTCCCAAAAACCAACAAAGAAAAAATGGTATCACGTTTCATTAGATGTAATGATTAACTGGGCCACGTTCATTTTAACTTACGATATTTTTATCATACCTTGAGATTTTATCATGCCTTGTGTGTGTGTGTATATATACTGTATATATGTGTGTATGTGTGTGTATACGTGTGCAGTTCTTCAATTCAAATAAAAGTCACTTGTGTAACACATTAATATATTATTTAGGTTATTATTGGATACTTGATGAACATCGACGCTGCCTCATGGAAAGAAAGTCCCCTGTTCAGTTCCCAGCTGCACTGAGGGCCTTTTTGGTTTGCATGTTGTCCCCTGTAATATGAACAACGAGCTGCACAGATTGCGTTACCTTGCTGATGGTAGAGCAGCAGCCGTCCTTTCTCCAGCACCAAAGTGAGGCTGTGATCTCTCTGTCCCATTGCATGGAGCAGTGTCCCCGAATTCTTCAGGGTCTTAAACTTCAGAGAGACAACCTCCATCTGCGTCCACGTCGGCCTCACGCTCAGCCTGTAGATCAGACTGCTGCCGCCGTCGAAGTTGGCCACGTCAGAGGCTCAGAGAAAAGAAGGAGGAAGAGCTTTATTATACGCACACAAACAAACATATTTTCCAATTTAAAGCAACCGTTTGATGTGGAATTATAGCGTGAAGTTGAAACAGACACTGCATTGGACACAAACCCAAAATAGACTTTCCAGTACCCAGTTTATTAGTTTTTCTCTGCATCTTCAAGTGAAATTTAAGTTTGTGTGGGACTCTCACAGTCCAGTGTCTTTTTCCCTTGTGTACATAATAAGCATAGCTCTAGTGTTTAGAATTGCTTTTCTGTAAATAATCTCCAATTAAAAACCCACGTACAATTTCCCATTTTTCACATCTCATATTGGTAGCCAGACAGCAGACTTACTGTATTGACATCCATATATTTCCAGTCTGAGTCCAATCCTCCCAGTGGGGTTCCAGTCCAGAGGAATCAGACGGAGGTAGCGAGCTATCACCTGCTGTTTCAGTTTATACTGGACGACAGTGTCTGCATTACTGTTACCTGGAAAGACCTGAAATTACAGGGAAATATAGTAAAAGTGAAGCCCGGACAGACAATAAACACTCCTTGGTCAGGTGAAGAGAATATCTTTTTGTACCTTGACGCTCATCATCAAATCTTACTGAGGGAGTTTAATGTGTTCTGAAGTTTCATGGCCGTTCCAGATAATGACACTATCCTATTCTATCTATCTATTTGTGTTGAACTTTCAAATAGAGCACTGTGCTTGTGGAGAAGACTGAAATTTGCCTTTGGGGAAGAAAACCTTCCCCAAAGCCCCTGACTCAGAGACAGTCTTTCTGCATTTTCAAACTTTGAGCTCACAGAGGACATTGATCCTGACAGCTGATAATGTCTCTCCCCCTCTCCCTGTCCGGTGATCAATAACTCTGGGACCTATTCTGCCTCTGTACCGAGCCTCCCTTAAAAAGACTAATGGCCTCTATTTTCCCAATCAGCTGCCTGTGGGAATCTTCTGGGTGACACACAAACTGCACACACAAAGCAACGCACACATTAACATCTGGGAGTGGAAAAACAAAACACAAACAAACCACAATGTGTGTGTGTGTGTGTGTGTATGTGCGCACGCGCATGCACGCCTCTGTCCTGTGCTTTGCTTGCGTCTGTCCTTGCTGCTTGAGAGTGTGTGTCATGCACCCATGTGGCTATGTGAGTGGAATTGGCTTCCCCGCTGCTGCATAATTGTGATCTCAGTGCCGTCTTCAGTGCTTTGAAGGGCTGAGCTGGTAGGGCAGCGAGGCGTTAAGCTCAACAAACGGCTCTGTTTCCTGCTGAGGAGGCTGAGGAGAGTGGCATCTCATTTACTTCCCAGAGCATGTTTTGAAATATGAATACTCTCTGACAAGACCTCAGTCAAGGAGAGGGGAGGGTTGAGAAGGAGGCAGGGAGGAGGGAGGACTCGAGGAAGAATCACAGAACCCTGTTGGAAGACGCAGTCAGGTCCTCCACTTTGAAAGCACAGCAAAGTACAAATACACTAGTTTGAAAGTACTCCATTACAAGCAAACGTGCTGCATTCAAAGTCCTACTCAAGTCAAAGTGTGGCAGTCTGTAGCGCTTTCTGCGCACAACATCAAACATAGCTTTGAAGCTGACACTTTAAGCAGAAATGGGTTGAACTTATGGAAGTTAGTTTCAATATAAAGTTTGCATTGCAGAGATTACACAAGGGCATCAGTGTGACTTTATGCCGCATTCGCTTGAGGTGGGAATTCGTTGCTGGCGCCACTTGGTTGCCTGTGAAACAGATGTGAAACTGCCGAAGTGCTGACATCAGCAGCAGCTTTTTGTTCATGCTCACACATCAGTTTATAAGACGCAGTCTAATGCTGTAACTGTGTGAGGCGGAGACGCATAAATACTCCTTATGCGGTTTGGCATGTCAGTACAGAAAAGTGCTCCGTTATGACACAGTTATGAGATAAATCTGGGGAGTTATGAGATGATTAGTAGTTGATAAAAGAAAAATCAAACTGCTGTTATCCAGCGTCCTGTTTTATGTTCTGTGATTAGGTCTGTCAGAGCTATTTAAATGAAACCATATGTTTCATAAAATCAATAAATATCTCATGATAACAAATCAACTCAGAAATATCCTAAAAATGTCTTAACAAGTAAACACCTTGATGAAGGCACCTGAAATGATTATAGCTGCTGCTTCCAGGAATCAGGTTCAAGAGCCTTAAAGAAGATGAATGCGTTCTACCAAAAGATAATAAGCACACAATCTATGAAAAAGTTATCAATAAAACACTATCTAATACACAAGCTCTGAAAAACATCTTGAACTACCAATTAAGGCTGCGGTGTAGCTAACAAAGCTCCCAGAGGAGTGTGGAGGAAACATTAGATAGCACCTACTGGATCACATCTCCACATACTGAGAGTGTCTGATCTCAGGTCTGAGAAGTTCATATGAAGCTCAGTTATTTTCTTTGCTTTTCAATGCATGATCAGCAGTGAAATAAATGTGAGTTCAAAATACCTATGGATTTCTGAATAATAATGATCACACTGTCAAAATATACAATTACAAGTAAAGGTCCTGCATGAAAGAAATTACTAGAGTTAAGGCCCCAGAATAATATTTGCTTGGAGTAAGACCACAAACTGCGTTAAAATAGAAACTATATGTATTTTTTCCCTATTCTCGAGAAATTTAAAAGAACAAACAGGGTCCAAGCTGACTAAAGCTCAATCGACCTTTGCAACAAAGAGCTTTGCAATATTAATTTGTTAATGGGCTCACGACTCGAAACTCCACTGGACTGACTTCATATCTTGTATAGCAAAAAAAAAAATAACACAAGCACGTTGTAGGCTATATGCTGTCAAATGAATAAAGAAATACTATCTGTGAGAGTGTGTTGAGATGTGCTCATTTATTTTTTCAAAGGGTGGAGAGGAGAAGGAAGAAAGACAGAGCATCTGAGCTGAGAAGCTGTGACTGATACAGCTGTTTTTGCAGTCAAATCTCCTCCTTAACCGACACACTAAGCTGGCCTGACTAATATAAGGGGCTTTAAAAAAAAAAAAACACTGAGAGCTGATCCGGGTTTATCACCTTTCATGCTGAGTGTCAAATCAACAAGTTTTTAAGCTGCGGGAAGTCATACACTGTTTCTCTCTTTTTACTGATGACTCCCAAGCTTCAGAGAGTTTGCATCCCTCACTGCGAGAAAATTGTATCCTGTCAAATCGGAATCAAAAGCTGTTCTCCCGGCTGCTGCTGCTGTAACAAGAATGGGGTACCGTCATCTATAAAGGAGAGAGCAGACGCTCGACTGCCTCTGAGTCTGCATGGCTTCCTGACATACTGTAGTTTGCTTGGCGATGATCAGTCTCACTCCGCAACCTAGGAGTGGAATGGGCGGGAGACAAGGAGATGCTATAAAATGCTGGAAAAGAGGGCTTTTCAGAGACCGAGGGACACATGCAGACACAAGCAATGACAGCGCAACACAAAAGTAGAAAGAAGTGGCTTTGCAGTGAATTTCTCCAAAATTTGCAGGCAGACCTCTCATATGACTATATGTATCAAATCATCAGTCAATAAATTAATCACACATTTCCAGTGTTCTTACAGTGTTAGACATAGTTACATATTCATAATATAAATCAACTGTATTTCAATAATGAATACGAACAAATACAATAATAACAATAAGAGCAACAATAAAACTAGATATAATCAGAATACAGTTAAATTATCAAAACTTGGAATAATTGATCTATTTCCGATTTATTAACACAACAAAAACTGAATGCGTTTAGATATAGTTATAGATATTAACTAGTGAGAATCACAAATAGTGTAGCATGGAAGTTGCCTACATACAAAAATAAACAGTAAGGGTGTTGGGCGCCAGATTCCTTAACCTGTCAACATATGGAAATCAGTTCAATTCCAAGTAAGAGTTCCACCTTCTAGGTACAAGAAGGACAAAAAACCCTCCCCAAAGTTTATAATATGTATTTGAAATAACTCAAAACTACCATTAAATCATCAACATAGTACATTCTTAGAGACACAAATCTTCCTCATTTAACAAAAATGCTCTGGATGTACAAGAGCAATAGGTTGCAGGGGTGTGTTTGGGTTACAATGGTAGGCGAAACACAGCAGAAGTATCTCTTAATTAAGAAAACTCCAACCAAAAACTCCAAGCAGGTTGCATGAAAGATGGACCTAAGTGTAAGCAGGTGTGGATGGAAATGGCAAAATCCAAACCACCACAGGTCCCTCCCTTTCATTTTTCCTCCTTTCCTCTACATTTTCACTTTTCCCTGCTGTCATCTTCTCCGCTGCCTATTTGTTCAATGTTCCCTCCTTCCTGTGACCTGCATGACATTGCTTCCTGTTACCTGCTAAAATCCTGAGTGTCCCAATCATGCTGTTTGTAAAATTGTAAATTGTAAGACGATTTGTAATCTCACAAACTGTACTTTTCATATATCAATAATTTAGAGTTTTACATAATGATAATAAGCAAGAAAGAGACTAAATCAACCCTCCCGACACACACACACACAAACTCAAGTACACGTAATATATCCCTACAAAATTAAAAGAGAGAAACTAAAAACTGAAAAGTGTAAAAACTCTGCAACGTAGTATTAAATATTCTGCTGTGAATCAACTGCATGACAGAGTCCCCATATACGCATCGCAGTCACATGTCTCACTCGGGTTTACATTTCCAGCACTGAGCTGGCAGTCATCTCAAGACTAGCTCACGATGGAGCTGGCAAGTGTTCCATCATCGACCTGCTCGGAGACTGTGGATGGACACACTCGTCGCTGCAGGAATCAAAGCTGTGACTTGTTATGCGCCAGGCAATCTCTCTAACAACAGCCACGGCCCCCTGTCAGCAGAGGTGTAACTGTACGACAGCAGCTTGCAACCTGAGCCCTGCCCAGGTTCCTCACATTGTTCCATCCATTATTAATAGAGAGTGAAAGGCTCCTGGTGAGCAGAATTGACGCTGCAGGCAGTACCAGTCCCGACAGAAATGTAAATTATGTCTATGACAGCGAGGCCAAATGCATTTTAACTTATACGAACCTGCGCTCTGAGCTGTGCTCCCTCCCAAACCGTCTCCATGACTCTTAGGCACATAATATCGCTAAAACTGCATATTTTTCACTCACCTGGAAAAGGCATCTGCTGGATTACTGCAGGGTATTTTTAGTTTTTAGATTACTTTCATGCAGCCCTTTGTTTTATTCATTTCAACGCAAAGCCAGAATGCTTTACAGAAATTCAACATGGTATTGTCGAAAATTATTCTTTATTACTTACTCCACAAACAAATCATGCAAGATCAGGGCCAGTAAAAGGCAAAACAATTGAAACAAGTGTTTCAGATTTCTGAATGTTAACCTCTGTACCACGCTCACATAAATTATTTATCGTCTTGATAAAACACAGCTGAGGGTTGCAGCGAGGTCACACTGCACCTGCTCCAGCAGACCAACACAAATCCCCATCAACAAACATACATCAGAATATCATCAGAATATCATTTTCACCTGAAGCGCTTTGTGGGTTAGTGCACAATATTGCCCTGATTCACCACATACCATTCCAGGTCCAAGCCTGACAAACCGTTGCCCAGAGAGCCCAGTTCGGACAGAGAAGCAGGAGCTCTGCAGTCCTGGGCGACACGGGCATTGTCTCACAGCTGGTGGTCATTTGGCTCGAATAAAACAAACTTCTCAAACAAACTCTGCGGGTGTCTATGTCTTATGAATAGGGCACACTTAAATATTATCCATCAATTCCACTTTTCAGGCTGCCAAACAGAACAAACCTTTCTTTAAACCGTTATTCTTACCTGTATTTTGCATCTCCGTGTCACAAATTGCAAGATGTGATCATTTCATGAATCCTGTGATTCCTGGATTTGCACCTGTTTCTACATGTTTGATAAATGACGGTCACTGTGTTTATAATAGCATAAGCATTTTTTTTCTTCTTCCAAATACCTCTAGCACCCGTAAATTGGCTCTAAAGGTCTTTATTTTAAACTCACCCCCAGGCTGTCCTCCTGCCGGTGTTGTCTCCAGTTGTGTCCTGTGTCACTGAACATCAACAGGTAACCTGTCAGCCAATCAGAGCTGCCGTAGCGTCCCTGCGTGGCCACAGCAGTGACCTGAGTCCGTCTCCCCAGGTCCACCTCCAGCCACTGGTATCTGTCTGAGACCAGAGGGGACCAACCTCCAGCTCCTGTGTGGGAGACAGAGACAGACAGAGCTTTAAAGATGACGCCTTTCATTTCATCTAATATTGTGTGTGTGTGTGTGTGTGTGTGTGTGTGTGTGAGAGTGTGTGTGTGTTTGGATGAAATCATGGAGAAAGACAGAGAGACAAATTGTCGAAGTGAAATGTGATTCATTACAGTTTAATCTACTCAAAATGAAACTTCAAACATGAAATTTATACTCCACACGTGCGATGATTGCAAAATTGGGCAACAATAAATCTCCCAGTTTAGAGAAGAGTAATACCATTCAATCAGTGTTGAGAAAGTTATGAATGACAGGACGGCTGACGATGGCTACGAACGGCGGCTCGATGAATAATGCTGTTGGTCAGACGAAGGGCCTCTCTGTGTGGACTTGGCATGTCCTCCTTATGTCTGTGGGATTTCTCTGGCTATTCTTGGTTTTTACCCTCGACAGTCCAAAAACTTCCAGAAAGGTAGATTGTAGATTCTAAATTGACTGAGAGTGATTAGTTTGTGTGTCGGACTGGAGACCTGTTCAGGGTACTGTAGATAGACACCTACAGACTCTCTTGGGTACAGCTGGTAAGACATTAGAGTGTTTAGATAAATGGTAAAAAGATGTAAGGCTTACCTGGCCTACTATGTTTTAATTGATGATGTGTCTCTACAAGTACAATATATTAAGATTAGAATGATCAGAAGGAAATCTGGTTTTAAATATTGAATGATTGGACATAGCCTACAGATAATTCAAAGCACTTAGCATCAAATACAACACCCTTCTTTAAATGAGGACAAACATACTGGTCATATTAGGTAATATAGCAACAAACTCCAAAAAAGGAACAATATTAAGAAGCTTTGAGAACCTTTGAGTCACCTAAAGTCAAGTCCACATGTCACCTACTTGTCTAAGCCTTGACATGGGTGACTAAGAATTTTGGGTTGCTAAAAACAAAGTTTTATGCATTTTCTGGCTTTGATTTGAGACCACATCTGTGCTCACAGATGTTAGGAAGCCCTGCAATATGTCAAACACCTCCCCTGGTTTCACAATGATAAATAAAAATCCTTGTAATCAAAGTCATTTAGTGGGATATCTCTGAGTCACAAACACTCACAGGAAATTAATTAGACCGTGAAGCACCAGGTTGGTATTTAAAGCTCTTTGATGACTCTTCTCTACAACTGGGAGCCACTGTGTGTCATGTCATTTTATGTCTCTCCTTTGGGGTTTTATGGGGTTATTGGTGTGACACTGCTCTGAGGGAGTGTGGGCTACGTTCGATAGCTTGTTCATTCACTTTTCACTGATGTGATCTAAAATCACTGAACTTGGGAGTTTTGCTGAGCTGAGGATCTTTCCACATTTTTTTCAGGTACTACAGTACATCGATGTCCTGGCAGCAGATGTTGCAGCAGCTGGAGAGGAGATTAAGTCTCACTGTGTTCACTCTTAAACCCTGTAGGAAGGCTGTCGTAAACAGTGGCAAACTCTTTGCCATGCAGAGAGAAACTATTTGAATCTTTAAAAGTTTTTTGGTGTTATACAGGAGTTGTCAATTGTGATTTCTACTAATACAATACCTTATGTTGCCTCCTTTGTACCCAAAGGTGTCACTCTCCTTTAAATTGCATGTTTCGTCACTGTGGGAGGAAACCCCACGGTCCAACAGGGATTAAAACTTGTGGGCTTTTTACTATGAGGTGATGGCACTATTCACCACCTGAAAACAAACCATCTTTTCCTCATTGGGACACTGATTTGATCCAAAGGAAAACAGCTTTCATGTTAAAGTGAAAACACATTTCTATAAGATTTAAATGGGTAAGAAATACATAAGACCAACAACTGCTCCACACTGTGTCTGTTATAGAAAATTCACCAAAGTATTATACCTCATACCAGGCAAAATGACATCGCTGTAGCAGGAAGCTGCTTAAGATTAAAGGACTCAGTTATATTAAATAAAACAACATCAATCTGTTTCATTTTTGAAGGTATCACCGTTGTGGTTCACGTCATGAAAGGGAAGGGTTGCAATTATTGATGCTGTATCTTAAAGACTGGTGTTTTATAATGCTGTTTTATAATTTCACACTTAATTCTAATCTTTAAAACAAAGTGTACAGTGCTCCTTTTAGGGGATGTGATAGATGTGCATGTGGTATTTAAGACCAACGAGTCAGCAAAAAGCCAGGCAAGTAACAAAATGGCTTACATTCAGAAATGAAAGGTCTCAGTTCAGCATCCTGCTGAGGAGTGTTGCACACAGAAAATCAGCACTCATGAGTTTTATTGGTATCTATTTTCTGACATGGCAGCCTCTCCATTTGGAACATCCAGAGATGCTGAACCTGCTTCAGAGAGTCTGAAGAAGTGAGAGGAGTGAAAGCCCAGTAGTTTGTTTCATTCCAAATAAAGAGACACAGCAAAAGAGGAAACAGAGATGGAGTTGTGCTGAAGAACAGAGGAAGGCTACTCTGGATGCTGCCAGTCACCCCTACTCTTGTGTGTGTGTGTGTGTGTGTGCATGTGTGTGCGTGTGTGTGCATGTGAGAGTGTGTATTTTTTTGTGTGTTTGGTTAAATGAATGACAAGAGGAAAAAGAGGGAGAGTGATTCTAGAGTTGGCAGAAACTGATTATGAAGAAACATTGGAGGTGATGGAAAAGGCTGCTACAAGATAATGACACTTTGAATACTGAGAAGTGTGTGTGTGTGTGTGTGTGTGTTTAAGATAAAGTGCTGAGCTCCAAATCCATGGAGCCCAAAGAGCAGGTGGAGGGATTTCTCTCTTAAAGAGCACTCACACATGTGCATGGATGCACATGTGCATGTGCGCACACACACACACACACACACACATACACACACACACACACACACAGAGTATGATATAACAGCTAGTCTAAAGAGAACTTGAGCTTGTATTTCCAAGGTGATGTCATGCTGACACTCAGCCAATACAAATCAATACCACAAGACTTCAGACACGCAGCCTGGAGTGTTCCCTCAGATCATCACCTTTAGTCTGCTGTGCTCTATATGGTTATTGTAGTCCAGTCAAAGTCAGCAATGATTCCCATTTGGATTGTTCCACTTTTGGGATGTGGAATAAAAAGGTGATATGATCCACTATGATCCACTATGCCATACAAAAGTTGCAAAAACAAACAGCGCAGTTTCTGTGTATTTTAAGCATTGCTGTCAAATACACATCAAAATGGAAATCATTGCTGTGGCTAATGACAGCGATCCTCAGTTTAACAGCATTAATACTCATCTTACTCCTCTCATTCATTGTTTTGTGTGTTGGAATATATCCTTCTGAATAGCCCCTTGACTGAAAAACAATGAGCAGAAAATCTCTTTATAGAACAGAATATATAGCAGTGCTGTAATATGCAACCAAATTCTACACTCCAGCTCTGAAATGAATAAATTTCAAGCCCAAAGACCTTGACATTTCAAGCAAAAAACGGTATATCTTTTACACATTGAGGCAAAGGTGATGAGTGCATAAAACTTCAGAAATGGTGAAATTATCATCATAAAATGTGAGAAGTTTCCAGGACTGGGCTCAGCTACATTTTGGAACTGCCTTTACAGTGTGCGCCAAGCTGTTATCCTGTCACTATTGAAAGTTGGTTGTTGTGTCACTGTGACTTTTACACTAAGACATATTTCAGAAAAACCCCTTCATGACCTGCTTTTTTCCCCTGACTGATATAAAATCAGGTCTATGGATAGGAAAGGATACGGTTTCCTTTGGGTTGGGGGAACTGTGTCTCAGGTCATCCTCTCTCCACTTGCTTGTATGTTTTTGCCTGCACCAGTCGCTTCAGTGCTGTGCTGCCTGCTCGTTAGGGCAGCAGCTAAAGGCCAGAGCTAATAAGTACCTCAGTAACAGACATGAACACTGACAGCACGATGGGGGAGAGCTGACACCCTGACCTTTACTCATTAATGCCGGACAGGAGATGAAAGAAGGGAAGAATACAGACAAAGGAAGTGGAGCAAAAGAGTGATGGAGAGATGTGATGGCAGGATGAGGAGCTAGGAAGGGAAAGAGAATGGACGAAACAAACACACAGAAAGGTGGATGCCTTTGCTCATTAGGACCTACAGAGGAGAGATGAAAGTGGCCAGATGATGGGAAGCAAAGTTTACATGGAGAACATAGTTCCTGTAATGCATGCCTGACAGCTTTGATCCAGTAAATCTCTCTCTCTCTTTCTCCTCTAATTGTCTCTAATGAAACATTCCACACTCGGGAGATTAAAAACAGGTCACCGACATTGCATCCTATCAAGTGACCATGAGGTAGTCATGCTATCAGCCAGACAACGAACCGACCAAGCACCTCCAGTGGGAGTTTTGCTCTGACGTTGGAGAGGTCTGCTGGAAGGCCATCAATACAGTAGTATTCACAGTGTGAATAATGTTCCTTTGCTCCCTGCAAATTCAATATTCAAGTCTTCCCTTGGAACTACATACTGTTCCTGATATATATATATATATGTATGTATGTATGTATG
Organism: Karalla daura; assembly: GCA_029224185.1. Classification (NCBI taxonomy): domain Eukaryota; kingdom Metazoa; phylum Chordata; class Actinopteri; order Chaetodontiformes; family Leiognathidae; genus Karalla; species Karalla daura. The sequence continues at coordinate 7,394,209 of CM055194.1, forward strand.
TATGTATATATATATATATATATATATATGTATGTATGTATGTATGTGTATATATATATATATATATATATATATATATATAGACACACACACATACATATATATATACATATGTACCAAACTCTCGAATATATGGACCGAACTACGTTCCGGAAATTAATCTATACATATATATATGGATATATATGTATATATGGACCAAACTCTTGGACCAAATTCTTGAATATATGGACCTAACTCTCGAATATATGGATCAAACTTCCCGTATATATGGACCAAACTTGGGTGACATCATCAGCACCGCCTCAGCACCGCCTCCATCTTTCATTTTTTTTTCAATTCAGTGACAGGATAGTTGGTCAGAGCTAGAGTTGCCACCGGGATGGGGGGTGGGGGGGGTGCTGTAGGTCCGGGGTGTGTGTGTGTGTGTGTGTGAACAGCGGCGCAAACTAACAGCGGTGCATCCGTGCTACAAACAAATATGCAGATATTACGCATCATATAACAAAAAACGGGACAATCAGTGTTCCAGGAGATTTTTTTTTCCTGGGTCAATCCGTGAAAATCGGGCAAAACCGGGACAGGTGGCAACACTAGTCAGAGCCAGTGTTGTGCCGAGGTTGGTCCCCCCCATCAGGATTCGTCTTCCCTGGTTACATTGTTATGCTACATTATGCTTCATGTTCATCACATATACGAAAAATAAAAAATAAAAAGATGTCCGAGGCTCTGCAAAGCAGCAGTTTTCTTGGTTCTCCCTATAAAGGCTTATTTTCTCCTGTACGTGTTTGGACTTCCTCATTCATTGCACTTAACTTTTTATAGTGTGGACGGCTGTCCCAGCACCCATCCCCTGACCACCGCCTCTGACCCACTATCCCGTCACTGAAATGCAACCAGCACCACTGTCAGGATGTTTAAAATGTTTTCATTGTTTGAAATAGTGGCTATTAAACTGCGAGCCGACTCGCTCACTTTTGTGGCCTAAGATCCGGTGTTAAGCAGAAGATGGAGGCGGTGCCATGGTGACGTCACCTAGGTTTGGTCCATATATTCGGGGAGTTTGGTCCATTTTTTCGGAGAGTTTGGTCTATATATTCGGGGATTAATTTCCTGAACGGTATGCCATAATATGTATATATATATATATATATATATATATATATATATATATATATATACACACACAGACACACATACACACATATATACTGTATATATATATCTTTTTTTTTTTATCACAACAGCGACAATGGAGCTAGGCCAAAGCATTCTATCAGAACTGATCAATACAGACTAATTACTGGAAACTCTGTAAAGTAAATATTATAGCAAACCATCTGGAAAGCCGTTTGCAATAATTAAAACAAAAGATTTCTAGTGACAAACACCAGAAGGAAAAATGTATAAGAAACCAAACAAAAAAGGAGAAAGAGAAGAAAATAGAAAATGTCTCAATATTTCAAACCTTTTGGGGCAGCAGTTGGGGGGTGGAGGGGCTTTTTCAGTCCTCCGACATGTTGAAGCCTTGGGCAATATACTGAGCCTAAAACTGCCCCTGATACCATGTCATCAGTATATGTGGTTGATAAAAACATACTGAGTGTGTGTTACATAAGAATCAATCCTAAATGTACCATTTAATTTACTTTAGAGTGATTAAAATACTAAAACAAGCATGGTTTAGGGCTAAAATAATTTGTTGTCACAACACCGTCCTCTAAGGTCAGAGAAAGTGAATTTGTTCATGTTAGCAATGTTCGCTTATCTTTTCTTTCTTTCACAAACACTTTTCAAGAAAGAAAAAAACGAAAACTCCAGTCTCCAGGTAAAGCTTCACTGCATGGACCTTTAACAAAAATAACAATAATGAAAACAAAAGCAATTATGTGTTCTTCATAATGAGAAATCACCTCAGGCCAGCTGCAATGATGTTGTTTATATGTATGAAATCTGCATCTGTAACCATCTGGAGGGACCCACGAAACAACTTTATGTTATTAACTTTATGATTTTACATGGAATTATTAGAGAATTAATAACTTACTAATTAAAATCAATTCAGTCAGCGTTTGGCATATTTCACTGGTCTCTTTTGTGAGCATCTAAATGACTTAAGGTTTTCTCAGTAAATTAAATTTTTAAGAATTTAAACACATTTTTGGTATTTATGAGTAACAATTTAAAGATTATCGGGCAACACTTTGTGACTCTGGCTACCTCTCGTGTATTACATTTTCAGCATTTTCAGCAGGGAGTGACACGTCTAATGCCATCTGGCTCAAATGGGCCTTGAGAACCATAAAGCCTGGGCTATGCTGTATGTAGACACTCCCTGCTGTAGCAAGCATTCACTTTGCCTGTTTTGTCATCCTCCTCCAGCTTCACTGTAATGGTTTGAGTGCCTATACAGACTCACAGGACCTCATCTTGTACTTCACTCTCTAGAAGCTGGCATTGTTGTGCAGGAGCAGAACCATGCTTTGAAATGAACCTATTATTACAATTTTTCACTTCAACAGCACACAGATGTGCTTATTAAAAAACTAATTGCATAATTGTATTGTTAAAACGTGTCATTTCAAGTTCAAGTGATAATACACTGCTCCAAAATATATTTGCTGTTATAAATTAGTATTATGTAAAGCTAATTTTCAGTAGACACGGTTGTAGAAGGCAGCTAAGAAAGATTTAAATAGATTAACGTTGGCAGAAAACCAACTATATGATTAGATAATTAAGAAAACAGCTTTTTAATGAAGGAACACCATTTTCAGTCCTTCATTCTAATGAGTCTCAGACCTTTTGCACCAAGTTCCTGTTACACATTGCGGGCCTAATTTTACAGTAAAGAGTCTGTCTAACCACAAACTCCAGGGTGTGACCTTTTTTGTTATGTTGTGTATTTTCTGGAAACAGAAATGTTTGTATAGTGTATGTAAGTGGTTTGAGATTCAAAGATTCAAAGACTTTTAGTGTCAGATTCACTATACAGCATGTGCCGAAAAATCAAAATGCCCTTTCTCTTCACTACCTTTACCAGCAAAATTAATATAAGACAATATAGATGACCTAAAAACAGCTGCAAACAGTGAATGTGAAATAAATGTGAAGAAACAGCAGAGTTTATGTGCAAGAGTTTTGGCAAAAAAGAGTCAGATTCTGCAACAGCCAAGGTCTAGTCATCCATTTATGTGCAGGTGGCTGGATTATAGCTCTGGGGCAGGGGGCAAAGGGGATAGGTTGTGTATGAACTTCAGCATCCTGGCAGCCTGATGGATAAAGCTGTTTGTAAAGCTGTTTGGCTCCAGTACCTTCTCCCTGAAGGCAGGAGGCTGAAGTATGAGTGTGAGGGGTTGGAGGTCTCACCCACAATGCTGTTTTGAAGATATCCATGACGAAGGGCAGAGGGGCACCAAAGATCCTCCATTCATCTATTCACCATCAACTGCTTATCCCAAGTCAGGTCAGGGTGGTGGTAGGGGGGTGGGGTTAGCAGCTTGAGCAAAGAGCCCCATACTTCCCTTTGCTATGAAACTGGCTGTATCGACCTATATGCAAACTAAAGAGGGTCATGGGAGGAAAGGGTGGACTTTGATGATCACTGTAGCTGGACAGTTGGGGCTTCTTTGCGATTGGTATTACTCTGGCGCTCATGAAAATTGTGGGGACCACTGATTGGCTCAGGGAGATGTTGAAGATGTCCATGAGGAAGAGGGTTTGTAAGTTTTGAATGTTTGGATGCCCTGCCAGAAACTCCAGAGTTGTGTCTCGAGTTGCAGATTTGTCCATATATATATATATTTTTTATTTGCTTTGTTTCTTTGTGAAGCAGTTTATTTATGAAGTGATATGGGCTGAGCTTTTTAAATGAATACAATTTAAGTGGTGCAGTGAGTGAGTGCCCAATTATTTATCATAATCTATTCATAAGGAAGCTGACACAAGTTAATAATTTTATTCTAAAAGGTCAATCAACTGCTCATCAGCTGGAGTACATCAAGGATTTTGGTGCCCATGTTCTCATTTATGAAGTTTTACAACAAGTCGCCCCAAAAATTAGAGCATGCCTACAAATAAGTAAGTAAATATATGTCACTGCTGCAGATCATACATGGCTTAATTTGGGCCAGCATGGATGGATCAAAGGGAATTCTAGTTTGAATTCTTCCTCCTGGCACAGTGGATCCAGGCCAAGCACATGTGGAGTCAAGGCTGTATGACTATTTTATGGGGACAGGGATGGGAGATGGAACGTAAACTCAGAGATAACAGGTTTCCCAAAGCTGCCTGTTCCTGCTCATCAGAAACCACAAATATCATTGATTTTTTTTTCCAGAAAGTGGCCTAACACCACTCTAAGTCACAACAAGAATCCAGTTCTGAGGAAGCGATTGGGAAACATCTGCGGACGACTGAGATAGGTTTAGACATTGATCAGATTAAGTGGAGAATCTTGCATCGATCAACATGTTTCTCGAGGACACATGATGGACAAGTGGTAAGAATTGTTGCCTCGCAGCACGTAGGTCCTGGGTTTCACTTCTGGATGGCCAGAGGGTCTTTCTGTCTTAAGATTCCATGTCCTCCCTGTGTCTACATGGGTTTTCTCTGGATATGGTACCAACTGGTTATTTTTCTGGTTATTTTTCTGTTGTGGAGCTCCTGTAGACCTCTGCAACACCATTAACAGCTGACTAGTTTTATTTCCTTTATTTAATTTTTTGTTATATAAAACAGCTAATTTAAATAAAAGCAAAATGTTATTAGTTTGTGGACACTGAAAAAGAACAGTGTTTCAATTATCTTTTTTTGACTGACTAAGGCTGGGCTGCCCAGAGACCCCTCAAGCTCTCAGACAGCTTGCGTAACACTAGTAGCTAGTCGAAGCCTAACATCTCTCCAGACGCTAGACTGATCCTTCTCCACCAGGAGAATTAACGTCAGCCGTTGTCTCTCTTAATAAGAAAGTACAAGAAGGCAACATTCAGCACATTATTTCTAACAGCTCTGTTCTAATTTCAATCTCCACCCTGTAAGCGTCGACTGGGAAATAGAGGCTAACAAAATGCTTGTCAAGTCAATGGCTTTGCTTGGGGGGGAGAAGACATGTGCACCAAATGAAAGTAATGTTTGGTTAGCGTTGATACCCTGTTGTTCCCCAGCAGGCACCAGGTGAATAAGAGGTAAAGACACCGAAGGGGACAGAAAGAGAAAAGCAGGACAGCTGGGAGAGTGGGTGTAACCCATTACAAGATAAAAACAATCTCCTTAAGTCAGCAGGTCTCAAACAGAGGCAGTAAGACACAGACAGCCAGTAGAGTGGCAGAAAGTGTTACTAGGTCGAGATTTGTAAATGCATCTGTGTGGGCTGGGGGAACTTTGATAGGGTTTTAAGCTGATTGGGGGTGAGAGGGAGTCAGATAGCTGCAGTGGTTTTTAGGTCTAGCCGAAGGTGCTTTTATACTCGGAGCTACAACGAAAGTCTCAGCAACAGAGAAAACAGTCACCGACACATTCTCAGAGAGGACCACAACAAGAGAAAAGGGCAAACAAACTCTGGCTTGATACTGGGACGTGCATGTTGAAGACCTTGAGAACAGGAACAGCAGTGAATCCAGTTTTAGGGTTCTTTGCTAACTGCAGCACAGTAAAATTAGGGCTGGTCCCTGAAGACTCTGGCCTTGGGGGATTCGACAGAATATGGCGGTGGATTGCACAGTAATAGGACTGGGACTGAAAAAGAGCTAACAAAAGAGAAGGACTTGTGACCAAGGTGATGACAGTGCCACAAAGAAGCAACAATTCATTACAGGTTGGACAAGGTTGTAAAACAGAGTCTGAAATGTCTTTCAAAAGCATCTGATGTAAATCGTGATGTTTTCCTATGCCTGTTTTTCTGGCAGTAAAGTCGGGACAAAATACAGAGCAGAGCCCCAGTTAGGGATGTAAGATAATTACCGGTCCCGATAATTATCGGGCCGACATGGAGAAAAAAGGCCATCACATCCAAAAGGTACATTTTTGGATAATTATTAGCACCATTTCTAATTGGCCAACATTGCACTGATTTCTGCCGTTATGCAGAATCCTTTTTTTGCCTTTATGTAACATAACATCACACACATAGCATCACTAAGTTAATGCGTCCCCTCAAACATAAACTTCAACAGTGTGGGCCCATTTTTAGCTGTTTCTGGAAAAGACAGTGCAAAAGCAGTGGGCAGTAGGTGCTCATCTTAAGTTAGAAGATAAAAGGAGTAGGCTAGTTCCTTCAACACATCTAATCTCTGGAGGTTTTCATTTTTTGGGGATGAGGATGCTAAAGCTGTTGTGGCTAATGCTAGAACTAATGCTAATGCAGCAAAGAGGCATCTGGAGCTTTGGTCTTCTGCCTGTTGATGAGTTTTCATTGTGAAAAAATCATTTGAACTGACCAATCCAGACCAAAGTAGTGATGTCTGCTACATTTTTGGATAAGTCAGAGGCAGACATATAATTTTAAATTGACATATCTATCTGTCTATCTATCTTCAGCTCACAAAGGCACCAAGGTACAAATACACCTTGGACAGGTCACTAGTCCCTCACAGGGGGCACACACCCACGCACGCACACACACACACACACACACACACACACACACACACCATACACTTAGAATAACATCTAGGGGCAATTTAGCATCCTCACTTGACCTTAATCCATATTATTAGTGTGTGGAAGGAAACCGGGGCCATGGGTGAAAGACCACGGTTTGATCGGGATTCAAACCAGGGACAATTTGACTGTGAAGAGACCAAGACCATTCACCAAGAGACTGTGTTGCCATGATTGTGACATTCATATCAAACCGTGGATAGATTGCTATACCAAGAGTAAGAATAGTTCTCTTTAGTCAATCTCATTTCATCTCTCATACAGCCAGTTGAGTTCGAGTAAAAACAGGAAAGGTATACATATATCTGGACAGATAATTAAGTAACAGCAGAATCTAGACTGAGCCATCATAGCATAAAAATCTCAGTTACAGTATTTTTTGAGGATGTCATGGATTTCCAACTTGAGCTATGATCAGTAAATTGGGTGAGGGATTTAGAGGCAGTATGGAAAAAAATCTAAGGTGAGAGGCTTTAAGCTGCATTTTGTCAAGGAACCAGGCAATATTTACCCTTATAATTAGATTTATGGGGAGAGTGACTACCTCAGATTAAGAGGATTTGAGACGGGGAGCTGTGGAATTTAACTAGATATGGTGTTTAAGAACAGCATTAAATGGGCACCTGGAGAGGCAGCCAGGCCACATAAACATCACACAAAGATCAATACCTCATACAGCTCCCTCCACATAGTTAATTTCAACCTACAGCCCTCCACTAATGTTTAAATCCCCTTTTCAACTCTAAATTAGAACCAGAAAATGATTACTGGGGATTGATAAAGCGTTCTAAGCCTATTTCAGCCTAATTACAGTGGTTATAATGTGCAATTATCAGTATGGCCCACTTAAAAACAGAGGCCGTTTAGATGCTAAATACTGCCATTAACATTTGCCTATAAATGTTAAATGTTGTCATTAACATTTGGCTATAAGATGGAATGAAGCTATCTCTGTTTTCTTGGCAGGGAACATAAGGCTGAGTTAAAATTACAAGCACAGCAAAGCACAATCTTCAAGAGAGCGGCGGGGCCTTAAAGTACAGGAAGAAATGATGAAAAGAAAGAGCAGAGGTGATAGTGGGAGGAGAGAGCAAGGGGGCAAAGGAGAGACGAGGGAACCAAAGTGGAAAGATAAAAAAAGTTTTGGTGAGGACACATCGGGAACAAAATTAAGGAGAGTCAAAAAATACCCAAACTTGCAAATTTACATCAAGTCAATAGACCTGCCTAATCCCTGCTGTGAGTAACACCCCCACAACACCTTTCTTCAGCAGCAGGAGTCAAACATGAGTTTGTTGGATCATGCACGGCGCCACATCATCAGACGCAAAACCGCGACTTGGCAGAGCAAGCTGGCACTGGGAGGCATGGCATGCTAGAACACGAGGACAGATCCTAAATAAAATCTGCAGCACCAATTTTTTATTATTATTATTTTACATAATGTAAGTGAACATATCCTGCGCTACTTAGAGCTTCATTTTGCTTTGCTGTGCTGTGCCAGTCCTGCAGACGCATATCAAAACCCACCACTGAGGATTTCCTGCTGTGACCGAAAACCTGATTCTGAAGGCCTGACAGGCAAGTAAAAGAAGCACTTGTTGCTAAGGTGCGCTAATGAAAATTCATGAAGGTTGCTACTTGGTTTAGGCTGTTCAAACTAATGCACAGTATCCCATTGTATTCCTTAGACGATTTGCTTTGGAGACACCACCCAGCAATCTAATTCAGTCATTTCTTCTTTATTAAAATCACATTACCTTTGTGGCTGTGCTTCGACTTGTAGGCTTGGTAAAGTTTTACTGTAGCAGATGTTGCTTGACTCTGGTCATCTTTAAAGCAGTGTAGTTTACATAAGAAAAATTCTCCCTTATCTTTAATGAAAAAAACATGCTTGCCTGTCGTAGAGACCATCAGCTTTGAGCTTGTGCCTCCTCGGCTTCAGACCACAGCCGTCTGTTACACCAACCCTGCCAAGCTCTGTGTCAAGGCCCCAATTTCTGGCCTTTGCCCAACTTGATGACATGCTTATCATCCACTTTGCACATTGTTATCCACCTGGGAATGATGAGACTAAATGCCAGCGCAGGGGCAACATTGGCCCCATTCAGTGTGAATCAATGCCGGTGCACAGCACTGGAAATCAAAGCAGGACCATAATGAGATTAAACCTTTTCTGAAGAGTCTTGCTAATGGCAGAACCCATATATTACCCAGAGCCAATATGTGCTCTGCAGATTTACAAATGAATCTTCAACATGAAATTAGTAGAGTAATATTAAACCAGTGAACGATGGATATTTTTCAGAGATTCCCAACATATATTTCCATGGCTTGCTTCAACAGCTATTTTGATAAACTTAAGACAGAACAATGAACGCTCTATTTTGTATATAATTTTATTTTTCCCTGTATTGCATTGAGAAATCAGTTGATATAAATGTCCTCATAATAATAATAATAATGATAATAATGATGATAATAAACACTCAACTAGTGAGACAATGACATAATAATGGAATTGTGTAGTTGTATGACTGGCTTTGTGTGTCAGGAGACCAAACATGAACAAACTTTCTCTTAAATTATTTTACCCACAATTGTCTATTCTCCATAGTGAGATGATGATGCTGAGAAGTCCCCAGCTTGGCCAAAGTATACTTCTAGTGTGACTAAAAGTGGACTCTGACCTGTGGTCTGAGCTCTGTAGATGAAAAAAATGTGCAAACCTTTCCCTCCTACACACTCAAAAATTAGCCATGATAGTTCTACACAAAACCCCACATCAGCAAGCAAAGGAGAGCTCCCTCTTGAATTTTATTGTTGCAGCTGAATCACAACCCGGATTTATGCTCATACTGAAAAGAGGTAGCCCTGTGGAGAGGTTGATGTACTGGTCTCATATAATTTCAAAGCATTTCTATACAACAAGGATGGCAGTGACTTTTAATCTATCTGTGTATCTATGTATGTATCTATGTATGTATCTATCTATGTATCTATGTATGTATCTATGTATCTATGTATGTATGTATCTATCTGTCTATCTATCTATCTATCTATCTATCTATCTATCTATCTATCTATCTATCTATCTATCTATCTATCTATCTATCTATCTATCTATCTATCTATCTATCTATCTATCTATCTATCTATCTATCTATCTATCTATCTATCTATCTATCTATCTATCTATCTATTTTTGTCCATCTCTCCCTCCCTATATCCCTAGCCAGCGTGACGACTGTGTGAATCCCACTGAGCTTTGCCTTTGATGTTTTGTGCTCTGCGTCCTGCAGAACGGTAAAGACTCCCTCCTGCACAAGGGGAAACTGCACCGCTGCAGCCCACAAAGCACAAAACATCTCAGTAAAAGGAGGGAGATTCAGTCGAGGGACATTACAGTCTCGTAGTCTGTTCCAAACATTTCACTGGCCTTAAGGCGCTTCTTGACAGTGGATGTCAACAACTGACCGAGTGCATAAAGTTTATAGCTGCACAAGGCAAAACTTTTTATGGATATCCAAACTGCTCACTGTGCCTTGGCTTTGAAATACGGTTGTGGCAAAATGGAAAAGGACACAGCTGTAAGACAACAGACTGGAGAAAAGTTTCAACCATGGAGCTTGAGGTCAAAGGAAAATATGCATCAAATACTGTACTTGCTGGAACTGTGGAATTGGAAGGAAAACTTGAAACTCCATTTAGCACTTCCCTACTGGAGTTTCAAAGCATATTGGAAAAACCATGAAGATTAGGCAAATTATACCAAGGACAGATAAGAAAAAGTATTTGAAATACAGGATTCACAAATGACCAGACCCTTTACCACTTTTGGTTTTGTGATTGTACAGTTTCAATTAGATGTAATGAAAGAACAGCAAGGGGTGTTTCAGAGAAGGAAAAGGTGCCTTGAAAACTCAAGAAGAGCTCTTTGCCATGAATGCCGATTTATCCCTGATATGTGAAACTATTCAAAAATAAAATGTAGCTATCTTGTTCACTTGGTAGCTCTATAACATTTTACATTTCTAATTTTCCCCATCTTTATGTCCACATCTCAATCAGAAAATAGCTCTAGTGGCACCTTGTGTTACCTTGGTTACCAGAGCATCTATATTTGACCAACCAGTGACCCTAATCATAGCAAGGTACTGCATCTGAGGCTGAGTCTTGAAGAATGTGAGAAAAAAAACTCACTCCTGGTTCCACTGATTGGAAAAGCTTCAGAATTCCTCAAAAGGTTCCAAGTACCCTGAGGAAATTCCTCCCATGGAGACTCCCTCTTTGATAATCCATGACCATGCTACAGCCCTATCAAGTAACACCAGCTACATCAGGATAATATCCAAGGCAGAAGCTAAACTAAGCCAAGATCAGAAATGTTTGTATGAATGGCAACTGCACTGTCGTGGACTGGTTTAACAATGTATGCAGTATACAAAATATGCAGCCATGGAGTTTAATGTCTTGGTACAGCAATGAAATATCGTAAAATTACACACATTGAATAAAAGTTTAAATCACAGCTGAGAATCAAGATACATAAATGTGACATAGTCGAGTGGATATCTCTATCTATATATGCTGGGTGTTTTACGCGCATGGTTGATCAAATGAATAAAATGACCGCAGCATGTGAGGAAGGCTGCATACATCACTAGATCACTGTCCCCACCTCTTTCGCTAATAAGACATTTATATCAAAGGATTTAACAGCTCTGTTAGATTAACCCTGAGTAATGAATTCTTGGGTAATAAAGTCCCTCAAACTTTTAAAGGACTCAACTTTGCTGAGGTGTGAATCTCTCTGGTGGAGCTTTAATGATCAGACCCTGAGCAGAATACCATTCTGGGTAAGTCAAACCTGCATCCACACAGTCAGCAATTGATTCCTCACCTTCTCTTCTGTTGACCTTAGCAAAGACCGGCCCATGGCTGCTGCTCAGCTGGGAGGAGCTTCTGAAAGATGATGGTGGCAGGTTGGTTACCAGTGGGCGGTCACATGTCTCTGTCAGCCAATCGCAAAGCAGAAAAGAAAGGGATCAACGTTTGCAGTCGTTTGCAGACAAGAAAGTCTCACCTCCAACAGTGCCTCTCTCTTTATCTGACAGGTAGCAGTGATCCAGATCAACAGGTGGATCCAGGAAATACTTATTGGTTATGTTGTTCCTCTGGGCTCTCTGCAGCTCTAGTTTCATTACATTGTTGATTAAAATCCAGATGATAAGAAGTGAGGAAGTTTTCTTCCAATTGAAAGGTTAAACTTTATGCTCCCTTCAGCAGGCAATTGTGGTGAGGCAGATAATGGTTCACTCAGAGAAGGGACAACATTAAAACGACGAGGTTTCAGTGGGAGTGAGTGGGAGTTTCTCATTCACATTGAGGCATACGAGGATACAGACAACAAATATTTTGACTAAGGCAAATACACACACATTACGCTGATGAGATCAGGCATTACAAAACAAAATAAAGGACAAAGGAAGTTTAATGTTACAACATTTCAGAGCATTTGATTCATGCTGTTTACAAGTCTTTTTCTGTGTAGTCTAAATCTGATAATCTGAAAATTGACCGCTGTTGTGAAGGGAACACAATAATGTTTTGATTCTGCTTGTTTTGTTGATTGGGTGAAATTTAAGACTTGCTTTAATCAATCTGAATGAAGGAGAACAAACCAGCTCACCATCCTATTAGGATTCCTGTCTTTTGTGTGGCTTTTAAAGGCTTTTTATTTTCCTCAGAGATTCAAAGACAACACAGAAAAGCACATGGAGACTCCTGATTTATGTGCCAGTCGAGATCTCAGTCAATAGTTTAAGAAAGGCAAAATACACAGAAGCAATGTTGACCATTATTACTGTAGTAAGTCGAACTGTAGTAGTGCAGTAATAGTAAGAGGAGATCATTTTTTTCCCAGAATGTTCTCCAGAATCATTGATTATTAACTAATTATCTGATGTGCAAATATCTGCATGATAACTGCATAAAGTAAAATCTCATTTTTAATGGATTTTGTTTTCCAGCGCTGAGGGGACAGCTTGATTGTATTATTCACGACACATTTGAACACACTGTCGTGTCTCAGTGCTCCGACAACAAGGCTTCAGTTGAGATTACTTTGTCAACATTATTGGACTTCATCTCAAACACAGAGGGATTTTCATTACCTGAGACTATAAACCACAGGCCGTTGACAGTTTTGAGTAACCTGTCATACCCACGAAAGTCTGCGCGGCCTTACTCTGCTCTTCTCTACAGGCACATCGGACCTTTGCTGTGCATTTCCTTTGGCATTAAGGTCAGTTAGGGTTTTTTCAGACAGGAGGGAATGTGAAGGAAAGTCATCGTTTTGTGTGGTAGCACTCAATAATAGAACTAGCACTGCAGTACAGCCTCCTCTGCTCACCCTTAAGATATTTATTAGTTGCTGTGTCAGATGCAAAATTTAAAAACCTTTCCAGGCTTTTTCAAAACCGTTACATAACTGTTTAAGTGACTGATTTACAATTAAACTGCACAGAGGCTTTATTGTTTGGAAAACAACCAACTACAATACATGGATGAACATGGAGTGAGCATGCCTTTATCTTCCCCTGTTTAGGCTTTATGTTAAGCTATGGATTTCTACTGGCTTTAGAGCCAATACTAAGCAGTTCCTACACATATTAGGCTGAAGTTGCAGAATGGAGCAGCTTAACATGTGGTTTGGTTCGCTCTTCGACTTAAGCTTTTGTGCTTTTGTGAGGCAACACAATGCCTGGCTTGCCTGCTGTGTCTGCAGTTGCTTAGTTATATTTGGACAATAGCTTTCTCTAAGAGGGGCGGACAGTCAATAATAGCAAGCAGGTATCGTCCAACTTTACGTGCTGGATGACAATCTGACAGAGTCATATTCGTTGGGATTTTATTGAGTCACTGTGTCTGTTCAAACGGGCATTTGCGATCTATCAGTGTCCACTGCCGTTCTGAATGAGGAAACGGCCCACACACATGTTGCAGGTCCCTAACAACCGTTTGTAATGCTGCTGTTACTCCATCACCACCCACCCCAGGCCTGAGGCTGACAGGGGCAGAGAGCAAGCGAAAGGTAATAGCAGAGCACTGACTGCAAAATGCAGATGAATTAGTGTAGAGAGGTGAAATGAGCAATGCAAAACCTCAGTGAATAACATGTCAGGAGAGTTTGGCCTTGGCTAGGGAAATCTGGGGGAAAGACAATGAACAGAAGAGCTTGAGTTTCCTCAGAGGAGTAGTGACATTTAAAAGATGACGGTGGAAAAAAAGGAGCAGCACAAAAACAGAAAGTGGAGAGAAAAATGTAGGTAAAAGGCTACTTGTCAGCCACTGACCGAGGCTTTGTCAGACATGTATACATGGAATTACAAGTCATTTCTAAAATGGAGCTACAAGGACTCCACGGTCACTAAAGTCTTGGCAGAAGGCTAAATTGGCACAATAAGATAATGACAGCGCTCGCTGAAGTCTCAGCAGTAGAAATGTGAACTCCTGGAATTTAGTTTTGTTGAATGCAGTCAGACAAATAAGACTGATTAACATGGCTGATGCTTTCAGCACAGAGACATCTATTCCTCATTCCAATACTGTACGTTATCTCGACACATAATAATCTGGATTTTTTATGTTGCAAATACTTTTTGATAACAAATGATATGAATGTGAATATGTTTTGATCTACAGAGTGATGGAACTGAAATAACTGTATAAATATAACAACCAAGATTCTAGATGTTGTGGATCAGTGTGACAGACACACAATGACTTAAAAGGGCCAAACCACAGAAATCCACCTTCACTAAATCAAGATTTCTGTCTCGTACTGTGCCAATCTCACAACATAATCTCCATACACAGGGTGAAATGACTTTAATGCTGCATATGAGGCCTTGTTTTCTCAGTGTTTCCACATGCCTCATCAAACAGGTCATCATAAACTTGTCTAGAAAGGTTCGGGTTAATTGTGCAAGAAATACGATTTTTTTGTCATTTTCATTGGAATTGCTTTCATAGTTGTTGTAATGACAGAAAAGAGTCACATATATGCCAATCTTTTTAACTTAGTCTTTGTTTATGTTTTTATTTATTTATTTTTAACACCATCATGGCTCGCAGCTCTGCTGGACTGCTGGTTTCTGAAGGCTTTCATCATCTTTGTATTTTCTGTCACCTTAAAGTCTTTTGCTGAGTCACCTACAACCATTATTTATTCTGTGACTCTGGAAGTCAGACTCATAGATTGCCTGGTAAAGCAGTGTGGCTGAAGCTAATGCGAGTCCTGTACTTTGGCTGCAGGCTGGAGCCTGACAGTCTGCTGCTTAACTCAGGCACTCTGCTGCCGGCTGACTGTTAACAATGAAGGAAATATTTGTTCTTCATCTCCAACCTTTCTCCAGTCTGTGGGTGACACACCACACGTAAATCCAACAGTAATTCTGCTGACGCTCGCCTTCTTATCCCTCCCTTATTCGAAAATGACTTGACATTTATAGTCGACACGCAGGTAAACTCCCACATGACTGCCTGTAAAATTGTATGAAAACAATGCTGTAACGTCCTCTGTGCTAACTACAGTAGCATGTGGCTCCACAGGATCTCATCAGCAGAGTTAAACAGTGAAAAGATGACTGCACAGCAACAAAGCAGCAATTAAAACATTTATCTGGAGTCCACAGCGTTTAACCCTCATCGTATTAGCACACATGCTGAGTGCTGAGGCCAGCAACAAAAACATGAATGCCAACATAAAAGTAATGAGAGAGGAGACAATAATAAGATAATGAAATATGTCAGCGTGATGCAGATTTGGGAGAATTGCTGCAGGTTACATCACTTCTACTAATGGACCCAGGGGGAGATGAGTGGAGCATATGATGAGTATTTCATTAACAGATTATATTTGCATTTCAAAATAATGACAGGAAATAGCATACTTTCCTTTGAAGACATTTTCTTTTTGGGAAGACATTAAGTTACTTTGTCAAAAGAAAAAAAACATGCTCGCCTGAGTTTACTGTTCTTGTGGGTTGGGAAGAACTGATGTTTCTGCAACATCCATCCAGCCACTATTTTACCCACTTTGTACACAACAGGACAGGTTGCCAGTCCATCACAGGGCACACAATTTAGTGTCTCCAGCTGTGTCCGACATGGACTACAAATCAAGGGTTTGGACTGTGAGGGAAACCACATAAAACCCACACAGACACTAGCAGAACATGCAGACAGAAAAACCAACAATGCTAACAGAACATGAACCAAGGATCTTGTTGTTGTGGGCCGACAGGTCAACAAACTGTCAAACGTGATCTAAAAAAAGTTTTGTGCATGAATAGAATAGAATAGAGAAGAATAGAACAATGTGGGTAAATTATCACGTCTTCTAACTTTAAAAGCATGCTGTTATTGACCACACATGTTACGAAACATTAAAACACAATTGTTCAAGGCAATTTTGAAGGACACTGTCTCATGTGTAAAAGAACATCCTTCAGGTTTCACATTGGATGACTACCTTGACATGCCCGTGACTCTTATTTTGTTAAAGCTAGTGAATTGTGTGCAAGGACAGCGTTTCCTTGGGTAAGATTCTCCAGCTGAAAAACTACCATCCTCCCCAAGGCCTCTTCACCAGCTATCCAAACTTAAATAAAGCCCTCGTGCTGGTGAGAGAATTCTTTTTACAGCCTGGCTGTTCTTTTTGCAGTTTTTTTATTTGCTGTTGGTTAAACTTAGTAAAAGACCTACATTACAGGGACACTTTTTTTTTTGCATGCCTGCAGAATATCACAATGGGGTTATGACCAAAACTAGAGGAGTAGATGGTGTTTGGAGTGTGCTGAGCATTCGGAACAGTGTCATTCTTGAAGAAATGGTGAAGGAGGTCATAATAGTGTCACTACGTGATTGAGCGCTGATGATTGCTTATTATTTCAAGAGGCTTTTGAACAGCCCACTCCCACTGCTCCACTCCAGTCATCCTGCCAACTGATATGAATACTGTGCTACCAAGCCTGTCATTAAACAGGGAAGGGGAAGGTCAAAGCAGCAGCAGGTTAGACATTTATTAAATGTGTTCATAACTAATCTGATGTTCATTTGCTGTTTAATTGATTGAGACGGGAACAGCAACGAGGGATATGTTGCACAGCAGTAGCACGATAGCAGGCTCCACCATACTGGACTATAGATAGAGCAACTGAGAAGGTTAATACAGCTTCAATTTCACATGTGCTGATCTTAGAACTAAGAGTAAAAACAAAAATGCACCAAAGATTACATAAATGGCAAGAGCTGTGTAAAAGTCATCTTTCTCTTCTGCAAAGTTTTGTCGAATTGGTCTGAGTCCAGGCTGAGTCCATATTTTGACCTAGTGCTGAACCAGGTGAAACCCTTGCTTGTGATTTACCGAGCCTTTCAGATGCTCCTTTCACGGCCAGTCATGATCCAATCACCTGTTCACCAGGTGAACCAGTGAACCTGATTACTTATGGATAACAAGGTTTTCTAAGCTTTAAAGAACGTTCCCGGGCTTTTGTTGCCCCTGTCCTATCTTCTTCATAGTTCAAACTTCAAAAAACAAACTATTGAATCGTAGCTATCGGAGCGATGCTATGATTAACTTTTGCTCACTGATCCGACACATAGCCAACAAACAAAAATTGCTTTACTCATGTCAGTTTGCAGGTCATGTAGTTATTAAGCTCCAGTACATTAAACAGGATGTTAACAAACCTTTGAGTGTCTTGGTCGTTTATATGCTGGCGTTGCCCTTGTTCTTCAGGATAACTACAAGCACAGTGTTTGCCCAGGGCATGTACGCAACACTGAGTTTTATTTACTACTGCTACTGCTGCTCCACAGCCAGAAAGTTGGATGGAGTTGCATGTCCTTCCTGTGTGAGTGGGTCTTCTCTAGGTACTCCAGTTTAGTTTATGTTTAGGTTTTGGCTTGGCCATCATCATGGCTTTGCAGTATGATAGTGAGCACAGTGACAATGCACTCTTCAATTTCTCCAGTCTCCAATGCATAACCCTTATTAACTAATTCAGTTGTAAGCATATGTGTATCTCAATATAAACATCCGCATTTAACAGAGACAGTCTGAGCTTCTTCAAAGCAGAATACAGAGGTCAGTGTATTCCTTCTTTTGGCGACTGCTATAACTGAATTGGTTTATTAACTTTCCTTATAAAAGAGGTAGTGGCCTGAACTTACCAAGTGCAAACATTCAATTACAGATAGCAGACTGTAGATGCTGCTACACATTTGGTTTGTTATCAGTTTTATTCAAACAACTAAAGCCAGAGAAATTAGATAAATTAATGTACAACAGCCTAATTAGTATAATATTGGAGGCAGTTTTTCTTCCCTGACAGACCATTAAACAAAATGATGGCTTTGAGAAAAATTGGCCGTGCATTTTAAATGAAAATAGTTATTCGTAGTTATAGTTCATAACCATTCTGCTGATCATGATAATGGTCTTGGAGAAAATGACCAGTTTGAAAATGAAACACTTCTTTTATATAACCATAGGGTTTTCTTTGGAGAAATTGTGTTGAAAAATCATTTTGCACTGATGCCACCCCGCTGGCAGAAAAGCAAGCTTGCGATACCCTGGAAGACTTTTTTCCTGCTTTTTTTTCCCTGAAACTTGTGTTGTTGTGGACCACAGAGCTGTGTGAAGGTGAGATGAGGGGAGTCAGGCGAATTAATCTGACATCTCACACACACACACACACACACACACACACATAAAAAAGAAAAAGAAAACTCAGTGATGGGTGAAATGAGAGAGGGAGTTGGGAGTGTCAATGCATGGCTTAAAGACGGTCAACTACAATGAATGTCCACACAGTGCACTGAACCAAACTCTTCCACTTCTTCTCATTTTTCTATGTGCTTCTCTGATTTTTAACATCGACCAACTCTTGTTCTTCTTCTTCTTTTGCCCTTTTAATCCGTTTTCTCCCTATTACACTAATAGAAATAAATGTTTCCATCCTCCTGTGCGTTTGCCCTACTTCAAATGTTTGGTTTAGGCTCAGCTTTATCTACTCTTTGTCCATCTGTGTCCTTCACCTTGAATGCATAATGGACAATGGCCACATTTAAAATCTACTGAGGGATTGCATCTGTCTCTTTCAGTTTAAAAATGAAAGTCCTTCAAGGTTTTGGCATGTGAGAATCTAAAAACGTGCTGGATACAATCACCATCACAACATTTTATGAGATATTACCCACTGGAGGGATCAGAGTCAGAGCTCCTCAGATCTGCCTGGCTAAAAAAGATAATCAGTCATTTAAAGATGATAAGTAATAAATAGGTTTGACTGCCTTGCCAACTTCCAGGCATTGGTTTCTAGGAATAACATCTAACCTCCCGGACTGGGGGAAACAAGAGATGAGAAAATAAGACCTTCAGGAAAATTTGGAGGGCTGAAACGTGGAAACATGTACAAACAGCAACACTATGAAAAGTAAATGAAAGAGAAAAACACAAAGACAGTGGATCCCATAGGATCATTTCAAAAACAAACCAACTCGATTTTATAAACAAAGAATGGAGCCCAGAAGCAGAACAGAGGTAAAGACTTCTGAGCTGAACTTTGTTATTATGTGGCTGCTTGTACCTCAGGTGCTTTCACACACTGTACTGTATTTACTGGGGAAAAAGTACAAGGCAATTCATCTCTTGAGAACTTGACAGCTAAATTTACCAATGTCACTGTCTAATACCACATAGACCTAAAAAGAAAAAAATCTTAAAACACTGTGCAAAAACAAAAATAAAGAGACAGTTTGCTGGTTCTCTTTCAAATAAGTTGAGACAGGGGCAAGGAAACACTGGGAAAGTTGCTGAAAGCTCCTGTTTGAAACAACCCAAAGGTTCAATGGTAGCAGCTCACACAGGAGCACCATGACTGGATAGATGTCACTGCATGGGATTAGCCAAATTGTAAAATAGGAGAGAACACAATTTGTTTTCAAATTCTCACCCATTTAGCTTTACCATTGCAGAATATGTGTGCAGCACTAAGCATGCACTTAACATGACAGGACATGAAGGACAATTGGGTAAAGGCAAGTAATTCACCTTGTTCATTGCAGGACACACATACCATCCACACACACATACACACTCTCTCACAGTTTTAAATATCTGATCAACTTAAACCTGCATGTTTTTTGGACCGAGGGAGGGAACCAAAGTGCCCTGAAAAAAGGTAAACATATGTAAACTCTGCACAGAGAGGCCCTCAGTCTGATCGGGAGTCAAACCCAGTAACTTCTTGCTGTGAGGCAAAAGTGCTAAATACTTAATAACATAGTATCCACTTGCTAAACAATTATTGTATGAACCTATTCATCACCAAGAGCCATGTCTCAGAAACTGCAGGAAAGTTTCAGCTGTCACTAATTCTTTGTGCGCCACTCGGAGCAGGGAGAGATCGACACGGAAAGGTGATGAACTCATATTAGCTAATAGCTGATGCCCACAGTTTCCATCTTCCTCCTGCATCAGAGAGTGACAGTGAGTAGTGACCTCAGCAGATTGTGGCTGATTCTTGGACCGATAACAAGTCATCTGATATAATGACAGCGGCATTTGATGAATGGGTCTGTTTTTAGGGAGGCAGACATTCAGTGGGGAGTCGGCCTTGGGCAAACATAAAATCCCATAGGTCACAAAGGCAGATGGATGGACTGCAGTTCTCTGTCACTTTTATCGCT
Organism: Karalla daura; assembly: GCA_029224185.1. Taxonomy (NCBI): domain Eukaryota; kingdom Metazoa; phylum Chordata; class Actinopteri; order Chaetodontiformes; family Leiognathidae; genus Karalla; species Karalla daura. Next base: position 7,414,630 of record CM055194.1, read on the forward strand.
TAACTACTTGTCCCTGGATTAATAAATCTAGATTCATGACTGGCAGCTCCGGGCTCACACCACCAGCCATTGGCGCTGTAACCTTGACTCAATCAGGACCTTCTCATGACTCCACTTCTACTGAACACATTTTCATAAATGACACTAAAGAAGAGAATTTAGGGTAATTCATCTTGCACTACTTTCCTTATTTCCGCTTTCCTGATAGTAGTTTTCTGAGACTCCACCATCTCATGAAGAACAAAGGACATTGGGGTGTGCAGAAAAATGTCTCACACATTCTCATGAAATTGATTTTATTCAGAGGTTTATGTTCTCTCAGTGCAAACCACAGGCTCATTGAAAAGTAATAAATTCTGATGAGACAGGCTGTTCGCATATGAAGCAGGGAGCTGGGCCTAAATTTAAATCAACTCCTCTCCAAGCATATTTCTTCCCAACTTATTCTCTGTCTGGCTGTGGACGGCTGGAGATGAATTTCCCATAGTCGGAGAAAATAACAGCACCTTAATATTCCCCCCTGAGCCTGAGCTAGTTAAACAATCAAACACATCTAAAAACCCATAGTCCAAGCAACCTGAGAGATGACCCGCTCCTAGAGGTTACTCCACTGAACTGCACAGCTGCAACAATCAAAACTGAAACAAAATTGTGTTTTCTGTTATATTTTAGAGAAATCTAAATGTGTCTGCCTGCACACAGTTGGTTTGGTGGAAGGCGGGGGCTACAGTTTTGAAATGCACTGACAAGCAGAATGTTTTGTCATATTAATATGAAGGTTTGTTTGATTTCACATCTGAAACTGTTCACCTTGCTTTGTGTAGTGTCTGCAACACATTCTGCATTGTGAGCAATCGAACTTTTATAGAAACAATATTTTGTACCTTGAGGCTTGATTTTAGGATTAAATTTAGAATTGAGTTTACATTTATTTTGGCTGATAGTACTGGGACTGTGCGTGTTGCATTGTTTAACAATGTCTTTCTCTGAAGCATAATAAGCTCTTAACACATTTACTCAGGTAACATTTCACTTGTGCTTTCCAAATGTTCAACACAGATAGAAGCACATTTTCCTTTAGATGTCATTTAACTGCTGATGAACTATTTCCTTCTGGGTCTGCAAAAGTTGGTTCAGGTATTTTTAGTGGCGGTAGCAGTGGTAGTTTTGGCTGAATTATGCAGCATGAAAAGAGTCTCTTAGCATATCAGAAATCAAATCAAAGGCACCCTCACTTAAAGTCAGGGTGCAAAGCTGACCGCAACAGAAAGGTAGGAGATGCAATGAATATTTAAACATGGGAATGCACACTTGCAAACAGCCTCTCGTGAGAGCTGCTCTTAGTGTTGCACCTGCAGTATTTCTACGTTATGCACAGTTACAGAAATAGATGTAACTTATGAGAACTGGCAGGACAAGCTCAAACACGTTCTGCTCTTGCACCCTCCCACAACACTGTGATGTACAAAGTGACCGTAAGTGTCGGCATGACAGTTCGAAGGTGTCACAGAAACTGTGAGAAAACATCTGGTTTGAGGGATGTTCAACTATCCACCAGTGATGAGCCATGCACTGACCGCTCACTATAAATATAGAGGTGTGGGAGCATTAGTGTCTGATAGAGAGCAGGAGAGAAAGAGAGAGAGAGAGGGAGATACAGTACATTAAGAGGGTAAGTATTGCTGAGGATGATTGATGTGACAATGACAGAAACCTTTTGTCCTCATGTAGCAAACAGGATGAATGATACGGTCGTTCTTTACCGAGCGGGAACCTTTTCATTGCCTGGGAAGCATAATCTGGACAAAAGACAGCTCATTAAGTGGATGATAAAGGCTCTGACTGAAAGACTGCGCGCTACAGAGCCAAGTGTGTGTAGCACAGTGGGGAGATGCAGTAAAAAGTGGAGGTTTGACTTTAGTCTGCTGGCACTGTGCTCCATGCACCTGTGCTGATTGCTGTACCTGAACCATCACAGAGCGTCAACCCATTTAATCTGGAGGGTCAGATTCATTCCACACCTTCAATAAGTTTCTTCATTTTATGGTTATTGTCTTCCAAAACAATCAATCCAGTTGAGCAACCACAGAGGCTATTAATGCATGTGGGAAAAGCTTCAGATCCATTGGACCAGTTAGCGATTTTCCTTGTCAGTGTCCCTACAGGGATGTGATGCAAAAGGACGCCATTATTTACAGCAGCAGCTCAAGAACGTCTATAGGGTGAGAAGATGAGAGGAGGGTCACTACATTCTACTGAAGCATCTATCTATCTATCTATCTATCTATCTATCTATCTATCTATCTATCTATCTATCTATCTATCTATCTATCTATCTATCTATCTATCTATCTATGTCTGTCTGTCTTGCAGTCTAAAGTCTCATGTCTTTGAATAACTTTTCTCTACTTCCTTTCGCCTCGGTCGGCATCTCTTTGCCTGAGTGCCCACTTTTTTGGGCTCTTCTAACAGAGCATGAAGCCGGAGCCGAGGCAGCAGCAGTGGCATCCTCCTGTGCAGCTCCCTCTCGTTCGTGCGGACAGACCACCGTCCCCCTCCCTCTCCTTTTACTCTCTGGAGAAAACATCAAATGCCGCGAATGCTAAAATAAGAACACAACTTGTGGGATTCGCCGTGTCTCTTAAAACTTGACAAGCCGTAAATCTCGGGAGGACGTGTGCTTCCTTTCAACAGCCAGCCCCTGCGGTGGTCTGATCAGACCCAGCCAAGTGTTTAATTCACCGAAATCACGGAATAAACTGCGTGAGCTGCAGCCTTGCCTCTTCCAAATGTGGAGAAAGAAACCGACTCCTTTCCCTGCTTTCTTTTCCCTGACATGCTGCGTGGAGTTATATTCATGGAGGAGTTGTTGAGGAGTTGGCCAGAGATGGAAACAATCAGTCGATTAATCAATAGCTCAGCTGTTTTAATCACTCTTCTCAAACTAAAACTGCATTTTAAACTGCCCCCACCCCTCAGTTTTTCATATTTTATAGATTGCATGATTAATTCATGAATCTAGGAAATAATCTCCCGATTAATCAACAATGAAATCCCTAATTGCAGTCCAAGACTAAGGTCAGGATTCTAATCAGCGGCGATATTTAAAGATAATTGAAGTATCTTCCATCTTAATTAAACTGTCCCTTGCAATGTTTGGCCAATTTACATGCTGCCACCGGCTCTTTCATGAAGACGAAACACTTTTCTATTTCTCTCTTAATGAGGCGGCTCCGTCCATTCCATCATCATAGTGGAGGCAAAAGTTGACGAGACCACGCAGAGTGAGATGAGACACAGTGAGCGCATGTGGGGTCACATCAGAGTCTCAGATGGTAAAGGCGCTCACCTTCTGCTGCTGTCCCGCAGGAGCCGAGCAGCAGCGCAGCCAGCAGCGCAGTAATCCCAGCGGCTCCTCCGCTCCCCGCAGACATGTTGCAGAGTATAATCCCGCCCGGCAGGTGGGATGACAGTCCGTCCCTTGTCCTCCCCCCTGCTCCTCTCCTCTCCTCCTGTTGGTGGCTGCGCTCCTCCGGCTGTGGAGGATGCTCTCACGCCGCCTGCGCTCCGTCAAGTGATGGAGAGGGAAACAGGAGGGTGGGCTTTTTACAGGACTGCTGCTGCTGCTGCTGCTGCGGGTCCACCGCCTCCCCCACTCCGGAGGAAGAAGAGGAGAAGGAAAGAAAGAGAGGAAGAGTTCCTGGAGGTATAGTCCCTTGCAGGACAGCTTTTAGCTGTGGGCAAGATGCGCGTCTGAGCGTCTCCACGCAAACCAGGTCTGTCATGGGGCCAGGACCAGGGCCATCTGAACCCTGATTAAAAACAGGATCACTTTTCATGCCCTCTTTGGTGTGTTTTTCCATTTCAAATCACGTCAATTTATTTATAAAGCCCATTTTAAAAACACCAGAATATGGCCCAAAGTGCTTTACATCTGTTAAAGATAAATGAACAAGATTCAAAAACATACATTAATATATTTATTACCCCTCCAGCAAATGAGTGGATGGTGTGTGTGCCTTGCAATGGACTGGTAATATGTCCAGGATGCCTTCCCCGGCGGAGCTGAGCCCAACAGACCCCTGTGACACTAACAGAGTACAAAGCGAGTGAGTTGATGGATAAAGAAGTATTCCCTTCGCCACACAACATGGAAATTTGAGGAGTTACAGGTGCCACAAAGCATTTGGGGTGAGGTGCCTTGCTCAGGGGCACTTCAGCTGTGGGCTTGAACCTATGAACCTTGGTGTCCAAAATCCAGGTCAAAATCTATTCTACTGTCAATAGTGGTGAAGGTTTAAACTGAGCTAAACGTAAGATCATAAAACAACACTCAGTCACTCATGTCACATTTTGTTTCTAGGCACACAAAGGGAACTGAGAGGAGATGTGGTGAAGATGACCGGAGGGATCTGGTTGCAAGATATGTGACATATATGGTAGGTGTAGACAAATGATAAAATTATAAAACTGATTCTGACTTTCACTGGCTTCTGTGTCTCTTTGCCTTGCTGTCTCTGCATAGCCGTTGAGTGCTTTTGCTGCAGTTTGTGGTGATTTTCCATCTCTTAGCAGTCATTTAGTTCAGCACCTGCAGTACAAGGCACTAGGCTGCTATTTTTGCAGCCCATCAGCTACATCAGCCCCAGTGCTGATCAGCTGTTTGCTTTCACAGTAAAGCTTCATTTTTGATAATTAAGCAGATTTCAAAATGCTGTATAGGTTTGTCAGCACCTGATAGAGAGTTTTTACAATCCATGGAAACATATCCAGGTGTTAAAAAAGTTTCCACGTGTCCACACATTTCCATGAACAATGGACAGTCACCATCCCAGCTAATTCCTGTAATGGGCAGAGACAGTGTTTGGAGCTGAAACAGGCTGATTGATACTCGGTTGCATTGATGTATTAGTTAAGCAGTCACTCCAGTGGCTGCGCCTTCAACCCTGGCTTTAGTCAAGCCTGGAGGTTTATCCCTGGTCACAATTAATCCAACTTGCAAGAACTTGGACCAGGGAATGAGACAAAATGGAGAGACAGCCGACTGAGGGGCTTCCTCTCATTTGGGAATTGCCAGCTGCAGCTTCGTTACCCTCTGTGCTGTCTAAGACACTGATGTGACTCACAGTACTGCTCAGTGTTGTGTTTCACACTAATATTTGACTGACACTTTGGGTTCTTTGTGTAAGAATTGAAAGGTTTAATAGTGGGGTGAGGCTGCATAACTTGAGCAAGCATTGGCTCCCTTCTCTCCATTCTCTCAGTTCTCTGTGGTGACATCAAACAAGTTTGTCATCACTCAAATATTCAGGAAATCCATCAAGTAATTGTAAAATGTCAGTGTTATAAACATAAGACTACATACACATTATTACGTACATAGAATATTAAACAATTTGGTATGAACTAATTATTGCATTGAAATATAAAAACAAAAAACAAACCAAAAAAACCCAATATGGTCCCATAAAATACTTAAAGGCAGAGACAGCTTTGTGGTCATTTTGCATTACACTCTCAACGCACATCACATAACACAGTGAACATCCAATCAAATTCACTATAGCCAGTATGGGGTGAGGGAAGGGGACTGAATCATTGTTTGAGGACAGTACAAAGTGCCTAGGTTTGTTTGAAAGATTTCCCATTATTAACATATTTGCATTTAAATCAAATTCTATTTGATTTAAGATTAAAGGAAAGTTCTAAATCTTCACTCAAGATTTGAATACTATGATGCAAACCAACAGGTAATGACTGCATGGGGTCACACTCACAAAAAGATGGTGGAGAAAGTTTGACCAGATTTTTTTTGTCCATATCCATTTGGACAAGTGACACTAGTTCATGACCTCTGGTACCCACACAGAACAAACCTTCATAGTCTCTCATCATTTTATGTTTTGGATGACAGATTACATACTTACATATAATTACATACACATTCATTATTTTAGGAATGATCAGAAATATCAATAGAAGTAATAATCTGTTGTGGAAAGTGGTGAGTATCTCAGACAGAGCTCAGTAGTTCCAGTACACTGTATATTTTTCCTGAAATCTTCAGGGACAAAGCCTCAGCTTTTTGTGTTAAGTGTTTCTTATTACTTATACACTTCTTCTTTTACAGGAAATTCATACTGAAGTGGGAAGAAATCCCATGGAAGGATATAGAGAATGACCGCATTTGACCGTATAAAGACACCCAGCCAAAGAAACTGTCACCTCTGAGCCCATTGCACACTCAACCTGCTCTGAATATTTATCAAGACATCAGATTAATGAATAATCTAGTCCGACACATCATCCGTCATCCTGATGTCAATTAGAATATTTGGCAGAAAGTACCTGGACATTTTCATAATTATCCAAAGCATCCACTGACTAAGCCCTTGAATTTTATAACAAGATGCCTGTCAATCAATGAAATTTACATTTATTACCCTGGGTCACTCGCAGATCTGTACAAAGACAGCGCAAACTTTAGATGAGCAGCCACAAATGTCAGTCCACAAATACCCACAGAAACATACCATTGACCTTCAAACCAGGAAGAAACAACAGCAGGGACTCTGTTGTTCTGTGTTAAGGTCATCTGTGCGAGAGGCAGTGGTTTAGCCTTGGTGGTGTTCACCCACGCAACCTTTGATCCTTGCCATCCACTGAATGCTGTTTCTAACTAAGCTCATGTTTTGCACGATGCAAGAAGAGTCTCGTCAGGGCTTTCTTAAGAGGAGGCCACAAAGTGGGAAGGGGTTGGAGACACCCTCCAAGAAGAAGGAAAAAAGTGAGTATATACAGAGTGTGTGTCTCAACTTAACAGCAGAGGGCTGAGCTAGGTTACCTGAGCACTGGTGACTTGGTTAATTACACAAGGTGCATTACAAATCTACCAGCTATAAGATGGAAACAATGGAAACTGTAGGCACTGTGTAGGACTTCAAAAATCTATACCCTAAAGGATATAAGAGGCTCAGTAGACTCAATGCAAAGAAATCCCAAATTAATCATCACTATTAAAATAATAATCATCAACTATTAAAAACACACAGCGTAAATTTTGCTCTCAGCAGTTCATGCACCCACAGGAGTAAAAACAGTTGACCTTTGTGTTAGTGTTTGGGCAGCTGTGTTATTACCTTGTGAGAACATGAATAGGTCCAGACATCCCATCAGTCGTATGTATCATGCAGGATGGCCATAGGTCCTACGATGGTTTTGCATATATACGGTGGAGTTTACATTTAGGTGTTTTAAGGAATTCATCACAGTTTCTCCTCACCTGGAAAATCAGCATAATGTAAAGTTTCTACGATCATTAGCCCAATCATACAGGTGCACAGAGGCGGGCAAGGCTCCATTTCCTGCTCTACTGTACCTTGCAAATGAACACTAACAAGACCATAGCGCTGAGCCAGAGTGAGCAGCATGGCACCTGGTTCATTTCCCTGCTGATCCACTGCACTGCCAATGCTGATGAAGCTTCTGCATGATCATATTCAACAAAGCATGCACGGTGAGAAACGATAGCTGGCACCAGAAATGAACGGAGACACATGCTCATATGCAGTGCATATGCAGCAGGAGAAAATGCTGGGTGTTTTTCCATTTACTTGTTTATCAGAGAGTTTTACATTTGCATGTTAAAACAGTAGAAAAAAATAACTGAGATAAAAACTTTGCTTACCTGAGGCAGAAAAGTTGGTAAACCACTTAAAGCAAAGTGCATCAAGGAATTACTAAATTAATGATGAAATACCTGAAACGTGAATTTGACATTATTCCAGAGCAGACAAACCTGCCTGACAAAACATCAGATCCGTTTGGTGTGACAATCAAATGTTGATAAAATACAAACACATACACTAGCATAACTTGTATTGCACTAAAAAATGTGTACCACCATCAAAACTGAAGAAGCATTTTGGATGAGAGGCAAAACATCTTCAGGAACCTAACAGAAGTCCAGGTGCTTTTGTTTTTTATCACCTAAATACATTGCATATGGCAGGGAATAAGTAAAAGCTCCACTGCTTGTCTCTAAGACTCTGTGTCCACAGGGAACAGAGAGATCCTGTCGACAATTTGCAGCAAGTGGGGCCCAACAAAAACTCACTTTTCTCTACTTGCAAATGATGAGACTTGAGGTGACATGATGAAATGTATGATGATGTGAAGCCTCATGAGGTGAGGTGAGGTGAGATGATGTAAAGTGGGGGGACATGAGGTAACATGTTCCTAGGTAATAGACAAGTCATATGATGAGGTGAAGTGAGGTGACATGAAATTGACATGACATGATATGAGGTGGGATGATGTTTTGTGATTTGACATGGCATGAGGTAAAATTACACAACAATCAATAGCAAACCCAATAAAAACCTTCAAATCAGATCACCTTCTCATCACTTTTTTACAGGCTCAGTGGAGGAAGATAAAAAAAGAGCTTCAGCTGGTTTCCGGTCAATATTTCACACATTTATCCTGTTGAGAGAGATCTCACCAGCATGCTATTCAAAGACCCTGCACAACTGTTGTTTATCTCCAGAGGTCTGATTGCTACTTATGACTAAACAGTTGAACATCTTCATCGGTCTCTGGTGAATGTAACAATAAACCCTGACAAACAAAACCGTGCAGAGATTCAAAGCAAAGTAGTCATGAATGTTCTTTCCTTTTCAGTATCTGTCTTTATACCCCCCCCTTCTCTTAGCAGCTTTGGACCCTCAAGGACTTTTCTCTTCCGCTCCCTGAAAAACAGATGAGGTGGAGAAAAGCCGTCTGAAAATTCAAAGAGCAGCAGCTGCCTCTCTCAGTGTTACACTGTGTATGGCGACACAATTCCACCATCGCTGTGCCCTCCTTCTGTGAAAAGCAAAATTGGAAATTGCACCAGCGCTATTTGTCCTCTTGATTATCTTTTGCCATATCTGAAAGATCTGATGAAATTGCCTTCCAATCACACAAAATGTGAAACCTCTCTGCAGCGCAGGTCTGTGCAAAGTAATTTCTCCACACGTTGTGGAAATGCATTGTCTCATCTCAGCCTGCTGACTGGGGCACTGCCAAAGATGTCTATTGAATATTACCATGAAAATGTCCCCCATTCTTCTTTGAGTAGAAACACATTTTATTATGGTTAATATAGTTACCTCGAAGAGTTTTCATCATGAATATGCTCTCTGTGAATTCCACCTCAAGTGCACTTTTTTAAATTCAAAGGGGTACTTAGAAGGGAACTGGGAAGAGACCTGTATTAAAGTGAATTTAAAAAAAAAGTAGTATGCAAACATGTGAGCGGGCACTGCCTGTTCGCTCGACTGGTTCCCTCTTCTGTCAGATGACTGTGAAGCTTTGTCCTGCTGACAGCAGGCAGGATGAAGCTCAATCTGAAGGTGCAGATACGATAAGTAGTGCTGGGTTCATGTCAGATCCTTCTGTCTAAATGAACTCATTTGTGCTGGTCTCTGCGCCGCAGACCAGAGTTTTAGTCATGCTAACAGAGTGAGGCAGAGCTGTGCTAAAGAGGGAGTCAAACCCCAATGAGCAACAGCAGAGCACAGAAAGCTTCCTGCCTGAGTAATAAGTCCCAGTGAAGAATGCAAGAGGCTGGTGAGGTAGACACTTTTATCATTAAATATACTGCTGTTGCTGCCAAATGAAAAAAATATTGATACTTCTACAGTAATTGTTAAGTGTGGCTTCCTGTATTCAAGGGGGAAATGAGTGTTTCATATTTACTGTAACATAACATATAATATAATAATAAAGTATGGTAGGTCACTGAGCAGCAGTCCCAGAACTGGCAAAGGTTGAATAATTACAGCTCTCCCTGTTTCTCTCTCTCTCTCCCTCTCTTTTTGTCTGTCTCTCTCTCCCTCTCTTTCTCTGTTCCTCTCTCTCTTTCATTTAGAAGTTAAATGTACATTCCTCTGTGTAAAGATATCTATGAATTGAGAAAGATAGACACAGCTTAAGAGCTCTCAACTGCTCCTTACAGCTGCTTGCTATACACTGGTGTGTGTACAATATGATCAGGGCAATAATTTCTAACTGTCTTGTGTTTAACCTTTGAGAATGTTTTCCCTAAGACTTCTGCAAAGTTTTCACACGGTAATGTCTTCTATTACAGATCCGTTGGGGACAGAATCATATTGTTGTGTCAGATCGCATCAACTGTTTGTCTTTATTCCTTTCTTGCCTGCCGTTAGCACTAGTTAGTGTAAATGAGTCTCCATGGAGTCCGGGAAAATAACAGCCTCATTTATCCACACATGCACTTCACTTTAATATTGAAATATTTCCGCCCATTAATTATAAACAGATGCATGCTGACACGCGCACGCACGTACACATGCACATGCAACGCACGCACGTACATACACACACACACACACACACACACACACACACACACACACAGAAAACAGACCTATAATTGCATCAGGAACAGAATACTTTCACTTTATAATACTTAATACCTTTTTTCCTCTTTTCATTGTCAACCATTAATGCAGTGAAAATTGAAAACTGTAATTCAGATCAGTGAGTGAAAAAATGCCTGCTCCCTACTGGACAACACACATTTACTCACTCACTATGGTTGATTTTTTTTCCTTTCAGAATTACTTTTTCAGTTTCACCAACTTGTTAGTTTACATCCTCTTTGCACATGAGACAGGTTTCAGATTCACTTTTCACGAGTCATGGAAGCAGGCTAATGACCCTAGTGCATCGCTGAATGTTATTTCTACTGAGTGATTATCAATCAGAGCTTGCACCTCGGGTTGTCCTTCTACAGGCTGTCATCCCAATGAATAGCGACTAAAAAGCTTAACACTGTATATACATCTTGATGTTGACTGCTGGATGGATGGATGTTTCTGTATGATGTAGCTAGGCAAACGTAACAAATATGAATAAATATGGTAAATGACCAATAAAGGCAAAAGACCATTTCCGTTTGTTATCTGTTACTGTGATCCAACTAAGAATAGGATATAGATCTTCTCGTTTTTTCTAACTAAAGCATGTTACTTGCATGACTTAACATTACTAATGTGTCAAAGAAGCAGAAATGAACATATGTCTCCTTTAAGATATAGTTTTATACCATTTTCATTAGTCTATTTACGTATTTCTTTGTAGATAGATAGATAGCTAGCTAGCTAGCTAGCTAGCTAGCTAGCTAGCTAGATAGATAGATAGATAGATAGATAGATAGATAGATAGATAGATAGATAGATAGATAGATAGATAGATAGATAGATAGATCTTTACAAACTGAAATCGGATGAATGTGGTATGTCTGTGAAGGACATGGGGTCTGACAGGGAGAGAGGGAGAGAGAGAGACTTGAGAGGTCAACTAAAGAACATAGACAATGTGAAGGTGAAGTGACACACAAGAGAGTCGAGAAAGTGACAAACAAGCGGGAGACAAGAGTGGCGAAGGAGAAAAGCTTTCCAATGTCAACACCGAGCAGATAACAGCAGGGGGAGAAGCCCAGGACTGTATACAGGGTGATAGTGAAACTTGTAATACACAGCCACAGTGTGACACTGAGAGTGTAGAAGATTACGGAGATGAATAGAAGATTGAGGGACAGGGAAATAAATAGCTGCAGGAGGTACAACACAGAGCAAAAATTGATGAGAAAGTGCATCAAAAAAGAAAACCATGGGGTAAATTAAACCTACACATGGAAGGAAAAATATGAATCCATTAAAAAACACTGACATGCTGAGTGGAGCCATCGTCGAAAAAGAATCCTCCATTTTTCTCTGCCTCATAAAATGCATATTTGATAGATTCAAGGCAAAAGAAAAAAAGAAGTAAGAAGTAAGAGGTGTTTAAAAAGTTGTACACTGCAGTGAAGGAGCTCAAACCAACGTACCAATTAAAAAGAACACGGTTGGTAAAACAGGTACATCTTTGAGGATGCTTTGAAAAAACTGAGCCGAAGAAGAGTGGAAGACTGTACTGATGATCCCATCATGTGTTGTGCTCTGATTTTGTCAGGGCTGAGTGGGGTGAAGGCCAGAGGCTGTTCCCCTCTACCCGTTTCCCTCCAGCGTATGGAATTCAAATGGAAGCGGTTTCACACACAAAAGCGCCAGACGCGAAAAAGCGGCAACTCTACATTCAAAATCACTGTAAATGCCGCGATGACACGCACATTTCAATCACGGGACTTCCTTTCCAGAGCGCTCGTTAGCGGCAAGCCGCAGCTGAGCGCAACCGGGAAGTGGGTGAGCTGCTGTCTGTGGAAGATGTCTCAGCTGATTTTAATGGAAGATAATTGCGGCGGTTACCGCGTCGCAGCTGTAACCGTTCAGGCATTCCGCGGAATATCAGGGTCAGGTGGCAATGACATCCAATCAGAGGCGAGTCCAGCGTTACTTCACTGAGCAGGGAGGGAGGCAGGGAGATATGTGGAGAAGAAACTCGTCATGGTCGTGTCTGGACCCCCGGTCCGGTGCGACAATAAAGAAGAGGCTCGGGCAAAACTCAGCGAGGAGCAGTGACGCGCGGTCAGGAGAGGCAGAGCCTCACCTGTCATCATAGAAAAAATAAAATAAATAATAAACAAATAAATTAAATGGTTATATTTATCAAATGGTTTGAACTATGAACAAATTTCCCATTTAACTGTTTTTTTTTATTAAAAATCGCCGAATTTTCACAAACGCTGGGTAGAGACGCAGGGTGAGGCGGCAGCAAACTGAGCCTCACATCGAATTGCGCAATCCCTCCAAAACTGTGCTCTGCCATGCAATGGGAGCGTGTCACTGTCTCTTTCTGTATGCTGCCAGTCAAAATGTTTCAAACACTTTTAATATATGCCCTCTTGACTTTCCATAGTTTGGCTGATGCTGTGAATTCGTGTGCTCAGCTATCTTACAACAGCAGTGAAGGTCATTGGGTGCGGCAGGCAGTTCTCCTTCCTCGGGGTAGGGGGCGCTAGTGAGCCATGGGATTCCACTTGCGACCACTCGACTCGGTTGCAGAATAAGTAATAGTGACGAGTGATTTCAGACGCAGCCATCCTTTATTTACTCCTATCGTCGATTATAAAGGTGAGACAGTGATAGGGTTTGTATGGCATGGCTGCTGCTGCTCCTACTCCTGCTTCTGCTTTGACCAGTGGTATGTACTGTGCACTGATGGTTTGTGTTAAATTGTAGGGCAAATTTTATAACATATCATCAACTGCATATTGTGACTTTATTTTTATACAGGTGCTCGGAGAGGCAGGAGGAAGACGAGGAGGGTTAAGAAACTGATTGAAGAGCTCCTCGTCGAGAAGGCTCCAGGAGCCGCCTGCTCCCCAGCCACGTCCACCACTTGCCTGGGAAGAGGAGGAGAAGTTTCTCCTTAGCCTGCCTCCTTCCCTTCATAGGCTGCCACCCCAGCAAAGAGAACACGTCAAAGTCGTTGATAGAGACATACTGTACAATGTGGAGTAGCTGGGGTGGCAGCCTATGGAGGAAAGAAGCCAGGCTGATTTTATTTTTTTGTAGTTTGAGCCTGTTTTGTTTTTTGTTCTACTTGTATTTATTTTGGTTTATACATGCATTGTGTTGTATATGTACATATTATAATAGTATATACTATCAGATATAATGTATATATATTGTAATAATGCAGTATAATTGTATTTTTGTTTAAAAAACATTTCATTTTGACTACTGTTCCTCCTGTCATTCTTTCACATGGATTCTCTCAAGTGCACGTGTAGACTGGCTGGTTTCTAAATGATAGTTACAGTAAAGAAAACGTTTACTGGTGTAATCAATATAACAAAAATGATACATGCACAGTAACTGGTACATGCTTGCATACATAAATTGTGGTACTTATATTGCAGGATCATAACTCCACTTTTATTTTGGTGGCTCTTAAAAGAGCTGTTTGTGGGGTGCTTGTGCACTATATGCTGTGCTGCCATGGAGCCGCTCCCTCTGCAGAGAAGAAGGCTGTGAAGGTCTCCTGAACCCTGATGGCCTCTCTCGTAGAGTTGTTTGCTCTGACTCTTCCCAGGCCTGGCAGCGGTTCCATCTCACTCCCTGCAATGCTCGCCACAACTCCAGGTGCCCAGGCTGTCATCCGTATGAAGTTGTGGAGAAAGCAGGTTGCCTTCACACAGCTCTCCACCACTTCCTGATACACCTGAAGGACACGGTGGTACATCCTCCACTGAGAAAATCCTCTTTTCTCCTGGGAGGATGCGTCAAGGGAATGGCCTTCAACACCACATGCTTCCCTTCTAGAGCACCACAGCAGAGGAAAATTCCACCTCTCCAGAAAATGCAATGCAATGGACCTCCACTCATCTGCAGTGGGTACAGCCATAAATTCTGCCACCAGAAAACTGGTGCGACTCGAGCATCTTGAGCAGCGTGAATCGGTGGCCTTGGGCGATTTTTTGCATTTGCCACTTTTCAGTGTGAACGTAGATTTTGGGCTCTGACAAACACTGTGGTCATATCCTAAAACAAGGTAAATATGTACGTCCCACCAATATCCCACACAAAATACTTTTTGACCATAATTGAGGGTTATATTAAAATAACATATATAAACATCTATATAAACATCTAACTAATACATTCCTAGCATGTGCATTTTGAAGCCAAAATTTGTTAAATCAGAGAATACCATTCCTCACAAAGTCTATTTTGCAACCCAAGAGCACAAAGGTGGACCCCAAAAGATGTTTCCTCATGCCAAATAAATCTTCATAGAGAGCTTCCAGTGGTGGTAACATTTTTGTTTAACATCTCTCAGCATGGAAAATGGAAAAACCTGATGGAAAACTTGGGTTTAGTTTTAGACACTTCGTGCTGTTGAGGACAAGCACATGAGACTTCTGAGAATTCAAAGTCTTCACAGTGTGATATAGGTCATCCCTCTGATCCTGGATGCCAAAAGAAAGTCATCCAAAAAAGGACATGAAAGGGTGGAGGGAAGATCTGTACACTTGAAGAGAAGAGTGCATCCTCGAGGCCTGTGAGATCTACACCACACTTCACAGACCGGTTCGGATGTGCTGAAGCAGCGGAACAATGTGGACGCTGTATCGCTGAGGAAGAGCCCAGTCACACAAGCATGTGCACATCTGTTGTGAAACAGCCGAACAACAATGCATCCATCCATGAAATGCCTGAAGTGGTCCATGGAGAGTTTGTCTGACATGGCTGTGGAGGAGCATCGGGCAACAAACGTTTAGAACCACTGTGACGCACCTGTCATGGAAAAAGTGGATAGCGAGGGTGAGGTGGGGTTTGGGGTAAGCGATTCCAAATTCACTGGGGACTTTTGCTGACACGCACAGTTTGCATCAAGTTCAATTATCGCTTTTATCTATCTCCAGTTTGAGTGTGTGGGTATAGTTTCGGTTGGCTCATTTACATTTCAAACAGCTTTCTTACACTCGTTTTCTTTCAATTTCAGAGCGTTTTTTTGATATAAAATTAGTGAGAAGGGAATATTCATGGCTGAATATGTGAGCACAGTACATTTAACTCAAGGATTTCTAGCTGTTATGTGTCAGTTGCTCCTCTGTCTGAATATTGATAGGAAATGGAGGTTATTTCACCCCAGTGTCCTTTATGGTCGAGTTCAGCCGATATGAGCTGATGAAATTTCATATCATCTTATAATGATGGCCGTGCCTATCATCATAATTGGACCAGCTCAGGGGCAAATAGTGAGACTGTGTGGCTGTGCTGGACTGCTTCCAGGAGTAACTGTATGTACCTTCTGCAGTAGGAAAAAAAAGTATGTGTACACAGCGAAGCGTTCCTGTGTAAAGTTATCTTAACAAGAAGATAGCATCAAATAATCAACACTTTTTAAAAAATCCAGTGTGCTCATATTCTGCTCTAGCAGGTCACTTGGCAGGGTCAGGTGATAAGGGTGCAATTTGAGCTTCACTGGGCCGTGTGGCCTGTCCTGTGCCTGCTCCCGATATGATGCTTTAATTTCCTTCTAAATGAAATGAATCATTTTGCTTCGCAGCTGTTGGCATGCCGCTCTGCAATCTCCAAGTTCCCTGTTTTTTTTTTCCCCTCGTATGCTCTTAGTTATTTTTGCACGCCAAACGGGGCCGAGCAAGTGATCAATGCACTCTTCCTCTCACTTTCTATTCACAACATCTGCTGCTGGATTCTCTGAGCTTTTGGCAGGTCATTTGGCTGAAAAAATATTCAGTGTCTCCATTGCTGCATGCTCCTGGAAGAACCTCCACATCCCGTGTTGTATTATTCATCCATTTTCCAAACCTACTTACTCCTATTCAGGGTCACATGGTGCTTGAGGTCTATCCCAGCATGCATTGGATGGAGGGAGGAGTTGCACTGTTCATTCACCCAGTCCAAACCAAAGGCACACATACATACCTGTAGGCAACCCGTTATTATTATTTATCATTATCATTACATTATTGATGTCCAATAATCCAAATGTGAGCTGGCACTGGGCAGATGTAAAATATTCTGGCCTGTGAGGGATTTGTCAGCGGGCTGAGAGCTGCTTCATGTCTCTGCCCAGTCACCCCTGTAATGAAAACAAACACAGCCTCAAGGTGTTACTTATGAGGCCAGATTTATAAAGCAAGGTCAGACAAGAGACACGAAAACAACGGTCTATAAAAGTGATATCAGTATTCATGCTTCCTCTGGCTCATCCTTGAAACACTCTAATGTTGCAGGTTTACTCACACCATTCTTAAATTAACTCCCAGAAAAATATTGGTCTCCCTTGTTCTTTCTCCTGAAATCTATATATTATTGATCTATTTATTAAGGATTCATTATTTTAATTATTTGAATCAGTTTTGGATCATACAACAAGCTGCGTGAGGCGGACTGACAGAAACCTTTTTGGGCTAATATATAACAAAAACAAGAAATTTAATCTATAGCTCAATTTCACCAGGGCGAAAAAGAGCGAGAAATTAAATACACATAATTAAACAAAACAAACAGAAAAAAACTTTTGAATCCAGTTCATCTGTTTTCACACAGGGAAATTCAGTTTGTCTTTACTTGTGTTATCTTTGTCAAATATTTAAATTTGTTTGATTATCTGAAAACGTTAAATGTGACTTCCAAAGAAAAGAAAAAAAAGAAATCAGGAATGGAGAAAAACTGTTTTTCACACCACTGTTTCAACTCCTGCTCCGACCGAAGGCCTCTCTGTGTGTGGGCTTTCACGATCTCCCCATGTCTGTGTGGGATTTCCTTAAGGTTTCCTCCCACAGTCCAAAAACGCGTCAACTGGGGGACCGTAAGTTCCCCTTAGGCACTGTATGAGTGTGAATGGTATATCAGAGCACTGGGATGAACTGGCGACATAAGCACTATATCCTGCTTTTGCCCTGCAGTAAATGTGTGAGGAAAGGCTCCAGCAGACGCCTATGACACTGTTTAAGTCTAAAGCGGGTTAAGAAAACTGACAGATGGATTATCCATCATCAAATGTGAGCCCATTTGAGTGACAGCTACGCTGCTCTCTTTTAGCCACCCCACCACAGTTTAAGACCAAGCCACTATAGATATTTGCTGTACAGTGCCATCCAATCACTTCAAGAGCTCACGGGTGTCATGTCCATTGTCTCAAACAGTCCACAGACTCAGCAGCTAATATCACCAGCCCTATCAGGACCCTGTGGAGGGGTTGCTATTACAAAATCCCCCTGTAGAGTCTCTCGCTAAAAACCTCTTTCACTTGTCTCCCCAGATTGAAATAACAAGCGGTAACTACCGTTGTTTGACTGCCCTCGATGTGAATTGAGCGGTGTGTACCAGCTGGACACAGGACTCTGAATCCTTTACTCGTCCTCCAGAGACAGTTGATGGCGCCAACGATGGGCTTTAGGTTCTCACAGATGGTGGCATTCCTCCCACCTCGATGGTATTGATTAGGTCTTTAAGTGTGTTCTGTATACAACAGTGATAACTGTTGGCATGTTTTTACGCAATTGCGGAGGCAGAACATCCCCACAGGTGCTTCATTGACCTTGGCTTCACGGCAACTGAAAAGTGAGGGTTTAAACATGTAATTTTGGCTTTTTTCTTTTTAGACATTAATAATCCAAGGGTAAAATGTTTCTCATTATATCTAAAAATAGCATTTAATTTCACCATCTTAATTAAAAGATTGTTTCGAGGATATTAATCAGAGTCAAACCCGCATGTTGCTGAAAGACTCTGCTTGAGTCAAAATGAACATGATGAACAGAGGAGCAATTGCACATCCCACATATCATACAGTAATTAAATACTGGTGTCATGATGTTTCTAATCAGTGAGTCCTCTGCCATCGTTAAGCATGTAGTTGCACAGCTATACTGCAATCTACGCAGTATAATTATGCTTTACTTAAAGTGTCAAAAATTCCAAGGCTGCATATAGTTAATGCAAAGACACACAGCTCAAACACAACTCAAACATCAGTACCAATCATTTGCTAATTAGGTAAAAGGGGCTTTGTACAAATTAACCAATTACCCAGGGTCTGGCGATTATGCTGAGATAGCTACCCACTGGCTACAGCTTTGTAGCAGGTTAACCTTCAACAAAACGTTGATAAGTACAGTGTGCTGTGTTCAACTTGCTCTCACCCCTCGAGGCAACAGTCTAGTGTATGAAGCGGCCTCAGGTAGCACGGCGCATTGTAAGTAAGTGGAGAAAAGGCAGTCAGATATTCGGATGGATACACAAACAAACTCACACAAGCTGTCAGAGAGAGAGGTGTCTAGACAGAATTTAAGGGAGGATAAATATAGGTTCCCTATATCCTGTGCAGATGGAGGCTGACAAGGTTTGACATGAACCTTCAGGTGACACTGGCTCTGCAGGAACCTGCTCATTTGTCAGGCACAGCCCGAGCCTGAGCTTCATGGGCAAACCTGAAGAGAAAACACGGAGGACCTCAGCCCGCTGAGGGGTGGATTCTGTATTGCAGTGTGGTGCTCCTCTTCATGATAAGAATTCACCAGGATGCTGTGGATGGTTGCAAAGCTACAAAGTGAACATTTTTAGGGATTGACCAAATGACCTTTACTTGATTGTTTACCTCTTTGACCAATAAAATCTCACATTTTAAAGTTGCAGTGGCAACATTTCTGCAATAATTCCCCTGTTGCTATTCTGGATAATCAATAGAACAGAGAGTGAAGAGTTTGGCTTGAATTTAGTCTTTATTTTTTAAAAAAGAAAGATTGCCTTGATTGATTTGGATGAGTGTGCCTCAGTGGATTATCCAATAAAGGAAAGGAGTCTGGAAAGAGATCTTGCTGGAATTCCATTTGCTTACAGTGTTTTGGGTTAGTGACCAAAATCTCCTGAAGCAAGTTACCGTGCTGCTGTAGCGTGTGAAAACTTTGCAATTTTGCTGGATGGATCTGAGTTGACCGTAAAGAATATACTAATATCTTGGTGCACTGAATGTTTTCCACAGTTTTAGGGAGGCAGGAGTGTTTGTGAAATTGAAGCTAACTTGACATACCGCACCATCCTCCCAGTTCTCCAAAGGATTTCAACTGAGATTTACTGTAAAATCCCACTTCTGCCAGACGAAAAGATTTCTCTATACTGATGATCTCTCTATTCTGAAGTGATGGATGGTTCACTGCTGTTTACTCAGAGGGGAGGGAGAGAAAGCCAGACAGTCATACCTGCTTTTTTAAGGCCGTGCACTGCTGTGCACATTTGATTTTCAAAGACAGTCATCAGCACCACTGGGAGGAAGAAAGCAGATCGATCAGACATGGGAAATTGACTGTAATAAATTAAAACAGACTGCAGAAATCCTCTTGTAATTATAACTGTGTTCAATTAGCCTTAACATGATTGCTGAAGGGGCCGGTTACTTTGCGGTTCGAGCAGGAGGAGTTGGAGCGTGACGTTTGTTCCTGCTCTTAGATTAGAGTGGCGCATTTAACAACACCTCTCTACCAGCAGAAAGAATGCGGGGGCAGGATTTCTGAACCTTGAGTTGAGGGACTGTCCGTCACCAGAAAACCTGGATGTGTAGCCACTGAGCACGCCAGCTCCAGACGTGTGACTATTCAGATTCCAGCCCGCTGTGAGTGTTTCGCCCAGCTGACATTGATCTTTAGCGAGCGAGCACGACGAACACATGTACTGCGGCGCGGTTTGAGCGCTGAGGATGAAGTGGAGCTCGGCAGAAAGCCGCGGGGTGTGGGAGTGTTGTGGAGCGTGATATTAGAGCCAGTACTTCCCACCCAGAGGGCTACGAGCCGTAACGACCCACGGGCATCACTGGCCCGGCGGCTCTGACGGACGGGGCCTCTCAACCAGAACAAGGAGCAGAGAGAGACGGCAGAGAGTCTGAGGTGCTGTCCGAACAGCCAGCCCTCTTTATTAGGAATTCTCCTCGTGTGAAACTGCTCTGAATTTGCGACTTAAAGAGACCTGGAATGCTTGAATGAAGATTTTATCCTTGTTCTCTGTTATTGTAGAAGCTGTGGTGGCCGATGTTATAGTGCTTCTCTGCCCTTACTGCTTATCTGGCAACCACATGTAGGCTCTATGCTGATTATCTCTTTTGCTATGCCACTAACATGAATAATCACAGGACAAAGGAAATACTTTATGACACCATTCAGATGTGCTTTTTTTCATTTCAAAGGATGTTTATGATGATATGTCAGGATCTATCATACACCTCTAGCCAAGAATAGACTATCATTACTCAGAAAAGTCGAGAAAAATATGCTCTCAGTCAGCCTTTCACAGGCGTTTCAGAAGTGAGTAAGTGGTTAAATGTCACCCTGTCTAAAAAAAAAGAAAAAAAAGAAACAGGTTTACACTTTGCAGACTTTGCAGAAGTCTGAGATACATCAGACGGTTTAAAGAGGGGGGGGGGGCAAAGAGGAAACTTTGAGGTAGGTTGATTTGTCTCAGACTTTGACTCAGCCTCTCAGAAAATCATCTATGGGGTAACAGAAGCCAATATGCAGTAGCATTGACAGACTGAAATGTGTTTTTCTCATGACAAATTGACATAGACATGAACAGATTGATACAGGAATTAAGCCCAATGATGACCCTGAAACGACTTCAAACAACTCCCTTCAAAAACAAGAATAAAACAGTGCTCAGACAAGTGCTGGAGAACCTCTGTTTTGCTCATTATGGAGGTTTTGAAGCAGTTGCCTGTCCAAAGGTTTCTCTGTTTCAGAGGATCATGTTCCAACAGTTAGTTCTCATCATATACCTTTTCCTGTTTTAACATTAACAGAAGAACAAACCTTAATGTACAAGTGTGAATATTACTATTTTGAGATTTTTTCTGACCAGCAACTCCAAGCAAATTTGTTCTACTAGATGAGCCTTTTTTTCCACCTGTTGCAAAAATCATAAAAAAAACTGCACCAAGATAGTAGCATTCAAACAACCAACACATACTTTTGTTTTCCCCTGACTGCATTAAAATCTCTATGAGTTGAGGTGGTAAGCTGTGCATGTTACATGTGTCATTAACTGCTTCTGTAGTTTGAGTGACTGGACCCATAAAGGAAATCTTCTCCTTATCCCTGTGCATTTTTTAAACAATTAGCGCTCCCTAATAATGTTATTTCCTATTACCCCTTGGTAATAATAAAACCTCCAGTGTTCAGTTGCTTGTTATGCATTTAATGTTGCCCTGGGCCACACTCCGTTAGTCAGATCAGGCTCTCTGCTCAGAAGTGTAATTTATTTCCCTCCTCTGTCCTCTCCTGCTCACCCTCGTGTCCATGCCAATTTCTCCGCACTGCACCTGCCTGTTACAGCAGCTACTTTCTTCCATCTTTGTCACCCGCTGACAGATGAGTGCATGTGTGCTACTGAGAGACGGACTGAGAATGAACATACCCGAGAGTGGAAATGCAACAGGACGTTTGTTCCTTCAAAGGTTGCCTGTTTCAAACAGTCCCAAAGTGAGGATGCCATTTCATAGATCATCACTTTTTCCCCTCTTACCTGATTATATATAGAGTTGGCTTGATGTCTTGCCATTATTCTCACTGACGCGAAAACTCGTGTTTTTATGTTCCCTGCATCATCCCTTCCTGGTGTATGAGATGACATATGAAGCAGATTAAATGAAACCACAGATGATGAAACAGAGTACAACCGTGGGGAAGGACGGCCTTCTTAAGCCTTGACACCAAGCTCCTACTTGTCAAATCCTTTTCAGTGATTCCCCCCCCTCAGCATTAATCACACAAGACTGCTCCGCTGCAATCTAGAGCAACACTAATGCTCACATTTTGGCAGAACGTAGCACATGCCACCGGATGAAGCACCTCATTCCCCACAAATATTTCCCCTATGGCCGCAAAATGTCAGGCTACCATTTGCTGCTTTAGCTTCTCCGTGGTCACGCTGCAAATCCTCAGTGGCGATGTGATCGCAGACAAGCCATCACAGAGGAGTGAATCACTTTACGCTGTAATGAGATCCTCTTAAATAGCAGGAATATCTGCGTGTCTGGTCACTGGACTGTTTGAAATGTAAGCAGCTGATGTTCTCCTGCAGGAAATAAAATATGGAAGATGTTTATGAGTCTCCTGAACTGTGATGAACTTTGGATGTGATTTGTTGGCAATTGGGGAAACTAACTTGTTTGTGTATTGTTTGATAAAATGTCACTGCAATGTGAATAGCACTGTCACCTCGTGGCAAGAAGGCCCCCTGTTCAAATCCCCACTGTTTCCACAGTCCACAAAAACATTCTTGTTTGGGTCAATTGCAGAGTCTGAAATCACCCCCGGGTGTAAGTGTGAGAGTGAATGTGTGTGTCCTTGCAATGAACTGTCCTGTCCAGATGACCTGTTTGACCGATGTGTGCGACAGGCACCACCAGACCCCCACATCACATGACGAGCATGATCCCACCATTACGTGCACTTCATGGGGAGCGCAGCAGATTTGTGAGCCCGGGAAGAAGGGATTTCCTCCCAGCCAGCCGCGACAGAATTGTTGCCAGGGTTGTTGGCACCTTTAAACAAAAGAGACATTTTCCAGAGATGTTGCCACGAAGCGCATTGTGCTCTAAATTATTGTTGTTCCAGGCACAAACTTAAATCTTTGAGTCATAGGTTTGATCATAAAAACAAATACATACACAAAAAAATATCAAAAGCACAGTGGGACGAGGAAATTGATGTGACTGAGCTCAGGCTGGTGCGTCAGTCGGTTTAGCCATGAAGTGCATTTTATTATGAATGAAAGACCTAGTGAGGAAGTACGTCCAAACCGAAGACTGACATTCAGAGCTGTTTATTGATTGCAACGGTGAACCATTCTCTACATCATCTGTAGCCAGCCACTGACTGGCCTGGGCTGCCTTGGCAGCGAGTTTCTTTCTGGTTTTCTTTGCATATTTTGAACAATCCTCTATTAGCATAATGTCCTATTAATTCGGGGTCTGGTCATCGCTCTCTCTTATTTTCAGCTGACCCCACTTGAACTTTCTGGACCCCTTCTGAACTATGATGAGGGCTAATGTCGTAAATCTGCACGAGGCGTGTAATGTGCAGCTCTCACCCTCTCCCGCTGCAGAGGCGTGGAAATGGATAAATCTCTAGGCTCACAGAAGGACACGTACAGATCGTTTGGATGTATAGAGCTTTTATGGTTCATGGACATGTTCTTTATGGTACTGGGGGCAGGAAAAAAAAAACACTTCTACAGTCCTTTCACCAATTGAAGCCAAAGCTGTCTGACCCAGCTGCTACTTTCGAAATGGGCCTGAAACAGTGGCAGCGTTTCTTCATTTTCGTGCATGGTTGAGACAGTGTACGTCATATTTTTCCCGATGTCACCTTCAAATCTTTGCACGCTCTTTATCCCAGCACTGAAGTACTCTCATACCACTCTGGAGGCTAAGGACATGCTCCCTCTGATCAATCCATCATCACATTTCTTATTTGCTTCTGATTTTAAAGAGGATGGTTAGCAGCACGGGGTGACAGGGTCGGGAAAAAATGCCCAGTTGGAATCCAAGCTGGACCTTGGGCCTTTCTGTGTGGATAGTACATGTTCTCCTCCTTACGTGCACTAGAGACAGGCAACAGTAGACCCCAATGATAGCAACGGGTACAAAGCTGATAAGATAAGGGGCCGCTACAGAAACTGCAATTTCTTCAGAAATTCAGTTTGCTATAAAGCAAATATTTCAAGTATCTTATTAGTTCGGTCAGACTGTGCACTGAGCGAAACCCACAGTGCTCATGAAAGTCATAATTGGTTAAAAGAGGAGCAGGGGATACTCTCCTCACAGCAAGAACCTTGAGCCAACGAGGAAGGTCGGCTCACTGTCACATCTCTCCGTTCCTGATTATTCCAAGAAACTTCACCTCCTCTTCTGCCATCTTGTGTTCATTTCCAAAACTTGCTGAGGGGGGTCTATCAAGTGAGTAGCAATAAGGCAGGAAACGGTGAGAGTATTACAGCGATATAATGAAAAACGAAGTCAGAAACAGAGCCAGTTCAGACAGCATCACGTTCTGCTGTGCTCCTCACTTAATTGCAACTGCCGTCTTTGGATGAGACGCCAGCTGAGGGATCAGAAATGCCCAAGAAAACATATTTTTTATTTGAAATGGAGATGAGATTGTCAAGGATCTGCCAATCTATCAGCTCACAGCACATGGTTAAAATTGGTAAAAGTACAGACAAACTTGTAGAGCTCTCAAAACTTTTTACATCCAGATATGTAAGATTCATCCTGCCATTTTACTGTTTTTAAGAGCAAATATAAGAAAAACGAAAATCCTACTTTTTATTGCTGACATTGTACCATAGAATTGATTGATGTATACTGTTTTTTTTTTCCCCATGTTGGAATGGAAAATTCTTAACTCAGAAGAGAGACAGATAGGGAGACATTACCTTCAACTGTTCAATGCAATCTCTTGCCAGGGCTCGTTGGTCTAGGAGTATGTCTCGCTTCAGATGTAAGAGGTCCTGGGTTCAAATCCTAGACAAGCCCTTTGTTACTCACACTGAAATATAGAGTTCTCTATGGATGTTTCCAATATGGCTTAATTGCCAAAACCATTTCCAGGGATTCATAGTCCATTCATCTTCACCACCACAATGCCCATGGTATAGATGTCCTCATTTGTCCAGGTTATGAACCAAATCAAAAGGTTACAATTATGATGAATGAGAATCTCCTCCACCAGGAGTAAATGTATGAATATACCTTCCCAAATCATGTTTCTTTTCACCTGTGAGTTTCAGTCTTTTTAGTTCTATGACCGTTGTTCTTTGTGTAACAGTGACCTAGACTGTATTTATTTTTTGCTCAATTTTGGTTCATCATATGCTTCATATAAAAGCATAACTGGCCAACTTCAGAGTATTCCGTTTTTTTGCAATTTTTTTTTTTTTAATCAAACAAAATAATGTGATGTTATTCTCCCCTGAACAGCACATAATCGTTAGTCGAGTGTTGCACACGTATTTACACTCAAACACTCTACAAATCAAACGCTCATCATAATGTCAAACAAATCTTTATTTATAAAAAGTTACACAATTTGGAACACAGTCAAATTTGCGCAAATCATTAAGATGCTGAAAATGCTTTCTTTCGACGCGAGACCCGACAAGATCAAATTATCCTGACACGTGAAATATGACCAACCGTGACAATTCAAGCCTGCGGGCGAATGAATAACTTAACAGAAAAACGAAACCAGCGAGAATCAACATATCACGGTGTGGTTGGCCCAACGATAGCAGGTGTGGATGTCCGACGCAGTCAGCAGAGGAAGAGAGGCCTCCAACAGAAATAGGTATCAGCTGTTTATTCCGAGGTCCGGCGGTCCATGCAGACCTGCTGTAGAGCGTTTTCCTGGTTTCGTGGCAGGCTGTGGCCCGGCAGGGGAATGAGTCTGATCCTGGACTGAAAGCGGGGGCTCTGTTGGCGGGCCGACTGCCGTTGCGTGGGATTCCATCTAAAAACTATTATGTGCGTCCGTGGATCGATGCTGCTGAGCCAGCTTACCATAGCCACCCCTGGCAGGGTCATAGTCCTGCCTGTACTCATCTCTCACCTATAAAAGACACAACAACACAGCCAGAGAGCACCGGTGAACGCACATCTTTCATTACTGCACCAGGGAGGTCTCAGATACAGCTACCACTGATAATACAATATTTATGTCTCTATCTTTACGCCTCACAGAGGCTTTCCGTATATCACTTCAGCAAAACTGGACTTGTTTATGGATACTGTATTCATAAACAGCACATGCGCTCAATCTTCAAATGCCACGCTATGGCTATGTTGTTGCATCAAAGGCCAATGGAAATGCTGAATTGTATTCTGTATTGTAAAAACTACTTTATGATCAGCATATTGACACATTAAATGCTGTGATACACAGTACGGAGGTCAACATAACAGCCCTGTCGGTGGATGTGGCTGTCGCCTCACAGCAAAAAAGCCCCAGATTCAAATCCAAATCGGGCCGAGAGACTTTCTGCGTGGAGTTTACATGTTCTCCCTGTGTGTATGTGGGATTTCTCCAGGCACTCACATTTCCACCCCACAGTCCAAAAACATGCACATTGAGACCCTTAAATACCCCCAAGGTGTGAGTGAAAGAGTGAATGTTGTAGGTCTGTGTGTGTCCAGAGATGGACTGTAGATCTGCCTGGGTATATTTCCTGTCCAGCAGATACACTGTATAAAAGCTCCTTTTTCACCGTTTACTGTTCACTGTGGATAACAAGCCATGACATGTTCCTTCACTTCGATTTTCACCTCACCTCTCACTGGTCTCTTGTGTGTTTCTGTCTCACTCTACTCTGTCCCTACCACAGCTGCGATGCACAAGTAAGAGTGCACACCGGGGCTTGTGCAGAACGCAGGGTTAAGCTGGTTACTGTGAAGGCAAGAAAAAAGGTACTGGTGTAATTGCTAAACTGCACATTATTGAGTTCTATTCAATTTGGCACTTACACCATTCCGTCTGGATCTGGGTGCAGGAGATAGTCCCCCTTGCCTTGATTTTTACATTCTTATATTAATGCCTGATCAAACAGGCAGACAACTCTAAACACTGTGCCATCACCAACCAGCAGCAATTTTAAACAGAATCTTGTGATGGGCTACGTCAGAAGGGGTCAGACCATCGGAAAGGGTCCACACAAGGATCAAGAAAGAAGGAGCCATTGCTGAGGATAGGCGACCGTGTTCTCACCTGTCCTCCAGACTTGCCACGTCCGTACTGCCGTCCCTCCTTGAAGCCGGCGTCCCAGTCCGTCCTGATAATGCGGTCATCCAGCCGCGTGCCGTTAATGAAGCGCATGGCGTTTTCGGCACCTATGCGTGTGTAGTATCTAGTGCAGCAGGGGTTAAGGTCTGGCCCGGAGATTCACCTTGGTGTTGCAAAAGCATACTTTACACTATTACTGTAGTACTACAGTGTCAATTTCATACTAAAACATTGGGTGTTACTTTGTAATCAGAGAGGTCTGACGGAGACCTGCTTTTGACGAGTGTTCGGGCTGATTGTTTGGTCTGGCATTGAGAAGGATACTCGACGAAGCAGAATCCACAGGCCGTCTTCTTAATCTTATCCAGGCCGATGATGATGCGTTTCACGTCTCCACTTTTAGAAAAGAGTTCATGTACCTGTTTTTTTTTTTGACAAAATTAAAGATGAAACTTACTCTCAAGTGCCATAAAAAGCAAGATTTCTTCTTTAAACTAAAGCAAAGGTCCTACCTGCTCCTCAGTGGTGTAGAAGGAGAGGTTTCCCACATACAGAGTGTGACTTTGCTTCAGCAGCTTCTCCTGCTCATAGCGGTTACCCTGAAACAACATGTCACAAGCATAGTGCATGTGTGATTTTGTGTTAAAATCGAACTATAAACGTTTTAAAAACACAGCATACAAGTTATGATGCATAATTTATCTGTATCCTCTCCCTCCGAAACAGATATGTACGTGCTAAATATATCTTTGTAGACTCGGGGCTAAGTAATATAACTCCACACGTTAAATGCGTTTAATTCGAGGATGCAGAGACATAACGTGATGTAAACAAAGCCTGAGCGTCGTTTGTTTGGCTGCCGTTAGCGACACGAACCAGACCAGTTTAAACCTTTGGATCCTCGAAGAGTCCCCCACAATATTTCCTCCAACTCACCTTAAAATGCTGGTCTCTGTACTGGCTGATATCAATGTAAGAGTCGCTGTTCAGAGCGCCCAATTTAGCAGCAGACATCGTGAGGATATTTCTGGGCGAAATCTGCGACGATTCAAGTGTGGCGGAACAGTACCTGCGTGTTTTCCGGTTTATGTGTCCGTCCTTCAAAGAGCTCCGGGTAGAATCGGATTCGTCGTCGTGTCCCCTACTGGTAGGGTGAATAGATAAAAGTAATTGGTTTTATCAATCTTATTCAAGATATTAAAAAAATAGAATGTGGAAACCAAATTGTGAGAATAATATACTGCAGCAGTTTCTAAATAATAAAAATATAAAGTGATATCATCGGATTATATCAAGACATCAGCGCAGTAATACATACATTTTGTACTAATTTATTATCACTTTTCTTTCATATGCTCGAAATGATTTACATCATACTGCCTTGAATCAGACATTACACAAAGTGTAATGTCACAAACCGACACAAAGTGTAATGTCTGAGTGGAAAGGGAAAAAAGAGAAAACACATTGCACCTTTAGAATTTGGAAAAATCTAAAGGTCCGGAAATTTGTGGCTCTGGGTGGGACTTCCAGGGCCTTTCATTGCCAGGTTTGCATCTTAACAAGTACGTGTTGATGTGTACTTGACAGCCAGTTTGTCACATGACCTCTGAGGTAAGAAGTAGTGGAGCAGTGAGATGTGGTGTGTTACTATTGGTTGATCCACTGATGTGACTCACTCCTGAATCCCATTTCCACACTAACTGTTTTTTAAGTAACTACTTTTAAATCAAATCAAAAACGATTTAAGAATTTGGGCATTTTATAAATACTGATATATAGGACTAAACATGGGAAATATCTGATGTGAAAAAAGAGCAGTATTTAAGGCTATATCTTCCGCATTTGTTGTTATATAGAGTATGCATCTTTAGCTCATGTTATATGTTACTAAAGGGAGTAATTAACAGAATATTTCTAGACATGAACCTGGTTTTGGCCACTTACAGGCTCAGGAGTTATGCTATTGCCCACTCAAAAACATGGATGTTTGCAATTGCTGACTCAAATTGCCCCTAGGTGTCAGTGTGTCCTATGATGGAGTGGTACCTAGGTTGTATACCCTGCCTTTGCTCCATGTGTGCAGAGAGAGGCATCCACAGACCCCTATAACAAATCAATAACTGAAAACTATTAATTTACAGCATTGTGTGTGTTACACATGAAACCTTAATGTAACACAAACAGGGTCAAAAATAGGGTCGTAATATGTTGAAAAGAAAAAGCAAAGTACACTTTGGTTTCCAGTAAGGTCAATATTTTATTATCATAATTCAAATTCAAATATTCAAAGTAAACATTTAAACCAATACGTCCCTACTCTGACTGCTGACTAAGTTAACAACTCTGTTATTACAATTAAAAAGATATGAATGACTTGCTTAGAAATCACAGGAAATACAAAACAAAGGTAAGACAAGGCGGCAGGCCATGACCTTATCAGTGCATATCCAAAAACCGCTGTCAATTCTAGTGCTGTTAAGGAAGGACACACAGTGGGTTCTGACATGATCCAATAACATCAGTTCCATAAAGCAGAGCACAGTAACCAGTTTAAGGGCCACTTAGAGTAGGACAGTGGCTCTGCCGTGGGGCTGGCACATCTATTCCAAGATCTGCCATGTAGTTCTCATCAGAGTTCAGAAATCGCCACTCAATGCTGCAGCCGGCTCCTGGAACCTGGAAGAACATTGCAGGGTGCTTAACATGAGTTCAGTCAAATTCAAACCAAACAAATAAAAATGTGGGCTGTACATCTTTTGAAATTTAATAGCAGTGCAGTTTCAGTCAAAGCCCAACGACCAAAACATGTTCAAAACTGATAAACAGTTAAGGTATCGCTCAAAATGTTTCATTTCATGAATACATTTTCCACATGGCATGGGGAATGTTACATACTGATAGTTTACCATGACTCGCTTCCGCTGAGATCCACTACATGCTCATCTTGCAACCACTCATAGCTTTATGGTCATTGACTGTCTTGTGTTTTTTCATCCATTGTTTAGTAGCATTTTCAATATCCGATATTTCTATGTGAACAAGGACGTGACGATATTTTTAGACCACAAGTGAGCAGAACAAAGTGAAGGTTAAAGTGGTTTTCCATTCTAGGTCCCCTCTAAGACATTCACTGTTCTTACATGGTATTTTCCTGCATTACTTGGGTTGCAAATTTTCATATCAACTCTGGGAACAATAGTGAGGACCTCGGGGTCCTCAGCAGCTCAGTTTGACCCTCGAGAACCCCCCACCCCCATTCTCATCACCTGCACCTACGTGTCTGAAGGTAGTCTTCCTCTCCTGCTCCTGTCCTCCATTAGAGCTCGGCCCACCTCTCGATGCTCAGCAGCTCCACCTCGAAGATAAGGGTGGCTCCTCCGGGGATCTTGGGGGGAGCTCCCCGGTCCCCGTAGCCCAGCTCAGCCGGGATGACCAGCTTCCTCTTCTCGCCCTCACACATGCCCAGAAGCCCCTGGTCCCAGCCCTTGATCACCTGCCCTTTGCCCAGGGTGAAGGTAAAGGGCCTATCCCGGGAGATGCTGCTGTCGAACTCGGTGCCATCCTCCAGCTTACCAACGTAGTGCATGTTGAGCACGTCCCCCTTACGGGACTTGGTAGAGCAGTTGTCCACTCGCTTCTTGATGCCGATCTGAAGCTTCTTCTTCTCGGCTCCGCTCACCTCCGCCGGGCTCAGGCACAGCGCCGACACGGCCAACAGCATCAGCACCACCCGCATGGCTCTGGGCTCCGTGTGACAGTCACAGACGATGGGAGATAAGCGACTTGTGTGCAGATTTAGAGAATCGAACAGAGGAAATGAGCTGGGCAAACCACGGACGTACGTGTGGTAGAAATGCGGTGTTACCCACAAAAGCGTCCGGTTAAAACTATTCTCACTACGCTGAAGGTTCCATGTTCGTTGGGCCAAAAGTGAGGGTGAAATCATAGTACTATTGACACTTTTCACGGTTAAAGCTTTAGTGTTCAAATTTGAGGATTAGTGGTATTTTTTGAATCAATAAATACTTGTCATCAATAAATATCAATACACACTACACTCACTCCCAAGCTGACAAAGAGAGTGTGGTGGTCCAGGACACTACAGTGTGTCTTGGGTCTGCCTCCAGGTCGTCTCCCAGAAAGACAAGCCTGTAACACCTCCCTAGAGCTCCAGGCCACAGGTGCAAAAAGCACCTCAACTGGCTCTTCTCGTCAAAAAAAGAGCTGCGGCTCGGCTTCTCCCAGGTGTCACACACACACACACACACACACACACACACACACACACACACACACACACACACACACACACACACACACACACACACACACACACACACAGCCACAAAAATATACTTTATTGGGCTCTTAGGAGGGTTCCCTGAGGGAAATTCGAGTTCCAATGTAGGTTCAACAACTGCACTTATCCTCCAGATATTTTAAATGAGATGAATGAATGCTCTTATTTTCTTGTGAACCGGAAGTCAGTTTCAGTTTCCTACCACTACCTCTTACGTCATCCACTGCTGTCTGACAGTGACCTGGTTCGACGGAAGTAAGTCAACTTTTAAAGGTACTCCTCTTTAAATGTATCCCACACAGTAGCAACGCAATTCTCTGTATTGGGTTTATAGTATGAGTCGAGTGTTTTATTGCAGCTCACTGTCGGTGTCCGCTGGTGTTGTTCCAGGGCAGAGTGCCAGTTTTGGAGGACGTGTGTTAGCAGGCTGAGCTAAGCGCACCTAACAGAACAACATGCTGTCCCGGCTCCTGTACAGCCTCATCAACAACCTCCACGTCGTGGAGAAGTTGGCGGAGTCCCGTCCTATACGCAGGGCGGCCCAGATCACGGCCTACGCCATCACCAAGGCTCAGATCGCCGGGAGGGACGCCTCGGATAAGGTGCTGCGGTCCCAGACGCTGCGGCAGGTCCGACAGGAGGCGTCCAAGGTGCCAGAGGACCTGGGGGAGGTGGGAGGCCGCCTCCGGAGGGTCAAAGACACGTTTGTGAACGAAGTTAAGGAAGGCTGGAAGGACGGATCCAGGCAAATCAAGAAATAAGAGAAAAGAACATGTTGGAAAACTTGGAAGAGAGACTGTGAAGTCGCCGTGTGAGTCTGTAACCTCTGCTGACTGCCTGATGAATGGAAATGGAATAAGTGAATGCTCCAGTGGAGTCAACACGGTGGCGAAGGGGGTAGTGCTGCTGCCTCAGGAAAAAAAAAGTTGTAGTTCATCTCCCAGACACATCCTTTTCTCTGTGGAGTTTGCATGTTCTCCCAGTGTGTGCCCTGGAGTCCACCACAACGCATGTTTAAGTTCATTGGGAACTCCAAATTGCCACTGTGACTGGTTACAATGTACCAATGACCTGGATTACATGCTCTCTCTTGTTATGTGCTGGAGATGGCCACCAGCAGTCCACTATGACACCGTTAGGTACACAGTGGGTGAGGTGATGGATGGATGGATGGAAGCGCCATCAGTCTCATTCTGTGGTGTCATGGTTGACTGCAACCATCAAAGTGATGGACACTGATCAGCTGGTCTCTGGTAGTAATATGATTAGGCCTGCACTGACCTGTCGCCACATGATTTTATTTTTGTTTTGACACAGTTGGTGGTCACAGAAACATGAAATTGTTATGAAAGCAGGTCACAGAAACTGTCAAAATAAATATGTGGAAACTCCCCTTCCCTAATTAAAAAGCAATCTAAACTACACCCTTAGTTTTTTAGTGCAAATCTTCTCGCATTTGTCTTATCACATACAACCTCTGACTTTTACTTACACTGTTCTAAGAAACCAAGTTATTCCACATCCCTGCAGTCAGCTGTTCTCACGTTAAATCTTGCAACCACTACACTATCAATCACAATCCTGCCAAAGAGATTTTTTGGAACTTACTCAAGGTTGTCTTTATATTGATCACAAGTGTAAATATAGTGAAGTGACATAGGTAATGAATTTGCCATTTTGTTGTGACTGTAAAAATAAAGATTGTTATTTATGACGCAGCACTTCTGTTGTCTGACTCATCTGTCTCATTAGATGCTCTTCTGTTGGCTTTTCAGGGTGTAAAGAGAAAGGAAAAAAAGTTGCTGAAGCACCATTTGTGCTTGGAGGTAGCCATTAGAGTGTGGACAAACCTCGTGCAGACTGTAAAAAAAAAAAAGTCATTTGTACAGTCCACTGCTTAGCCCCTTCACGTTGCAACTCATAGTTCATTTACCTCTGCAGAGAAAGAGATAAAAATCCTCATAAAGGACCTAATAAGCGATAAGACAACGTTTTATTGCCTCGCTCTGACATTTTCCCGATATAGTGGAAAATATCTATCCTCTGGCCTTTACCTCGACCCTGCTTGGGTATAACCTGCTTTGTACCTTGAAGGTGTCATAAGGGTCTGCTGAAGTCTATCTGCAGCTGAGATAATGAATGGTAAAGTAAATTTGTTTTCTGCTCCAAGAGGCCAAAAAAGAAAACCATTCATACGAGGGCAGCGATAACTCGTTGACAGGCTGGCAGAAAACAGTGTGCATTAGCTGTAAAGGGCGTAGATGAGTTTAGGTTTGGTGCCTCTCGCGCAGAGCAACAGTGAAATGAATACCCACATGATTTGTTTTGCAATACACAGTTTTATTTTATTTGACAAGCAGAAAGCAGCTCGAGTCGGCAGCCTGATGTAGCAATACTTGTGCAGACGCACTGGCCTGGCAACTAAATATTAGTTACATGTTTCATCATTTCACATTGAAATAAAATCTCTATCAGCAGGAGGAGAAGCCGTTTGTTTCTGACAGCATGAGTCAGTACATATACACTGATATGGCACCTGAACTTCATATAAAAATAAATCTCTCAACATAGGAAAATACACATCCAGATTGATATTTTCAAACAGGAAATGGCACAAAGCAGCAGGAAGTACAGTAGATATGACAAGAACCAGTCAAAGAGACATTTCTGAGTTGTTCGGACCTGAGAGCACAAATATTTTTGACTCATTAATTGTTTTTCCTCACAAAAAATCGGAGTTACTAAAAAATAATTAAACACAAGTAAAACAGTTTATCTTTAACACAGAAATCCATCAATTATCAAATCACGTTGACAAAAAACCCAAAACCACTCAACCACAGGATCTATTCTTTATCTTTTGCTCCTTAGTCCTTACCCTAACCTGACTAGCCACTCAGGATCCATTTTATGTCCGAATGCAGAATTAAAGATAAAATGGTGAGTCAACTTGGAATTTGTAAAGCTATCCTATGCCAAAGCGGTTCTCATCTGAAGCGGCAGATAAATCATAATAATATACAACAAACAACTTCAATGTGCAGCTGCAAAAATGCTTAGTAGAGTATGAAATAGATTAAAGTATCTTCTTCAATTTGAGCTATTTGAAGAGAGTGCATGAAGCCAACAGCCTGTGGACAAACACATCATTGCCTCTTCCCCGGCTGGGGAAGCACATTCACCTGTGCTGCATAAGCTTAGTGTTAAAGTTGAGTCCAAACTAACGGAGGGACCTGTTTGTTAGCAATACATTAGGTACCATATCTTTAAATCTGTAGATTTATTTATCTCTTTGATTTGTTGCCTTTTTATGTTTTCAAGAGACTTCAACGTGTGAATGCTGCTTAATTACACTTACACATCAAGCGCTTGTCTAGTGTTTCTGGGAATAAATGTTACTGTTCCATTTCTAATGTGAGCACCAGTCTCTGTGGTAAACCTTATGTTATTTGTGGCTAATGTGAGGTTAAAAATTAGACATAAACATAGCTTTGGAGGGACGGCGATGCACGATCCACTAAGGCAATGTAACAGGTGACAGCATACTCACTGATATGGCAGCTCACCTTCAGTAAACACAGTGGCAGCTACACCGTCTCTCGATATGTCTGATTCTTAACAGCTGTCCCTCTGTCACAAAAACAACAGGCACTGTGCTTTGTGTGTTTCAACAACAGCACCATTTACATCCTTCACATGTTTGTTCCAACGTGCCATCCTCTCTCATACTAAAGAAATACAATCAGCAGTGATGCAGTTTTAAGAAAAGAAAAAAAGAGAGTGAGATTCCCAAAATTAAGATGGGGGAGTGTGGGTGATAATGAAGATGGAGGAGGGTGTTGTGTCTTTACATCCAGATGTTGGTCAGCATGAAGCTGCACAGGGCGATCAGGAGCAGCCATGCAGAGGACACCACTGTAAGAAGAATAGGAAACAGTCCATGTTAAAGAGGGTGGATTTACAGTAATGGAATAACTTTGACCTGTAGTTTGACAATCGTCACTTAAACAATGGAATTCAAAAGAAGGAGTTGAAGACAGGTCTGTAATTAACAGAAAGCACTGATACAAGTCCTGCAAGAAGCTGTCAGTGATACATATGTCTTATGGTTAATTGTGGTTCATGCTGCTATAGGAGATAATATGATCAAACATTCAATTCCTACTTTTCAGAAGAAAGAGATATAGCTCAGTTGTTAAAAAGCACAGTGTTTTTACCTGAATTGGATGAGCTGCACTGCATCTCAACCAGCGAGTCCATGTAGACCTGGCCCAGCCATTCCTGGTAAGTCTTTTTGTCGGCAACGCCCACAAGGCGAACTGTAGAGTCTTTGAAGATGAGATCTGAGCCCTTGTAGCTTTGGGAGTCAAACATCTTGAACGCATTGCCTGTGTCACTGCCAAAGTAGGTCTATGGGGAAACACAGGTAAAGAGAAACACTGTTAACATGTACAAATAATGTGGTCACAAAAAAGTTCCACATAATCTCATTGAATTAGTTGTCCATGATGGGTAGTGTTTGGACTAGGCTTGGCTCCTACCTGTCCTCGGTCCAGGACTCCATAGACAGAGTGGATGTTGGTATCAGGTCGCACCATCACAGCGTGAGAGGGCACCCTGGCCAGGTTACAGTGTTTGTACTGTGTGACCTCGGCTTTGGAGCCGTGAGGACACAGCAGTTGGAAATCTGTTGACAGGAGATTCACTGCCCACGACTGGTCAGAGTTACCTGGACAAAGACAGAGCGAGGCTTTTAGACAGGTCCCCACGATTTACAAGGCACTCTTAAAGAGGAAACAGGTTTCATTGCGGAGCTACTTGTCTCACCATCTGTGTTTTGGAAGACAGTAGAGTGTTTGATGAAAGCAACATCTCCCTGTCCACTTGCAAGGCACCTGAATGGACGGATGGACAGACACGGGTGGTGAGTGGCACAAGTTCACATTTCTACCATAGAAAATAGGGCTTAGACTTGAAAATAGCTGTCCTGTTTCCATGCTCACCACTTTGTATTAAAACCTGGCAGTTTATGCATCAGATATTTTTAACAAGACATTTTCCAATCTTATCATGGAAAATATCTTATCAACTTGTTCTTTATTGGAAGGTTAAATCTCATGTAAAGGAATAGCCTGGGGAAGAAGAAAACTACAATTCTTCCCTTCAGAATTCCTTTCAGAATTCCACAATCCAAGATTAATTCAATTAAGAAATATTCAATAAATATTCAATCAAAGAAATTGCGCACATTACCATCAGGCGTTTGGAAAATATTGGAATATGATTTGAAGTTTCATTAAATCAGTAGTCATACTGTAGCGTTGAGAACCACCCATGAGTTTTGGGACGTGGCGGTTGTTTGGTACCTGAAAGCCCCGTCGTATCCGTCATACAGATCTTTGTTCTTCTCACACTTGTCCTTTCCTGCACTGTCTCCCACACACAGGTCACACAGGTTGCTGGGGAAACCGGGCTGATTGGCACCCGGCACACAGCTCTGCTTGAAGAACCCTGCGACCGCTGAGCATCGTGGGGAACAGAGAATGCAAATTCAGAGACCGGAAAGGAAATATCAGGCAAGTTCAAGCATCTATTCTGGGTATGTTTTGCAACTGATTCCATTTGCAGAATCACTCAATCATTTCCACACAAAGTTTAAGGCGCACTTTTTCTTCCTCCTTGACATCTGTTTATTGTCTTCTGATATGTTCCTAGGTGCGATAGACAGAAGACTTGTCATAAAAATGATAAATGAACACAACACGTGTGTGTGTGTGTGTGCCACTGGGCCTTGAGAGCACAAAATATATTGGGTTGGGATGTATTAAATTCAATTTAAACATTGTCACCTTCGGATCTTTGTAATCATGGTGGCCACTTCTCAGTCCTTTCTAACATATCAGTGAATTTCTGATCATTCCAATCCACACCTCTGCTATATGAACACACAAGGAAGTACTCCACTAACCTTGTGGTATCTGACACTGCTGTGGAGTTATAAGGCCTCTGTCGATCAACGTTGCCACAGGTATGTTCCATCCAGCGGTGCGACCAAATCCTGTGTGACAGGAGGTGCGGCCGCGCAGGTCATCGAGGTTACGGATGTCATGGCTACTCTTTTTCACCACCGCAACTGCATAGTATGTGGCACCATCGCGGTCCTCTAAGGGAAAGAGAACATCCTGGTTATCTCTTCTTAGAAACCACTGAAAGTTTACAGGCTCTGGTTTTATGATTCAACCTGTGTAGCTCTCTCCAGTGGCAGGGACCAAGCCGTAGTCTTTGCCTGCTGTGTAGATGTAACCCCCGTCCAGCGTGACAGCGTCAGCCTCGTTGTTCTAGGGCAAAATCAAAAAGAAAAACATGAGAGAGATGCCAACACATTAAGAAAAGTAGCCATGATTCATGGCCTGATGGATAAAAATCTGTATTCTTCATGGTAGCTCATTACGGAGGAATGTGGTCATTAAATAGATTTTATACTGGGTTATCAAACGTTAAAGATATGTCTGAGACACATGTCAGATATCAAAGTGGCAAGTCAATGAAGACAAGCCAAATCATGGTGTTTAACAGCATGTTTCAAGTTTAAAACCAGTTATTTTTTAATGTCACTGAAGTCATTATGTTACCCTTGGATCCAGGAGTGTTTGATGTTTCACTTTGACATGAATGAGTAACACTGGGGTTAATCTTGAGGAGCTGGAGTGTGAGGAAGCATTTGCTACCTTGATTTTCTCCATGCAGTCAGTCACCGTGTCCCCATAGACACACTGGATGGTCGGAGTCAGACTCTTGCTATCGAAAGCCGTGGCCATGTCACCGCACTTCTGCTGCTCACCGCTGGACGTCACACACCACCGCAGGCGGTCTGAGATTTAAGTGGGTGGGAGGTGAAGGCGGAAGGAGGGAAAGATGGGAGGTTATGCTATGCACAGACAGACAGACAGACAGACAGACAGACAGACAGACAGACAGACAGACAGACAGACAGACAGACAGACAGACAGACAGACAGACAGACAGACAGACAGACAGGCAGACATTTTACCTGTGGCTTTACAGTCCATGGCAGCCATAGCATTATAATAGTGGGGACCCATCCATGTCATAGGCTCTTCTGACTCCACCGGCAGAAATTCGACGGATGTGTCAGAGAAGAGGACGGTTCCACCGCCATACTCCGCGGACGAAAACATGGGGAAATCTGACTTTTTCTGCAAACAGCGAATGTTGCACTCAGTTAGCCTCCTAAATGCAATCTCACAGTGATATTTTCGCGTGGTCAACACCTCTTTGTGGTGTGTTTTCTCTAGCAGTCAAACAGCACAGACAAAAGTCGTTTCTGGTCTTTGTGCTTCTACTGCAAACTAGACTATAGACCATGTTAATTATAATGTGAATATTCCTTGTTTTGGTGATTATGAGATATAGTTGTAAATGACGATTTGCCTAAATTATCATACAGTGTCCTTTGTATTTGCATGTCCAGCCAGGTGGCAGGGATTGCGCTGGACATACCAGGGCCTCTGACAGCATGTTGTACACCACAGAAGGGTCGATGTCATTGCCAACAACAACCCCCCGGGACGGGATGCGGACCATGTGGCATCTTTTCCATTCAGAGACAGGGAGTCTTCTGCCATCGCGACACAGCAGTTCATAATCTGATGACTTCAGTAGTTTTGCCCAGTCCGGACCCTTACCTGTGGTGAGAACACCAGGTTATTTGACAAAGCAACAAACAAAGCTTCTGAATGGGGAATTGAACTAAGTCATTACAGACCATCCGGATAACTTAAGATCTTACCATCGGTGTTGTCTGGGACAGTAGTGTGTTTGATGAAGGCCACATCTCCTGCATCCTCAGCCAGACACCTAAACAGATTCAAAGAGACATCAAGAATGAAAGATGTGATACAGAATTTCACATTCGCTTGCTTGATATTTGTATTCTTCAAATACCACAAGAAACCCTCTTGTGTCTTGTCTCACTTTGATTTAGTTACGTTAAGTTATTTTTGCTTTACTTAATGCTAGAAAGAGTATGGGGCATATACTCACACTACTCACTCTTTCATTCACAACTGGGTGCTATTAAAATGTCTCTTACCTGAAAGCTCCCTCATAGCTGAAGTATTGCTCTTGCTCGCTCATGGCACATTTGTGCGCCCCGTTGACATCTCCTTTGCACAGAGCACACAGAGAGGCGGGGTCTCCCGGCTCATTGGCTCCGGGGATGCAGCTTGCACTGAAGAAATTTGCCACAGCTGTTGACAAACACACACAGACACATCTTTACAGTGGCCGGTCATCACAGTCGGAGTGACTGTACTTGCATGTGTGCACTGCACGTAGTTTCCCTACCCTGTGGCATGTTGCAGCCCATCACAGACATGTAACCTTGGTCTATCAAGTACCCCAAAGGCATCTTCCAGCCGGCAGTTCGGCCTTTTCCTGTGTGGCAGCTTTTTTTCCCTGCCAGGTTGTTGATGTTGATGGCACTGTTTGCTTTCTTCACCACTGCTACTGCGTAGTAAGAGCTTCCGGTATCTGAGACAAAGACAGACACAGATGTTAATGCATCTATGTTTGCAAGTTTTGTTTGCACTTTGACACCCCAGTGTCAGAGAATGAATAGAGAAAAGTACAGACTATCGCTCTTGTTTAGCAATAGTCGCCTCATAGGTCACAATTGGGGCAATAGGCATGATATCGCAACTCTGCTGTGTTAACTCTTTAGACATAGTTAATCCATAATGAGAAACAAAATCAGAAACAAGTCAGAAGCATCACCAAAATCTGGTTGATGATTTATTAAAATCATCCAGATTGTGGTTCAGGGAAACATTCTGCCAAATTACAGTAATTCGTTGTCATTAGCACTACGTGTTCCTTTTTTTTTGGTACTTTAATAGGAATGTTTTCCTTTACTGTTGCTTCTCCTCCCCTCACGCTTTGTAACGGTCTGACATGAAACTTACGGTCCAACTTAGACTCAGTGGCAGCCATCTTGAAGGAAGGCGTATTCCCAGATCCCAGGTTGTAGATGTCACTGCTGAACATGGACAAGGCGTCTGCCTCTTTATTCTGTAGAGAAGTCGACAAGACAAAAAAATGTCTCAAATAAAAGCGTAGTGCTGAGAGAATTCTATGGGCTGCTGAGCAAAATGCAAATCATTGCATGTTGAAAGAAATTCTCATGAAGAAAAACATTTTTCTCATAAAGACAAACATTTAGGAACAAGACTTTTGATCAAGGTGTTTCTTAATACCTTCATAGAGTGTCATGTAGAATTTACATATTTAACCTATTCAGGCTTTTGGTAACTTTGGTTCAAAATCTTTTCATGTGTTGCTGTCATAAACAACCCAGAGTGTCCTGTGACCTCTGATACTGCATCCATTATCTCCAATTTTATTGCAACTTTAATCTGAGTTCCTGCCTCATTATCTGCTGTCTGATTGCTTGTTCTGGAGCGTTGAGTGATTTATTTTAGCAGGTCCAAGGTGCTGTGCCTGGTTTACTTTGAAGAACCAGCAGAGAGATTATGCAGTTGTGTAAAATATGAGTTATACAAGTGATCCCAAGCAAGTCAAATTCAAGATTTATCTGGTTTTGCTGCATTTTGGCGCCTGTTCTAGGTATCCCACCTCGAGTTTTTGCGCGCAGTCATTGACTGTCTGTGCTCGGATACAGCTGAGGGACGGACGGATGGACGCTTTGGCGAAAGCCTGTGACATGGCCAGGCATTTCCTGTCCTCTTCGGTTGAGATGGTGCACCATCTGATGTCACTCTGGCTTGACACTGACAAAGAGATGGAGAGCATGTAAAGTTAACTCTAACACTGTGGGTTCCCCTCAGAGTTTTTTCAGCAAAAATAACCAATTCAAAGTACGTTTCTGGTGTCCAGCCTGCTGTCGCGGGCTGTGATGCACCAAACTGCTGCTGTGGCGTCTGCTCCCTGTTCCTCCGCTGCAGCCATGTCTGGAGCTGCTCTCCTTCAACCCTCCTTATCCTTATGCTCCTATCGCCTTCTCCTACTGCTATTACTTCACCTTAACTCTGCAGTTATGCTAGCACTTCAGTCTGTGCTCATCCCTTGATACTCTGAAGAATGAACAGAAAGTCTGTCTGGATAAAAGCATCAAAGTGATGTGTTTTGTAAATATAAGTATCCCATTGAATGATAAAATGATGAAAAAACTTTGTTCAGCCACGTATCCTTCACTTTCAGGGAACCTCGAAGGGTCACAAGATCTTCGATACAGGAATGAGTTGACCAGATCTTTAATTATCTTTAAGACTGACAGGTGAATATTACTTGGGAATAATCACTCTCACTCTCACATGTAGTGGAGGTGAGATAACAGCATTATTCGACAAGTGAGCTGATCCAGCATGTCTGCATTTGCTATTTATACCTATGAAATACATTTTTACTAACAAATAAGTTGTGTTGAAGAGAGAAAAAAGCACTTACCAGTGTGTAGTATCAGCAGTAGGGCTCCCACTGTCCTCCACATGGCCATGGTGTCCTCCTCTCTTCTGCTCTCTCTTGGGGAATGTCGACTCCTGTCCCCTCTATGCTTTATATGACGACTCCTGAGTCAAAGTCCAACTTCTATCTCGCAGCTTTGCCGTTAAGTCCTGTTCGGAACCCCAGAACAGGCTATATATTTTTTTCTTTTAGTTATTTACGACTCAGTCATTCAGGAGTCACAAGACTTGGAATATTTGAGTGTGGGGTTTATGAAGCGTGCTTCCTTGGTGTACCTGGCCTGACACGTCTCTGCTCCCTCCACCTGGCTGCAGGCCAGAGCCTGGACAGAGAGGCCTTGTAGTACACTCAGAGAACCCCACCTCTGCTTTCCTCCCACTCCTCTGCTCCACCCAGGTGGTGCTTTTCCACTAATGGCCGAAAGGAAATTCAGGCCTCAGGCCAACAGAGAGAGGCTGTTGGTGACTGAGTCACTGCTCTGGCTGCAGCACAGACACAGGGAGCCTGTTTACCTGTTCTGGTTACTCACATTCACTTCATCTTTTTTGTAGCTATGATAAAGTCTTTTATTCTAATATGTTTATTTTATTTAATGATGTGTTAAATAACTAGTATAAATGCATGCATGTGAAAGCAAGAAGGTGCTGTGTAAAGTTTGTATGTTCTTCCTGTCTCTTTACGGATTTCCTCCAGGTATGTAGGTTTGTGAGTGAAAGTTGTTTGTCTGTGTCTGTGTCCTGTGATAGACTGGTGACCTGTCCAGGGAGACCTGTCCTGCAGACCTGTCACTGCTTTCA
This sequence comes from Karalla daura, assembly GCA_029224185.1. Taxonomy (NCBI): domain Eukaryota; kingdom Metazoa; phylum Chordata; class Actinopteri; order Chaetodontiformes; family Leiognathidae; genus Karalla; species Karalla daura. The sequence continues at coordinate 7,457,483 of CM055194.1, forward strand.
CCCTACATGAGCTGGAGAAAGTCACCAGTGGACCCCTGTGACATCATTGGGTAAAAAGCAGGTAACATGAGGGATATATGGCTCTCGAAATGCAACTATTTATAACAATTAAGCAGCTTTACTCAATTGGCAATGTGAATCCAAAAAAATAGGAAGTATTTTGGGAGTTTTGAATGAACTGACTTTTAAAAACTCCTTCAAATGAACCTGGTGACCTCTCTTAGGATCACAGTGTGAAGTGTCACAAATCACAGTGAGTTGCATGACTCATGCCCAACATGCAGGACTCTGCACAATTCAGCGACTCCTGGGCGGCAGCAATAGGTTTTGGTCAATAAAGCATCTGCCATATGGAAAGTGGCAACTTTTGATGATGGATCATTATGATAAGATCTTTGCAGGCGTCTTATAAAACACGAAGGAGGCCTAATCATAAAATCCATCTTTGCTGAAACCAGCATAGACGGCTTCATCTACAGTCATGTCGATGAAGTATTTTGCAAACTTTTCATATAGCAGACTTCATGTTTGACTGGGACTGTGTTTAAACTCACTGATGGCAACAGTTGCATCAGCGGCACAGTTATTCTTAGGCTGTGATTGCATTTATGCCACTGCTGTGGCACAATGTGATTTGGTGAGGATGACGGCCGAAACAATGTGTCGGGATGCTGCTGTTTCCTTTTAGGGGAAGAGTCATGAGCACACTCAATCAGCTGACCTGAGAACCTGCAGTCACGTCTGCCTTTCGTGGAAACAGTAAACTTACACAACTTGAATACATTGTTCTTTGAATGTAAATGCTATAACAGCAGTTCTCGCTGCCCTTGCCCCGCTGTGCTGTGAAACGTGAGATACCCCACTGAACTCCTTTCATATCGCGTGCAATATCAGCTACAAAAAAACAAATATATGAAAGGTATTTTGTATAGATCAGATCTCATAGCATCATGTTTGAAAGTGCAGTGCAGTTATTGTGCAACAGGTGTTGTTTTCTCCTCACATCCTGAGGTTGTGTTTAGATTTGATTCCAGCTGAATAGCATCAATGTCCTGTCATTCTGCAGTTTATGACCGGAGATTATGGCTACTTGAACTTGAAGACCAGCAAAACTCAAGGTGAGTGATACTGTGAACTTTGGACCACACACATATGACGGATGTGAAACAGAAGCTGGATGGTGGTAGGTTATGTAGTCTCATAAAAGCCCCTTGACGATTTGCAATAATTTGTCACAGACTGAGTTAGTCTCACTCACCCCAAACCATTCTGTCTTAAGAAAGCCTTCTTTTCAGATAACTGTCAGGTGTGGCATTATTCACATAAACTTTGCTGCAACCTGTTGGCCTGTATGTGTGGAAAACAGAGAAACAGAATGGTTAAAAAAAAGACATAGAAGGATTGTGGGCTAACGTGTATGAAAGCATACACGTGTTCAGGATGTATGATGCCTGCCCGGGGCTGATTAGGGTGTTTATACAAGAAAAAGCAGCAGTACAAGGAATATTTTACCTGCCAGCAGCTGTGAACTCAAGGTCACAGAGCCGCTATATATCTTGTCAGTTGGACAGCATTATTGGCTGAGATTTATCAGAAACTTAATTAAAATATCAGTGAAAAAAAGAAAAAAAAATAATTCCTGGAATTCTAACCAAAGCTTCAGTTGTGTTATAGTTATAATGGGTTAGGGTTAGGTTAGTTATAATGCTTAGAAGTCACTTCCTCTCACATAAATTTTGAATAAAAACAGTAGTTGGTTATTTGATTATTTTATGTAAACAATCTTATTCTCTCAGTGCGGTCACTGTGGAAACATGATTGTTGATTCGGAGTTAATGGAGCAACTGATTCACATTCTCATTTGTCATCCGCTGATCTTGATCCTTTCCCTCACCATTCTTATGAAACATAATCTCTATTAGTCTCAGCTGTATGTTGTTTCACCCTATAGAGCGAATACAAAGTGCCAACAAACCAAATAAAATAATAGTGAATCTCTTTAGTCTTGCTTTGAAACGTTAACCTGTTGACCAAGACAACGTGACAGGCCACCTGTTTAACTTCTACATATCAAGGTGCTGATATCTGACATAAAATATTGACTCACAATAAAGAATGAGGCTGTAGTTGAGTTTCTGGCTGGTAGGTTCAAATAATCACTTAAATATAAAAATGTAAAAGCCGCCAATGTAGGTACTGTCATTGCTAGAATTCTATACAAAATCTCAGTGTTTTTTTCATGTTTCCCCCTTGATAGGTCATGTAAAAACATGCATGTTTAGATCAACCGGAGACTCTAAACTGCCACAAAGTGTGAGTGTGAGAGTGAGTAGCAGTGTGATGGATTGGATATGACTGGGCTGCTTGGGAGTGTTCTGTTGTCTGTTGTTCTGTTGTCAAACCTTTCGTCACCTTCCCAGCCAACAGGTTTTGTGTCTCTGCTACAGGAAACACCAAAGACATAAATATAGAGACCACTAAAGGGAAATATATTCATATTTACAATGATTATATCATTTATATTATACATCACATTCATACACATTCCACAACACAAATAAAAGAATAATCATCTCTGTTCATCAGTCATGGGATTTCAGTAAATCTCAATAAAGACTTTTATTTTTATTTTTTTTTTCTGTACCAAAATAGGCAGTTAGAGCAGGGATAAATATTATAATATGTTAGATATAGATCCATCTCTTCAATAGATTCTTTGCATCGGTGCTTTACTCAGACAGTGGCGTGGTCCCCTGGCTAAAACACGCAGCCAGAGCCATACAGAGAGTCCAGTTCTGCCAACTGACAAACACCACTGCTTCACTCAATTCGTAGAGGACTGATTATACATGATAAGAAATTAGCTGAACATTCGGTGAGGAAATATTAAAGCTTTTTGAAAGACATGTGGTGAAAACTATTTATCATTTGGATCTAAGAGCTACTGTGTTGACAGAACGGCCTTTCTGTTTGTCTCCGCTTTCCAGTCAGCGTGGAGAAGTTGCCCTGGGGGGGGACGGGGGGTGTTTAGGGTGGAGATGGGAAGTGGATGGCCGACAAGGTCCAATACGGGGGAGGTTCTGTTACCAAAAGCATCTTGGGTAGTTAAAATGTTACAACAGAGATCACCGTCTCCGGGCGGCCCCATTTGTGACTTCACTGTTTATCGGCTGTATCAGCTCCCGCTAAAACGCTCTGCTATGTTCGCCGGCTGGTCGCTTGCTGTGCGTGTCTGCTCAGCTTGCTGCTGATGCTATAGCAGTGCAAAGAGTGAGGCAAAAAAAAGGAAAGTCGCAACCAGACGGCAAAAAAAATGCAGATTCTCACTGTAAAAAGCTGAGGGAAGCTGCAGAACCAGCCAGCTACATGACTACATGCGACCTGCATCACTATGTCATATTGCTTTCACTTTACTACCCCTTTGTTTTGACATTGGTATTATAACAGCATTGAACATTGATGCTTTGAGGGTCAAGCAATATTATTTTTCACCTGTTAGCCAGCAGCGGGTTCTGTCTTCAAAAGGTATTTCAGGGATCTCACTGATGTCTGCTCTCTACTCACAAAGATGAAATGTTTGCCTGAAGCTGAATCGACATTTAATCGCTTCAATCCCGAGACTGTGCCATTTGTTTTGTTTTCTTGTGTAAACAAACAGAAGTTACATTCACTGCAAATCCTGCCAAAAGGGTCTTATCAGCAGCATAGTGTGAAGCACATGGCGGGATGTGAATTATGCTTCCTGTGGGTGCCCTCATGCCCATGCACCGTATAAACCAGGACCCACAGGTTTGGGGATAAATAGGGACTCACTTGCTAAATGCTAAAATACTAACTACATTTAAAGCTAAGGTTGAAACCCAGGCCTGAGCTCCGATGCATACAGACAGCAAAGCCAGGGTCACTGGACAGCGACGACAGACTACATGTTCTGCGAAGCTGTGTATTATAGCACCAATAGCAGGGAATAGTGTCTCAAAATAAAACACTGCTCTAAGAAATTCTCTATGTTCTGGTCAAAAACAATCGGCTTCCACGAGTTAAAAAGTAGACTGCGCAGGCAAGCAGAGCAGAAACATTATATCTAGACATTTAAGAAATATTCTCTCTTTCTGCGCAGACTAGAGCTCTACAGGAGGACAAAGACACAACCCACTGCTGGATCACAGGCGGAAACATAAAGTTCGGATGACTTCGGAGTAAGAAATGGAGCGCTGAGGTCACAAATGGTGCTAGTTTCAGGTGTTATTTATGCACGCTGGGACTGAAGGCTCAAACGTAGAAATCCAGCATGAAAAAAAGGTGTCGCGTAAAGAGCTAACGCAGCCGACCGGTTAGTCCTGACAGTAGCGCTCAACTGATGACTTTTGACTGCACAACAGTGGCAATGAGAAAACCCAGAAAACCCTGACCTCTTCTTAACCCTCCCAGAGCAGCATTATCATCAGTGACAGCTGAAATAAAATGTAAGCGCATCACACATCATCCAAATACCACAAACACTGGGGTGTTATCAGCTCTGCCCCGCTACGATGCTTCACAGAAAACCAGCCCTCATTAGTGCAACTACAGTAAGAAGGGATGCTAGAACAACAATGATGCTGATGATTATGATTGTGATGATGGTGTCCATGAGGATGATGATAACACTGTTTAATGGTGGAGTGCTTAGTTCATGACACACTGTGAATGCAGAGAAGGGGAGGAGGTGAGAGACAGGCATGACACTAGGAAGAGGAAAGGGAGGAGGAGGAGGAGGCAGAAGAGGAGGAGGGGGAGGAAGGCAGGCCCCCTTATGGGATGAAGACACAGTTCAGTTTTTTAAAATGAGGTTCTGGGCCCATATTTATCAAACTGATGGACTTAAATAAAAGCTAAAAGTAAATAATAGTTCACTTTAATTCTAAAAATAACCCTCTATTTGACAAATTTTAGCATAACAAAAGAATTATTAAACACCATGTCAACCACAAGTGAAAGTCTGATTTATTTTTCTTTGTAAATTCATTATTTTCTTATATTAACATCTATTATGACTCAGAGCACAATCCTGATAAATCCTGCTATTCTTTTCAAAAGTAACTAAATACTGGCCCGGGCCTCCAAATGAACTATCAAACCATGAAACCAATTCATTTTCATTTGTTTTAGGGCTCTCAAAAACAAAATTGGAACGAGAGTACTTTAAATGTATCTAGTTTCGGAGCAATCTAACTTCATTTTCTATTTTAGCCTTGATTCAAAGCTTTTTGACTGTTACTACATATTAATCACTGTTTCCTTTCTTGTTATATCTCTATAGGATAACTTTACTATAGTTTCAATTTGGCCCTTAACAACCAGACCTCTGGGGCAAATTCTAATGTTTTATTCTCATATTATTAGCTTGTAGAAAGTCAGAAGATGAAAGCAGGAGGAAGGGGAGGGACGTGACAGAAGGATAGAACAAAGACAAAAGAAGAGTAGAAGCTCTAGACCAGAGCAATGCCATGAGGAGAGACAGACAGTCAGATAGGGAAGGAGATCAAGATTTTGTCCCAAAAACATGCTCTTAAAGCTACAGCGTGCAAAAGTCTGCCTCTTGGTGACAATATTATCATTACAAACCCATACATGAATGCATTACCCTTCGTTAATATGAAAACAACAACGACAACAACAATAAGAACAATAATGAAATCAAATCAGATAATGGTACATGTCGCCTTGATTTGAACCACCTCCTTAAACATTAAGGAACCAAGCTTGTAGGAAGATCCACCCATCGGCTGCTGGACAGACTTTAGCTCCTCCCACTCCAGGAAGTAGCTGTCCCAGATAGTCCCAGCCTCATCCCACTTCATGTGCTTGTGAGGTGTGTACTGTAGTGGTGTATGTGCAGGAGAAAGAGAGAGAGAGAGAAGAGAGAGAAAGAGAGGACGCAGGCTGATGATAGAAAATCAGAGGGAGGAAGGAAATGTTGTAAGAGTGACTTGAGTGTGTGTGTGTGTGGGTGTGTGTCATCATGTAGTGTGCGTGCATTTCTTCAGAGTCGCTCCTTGGTGGGCACCCAGATGTAAGGACCAGACTGCTCCTCGATGACCTGCTTCACCTGCGAATACACCTCCTCTAGAGACGAGCCCTGGACGACAGCTAGAAACACAGACAGTCACACAGACAGGGAAATTAATATCCAGAATATTTCCATCTCCCTAAAAACACTACACGATCTGTGGTCGAAATCTCTGTTAAAGAACGAGTAATCTTAGAGGGTCGGTGTAACAGTGTTTATGTATGCATATTCTTCACTGATAGATAATGAATAATGCAGAGCAACATTTCAACTCATTATGTGGCTTGAGAAAAATGAAGATGTGACGTTATAGAACTCCTCCAAATATGTCTGTGATGTCAAACGGCTTCGATAATGTCTGTCAAACTCACAGATTATTTGATGATGGAAAGCTCCAACAATGATGGACAGCTCCCACATCACAGACAATTGGCAGAGCAGCAGTGGGTTACTATGTGGTTGCGTATGTGTGTGTGCGTGTGTGTGTAACTAACCAGTAAAGTACTCTGTGAACTCCAGCTCCAGTTTGACGGCCCTGTCAAACGTCTTCCTCGCTTGCTCCTCGGTGAAACGCTTGTTCATCTCACTGCAGAGGCCGAGAAAAGAGAGAGACGAGACGTGAGGGCACAGAGCCGGAGCTAAAGAGCTGTGCGTAGAGTTTCAACTGTCAGCTGCCATTAAGAGGCACTGCTTTATTGTTTTATACCAATGAGGCATTGTTTTATACCAGAGCTGCAGTGTGAGAAAAAAAAAACAAAACACTGTTGCGGTCAGCCGACAGCAAGTCTTATGGCAGATGGAGACATAAATAATTTATAATCTATATTTTCTCAGTTGAACAAATACGCTGTATGACTGTGTGATTTCTGGTGGTCTTGCATGACTTGGAATTTGCTATCTGTATGAGTCTGTATGAGTTTTTTTTGACACTATGGTAGTATAGCACAGGCAATAGTTTGCTTGTCCCTCATACAAAGTTTTTTAAGGTATGCTAACAAATGAGCCAAGATATCAAAAGTCCAGGTAACGTGTAATGGTCACATCAACCCTTTACAACACCACTCCTCTCTCCTCTCTCCACTCTATTAACTTGGCTCATAATATGTGTTGGCTCACAGGCTGTCAAAAGTCAGATAGATCAATGAGATGGTTTGAAAGTAAAATAAATTGAAATCTCTGGGTCCATGTAATAGTTGGAGTGGAGCTTTCAATGACAGGCTTGGTCCTGGTCAGCAGGTATAGCATGAGGCTGTTCAGCCACGGTGCAGATGTTGATTCATGCTTTGGCTTAAGTTGAGAGCGACTCTGCTGATGAGGCCTTTATGCTCTGGCAGGAGGCTCTGATACACGCTACTGAAATGGGCCTGACGTGGGGGCTAGCTCGGTAGCTGAGTACGCAATGCTGCACGTGCAATGGTGGTGGATCTGATACTTGGGCGACTTACAGGATGTTGTCGACGTTGCGTGGTCGGATGAAGATAGCGATGGGATGGAGGCCTGCCATCTGGAGACGCTTTATGGCATTCCCTGACACATCCAGTATACAGTGTTTACCCTGGGAGAGAGACACAGGGTTGTTTCTGTCTCCTCTGTCCTCGGCATTGTGGCTGCCCTGACCCCCTCCGAACCGTCTCTGCACACTCACCTTGTCGGCCACCTCTTTGACAGACTGTATGCTGGTCCCGTACAGGTGGTTGTTATACTGGCCGGCCTCGATGAACTTGTGCTCCTGGATCTCCTGCTCCATCAGCTCTCTGGAGGACATGAAGTGGTAATCTCTGCCATCCACCTCGTAATCTCGCCGCGGCCGCGTTGTGTCTGCGGATCGTAGATTGTGCACAGCTCAGGCTCACCTCTTTTACAACACATTGTAACCATTGTAACTACAGTTTGTAAATACTGAATAGAAGTAAAGCGATTCTTGTAATGTAAATAAGGACTGGTGTGTTCCAGCTTCCTTGTCACTTTTTCTTGTTTGCAGCCCTTTTTTAAAGTGAAAATACTTTTATGATTTCAGCTTTGGAGAAAAATAGTTGATTTGAAGTTTTTCTTTTGGTTCAAAGTTCTTTGGGGTCCCTGCCGCACAGTTTTCTTGTTGAAGCAGCCTCAAGCAGCTTTCCTGACTGTCTGAGTGCAGACACAAGAGTAGAGGGATGATACAAGTACAAATGCTGTCTGTCTCCACTCGAATCTCCTTTCAGCTGTATAAACAGCTCAAAAGCATTGAAGGCCTAAACATCAAGAACTCTGAATAGCCCAGTAGGGACAAAGAAAGTTTTTTTTGACGTGAACTGAATCAGCTCGTGGTTAGTTAAAAAAAAGAAAAAAGAAATCTGCAACAAAAATATCCTATCAATATGTGATAATTAATATCACAGAATGTATACTTTTCACAATGTGTCACACAATAAATACTTTATAATCTAACCTTTCATGTTACATTAGAAGCCGTTTATTACAAACTTGAGGGCACTCACGAGGGACGCAGGAGCCAAACTTGTCCGGAAACTCAGAGATGAGGTCATCGTTGACTCGATCTTTCATTGGTCCGAGTATGATGACTGGCCGCGTGTAATTGACTAGGGCACAGCAGACAGAAGTTCCATGTATCCTTCAGGTGAACTGCTGCACGGTAAACATCGCAACTTTACTAGTACTGACCTTCCTGCTGCATGACAGGTTGGTAGGTGAGGAGGGTCTCCTCCTGGCCAGCTGAGGGGACAAACAGAGATGACCCACACATTTAGAGGCACAAAGGAGGGCACACAAACAAAACACAGCTTTAACCTTTCCCACTTCTGGATCAAAGTTTCTTCAGCAGCTCCGAAAAGGCTGGAGAAGCAGCGCAAGGTAACTCTCACGCAGTCACACGCACACGTCAACACTCACATGCACATACAGTAAAGCACGCGATAACCACGGCACACAGAAACACATGTGCATGTATGCATGGGCAACCTGCGAGCACACACACACACACAAAGAGACACACAGAAACAATCACGCACAAACCAGCAGCAAAAATGACACACACACAAACAGAACAAGAATGAGCTGAGAGAGAGGAGAAAGAGAGAGAGAAAGAAAGAGGGAGAGAGAGAGAGAGAGAAAGAGAAAGAGAGAGGAGGGTCTAGACTTACAGGAACAACTTTCACTATCGCTGGTGCCAGAGGTTACCAGCTCTGGAAGGACAAGACAGGTCAGAGTCAGCAACACACACACACACACACACACACACACACACACACACACACACACACACACACACACACACACACACACACACACACACACACACATACAGTGACAGACAAAGACACACAGACTTGCATCTACTCACACACTATAGAACAGAGACACTCAGCCACACAGTCAGGTGTTTTTAGCTGTTTGCTCAGGGGAGCAGGAGGCTGGAGTCCAACCCAGGTCCCACTGCATTTCAAAAGCACCATACTGTCCATAAAACACTGAAGTCCTGCTTCAAATCCTGTACTTTTTGTAAGTTTTCAGCCAGGTTGAAATGATGAAATGACTTTCATTGAATGTCATCTAAGATGGATTTTTTTTTTTTTTTTGCTGAAAAACAGACCCTCAACGCATTCTCTATGGGAGTTTATGTGTGCACACCAGTGCCCACTACCAGTGCTTACTGGTGCTTACATCATACTACACCATTCAAGATGGCGAGCAGCAGTAGCAGCTACTCCATAGAGACCAGACTCCATTGCAACTCTTGGCTGGACCAGAAATGGAGTTACAGCCCAGTGTCATCTCTTTCGAGGAACTACATGGACAGCTGTCTAACACTGTCAGCATTTGGGAAACTGAACATTGCCATGTAACTGGATGAGGGATACAGACTAGCAGTTTGCCGACGCAACAATCAGTTGAGCAAGAACCGGTGCATCCTGAATTGATTCGTGTACCGTGTGAAAGGATTTTTGAGTTAGCCTTATTATCGGTCACCTTATGGTACAATAATAAAAGAGGATTTTTAGAGAATCTTGAGTGCTATAGCATCTCATTAGCTTTGCATGCATATTAAAAAAAAAGAGGACTCAAATCAAAATGTGAATTTTTCAAGATGGCCCGGACTGTTTTTTTTTTTTTTTTTATTAGACCTCCTACTGCTTCCTACGTAGCCATTTCTTTCATGGTATGCACCTCAGATTGGACAAAGCACCTCCACAGCCTCAGAGGACATGACATGTTTGTGGCAGTGTGCTTGTAGAAGCAAACATCGCAGCGCCTTTAACTATTAATCTATGGTGGGTGTTAATCATGTCATCCTAAGACCACAGGCTTTGAGATACTGCTGCAGCAGCCTCAACCGCTGTGGGAGTTGGGAAGCTGGCTGAAGCAGCAGAGGCAGACAGATCCTTTTGATGAAACAGCTCGGGATCACAAGCTGAGACACTGATCTGACACGCAATGCTATTCAAAAAGAGTCTCAATGAATGTTGACGATGAACCAGAAACTTATAGGACCTTTTATATGCAGTACATTTTGCCCCAAAGAGCATTGAATGGCAGAATGAAGTGATTGTTTGGCTTTCAACCTGAGCAAAACGGAGGACTGTCAAGCTCATGTTTTCCAACAGTATTTGGAAATCACATATTAAATCACCAACAATATATAAAACCAGTTAAAACATGGCTTACTATGATATCAACACATGACTTGTAGCACTGCTGCTTTTACCAAAACAAAGAATACGCTAAATTAATCATGCTTATCTCCACCCATACCCATGTAAGATGGGGCAGAAAGATCTTGAATGAAACTATTAGAGATTAAGGTGGATATAAAGGTAATGGTGGCGTTATTCCAGTCTGCTAAGGGACTGCAGCTAGATACACTAACCAGTAGATGTCACTGATGCACAGAATACCTACCTTTGTCATCCTGATCCTGTGAGGATGGAGAGAGAGGGGGAGACAGAGAGAGGGAGAGAGAGAAAGAGGGAGAGAGAATCATGAAACATCAGGGTATGAATCATTACACTGAAGACAATCGCAACAGCATCTCCCCTGTTATCAGCAGAGGCCGTCTTTGAAAATGTGAAAATGTGCGTGTGTCGATGCGTGCGTGTGAGACAGAGAGACAGAGAGAGAGAGGGCTTGTGATGGTGTTTAATTATCTGCTCTTCCGTGTGCGGAGCTGCTGATTGCATTCTTGCTGATTCACAAAGCACGAGGCAAACAGGGCGCCGGCCGGCGGCGCAGTGACATCAATAGCCTGCGTTAGACTCCTGTGTCAGCTCTCATCACAGCGCCGCGTGAGGGGTGATTAAAGCCGGGCCTGTCGACGCGGGCTGCACCTCCCCGAATCGCTAATATCAAAGCAGCAAAACGCCAGTTTGTGTGCTTTTAATTAGCCCCTTGTTGATAGTTAACTTGGATAAACTTCTCCTTCTTCCTGTGAATGTGCTGCGGCTGTTGCGCCCGAAACTTAAGCACAAGTCAACTTTTCCTACGTACTTGAGTGTTTCAGCATTGATCCTAATGCGCTATAGATGAAAAAAATAGTGTACATGTGATGATGTTTTAAAATGCAAGAAATTTGAGATTTAAGCACATAAACTGGGCGTTTAAAGTGACTGAGTATTTAATTAGCCATATATGTATACACACATATATGCACAGTCTAAATATAAGTCATGGTGTACTTTTGGCTTCTGCTGAAATGTGCCTTGACAACCATGAGGCCTTAATCCAAAAAGGAAAAAACTTATCTTGTAACAATGAATGAATTTTTTACCATGTAGTGCTTAGCTGGTTTCTCACGAACACGCTTTAGAGAAGAACTGTGCTTTGAGTAGTGTTTCTGGGGTTTAATTAGGAGCCTAGCGGTACATGATTAACCTGACAGCTGAAGGAACACCTTTCTCTACAGGTGACACGGCGTCACAGCCTCTCTTCACCTGGTTTAAAAGCACTTTAAAACACCTGAGAGATGCTCACCAGGGACATGTTAATTATAGAAAATATTTTGTAATGAGAGATGAGTCTCTACTTTGTGATCTGAAAGAAAGCACAGAATTTGCCTGTGTTTTCCTGAAACATAGTCTGCTCTCACACATAAGATTTCACCTTTTTTTTTTTTTTTCCAGCAATGACTTAAGATAATGGAGGACCTGGACTCACCGATCTATCCTGTGACCTCGCCACTCTGACCGTCTTTAACCTTGACCTCTCCTTCTTCTCTGCCCTGTGAAACGGAAGGACAGGAAATGAAAACAGATTCAGGGAAGCACAGAGAGAGGACAGACACGAGCACAACCAAGAGAACATAGCCCGAGATGAACTCAAAGCACGGTGGCTCACTTGAGTTGCCTTCCTCTGCTTCAATCTTCTGATTTTATGTCAGTTTTTTTTAGGCTCATCGAGACATTCAGGCACAAATTCTATTCACCGCTTCATTGCCACATTTGCTGAGTTTGTGATTCAATGCCTCCACCACAGTGACTGTCCGAAGTAAAATAATTGGGCTTCAACAAGGCAAATCTAAACCTGGCAGAGAACGAGAGAGAAAAACTGAGAAATAACAGTCTGTATGCCGATCTTTATTCAAAAATTATTTTTGGAGTCATCTCATCTTTAAGCAGCAAAATGACATCATGAGATTGTGATTTGCTGACTGAATTGTCTGAATTATCCGGATATAATGCTTCTTGACAGCAAAGATCAGATAGCCTGTATATGTCCGCTAACCTGAATGGACAGTAATTGTCTTTGCAAGTGCCAGAAACCAGAGAGTGAGACCAAAATACTCCAGCCAGATGAGACGTGTTCTCCTGGCAGGGTCTGCTCCTGCTAAGGAGACAGCTTTGTCTCCCAAGTTTAAATTTAGATTTGTCACTTCCTGTTCAGGGCCATTTCCTGCTGGTGATCATAATCCTGCACTAGAATTTCAAATAAGATGAATCTCCTGTGCCTCGTTCCAGCGACGTGATCCCCTGCTGGAGCCTCGTTGAGGCTTACAAACGGGATGTGTTTTTCCACTATAATGCAGCTTCGGTCTCCGAATGCCTCTAAACAGACAGAAACAACCCTCAGTGAAACCGGAGCAGCAGCGCCGAGGTCCACAGCACAAATTACAACAATAAGTAACAGGAAAATGTTGGGCTGCAGGCCATTCCTTAATCCCTGATGGCGTTCGGAATTGGCTTTACAATCCGGCACGATACCTTCACAGGAGAATATCCATCATACTGTATCAGCAAATAACGTTTCCCGTGCATCTACAGTCACCTTCACTTTTTCACTTTTTTTTTTGCCAATCAAACAAGATGATGGAGACGCCATTTCATTTTCACCTTTGAAGGAGAGGAGTAGTGACATGGACATGGGCAGACGACAGGAGGTGGAGGGCAAAGAGAGGGCAGAGAGAGTGGAGAGGGCGAGAAAACGAGGAGGTGAAGGAGAAGAGAAAAGGGCGGGGAGTAGATGGAAGGAGTGAAACAGTAAGAGAGAGAAGAGAGGGAGGGTACAAAGTGGTATAGATAATGAAAAGGTGCACTGGGAGGACGAGAGGGTTGGAAAAGGTAAATAGCTTGGAGACACAGGGGGCAACATTCATAGAGGTGGAGGATGGAAGGAGAAGAGGTACAGGGTGAAAGAGTGTTGAAAATGTCTTTGCAGTGGCCTTAGAAGCTACCAGACTTCACATCCCGGCAACCTCCAATAATCAATAATTGATAACCATCAACTTTATCAACACTCTCCCACTGCAGCCTTTAAAACCTGCCGTCTATGCTAGCATCATGCGTTCAATGCCTCCTCTAATAATATCCCAGCCTCTGGTGTCTGCGCTCCAATATCTCCTTTATGACTGCGCAGAGTGAGGCTCTATCAGTCTTTGGATGACACTGACATGGTTATTTTATTAGCCCTAATGCACCAGGCTCCAACACCCCTCATTCTAACACCTCAGTCTATTAATACCCGAGCCGTCTGAACCCCGGTGTGACAGCCTCTGTGTCCATCCCGCCCATTTCCCATCCGCTCACTCCCACCCGTCCTGTTTGCATTTTAACGCGAACTCACTTTCTTTTCCTTACACTCCATCACTTTCCACATCCCGCCGCCTTCGTCAGCTCTCTCTCGTTCTCTCTCTTATTCTCACTCAGCGTCATGGAAGATAACAAGACCGGTTTTATAAATGCACCTTCCCACCACAGGAAACCTATCAACATCTGTCTGCCACCTCCGCCACAGGGAGGGGAAGGAGAGGGAGGGAGGCGAGGGGCCACGTACCCCACTGCAGGGTTTGGATTCAGCGGATTCAGCACAATGTGTGACAAAGGAAGACAGGCAGATGCTTCACGTGGGTGTATCGGCTGTTACAAGTGCAGAGCAGGCTGGACTCTGACCTCCTGCGGCTGGGGATGACTCCCACTTCGGGGCAGTTCGGAGGCGGGGGGCTGAGGTGCCGGGCGGGCCACCACTCCTCTTCTCCGGCGCTGCTCACGTGGAGGATGTCGCCGAAATGGAAGGGCAGGGCCTGGTTGGGCGCGCTCAGGTCGGCCGCGCTTCCGTCGTACTCGAACAGCGCTCTGTTGGACACCGAGAGAGAAGAGAGAGAGAGAGACAGAGGAAAAAAAAAGAGTTTTACACGCGTTTCATGGAAAACACGACTTCAAAGGGAGACAATCCAGTCTGCCGGAGGAGGCAGAGACGCACAGATTAGTCACTCATTTGGTGACACTGACGATGAAACGCTTGTTAGTTGGACTGTTACAGCACATGAACGCATATCTTGGGGTATTATTTGCAGCATGACACATTTTTTGAGAGCACATGCTTCCATTTTACTAAAGGAAATACTATGACAGCTCTTTTCATTAGAGGGTGTAAAACACACATTTCACAACGGGTTTTTGATTGTTTAATTTGGACTTTTTAAACATTAATGTTTATTGCTGACATTGTGCCTCAGTGCCAATTCCTCCTAAATGAGAACAATACAATGGCAATTGCTCTGAGTAAAAAGACATTTCGCTAAAGGAAAAGTCGCATCTCCTATTTAAACTCTAAAAAACACATCTGTCATGATGTTTTCCATATAATAAACACTATCCACGTACAAAAGAAGGGACAGAGAGATAAAAGAAAAAACAGTCAAAACAGCTGAGCTCTGCTTTATTCACTATTCATATATGACCTTGTAAGAGTACGAGCATGTGTGTGCAATTGTACTCAGCTGTCTGTGCACATTTATGTGTCGCTGTGCATGTTGTGTGTGTGTTTGCATCCGAACGGTGATCTGTCTCTGTGACCACAGAGTTTCATAGTCATCCAGAGGGAAAAGACCCAGGAAAGTAGGCCAGCACTGTGTGTGTGTGTGTGTCAATGTGCGTTCGTGTGTGTGTGTGCGCAAAAGAAATAGAGCTGAAATAACCGGCATCCCCTAAAGTCCCCGCTGCCTTCATCAATAAAACAGAACATAGACAGAGAAGGAGAGACCAAGAGAGGAAAAAGAAAATCAGACAGGCGACTGACATCAGTCCAGAAAACACTGCCTCATGTTTTATTAATGACTTCCATCAGGCTGGATTGTACTGGACACTCTGAGGGAAATATGATCTTAAGACCATGGGGACAAAAACATCTGGGGTTTTACTGATCAGCTAATCTGATGCCCTGATCTTTGTTAACAGCTACAGTTTAACTCATTCACATCAAATGGAGCTTCTCTACATCTTCCATTTCCATCCATCACCTTACCCGCCTAGTACACGATGCTGTCAAGGGAGTCTACTGAAGGTTGGGAATACACCCTGGACAGGTCTCTAGTTCATCACAGGGCATGCACACAGACACACAGCATTCACTCTCACAAGAAGGGACAATTTAGTCTCCAGACAACCTAAACAGGCATGTTTTTGGACTGTGGGAGGAAAGTAAGGGGTTTCTCACTTAAGGGAACATGGTATGAACAAGTGAAGCTCTCACCATTCACTAAAAAAAGAGTAGAGACCAAAAGAATCAGTATATTGACTCTTGCAGTAAGCTGATTACACTGAGAGAAGACCCCAGTGATGTAAATGTAATTCGAAATCAACTACCTCTCCAAATGATTTTCAATTTAACATCTACCTAACAGACCTCAAGTTATATTTGAGATGTCTTTAGAAGCTGCATGTGAACGGTCACAAGTAATGCTATGTATGCACATGCGGTGCACCAGGTCGAGTCCACAGATACATAGAGGGAGGCGCAGCTGCTGGATGTCAGATGTTATAAATAACGGCCACGTTCTATTTCTCTATAGTATTACTACTCTGAGAGTGAAAAAAAATAGAAATGTATATTGAAAACATCCCCAATGAGGGTTTCTGCTGGCAGGCTACACTGAGGGCTTGTTGCAAACACAACTGAGGCCGTGTGTAAATGTAACCCGAAATTAATTACCAGCTCTCGGTGTTGAAGTCGTGTTAATTCCCACGTGAGACCCTTTGAAATCTAATAACATGAGGAACTGAAGCGTGTAACTGGAAAACTTGGTCAGATTTTACATTGTTCTTTTCTCTGGCGAATTCTGTGGCAATTGTAGACCTCAATACTTTGTTTTGTGCTGTTTTTTCACACAGATAATCGCTCACAGTCTCACCGTATGGCAGCCCCATCCTATAAAAAACAGTGAACAAAATTCCACATAGTAATTTGGTAACTGCCTATTAAAATCGCATTTCTTTTGCATATTTTGCTCGTTGATGTAATGCTAATTCCATAACCCATAATTTATTCTCTGAATAAAAGTCAGACCACATTAGACCGCCTCTGAAAAGCTTTCAAGCTATTTGAAAGCGTAACATTTGGCTACAAGAAGCAAATGTCCTGGTGCATTTTGTTTACTTAAAATGCCGTGAAATTGATTTTTGCAGCAGAAATGCGCAGCACAGCAGGGGTTGCTATCTTTTCTCAGTGCGGCGCACAGTCTGAGCCGTTGTAGAGCCCTGAATAACAGATCAACACAGCACATAAATAGAGTATACATATCGTATAGGCTCATATCAATTTAAGTATCTGAAACATGGCACAGGTAACTGTAGCCCCCTGAGGGACTGCAGGCAGCCGAGGGAAAGAGACTCCGGTCGGCTTCATTTACTGAGGTGCTGCATCAAAAGAAAAACTCACATTTGACCTGACCGCTGAGGGAGGTCTAAAACACCAAACCACTGGGAAAAATGGCAGAGACATGTGTATAGTCTACATTCAGCTACAAGCCTACCTCTATGAGTAGGTCCAGTCTGCATCATTTACTCAAGTGTAAAATGAAAAGAAAGCATAGACCTTAATTACACTTCCAATCCTCTTGGATGAGAGTTGAGCTAACCAGCATAGTTGCCCATGCCTCGACTTAGGACAACTACGAACGGGATGAAAGAGAATCTCTGGAGACACACTCAGAGGTACAGGTAGCATACAGAGGGACTGGGGCTTATTATCGATCATGTGCTGGAGCCAGGCCAGGGCTCAGCGATGAGCTTCTGCTGGGTGGGGCCCCTCACTCTCCACTGGTAATAGGTGGAGGCTGCGGGCCAAATCGGCCAGACTCGTTGAATTAAATCAGACTTTACTTGATTAAATTTTGCTTCCAAAGGCCAAGGATGAAGACCGGGCCTGTAAAATGCTAAATGCAAAGTAGAGTCATTGCTAAGCAGCTCTATGTCTTCGTTCTGACAGTCACAGAAGCTTGTAACGGTAAATTAGAGGCTGGAGAAGTAATGAGAGTATTTTCCCCTAAGAATCTACAGTGAGTGAGCTATCATTGCTTTGTGCGTGTCCACATCTTTGCAGGTTTGATCTCGATGCAGCATCTGTACAGTTACACTGCCCTAGAGCTAGACTGTCTGTCGGAGGTGGGACTTCAATGTAGTATAAGAAGAGGAGAGGATACGCGCGTACACCTTTCACAAAAAAAAAAGGTAGCCGTATTATGTCACCTTGCTTCAGTGACATTTCCTCTGAGGAAAGGTTAGTCTGTCTTAACCATTACTCGCATGCAGATCGCACAAAAAAAAAACACCCTGCTGCAGACACACTCATGCACAGACTGTACGTACATGCATGAGCAGCAGCCCAAAGCACCAGGCACCCCCCCCAATCTATCACGCACCAACAGATGCACTGCAACGGCTGCCAGTGTAACGGGGCTCTGTGTTAACATTAAGCTGCGATTGGTCATTTATGGGCAGTGACTGTTTTTTTATCTCTGACAGTGATTTACGACCTGGGTTGCTATATTATTCTACTGTTTTATTCTACATGACCTTGAAATGATCCTGGCCTCATTTTGACAAGACATTATCATTAAAATTCAGCGTGTAACGTGATTAAGTTATAGTGGGTGTCACGGTAATTCCATGCGCATTTTCTTCTTAAAATCACAATTATGCAGTTGTGCAGCATAAAAAATATAGCCTATGACAATACATGTGACATATGTGCATAATGAGAACAATACAATATTATGTAATATATGCATAATATATCTGCATAATGGGGTAAATTTGCCACTCTTGTACTTTGTTCTCAACGCTAATTAGCAAATATCAACATGCTAACATGTTAGCCGATATGCTAAAACACACACTTGCAACAGTGGCAAAGAAAACCTTACAGCACTGACATTTAGTGTTATTACATTTGTTCACCCTGCACTCTTTATTTCACGCCACATTAAATGTGTTTTTCCTGGAAAATATTATTCTGCAACATTGTGTCTGAAGCTGGTCACCGTTTTAATTATGCCAGAACAAATTTTAGGATTGCAAACCACTATTATGTTTTCTGTCAAAACAAAGTTCATTAGTCTCCTTTTTCTTTTTGCAGAAAATTTCATCTCTGAATAAACTTCTAGCTCCTCATTGTTGCATCACTTTTCTTGAACGGTGCTCAAAGCCAGTTTTCCGCACATCAAAGCAATAAATACGAAAGCCTGTGAATGCTTTTCTATAGTCATGAGATGACCGGTGGACAGGGCAGTTCGCTTAACACCCTCCTGCCAAACACAAATGAAACATAGGGCACACACTGAATTATTTGGTAATTGTTTCTGCTAATGATAATTGTGCCTTCTGGTGGCTGCTTAAAAATGCGAAAAGGGTGACGACAAGCAGCTGCAATGGCAGGTTGCCTCATATATTTCTATTTAGTCTCTGGTGTTTAGACATCTGTTTTGATACCAGGTTCGCAGTGCCGCTTGTTCCAGATTTACCACTGACTCCACTGGAGCTGAAGAGATTCAGGAGGTCAACTGATGGCTCAAGTCATGTTTCAGTCACATGTTCCTCAAAGTTTGAGTTGATCGATCAGTCCAATACACTTGTTGGAGCTCCGCTCCCGCAGGACTAGATGTGACCTGATGCCTCTTTCTCTGAGTCTGACTGGCTCAGCGGGTGAGTCAGTCAGAGAGTGAGCGTGGTTCAAGGTGACTCTGACTTTGCTGCTGCAGCCTTTTCCTTCCAGGCCACTTGCACACAATTCAGGTCAGATGTGAATTTCATACACTGTGTTTGTCAGGGGCTGTTTCTTTTGGGCTCAGCATACGTTTTTATAAGGAGTAAAAAGTTATCCCCTGAGAGTCGGTTTAGCTGCTGTAGGAGTCTCTCCCAGCACACATAGGGTGAAGACAACACATAGCACATGCAACATTCACACTTATACTTTGAGTATTTAAAGTCTCTAATCCAAAATAACAATGTATCTGCCAAACCTAACACTTATAACATTATACACACACACACACACACAGCTATTAGACATTTTGAGGTTGTCCTCTTTAAGATTATCCTCATCTGTTTACAATAGATACAAGTGCTGATGCTGTGCTGTCCTGTGACGACATGCTCTGGAATTTTATATTAAGTATTAGTATCAAATATCAGATACCGGAGCAAATCTATGGAAAAAATTATTCTTCACAGTAAAACTCTTAATGTTATTGACATGGATTCCACTGTGTGTCTGAGAGCTTCTAAATAATGACCGATGTAGATCCTATACACAATATTTGCTTTGTCGACATGTTTTAGACTCTTTCTGGCTTGTTGCTGAATGGATGCATCCCAAAAGAAAATGTTTCCTTAATGCCTACCCAGCAGATCTAAACATTAGTGTGCCCATTAGGGCTGCTTTTCCCGTCTTCGTTTTCCACCGTATCGATCCCTCAATGAGCGCCAGTGTGACTTATCTGGACACAGCGACCTAGCGTTTAATCAATACTTATATGCTGTGATTCTCTGTGAGGGAGTGGGCTTCGAAGTGGAGGCGCTTTAGCCGGGATGCTGAGGGCGGTTAGGGAGAGACAGGGGTGATTCAAAGAAGCCTGAAGAGCCAGGATGGACATAGGAACACACACACGCAGAAGTCGAGAGAGTTGACAGGCAATGGATGTGTTGGCCACAGAATCTAATTGTGGTTTTAGATCCGATTACTTCGATCTCACACACATACAAAACCTAGAGCGGACAGCTGAGATAAGGCCTTATAATAGTTGTGTCACGCTGAAGGACACTGAACAATCAGTCACCTCTGTAAGCCGTGTGTGTGTGTGTGTGTGTGTGTGTGTGTGTGTGTGTGTGTGTGTGTGTATTACCTGACGTATAGTGTGCGTTTCTGTGTGGAGCGCAGCGACGTGGAGCTGGAGCTGACACTGCTGGTCATCATCTGTTCCCTCAGGTCATGGATCTTCGCCTCGAAACGACTGTACTCTGCGCACACAAACACACACAGACACAAAGGGGACAAACCATGTTAGACCAGGCAGACTTGAGGTGACAGGTGTTAAAAATAAGGCTGCGAAAAAACAAAAAAGAAAAAAAACTGATACCCAATTTGGTCTAGCCTGAACCTCGGGGTTAGAATCATCTGAGAGACTCATTTGTGACGTTTCTGCCTCAGATAAAAGAAACAAGAGGAGTCACGGACAAGAGGTTGACACGCTCCGTCAATGTAAATACCAAGATCAGATGTAGAGCAAGAACAAGTGAGTCTATTTCAAGTTGTCATGAAAGTTGCAGGAAGATGAATTTCAATGTTTAAGTGTGCTTTGTGTGAAGGTATATTCTCCCATTTGCGATCCCACCTGCTGATTGGTCAATTGTTTCTCTGACAGCGATCAATGGTCACAGTAATCAACGGTCACAACTCCCGATATATATATATTTATTTGCCAAACTAATCTGAGAGATTCAGAGGCCCCCTTCGACACTTCCTCCGCCTCTTCTTTCCTCTCTTGACACGGCAACAACAGATCATTTATAGTCATCGCACCATTAAAATAGGCCTCAACCTACTGTAAATCACAAAAAAAGAGGCGATTTTCTCGAGGGTGACTCACACTACAGCTGCCAGATAAGGCAGAGACGCATCAAATACGTCTGACTCCAGCTGCTGGGAGAGGTGTCGGGCTGTTGGTGGGAAACAGGCGAGTCGGCCTGAACACGCACGCGTCACGTTATAACACACATGCTGAGCCAATACAGGGACGTTTCATTGGCTTTCGAGGAGTTCTTAGCGAGCTGTTTGCTCGGAGGCAGAGACTCAACCAAGCAACTGGAAACAACAGTAAAGACCTAATCAGATCTACCTGGGGAAAAACATCCAACTTGCACTCCTGTACACGCTCCACACATGATGTTTCATGGAGATACAACAGTGGGTTTAAAACCGCTCCTTCAGTATAATTGCCGTGGCCAAAACTGCGTCCGCTGCCCCCTTGAACGACAAGTGGCACATTGGGAGAGAGCAACCAGTTGACCAATCGATGCAAAGTGCAGCACAGCAGCCCTGTGCTCGAGCATCCTCCCGCTACGTTCTCCAAAAAAAGCCTTTTCTTTCCTGACCCATTTTTTTTTCTAGTGGTTGTAAAAATGCCAGCGAGCCTTTTTAATTATATATGTACATTATTTATGGAAATGTACAAAGTTGGGGGGAAAAAAAGACACACAGACCTGTTCTCTAATGTGTATTTTAAGATCACATTTTTTTTTAACCAGCAGGGACAGTAAGAAAAGAAAAAGCAAAACAAAACATAGAAACTTTACAAACCAGGACACTGCTGCTGCAAAGTGAGACTGAATTGTGATCAGAGCGTGTGAGCAAACAGCAGATATGTGTGTAATAAATCCTCAGTGACTGTCCTCTAGTCTTAACACCACACAGCTTCCCAGAAACCTCTGAACTAACACTCAGATGACAACGCCGCTGGCAATAAGCCTGAAAAAGCCCTTCTGAAGGATGTCCCTGTGTGTGTGTGTGTGTGTGTGTGTGTGTGTGTGTGTGTGTGTGTGTGTGTGTGTGTGTGTGTGTGTGTGTGCAAACCATTTCTGTGGACTACAAAATCTAATTAACCCTGAGTAATTCAATCATACTTGAGGTATACACGGTCATGCACTCGTGCACACGCACACATAGACACAGAGTGGTGTTTCCATCACTTTTGGGGAGCTCACATAGGCTTTCATCCATTTCCTGGAGACTCTCTCTCTCTCTCTCTCTCACACACACACACACGTACAAACTATTTCTGGTTTTATTTCCTTGTTTATTTCCTTGTTTATGGCTATATATAAATATATAATACAGCCTTCAACCCCCACATCTCTGTTCTAAATTTCACCCCCAAAGCGTTCATTAATCAGACACATTGAAGTTCACAGGCACAAACAGCTAAACTGTGCTGCGACTGCTCAAAGCTATGCACGTCTGAAATCAGTCAAGCACTCAGAGCAACAAGACCTCTCAGGCCTTTATTCTAGGGCTGCAATTTTAAAAACAACACGCTGACACTCTGGGAACAAAAAAAACAGAGCTTTAGTGGATTTTCTGACAACAGATTCACATAACAGGCTACACTCAAAGCGAGATGTTACAGTAGGTTTGACGATGCAAAACAGCCCCCAGATCTTTCTATAATGAGAGGAACAAAATACCCCTTTGCTCAACATTTCATTTCTCACTTTAATCTTCAGCATTTTTCCTTGCTGATCTCGATCTGGCATTTTCAATCTCCGCTATAATCCATAACAAATTGATGGATTAACACTTCTATTTTGGCTTTTTTTTGGGGCCCACCATGGCACACAGTTGTAAGACACATGTCCGAATCACCAGAAAAAAATCAGACACTGCATGAACTTTCTCATCAACAGCATCTAAGTGTTCCTGTCAACACACGTTGCCTCAATGCAGTGTGATGGGATACAGAGAGAGAGGGATAAAGAGAGAGAGAGAGAGAGTAAAAAAAGAGGCTAAAAACCTGCCTGAGCTGAGATGTATGGCAGCAAAGTCAACAATAAAGCTTTATCACAGACGTGCACATCTGACAATAAAGATGCTGTGGAGCTACAGAGAGCGGTTGCTCCTCATGCTGATCTACAGAACAATGACTGCGTTGCAGCTGGGATGTTAACATTAGACCTGCAAAACCAGCACTGCCAGGGCTGCAGCTCTGATCGTCCCCAAAAGAGAGTTTAAAGAAGAAAGCAGACCTCAAATCTTTATATTTGTTAAAACTGATTTGAAAAAAAAAAGAAAAAAAACACGACAGCAAAAGCACCACAGGAAAAAGGCACGACTGCTGGTGAGACTTGACATAAAAGTGCAGAGAGAGTCATTAGAGCAAAGAGAGCTTAGCAGCTAACGTGTTAACGCTGCATCACTGGTGTCCATCTGACGGACAACACAGATTCACCCCGGCAGCGCCGTCTTTTTCACTATTTTCCCCCCATCACCTCCACGAACGCTCAAAGTCCCTGAGCTACAGGCTCAGAGTGTTAGCGCTGGAAATGAGGCAGGATGTTAACAAGTAAATCAGTTCAGGTCTGTCTCCCCCAACTACCGCTCAGCTGTACTCACATGCTGCAGGCAGACAGGCAGCCTCGGCGTCCACGCGATGTGATGCCGGAGTGCTGGGTAACTCTGTGTGTGTGCGTGTGTGTGTGTCTGTGTGTGTGTGTGGGTATGTGTGTGCGTGTGTGAGAGGAGGGTTTGTGTTGCTTAAAGTCCCGGGATGTGAATGAGAGGAAAGAGAGAGAGGGAGAGAGAGGGAGAGAGAGAGAGAGAGAGAGAGGGGAAGAAAGAGGCGGAGATGATGGAGATAAAAATGCCAGCACGTGAGAGTCAGAGCAGAAAGATGTAAATATGTGTGAAAAGGAAGAGTGTCTCAGTGTGTGTGTGTGTGTGTGCGCGCGCGTGTAAAATCAGTTCAGCGCTGCTCAGCTGCCACAGAGACAACAGATGCTAACCCTCTCCCTCTCTACTACACTCCTCTTTCTCCATCTCTCGTTCGCTGGTGCGCTCCTTTGCTCCTCCCCCTCTTTGACAGCAGCTTGCTGAGGGGCGGAGACACCACACACGCACACACAGACGAACACACACACACAAATATGCATGCATACGCACTGCTTCCTCAGGTCACTCATGCAGGAAGCCTATGCCAGGCTCTGGCATCCTCCTGCCCTACTTTGGCCCAGGGAATTGGTCTGCACGCACCCGTACCCACACACACCCACACACACATACACAGAAAGAGAGAAATCCTTAACCAAGCATTTCACAATATTGATTCCTGGACCCTTAATTAAAAGCTCAATTTATACCTTAAATAAATTTTCTGTTGCTTTCACATGGAAACGAGGAAGAAACAGGGGGAGAGGAGAGATGTCAGCATTTCCCATGAAAAATACAAGTCATTAAAGTCTTTCTGTGGTGCAAGATTTATGTTTAATGCGCGTGCGTGTGTGTGTGTGTGTCTATAAATGTGTCTCCTTTTTTCCTCCATCCCCACTTTATGTCCAAGGCATGTCATTTTTCTGCTTTTCTCTTTTAACAAGTCATATTTAAAAGAAAAAAACAATCCCTGGACAGAAATGAGCAATGGTGTGTGTGGACAACACAGCCATCTATATCAACCCTGAAGCGTGTGAGGGTGCTTGATTTTTTTTTTTAATATTTAGAACTTGTTCGACTATATTGTAGGAAATGACCTTGGCAGCTCAAGGAGGAACGAGGAAATGAACATGAACCACCCTAAGGCCGCAGGTAACCTGACAGCCTCTATGATTCCGACACCTGCTCCTATCTCTGCCTCCGTCTTTGGACATCAAAACACACCCCCACAGTGCCAGACACCGATCAAACTCACTGGGTATAAAGTTTCCCCATCATCAGCATCTAAACACCTCCGTCAACACAAATCACCCCGATGCAGCATGATCAGATTAAGAGCAAAAGAGAGACCTGAAGAGATGAAGGAGAGAGAGAGAGAGAGAGAGGGAGATAGGGTAGAAGCAATGGGGGAGGGGTGATGACAGAGACTAATGGCTCTGGGGCTCATATTCCCCTCTTCCCTCCTTCCTTCATTTACCTCTGGTCTCCCTGGAGAAGCATTGTTCCTCGTTCAGCAGCTGGCAGAGGCCTTCTCTGCAATGGGCAGCGTCGGCGCGATCCAGCAGCGAACCGCTGGAGACGAGCGGATCCTACAGCACGGTGTGCAATGCACCACACCTGCCCGTACGATCGCAGCCCTGCCCAATAATGGACCTGAGCTACAGAACGGTACCTTGCACGTGGTAGTGGTGCCAGTAACTGCTAAGAGTGAATACATGAATGTCCATCCATCCAGTCCCGTCTGCTGGTTTCTAGCTCCAACACTGTCAACCTCTTGGCCTCTAGTCCATCACAGGACACACACCATTCACTCTCACACTCACTCCTAGGTCCAACTTGGAGTCACTCAACCTAGATGCTAGTTGCTTGGACAGTGGGAGGAAATCTGAGGGTGCCCGGAGAAAACCAATGTGCATTCAGGCAAACTCTTCACAGAGCTTCTTATCCAACCAGAATGAATAAATAAATATGCAGCAGGTAATACATGCTTTCTCACTTCTTTTGTTGGTATTGCGCATGTGATAACCGCCCCTGTTTTCATGTCATTTCTATGATGGACTGATGCACTAATGCAAAGAGAAGCTGTTTGTGGACGATTTGAAATATTCATGCAAACAGCCTGATTATCAGCAGCATTATGAGTTTTCTACACACGCTGTGTGTGTGCGTGTGTGCGTGTGCATGCTCTGAGGAATGCTGCATGCTATTTCACTTTCCCTGTCTGTATATTGTTACTGTGATGCTACAAAAAATGTTATACCTCCAGGGGGTTAAATAGAGACTATTTAACTAGAGACTAGAGACTATTTGCTTGGCTTTTATCAAAATAATTTGGAATGGATATAGAATATCAGACTGAATATGAAAAGAGGTGTGGAAAGTGTTAAAATCCACTTGTGACACATCGTTTCTGTGTTTCTACACAAACAGCCACTTCTCGTCAGCAATTCTGTTATAAAGCTGGCCAAGAATCGATATGAGACACTCGCTCTAAAAATAGCAGCGCTGGAGGAGGCTCATCTATAATACATATGATACAGTACTCTAATCTATACTGTTATTGATTAACTGATCAGACTGCGTAGGAGGCGAGCGAACAGAGAGAACAGACGAGCCACAATACAGTACGAGAGGAGACGCGGGCGAGTAAATGTCAAAACTGACAAACTTGTTTCATCTCTGGCTGCGAAGAAGAGACAACGACGATCAGTCACCTTCACGTTACAGGTGACAGCTCAATCACGCGTTGTGGGCGACGCGTAGGCCACCGCCACGGACGCCAGTCACACAGAGGAGGAGACGATGACAGGTCGGGAGGAGGGACATGAAAGGAGAAACTGAGCGAAGGAGGAGGAACAGATGCAGCAAAGTGAGAGAAGAAAGGAGAGCAGCCTACCGTGTGTGTGTGTGTGTGTGTGTGTGCTCGGCAGATGATATCCCCACAACTTCTGAGTCTGAAAGCCCTCAGATGGAGTCACTGTTAATCTTCTACTTAACCACTGGTGCGGGAGACACGCACACACAGAAATACACAAGCGCACACATACACGCACGCATGGCAACTCCAACACAAAACGCAATAAGCAGACTAAGAGAAGTAAGATAATCCTCTCGGCATCACCTCAGTATTACTGCTGACAGACGCCGCCTCTGTGCCGGGTGTGTATTTACAGTACGTGTGTGTCGGGGTGTTTCAGCGACAGTTGTGTGTAATCCCACCGACTAATACGGCTGTCAACCTGCAGGCTTTAACGGTCCCACGCAAGGAAACTTTTGGGCATTAGAGGAGACCACGTTGAAAGGTCAATACTGCCATATTTTGGTGCTTTTGATCTTCATATCCAATCATAAAGACAAATAAATCAGATACTAGCGAAATGGGGACTGAAGCAGCAACATACTATAAGCACAGTATGGAGCCGGTATTTATAATTTCCTTGCTCAATGAGATGTAGCTTGGGGTTTTAAAGTATCTTTTCAGCACGTCTTGCATTGCGGGTGATGGATGGAAGAGATGTGAAATGAGGACCAACAACTGGAGTTCTCCCAATCTAAATATTTTTTTGGTTCTGCCCAGTGCTTTATTTGCTTCCCTGAAGACGTTGTGTGGCCTAAAAACTATTACATAAATAACATTCTTTAAAAAAAATCATCATCATTGTTATTTTGGGGATACAAAAAAAACAAACAAACACTTTGATCATCACATTGGCCTTCAGAGCAAATACGGAAATCTTTAATTATGGATGTTTTAATCTTGATTTTGGGGAATGCTATTTGTAGCTGACGTGGCTGCAAAAATAAGGACGGATCTCCATATATTCGATCACAGAAAATCCTTTTATCCACCGAATATTTCAAAAGGAAATCAAAGATGCTCATGAAGTGTCCCTGATTCACTCTAACACATTCTGAGTGAGTCTTACCAAACATTATCTTTGGAAAAAAAATAAATCTTCCAGATGGGGATTTTGGGAGAAAATCCAATCAAACAGCCTGGTCTGCTTCACCAAAGGCATACGAATCTGAGGGCAAACACATTTTGGAGCCACAGGTCTAATATGTAAAAACTGGCTCAAAATAGCCAGCGAAACGTGATGAGGGACGTCGGCAGCGCTAACGCAGCGTGAAGACTTTTCACAGACAACATGCTCCATCTGCTGCGCCTGGAATAAACACAGATCTCTATCTGCTGCATCAGCTTAAATCAGATGTATCGCTGCCCCGGCCAGCGCACACACACACACACACGCGCGCAGACACACAAACAGGAACATCTCAGGGCTGCGGCGAGCCGAGTCCTGTCGCCGTCTCTCATATAAATAACAGGAGGAGACCTGAGCGTGGTCGCAGCCAGAGCCACACTTTTCCTCTCCTGCTGGAGGTCATTATAAGTTCCTCCTCGCTGGCAGGAAATGTGTGTGTGAAACAGGGGGAGCGCTTCTGCTCGCCACATGCTATCGCCACAGGAACGGGACAACGCGGACCTCAGATGGACATGCACACCAACCCACTCACACACACAGCGCTGATCAAAACCCAGCGTGGACAGAAGGTTTGATACAGAGTTTCTTCTACGGCCGCTCGAGAGAGTCACGACGCAGACTCAGACACAGACGTGCGCTCGCAGAGAGGGCTTAGACTGAATCAGGCTTCCCGCGTCCACCTAATACCCGAAGATACCACCGCGCTCAGTTGCTTTAATGTTGACCGGGAGAAAGCGTGAGCATCAAGCGGGCTACGGCACAGTGGCCTCTGAGAGAAGCCAGCTGGCCCACCTCTAGCACCTGCTGTCTGTTCCCGCTCCAAAATGTAAAACCAAAAAGGCCAAGACGGAGCCAGAACAAGCAAACCCAAAGGTCCGACGAACTTGCGTGACTGATGCATGCCATTCGCTTATATAGGAGGACAGCTTTCAGTGCTGATCAAGACTCGGTGTCTATGGAAGCTCTTTAATCCTTTTAACTTCCCCGGGGCCTGGCTAATAAATCAACTCTGCAGGAACGTATAAATCAATAGCACATAAATTGACCACACTCTCAGAGCTAGGGACATAGATGTTTTGATCGGCTTTTGTTCTGATTTTGTAGCGGTTGCATTTGCAGCAGCCATATCCACAAAAAGGCGATTTCTGCTCGCCTGCCGCCAACACGCACATCCAATCTGTAACCATGAGTCATGTGTTCTTACTTGGGGAAAAAAAAAGAAAAGGATGAGAAATGCAAATTTAAAATTCATGAACAGTTTTTATGACACTCTGATGCTGCCCTCTTTTTGCATGAACTTGGATAGTATTCGTTTTTCCCATCGACGTCGATGGTGAACCCAAAGCTCAGCCTGTCGTCTCAGCCTGCTGTCAATCGCAGACCCACCTGCCCCCACCGACTGAGACGAAGAGAAATGCCGACATCTCCATAAATACAAAAGATTAAAAACATAAAACATCTGCTTTCATTTTTGTAATCAGAGGGAGACAATGTGATTTCATTCACCTGTGTGAAGCCTCAGTGATGGCTGGGCATTTTTATCACTTTATTTGTGGGGATATTTATTCATATTTATGTGCCTTCACTCTCTGTGCAGCGGGGATAGGCTACAGCAGACCCTGTGACACTGTTGACTCACAAAGTAGGAAAGAAAATGGACAAAGGCGTTTCAAGACCTTCCCAGAGCACTGGGTGCTGTCCGTGGTGCTGATCTAACTGTTGAACGGTCCACCAGCACTCGGAGACTGACACAAACACATTCCTATGAAATAAGGCGACGATCTAGCTGCTTTCCTGTTCCTGTTCTCTCTAAACACGGCTTAGTGGAGCAACACCACCTCTAGTGATCAGTCATGTCAGTGTGTTTCATCTTCCTGAGTGTTAACACATGCATCTTCCTTATTTAAGGCCGCAGACTGAGGTATTTCTACACGTTTCCCTGTGTGTATCACTCCGGTCGCAGCTCAGAAACCACACTCCAAACACATGTGAAATGAATGCAAATGGACCTGAAGCCTTTGCCTCCTTTCACATCAAGAACTGTAATTTAAGTGCAGAGCTGTGACATTACTGTTCATAAGAACAAGCGGCCTCCACAAAGCAGGCTGCAGCTATTAAGGAGCCAAAATACGGAAACAAAATGTCACAGGCCTACGGCGTCAGTGGTACAGAACGCTTTCCCATCACTCAGGTTTGATCCCGGCACTCTCGGCCTCAGCCAGTCGCTTTCTTTGTGCAGTATCAATTTAACCTCCATACAGAGAAAATAACTTTCCTCTGGGGATCTACTGCATATTGACACACACCTTCCCGTGTGAAATTTGAATTCATACTCAATATATCAGAGTTTTCAGTAATGATGTATGAGTTTATCTCCCCCTGCTGCTTCCACAGGCTTTAAATGCATTTGCATAATGTAGCTGCTGGGGAGCTTCATTATGTTCTGACTGTGTCTCTCATATCTGCATGCTCTTCAGGCCTTGTTCAGACTTTTTGAGGCCCTGTGATCTTGTGCATCATTCTCCAAAGCTGACAATAACAATACCTTCCTGAAAAACCTCTCCGACTGAATAATGTATGGCTGTATGGCACACACACACACACACACACACACACACAACCTTTTCCAGTAAACACATTTCGGAGGTGATTCACATGGCCAGGGGACTGGGCTGCTGCAGTGTATGTGTGTGTGTGTGTTATTCTCAGGTCCCACCATGACAGCATCCCATTAGCTGAGCCAATCAGCAGTTATAACCTGGTTGCCTAGGTTACAGCCTTCTCAGGCACTCCCTGTAGACACAACATCCACGATGGTCCTCGTTTTAGGAGACCTCACTTTGTGTGTGCGCGTGTCTGTGTGTGTGTATGGATGTCTGTGCGTGTGTGTGTGTGTGTTGTACACATAGTCAATTTCCAAAATGCATCTACACCCACGAGAGAGCATTTTGTTTTTGTGTTTTAATAATAGAAAACACTTTCTCTTAATGTGGCACAGGCACTTATGTTTTGTTAAGAGGTGTATGTGTGTGTGTGTGTGTGCGCCTGTGTGGGCCTTCATTTTCTTACACCTTTCTTTACTATTTAAACCCAATATTTTAAGACACAGTTGAAAAGAACCTCAACTTCAGCCTCTGGTTCTGCTGGGTCCACAAGCTCATGAACTGACACCCTCTCTCTCCCTAAAACTTTAACAAATCGAGGGAAAAGATGAAGAAGAAAGAGGGGAAGAGAAAGCAGAAGAAGATGTGAGCCAGGTGTGAAACGAAATCACGGGTTGTAATTCAAACCTTCGGCTGCAGCGGTGACATTCACTTTGTCTTCTGCATCATGACGCTCTGTCTGTGTGTGTGTGTGTGTGTGTGCGTTTGTGCGTGCAGTACTCACCCTCGGGTCTGTACTGTGCTACTATGGTAACGGTCTGTCCTGCGTTCTTCAGAGCAGCGGCTGCCTGCTCGTGTGTTGCGGTGGACAGATCCACCCCGTTCACCTGCGCGCACACACACATGCACGCAATTAGAGCTCATGTAATGGATCAATATTAATAACTGTAGAGCGAGAGCGATGCTGCACGACTCGGTGGGTGCCACGGAGATGACCAGTCCTGTGTATGTGAGTGTGTGTGTGTGTGTGTGTTATGTCAGGGGGTTTGACAATGCATGAAATCACTTCATGTCAACACCTGCACCATCATACTGAGGGGATTAACAGCAGATCTACAGAGCAAATCCTGTTTGTATCGCGTCTGAGGAAAATTGAAACTATGTTTCATTCGATTGGAATGAAAGCTTCATCATATACATGCCGTGTTTAACTTGAGTGGTGAGTTTAAAATATGCAAACAAACTCTTGCTGCAGATGCTGTGAGGAAAATCACAACATGGATCTTAAAGTAGTATTCTTGATGTTTTTGCCTGTGTGACCCGCTTGTTAAGCCTTTATGAGCTACAGGGTGATGATCTAAGTGATCTGAGCACATACCGACAGGATGCGGTCTCCCTTTCGCAGCTCCCCGCAGAGGTCAGCCGGACCCCCAGCGAGGATGAAGGAGATGAAGATCCCCTCTCCATCCTCTCCTCCGACTATATTAAAACCCAGACCTGTGGACCCCCGCTGGAGCACCACCCGCCTGGGTTCCCTGCAGGAGACGCAAATAGCAACACACTTTCAGCGCAAAATTGTTACATAATCACAGTTTCCTTGATTATCCGATGATCAAACGATCAAACATCTGCTTAGCTGCCGCTTTGCTAATCAGTGTTTGAAGGATATGATACAATAAGACCTAAAAACAGCCTTGACAAGTAATTACATAACTCGGTATTCCATACCCGAAACTTCGCGACAAGAGAGACCCATAGAAAAGTGACTGTGTCTGAGGTAAGGAAATCGTATTTGAATTGAGATCATTCAGCATAATGACCAGCAGATGTCAGTATCACACTGTGTTTGTTTTGTTGGAACACTACAGTCGGCTACTCAGTCATGAAGACGCATTTCTTCCTTCACTGTATCATCATTGAATCGGTAGAACTTGACTGTCTGTAACATTGGGAAAAAAAAACAAGTACATACAGGTATCTTGTTCAAAATAGGGAAAAAGCCACAAATACTAATTGAGATTGATCTGGGTTTGAGCAGGTTTTGATGAGATTACGCTGTCATCTCCTGCAACATTTTGGAAGCATTCACGGCTACATACCCGATGCTAGGATGGTTTCTTTAAAGAAAGAGAAACAGGATTCAATTTTTATAGTTTTTAAGAGGCACTACCATCAGCATCGGGAGTGAAACGGCTGCACTGGTGGATTGCCAGCTCTACAGCACGAATTAATAAATCCGCACATCTTTCTCTTGAAATCACCATCTCAAAGAGAAAGCAGATGTTCTTAAAATTGCGTGCTCTCAGAGCACATTTATTAAAAACCCCTAATCCTGCATTTGCATGAGAAACTAATCACAGTGTGATGGAGGAGATGAAAGAGAGAATAAAGGCGAGATCTGAGCACAAGGGGGAGAACGAAGGGCAGACGTCAAAATGACCATTCTGCAGTCAGTCTGAGGCTTATCAGATTTATTATAATCAAAGCGCCATGATTGGCCCGAAAAGGTCATGACGGAATGAGTCATATTCTGGTAACCACGGTGACGACTGTTGTCTGACGAGGGCTGTGATAGGCTGTAATCCGTCCATTAAAATGGATTAAAAGACAGTAGAGCAGCAATGAGAGTGTATCTGCCTGTGTGTGTGTGTGTACATATGTGACCTGGGTTTACATGTTGGACAAAATTTGCACTGCCATCTGCCTTTTACTGCCAAATACACACACACGCACACACACACACACACACACACACACACACACACACACACACACACACACGTAAAACAGCAAAGCGAGCAGGCGAGGACAGAGGCCACTGTGTATTTTGGGCTCTCTAGGACTCTGTTTCCCAATCTGGTATCACGGATCTATCTCTCTGAAGCCCACATTAAAACCACACATGACTAGAGCAATTATGACTGAATCTGGGAAAAATCTGGGATTTTTGTAGGTATATATGTCTGTATGTATACCCGGCATTTCCGTGTTATCGAAGAATTAGGAACTTTCTTTGGTGAACTCTATACCAATAAGGGATGATACGTGTGCAGCTCATCTGTCGTTGTTTGACTGTACAAAGATTGTGTTAGTCTCACCTGGGGATGTCGTCCTCTCCCGTCATGGCCCTGGGCAGCGGCGAGTACCTGGGCGTGGTCAAGGGTGCGGGACTCACTGATTGGCTGCCGCTCATGTAGGGGCTTATATGGTTGTCTTGATGCGGGGAGTATGCTGGAGGAACACGCACAGTGTTTTCCTGATTTTCATACCGTCACACATAAAGCATCGGTGCACAAGCACGTATTAGACCTCCTCTTGGTACAAGCTCTACTTGAAAGATGGTGCGAGGTGAATCTGCCGCTCGGTAATGTGTTAGGCTCAGAGCGCTGATAAATGACATGTTTGATAATATGTTGATTTGGAGAGGTGACAAGTGGCTGCAATCCAGTGGGCCACATTCACCCACTCTGATTTGCAGACTGTTATATAAGACATTTAAAACTGTCTGGTTGATGTCATCTTTGTATCTTTGAAAACCTGATTTATTTTTTCTTCTTTAATCACCAACTTGAATCAGATGAATACACTCGAAGCATTTCTTTTATGATAAGATAGGCAGCGGACGATCGGGTTGATCCGGCAGATTGCGTCGCATTGACAGCATCTTCTGTTCAGTGTATTGTTTGTAGCGCGAGTCACTGGGACATTGTTGTCAAAGCGAGTAAAGGGCTACATTTTTATGGCTCCGACGCATGAGAACACCGCCTCTGGCACTCAGCCCTGACGTGGAAATCTATGACAAAGTCTTTAAACCACTTCCCAGTTGGGGAAATTGTGCCCCCTTTACCCTCCGTGCTGATCGGTTGATACTACTCTGACAGCTCGGGGTGACTTTGCTTTTCTACCACCACTGATAATGGTGAGTCATTTGAAAGCAAAGCTAGGAAGACAAAAAAAATCTCTTTCCTGGTCTTGCTTCGTCGTCTTCTGTGAGGAACTGCACAGAGTACCATTCAAAATGATTTATTATGTTGTGGTTGGTTTATTCACTTTAAGAGAGGCATTTATCTGCTTTATCTGTTTAACTTGCAAATGAAGAGCTGCTGAGGAGCGCTTAATAGTAGAAGCAGAAAAATCTCCAGAAACAGCTTTGTTCCTCGCTGTTCTTTATAGTTCAGCACCATCTGGCCCCAAAACTGCTCCAGCCTCCTGGCTGCACTGATGTGTGTGCTACATTCGCCCGAGCGCGGTTTCACTGCAAGCTGTGTCTGATGTTGTGGCTAAAAAGCGAGAAATGAACCGTGAGGGAGGTTGTTGCGTTGCGGGCGCATGTGCCTGACGTGTGTGTGCACTTACAATTGGTGACGTCGGGCGGGGGGAAGTTGTCGTTGATGAAGAGCGAGGTGTGTTTGGCCACGCGGAGGTAAACGACGTCGGGGGTGGATTTCAGGGCGGCCACTGCCTCCTCGTGGGTGACCTCCTCCAGACAGGAGGCGTTCACCTGGAGGAGCATGGACACACACACACACACACAGATTTGGATTAATACATACACACGCTCAGACAGCATTATGTCCCCACAGGGTCAGTCTAAAGGGATGGCATAGTGTGGATTATTGGGAAAATAGTACAAACATGTACAGTAGTAATGTTAACACTGAGTGATCGACTCGACTGTTTAATCGGTCTCACAGGGTTAAAAAGGGGGAGGACACAGTCAGACTAACAATTCTCTAATGTATACAAAAGTCCAGCTGTTACAAATAATAATACTAATAATGATTAATAATAATAACAAACAATAACTTCATTAATTAGTAACATCATATGTAGCTTGATGTGAAAAGGGAAGAAAGAATATAAAAAGGTGTTTCTTACAGCTACAAGTTTGTCCCCTATCTGTAGCCGTCCGTCCTTGTGCGCAGCCCCTCCCTCGATGATCTTGGTCACGTAGATACTGTTGTCACCCGGGACGTGCTGATTTCCGACGCCACCTGCTATACTGAATCCTAAACCTGAGAGAAGTAATCGACGGGTCGCACCCGTTAGGCACACGTCACACTAACGAGGTTTCACGCTCGTTACGGGGGTGTGCCACGGCCTCACCTTTGGGCCCCTTGACCAGCTTGATATCCATGATCCTCTCGGTGAGGCTCCGTCTGCGGCGCACGCAGAGTCTGACCAGGCCCCCGGCTTCCTTCAGCGCCTCCACAGCCCCGCTGTGGGTCACCTCTCTGACATCGGTCTCGTTGACCCGCACTATACAGTCATTCACCCTGCCCGGCGAGGACACATACATTCAGCACAGGCGCCATTTCAGTTGCGTGTTCAGTAAAGAGCGAAAAGAGATGATAGGCATCGCCCTTTTTCACTCACACACTCAAATAAAGTAAAGTTGAGGGCTCTGTCCACAGTTTTTCTGCTGGATCTGGTATCACTGGCTGAGTCGCTCGCTTCATCTTTTGGTGAGATGCAACAACTAACTCTGCCAAATTTTGCTTTAATACCGGAGATGATCGAATGTCAATTTCAATCTATTTAGCCGTTTGTTGCAGGGAGGCAAATTTGGCTGTGATTAATAAGACTGAGCTTGGAGCTAAAGAGAAAATGTGTTGGCGCGGTCATATTGTGAAGATTTTCCCATCTGGTGAAAAAAGCTGCTGCCAACAAAGCCGGACATTTTATTTACATCCTTAAAGTTTTAGTTACAGTTAGCATCACACGTTCTAGCTATATCTGTTGCCTTTTCCGTGTCCTTATGTTGTTTGTATTTTTTATTTGCACAGATTTGGTCCATTCCCCCCCCACACCACTGTTATTGTTCTTCACGTGTTTTAAGTTGTTTTGTGTTGCATTATTCTCAGAAAACTAAAAGAAGAACATCGGAACAACAATAAGATTATCCTTAGGCCTATGGAGGCACAGCGTGTCTTCATGTTCCCATGAGTCACAAATCATCTGCGTATGTACACATGTACTTTCCCGAGTTGTGGTCTGCATAAAGACATTTTCCACTCTATGTACATGGATGTATGAGCATGGGCTTGTTTGTTCATATGGTCCATATGCCTGAGTCACATGTACCTGAGTCGTCCATTCTGGGCTGCGGCCCCTCCAGGTATGATCTTGGTGATGAAGATTGACGGGTCTTCTCCGATGTGAGGGTTATCGGTCCCTCCAGCAATGCTGAACCCCAGACCTGAGTTGCCCTACACACATACACACACACACAGTAAAAAATATGCAAACAATAACACATGCGCATAATATGCACATAACATACATGTTCAATGATCTATGATGAATGAAAGCTGTGGATGTTGGATTGTGAACTGATTTTGTATTGAAGGTGGAAACAGCAACACAGGCTCCCCTGGAGGAATGGATAAGATGGAGAATAATTTTGGCTCCCTGTTACTTCCTGCTACTTCGTCATCGTAAATGTCCGAAGCGTCCCCCATTTCACGTCTTGCTGGTCTAGTATAATATGACCTGACTCTCTCTAGTTGTGCCTTATTACCAAATTACAAACAATGGAGACAATGGAGCGCTTCTGTCAGCTGAGCACAATACCTGACGACAGCCACGGCTCTGTGCCCCCCCCATGCACTGTCATCGGGTTTAAAGCCCAAGCAATGTCTGTGTCCATGTTTGCGTGTATGTCCATAGTGTCTTTAAAGCAGATCCTGTCAAGCAGACAGAACCAGGTCACAGGAGAATAGAGTGTGTGTGTGTGTGTGTGAGAGAGAGAGAGAGAGAGGAAGAGAGAGAGAGAGGGAGGGGGGAGAGAGCCTCAGGGTGAGAGAAAGGGGAATATAATGAGGGGGGGGGGGGGCGGAAAAAGAAAGTAGGGGAGGATAGATGAGGAACTGCAATGAAGGGGAAACAGGGTCATCAGAGTTGCAACAATGGTGGCCGGATACGAGAGGAAGCAGAGTCATGATACAGAGAGATAATTAATGATCGGGATTTTCATAGCATCTAAACTAAAATTTATAGAAAGTGAGAAGTGGCATACAGTGTTGTTGTTGGTATTCAAGGTGATACAAATGTGTCATGTGTATACGGCTAATGCTGCTAATCAACCACAGAAGCTTCAGTTCCTGTTTAAGATGCACTGAAACAATCACAAAGACACTGTGTGACCAGTTAAGAGCTTCTTGTTGTCAGAACTTTACAGTCTAGGGGGCTGGAGTGGATGTGTTGGTACCATCTTGCTCGAATGAGCCCAAATGGTGTGTTTGTTTGAGACTGTCACTGAACAAATGCTTCTATCGACGCACACATTCTCAGTCTGCCTGTTCGCAAGTCTTTGCAAGACCCAGTCGTTTCTGCTTTCACTCGACGGCACTGATGACGTTAATGGCGTGATTAAAGAGGAGCGTTTGGGGTGGACAGGGGTCAGTCTGAACAGATGGAGAAAGTGTCAAAGAGGGAATGATGAAACCGAACGCATGTACAGTGTGCACATGAAGCGCGCGTGTGCAGCGCCGTGATGTCGTCGGGTGCAAATTTTTACCCGCTCCAGCGTGATTTCCTCATATTCATAGTCTGCTTCTGTTCCATTGACCTGAAAGAGAGGAGGGGGAAGTGGAGCTCGTCAACACAGTCAGCTGGTTTCCTCTCACAAACAATCTGAAGCTCTGGACGTTCATCATTCAGCGGCACCATTGTGTGTAGATGTCGGTAACTTGAAGCTCACTTGTTGCATTGAGCCCGTCCCCTGCTACAGATTAAATATTCAATAGTCAGCATTTATGCAGATTTATCTGAAACAAGCGGAGGGACAATGATACTGAAAAGGTTGCCTAAGTAAAAGCACAACAATAAAAGCATAATGAAAACAAGATTTTAAGATGTTTTCATTTTGACATTTTTGGTTACTTCTTTTCAATTGAAGATGAGTTACCAATTGAAGATGTTGGACATAAATGAGGAATACCAACATATTTTCTCTTTAATCTTCCCCAAATCAACTAAATGGACAAAGATTAGTCTTAAAATATTAAGAGCAAGGGCTTCAAAGGCGTTTACTATTAGTATTGCTCATCAGGTAAATCAAACTGTGACAAATGTCAGAATGATGGAAAAGATATAGAAATGAGATATTTGATGGTTTATGAATGACGCATGAATCCCACAGATTAAAGTGGTAATGCGTATTTAATGATGATGTATCTCTGATGTCATATTTAAGAACCTCCCTGGTGACTTTCCCACTGGCCAATCACACCGCTCGGGCCGGACAGCGTGTACTATGAAACATATTAACGTCTGTACTTCCTGACTGAATGAGCAGCACGGAGCATTAAATCTGATCTGGCCGAGCTATTATACATTTTGCCTCTTGCTTTGCACTGGGATGCGTCTTGTTCCTGTTATAGCTGCAGCAGGCACACACACACACACACACACACATGCGCACACACAAACGCAGTGGTCTGGTGGCATCCCAATGGCCCATGTAATCCCCTTGGCTGTAATCTGTGCCTCTGTGCAGTCAGATTAGTTCAGATTTTGAATTTCTGTCATTTCAAACAGAGGACACAATCTCCCATCAGCCACCCTGTGCAGTGTGTCAGCTGCCAGCCACCACACACTGTGCTATGTGGCCTGCTGGACACTTTATTACTACTTTATTACCACTTTATTACCAAAAATACAGAATATCTCATTAATCCTGAAGAAATCAACCCTTGTGAAATCTAATGTCATTTGTTCAACTTTTTACATCCTAAATGTACTTCTGGATGTATTTCCAATAAGGGACACAGCTACATTTGGCTCAAAGTTAACTTTTTGCTGTGCGTGTTTCACGCACCAGTTCCATTTTGAGGGAAGAAAGTAACAGTCGGCAACACTACCAGTGATAGTCAGGTAAATGTCTCTCTCTCCCTCTCCCTCTCTCTGTGTGAGACTGTCCAGACAGCTCAGCAGGGGAATTATTCCACAGTAATTACATAATAAACTTATCTAACAATAACAGACACTGATTCTCTGAGGCAGCTGGCTACCAGTAAAATGACATCTGGATCCATCCAATCCTGGACTCGGCTTTGGGTCTGAAATCATGTTGCTGCTCTCAGTCATGTGCAGCATTAGGAGAGGCAATAAACAGCCAAATATACCCCGGTCTTACTTTTCAGTGGCTGCATTGCTTTAAGACAAGAGGAGATTTCATATGAGAAATTGAAACACTACATACAATATTAGTGAGGCTTGTATGGAAGTGGGTTAATCTCAAAAAGCCATCTACTGTAGGTGGGAGGGGATAGGGGCGGAGTGATCAATTTCAGTAGAGTATGTTTAACTTAATTTGACCATTTCTATGGTCATTTCTATCTGGTTCTTTTTGGTAGAAAATAGAAAATTTAAGATAAGACAGACAGAAGATACGAAGCAGTACTCACGTATGGGGGGGTGTCGACGCTGTCGGTGTTGACCACCACTGGAGGGGGGTTGGCCTGCAAGACAGAACAGAAAAACTTATTAAACACTTTAAATCTATCAGACACAAATGCAGAAAGAGACAGCGAGAGAGAGGCGAGGTTGGACTTACTCGTCTCACGTTTTGGTACAGCATGCTGAGTACATCTGCTACAGATAACCACCACTGAGCGACAGCATACACCGCATGACATACTGCACAGCCCTTATATTGGACAACACTAATGTACTACACTACACAACACGCCTCGCAAGACTGCTACGTAAAGCTGGGACACAGAGCCACACAGCACTACATCACAGCACCATGCAACTACAAGTTATCCATTGTCCCGTGATGGCCTGTGGAGTATTAGCCTGTAACACTCTATATCTGACTGGATGTCAATTGTGTTCCACTCAGTTACAAATCAGCACAGAACAGCACAGGAAGGGTTAACGTAGCAGCAGATGACTGACAGCATCTTTCCTCCTGCTTCCGACAAATTGGATCGCAAACCTCGCTAATAAACACCCACAAGCTGTCTGCCTCTCCTTGTATTTGCAAGGGAACCAGCGACCCCCATTTTATCGTTCCGCCCTTTCGCCTCTTGCCTGCATTTTTTTTTGCATTCTCCTACTTCCTCCCCAGAAACTCTGAAGTGCTACCAAATCCGAGGTCTGCGTCTGTTCTAGTCTTCGCCCACAAACCGGCAAGAAGTGAGCCAGTCCACGCAAAATTATCTGAAGCCTCCGCAGCCAGATCAGCCCACAGACGCACGCACCAGCTAACCAAGCACCGAACAAGCCAACCTAGCCAACCAAATGGACAGTCCACCCAGACTTCACTGCAATGTGGCAGCAATAGCATCCATCCCTCTGCCCTAATCTCTACCACTCTCATCCCCCTTTTCCCACTCCTTTATCCTCCTCTCTCTCTCTCTCTCTCTCTCTCACACACACACACACACACATCATCTCTCTCTCCCTCTCTCTCTCTCTCTTTTCACCACATGTTCGACTGTCTGTCACTCAAGCTGACGGGATGCTTGATCCCACATGGGAACAGTCACAGAGGGTGGTGGTGGTAGCGTGGTGGAGGGGTGGCTGGGGGATCAGAGGGATTAAAGGTATGGTGGGCGGAGTCAAATCTGCCGGCTCAACAGCAATAAAGAGCACAGGACGCAGACAGATGCACACAAAACACAGTTATGAGTGACAACGGACCAGTGAGAAAAAGAGAGAGAAAAAAATGAATGGTGGGAGAACAGATGAGATGGGAGCTTGTGAAGGAGGGAGAAGGAGGAGGAGGGGGTGGGGTACAGTAAGGTTCATTGGTATCGAGGAGACCGTGAGGGTTGTGCTGACACTTGCAGCTGTTGGGATCATTGTGTGTGTGAATGGAATGGGGAAATGGAAATGAACACATGTAGGGTGAGGATGATTACCATATAATTACACCCTGTAAGAAGTAGTAATCATTATACATTCTCAGGTCTGGGCCTCCTGAAACATGGTTGTAAAAAGCCTCACGTTTTACACTTGCAGCAGAGTCTTTAACTTAAGGTCTTCTCTTGCATGTGACTCACCAAAAATATCATAAACGGCAATATTTTGCCACAAAAGTCCAATATATATTTGTACACTGTGTAAACATACCAACAGTTCTTTACTGGACACTGAACATCAGCCCTTACCAGTAAGAAATATTCTGAATATGCCATTGGTAATGGGAGCTGTGATGGACGATGACATTCACCAAAAAGGCATCGGAGAGCCAGAGTTCAAAAGGTCACAAAATCAATACCTCAAAGGGTGGCACCAGAAATTATATTTTAAGATAAACTTTATTTGGAAAAATAAAAGTGTTACTTCTTTGCAACATTATGGAGTCAACTTAAAACGTTTTTAATTAGAACATATTATAGACCTTCTCCACTTTCAGCCTGGTCGGTCTGTCAACGGCCATGGGGGAAAAATCAAAGGTTCACACTGAGGTTGTAATATCTGATGCGGGGTCAGCATTGCACATTGTTTTATCTGCCAAGGTCACAAGGTCCTCATTGAGTGTGTGTTTGTCTGTGTAACTGTTTTCACAAGGTAAATCTAATCATACTGACAAAGACAACCAGGTGAAAGAAATCCAGTTTCGATGGTAAATTACTCGACATATTAATCTATTTTTGCTCCGGACAACATGCATTAATGTATTTTCAAACATTGCAAACAAGTTTTTTTCAAACTCCTGTGTGTTGAGTGTTTCTGATGAAAATGCGGAGTCTTCATCTGATGCTTGGCTCAGCTAATCTGAGGCTAATGTTACTTCAAACACCTACAGGATGCCTAAAACCCGAGTGACGACCTGCCTGAGGTCACAGCCAACCTCAGCCAGCTCCCTCACTGTTGTGCCCTGACAGCACACAACCTGTCTCGTGTGTCTATATCCATGTGTATGTGTCATTCACAAAGCCACAAATCCACAGGGTTAGACTGCTGTTGACTCCATTGACACGCCATGTCAAACTGCCCGCTTATGTAACATCAATATGAGTGTGTCGGCAAGTGAGAATGTGTGAGTGGACGAGGCTTTTACATGGAAAAGCCAACAGAACAAACATGCAAATATAAACAAACAGGCACTCACACACAAACACATACAGCATTCATATCCCAACAGTGTTTGTGAGGCACTATTCAAGTGATTGTTAGCTGTTACGTAATTGCTGCTCCAACAGCTGTGTTACGATAGCATTATGGCCTGGTTCAGTCCAGCACTACACAGCTTAGGAAGAGATGCTGACTATCCCTCATTTGTCTCATCGGCATCATATTTCTCATGCAATACATGATGGTTATTTAGAAATGCATGACTTGATGTGTGTGTGTGTGTGTGTGTGTGTGTATGTGTGAGAAAGAGAGAATGTGTGTGTGTATAGGCTTTCCATCAGTGCAAAGTGCTGACTTCAGCTTCCATTGCATCTACACAATAATTCAACTGTCAAGGAGGAGATAAATCATGATTGGATAAACAGAAATCGACCCCCAAAAGGATGCGCGGTGGCAGTTTATTTAATAATCACCCAGCTCAGCGTGCTGCGAACGCATTCACACATTCAACAACACGCAAACACGAGAGGAGAAACAGGAGAAGTCGAGAAACGACCCGGGCAGCGTGACAAGTGTTGCACAATAACAGCTGCAACTTTAGATCTCATTCATAGTGCAGGAAAGCCAGCGCTGAGAAGTGGAGACACACATTCACATCCGAAATGCTCCACTCAGAACATCACTATCCTCTCCGTCTTCCAAATGTGCAATGAAACTCTATTTGACTAATGAGCTAATCAGATGGAGCGTGACTCTAATCAAATCAGAGCGGCTCTGCTAATCACGCTAATCAGACTATCAGTACCTGCCCCCTCTGATCAATGGGCCCACAGCAGATGTACGGCACAGTGGCTACGCAACC
Source organism: Karalla daura (assembly GCA_029224185.1). Taxonomy (NCBI): domain Eukaryota; kingdom Metazoa; phylum Chordata; class Actinopteri; order Chaetodontiformes; family Leiognathidae; genus Karalla; species Karalla daura. The sequence continues at coordinate 7,500,920 of CM055194.1, forward strand.
AACTGCTAATAACAGGCAGCTGGCATGCTGCATTCTTTTCCTTGGTTTACTATTATACAATGCACAAGTCCTATTACACACACACAGGCTTATGACTCCTCTGATTATATGATTGTGAAACTGACCTTCACCACATGATGGTTAGCGCTCCATCATTTTGTGAGGTTTCACTGGCCGCAGGAAGCATCGTTCTGTGAGTTATTACAGTTAACTTCCTCATTGTTCCCGATCTGCTCAGTCTGTGTTTCTGTCAAATTCCACAAATTTGCATTCCACAAACTCATTTTCACAGGAAGAGTGAAAGTCGCAACACACACACACACCATGGAGGTCCTGCGACCCTGTAAACAGCTCAGAGTGCAGGTTTGTGTGGAGAGGACATCTCTCTCTGTCTCTCTTTGCCCCATCAGTCCTTGAGTGACTAATACATCTCAACAGGTACTGATTCCAGGAGGACTGTCAACATTCATCTCTCACTTCATGTCACATCTTATGACAAGTAACTTCCATTCATTTGTCTATTGTCTTATGTGCTTTGCACTCCAGCACGTGTAGATTGCCAGTTCACTGCAAGACAATACAACAGAGAATGTCCAATAAAAAAGGTACAGAAAGTGGGATTACGCTACACACTTGGGACACTATAGTTATTCAAAACACAGAGAAATTCTCACAGACAAAATCACTGTGGCTACTGACCCAGTAGCTGGATGCCTGCACATTTTAATGTATGCAAATGCATGCAAATGAGCACAAACCATATCAACAACCAAATAATGGGACTGGAAGTTTTGTTTCCATTGTAAAAGTATTTGGGATCTGAAAAACAGCTTCAGACTTCATTGTGGAAACCCAAAACAACAATGGCTGACAATGTTCAAAATACACACATTAGTGTGTACTACACTTTAAGTTTCACTCCGATTTCTTTCTTTCTACAGGTAAAATTTTTTTTTTACAGCTTAGGTGAACTGGTAACAAAGTGTGACCAGACCCTGATCTCCTCCAGGAACTGTGGCCTGATCTCCTTGGCATGTCCAGGCCAACAAACCTACCTGCACGTGTGCCTGTATCTGTGGGAAGTGGTGAATGAGCGGCGGGTGCGGAGATGTTTCCACTGAGTGTGCGGTCCAGATGTATGTGTCATTGGGCCAGGCCCTGCTTGGAGTCTTGCCCTTGGCTTTGCTCTTTGTGGGACTCTTCTTTACGCTGTCCCTCAGGTTTGGGAACTTCCCTCTGGACCCCCTGGTGGCAATGTTAGTGGGCAGCGTGTTCCAGCCATACCCGCTGAGGCTTGAGCAAAGGGGAAGCTGCGGTGAGTGGAAGGGGTGTATGGAGAGCGAATGGGAGGCGTGGGGAAGAGGAGGAGTATAGTGGTGGTGGTGCTGGTACTGCTGGTACAGCGCGTGGTGACTGGGAGAGTGGGGCTGCTGCTGCTGCTGTTGTAGGTGGCACATTTGATGGGTGGACTGCGAGGCGAGCATGTGGCTCGGCGAGGTCGGTGGGTGGCACTGCAGCTGGCTCTGGCAGTGGTGCTGCAGCTGGTGGTGGCTGGGCGACAGGTGGAGCTGGTGGTGGCTGGGCGAGTGCAGCAGGTGACTGGGCGACGGCGGAGCCAGTTGGAAGGTGGGCGACGGCGGGGCCAGCTGGTGACTTGGGGACGAAGGTGCGATGTGGTAGTAGCTGGGCGAGGGCGAAGGAAGCAGATGTTTGGGAGAATGGCAGCTGTGTTTGGGCGAATGCGGATGGTGCTTTGGAGAGTGCAGTGGCGAAGGCTGCAGCTGGTGATTTGGCGTTTGTACCTGCAGTAAATTCTGATTATGCTTGGAGTGGCTCTTCCCTGACTTGGACTTCCCTTTGCCAGATTTGCCCTTACTGGAGCCACTGCTGGGCTTCTTGGGGCTACAGCAGAACTCATGGTTGTGGAAGTAAGTGGTCATAGCTGCAGATATCTATGAAAAGAATCTTCTTGGCCTTTTGTCACTCACACTACATCATCTCCTTTACTGAGATGACAAAAGGGAGTCGCTCCTCAGAGACGCCTGTGTCCGAATAATGTAGGTCATGTCTCTCCGGAGCAACTAACTCTCATCTGTGTGTAGTAATAAGTGGGTATTCCTGCCTTTCCACTCTCCGTCTCTGCTGTATATTAGTGTGTCTTCAAGCATTAAGCCAATTGGAATATCAGGGACTTAAAAAACAACCACTTCTTGGTATGGCTAGTTTGCGTTTCTTCCTTGTAGATCATATCAGCAAGGTTTTTTCAGCAAGGTTATCAAAAGCTTTTTCTATTAGTATAACATTTAATCCTCTTCGGGGCACACTGACCCTCTTACCAATCCTCAGAGCTATGGGGTCAGTAGTAAGATAAAAAGGTGTTGACCACAGAACAAGCCATCTTTCAGGACTGCTTTCTCTCAGGACGTCTCAGTGACTGCACAGGATGCGAATCGGGTCCCTCCAATCCGATGCAATGGGAGATTTGTCTTTTCTCAGCGCGCAATTACACTCCGATTCAGTCACCCAGATAAACTCCTGCTGCCCAGAGATGTTAGTGCGTGTACTCCAAGCATTGGATCTCAATTGTTGGTCGCTCTTTCAATGAGGAAGTTTGATTCAAGTATTCCAAAAGAAATAAGGAGGAAGTAACAAAGAAGTTGAGTCAGGTTAGATTCCCGTTTGACTTCTTTTATGTCCATTGTCTCCATCCAGAAGGCATAAAAGGTTGGAAGTAGTAGAAATAATCCTTTGTCTTCTTTTGTTCATCTTGACTTGCGTCTTCCTGTTACTATGATGTTACTCTAGGCCACATCTCTATGCACAACTCTCTTTCTCAGCTGCTCTCATCTTTCTCAGCTGCCTCCCCCTCTCAGTGTCTGTCCCTCTCTCTCGCCAACTCACCCTCTCTCTCCCTCTTTCCTGGACTAGCCAATTAGGGGCTTCCCTGGACTCCTGCACATGACAGCAGCCAGGCATGACTAATCGATAGGCAACCAGGGACAGTGATACAGCGCTCAGAGCTCGGTCTCTGTTTGTGTGCGTGCGTGTGTGTGCGTTTAGAGTGAATGGAGTGCTACGATTGGTGGAGGGCAGTGCCTTCCATCAACCTTTGTCTTGTTCCTTTAAAGCATTACAAGGCAGACCGGGTCAGCTGGAATACAGTCCATGAAATGTACGATGGTCTGTGCGTGTGTGCGTGTGTGCGTGTGTGCGTGCGTATGTCTATGCATTGGCCTACTTCTTGTGAGAATGTGTGTCTCCGCTTGTGTGTTTGTTGAGGGTAACAGCCATTTCAACCTGCTGTCCCTAACATTACACACACCACACCATGCACACACAGTGTGTGTGGTTGGTGCATACGTGCGTGTGTGTGTGTGTGCATGTGTGCATGAGCTCATGTGCATGTGTGAATCTAGGCAGTGTGGGTCCCAGGGTGATCAGGTTAAATACAAAGTCAGTTCAGTCAAGTTTATTCTAGGAGCTAAAACACAGGGAACTGTGACCTGACAGTAATCACTGTGAATGTCTCTCCTCTTCTGGTCAAATATTTCAACTATGGTGCTACTTGTTACCATGGGAACTCATGGCTTTGTGAGTGCCAACCAAATGTTTTCTTGTGCCTTTGTAGGGAAAACGGCCCAGTTTGGAGTTTTTTTTGTAACAGATTCTTTGGGTAATTATACCTTGCAAAATGGGCAACCTAAACAAATATGTCAGTACGTATACAGTACGAGTACAGTACAGTACAAGTGTACAAGTGACAGTGAATAAGAGATCATAAGATATACATATACATATAACAATAGCAAAACACTATCAGAAATTGTTTGATTTTGGACATCATTGTGGAAACCAGTATATGCCAACCACATAGTAATGAATCCAATGGCCGAATAGTATTTAATGTGTCTGATCATCTGAAATGTTGCACAAATGGCTAAAAATGCACATAAATTTTGCAATGACGTGCACAATGGGCAGAAAATGGCCACTACTTTGTGATATCACTGATACCAAAGGCTGCTATGTTTAATATCAATTTAACCATAGCTGCTGGCTTCCCTCAGCTGGCATTTGACAAAGAACAGGAGCAGCCATCGGTTTGTGCACAGAGCAGGACAGACATACGCATACAGCTACCCAGTGTGAGGTCCAGGCCTTTATAATGCCGGCTAATATATGCCACAACTAGCCCGAAACCAAGCTGATAGGAGAGAGTGAGGAAGAGAGAGACAGATTAAAAAGCAGCACCCATGTGGCGAGCACAAATAGATAAAGAGAGGGCGAGGGTGGTTGAGAGAAAGGCTGCTATAGCGTTTCTGTGAGTGTTCCCTGTGTAAAGTGCTGCTAACGCTGCAGGCTAAGCGCTCAGTCAGGAGAGGATGAGCAAGGAGAATGGGCTGTTAGAATCACAGTGCTACATGAAGCACACACTAACACAGCGCTAGAGGGTGGGGTAGGGAGGGGGTGGGCTCTGCTGAGGAATGGATGAAGACAAGAGATGAAACAAAGACAGCGGATGGGGGCCTGCAATGGATAAAGAGTTGCTGAGTTAGTTTTGTAGAAGGGTTTTGGTTTAAAATATCAAGCATGATAAGGAGTACGATCTTTCAAGGCATTTCTAGTACTTCATCCATACAAAAGGAGTGACAACTTGAGCCTCAATTATTGTTATGCCTCAAACATTAAACCACATCATGTCAGTCTGGACCTACTGTGAAACACATTACAAAGCATCAACTTCATTAATGAAGCTTGAATAATAATAATAATAAACCTAATGACAACAACATTTGTAGATGAATACAACTCCAATACAAAAATCAGTCCATTGGAGTCACAAATCATTAAACCCTGTAAGTCGGTATGACCTGAGTAAGCAAGGCTAGTTAAATTAATATAATCCACTGTTAACACAATAAGAAAGCAATGAGTGGTCTGTGGAGATTCTCATTCGATCAGGTCATTGTAATCCAAGGAGTTGAAAGTCATGTTCAGTCGTGTAAATATCCCATCCAGAGGTTAAATTCTATAGACCACCCCACCAACCAGGCAGATGTGGAGCCTCTAAGGATGAGAGGGGAAATGACTTGAAGAATCCACAAGTTAGTCAAGATGCCAAATCATCACTCCTCACCTCTGCATCTTCACTCCAAAACTAATTTCTCACTGTGATGCATAGGGTGAAATTTAAAAAAAAACACGTCAGAGGGACTGAATGTGGATGTGCAAGAGGCAGCAAGATAAGACAGTGATATGTAATGACACCAGCAGGGGGCCTCAGACTCCACAGGCAGGTGGAGCACTGGAACGCACACATGGATGTGACGACACTACAAACAGAGCTCTGCCCTCATTTATACGGATACCATTACTTGGCTGATATTATCAGCACTGACAAGCGAGAGCATATATGTTATCGCATACGCATACAGTTATGTAGCAACATATCACTGAAAAGAGTTGGCAATGATGATGGCAATGATGTACCATAGTATTCAGAATGTGAAAAATATATCGAAATAAAACAGATATTAGTCAAATTTCACTTGATTCTAACACCATGACAGGATGCCACATTCATCTGTGGATAGTATCATGCAAATGTCCACTTCAACATCATGCGGCCTTACTTTCAGTGTTTGTAAAGGCAGGGCGTTACACAAAATATTTTTGCTGTCCCAACCTGTTAGAGATCGAGCTGAACAGAATTCCTATGAATACAATCAGAGAATGAGAGGAGAAAAACGGCTGAAGAGACAGCATGGGAAGGGGAGGAAGGCTGCATCTTAACACAGCGGAGCTGTGGTCTCCATGGATCCAGTGGGTGATCAGACATGTGAGGCTACAGCCTGAGATCTTCATTATCATATATCACACCAACAGCCACACGCAAATGGCAGAATAAATCAGTATTAATTCAGAGCCTCTAGTCTAATCAGAGCAGGGCTATGGTGTAGGATGAGGCTGGGAGGTCACAGTATGGTGCCAGCATCAGTTTGGAAATGACATTTTTTAATAAAGCTGAACTATTTCATAGCTCGCATTTGTGATGACAAACAGAAAACAGCCAAATAAAGTGGCCTGGCTTTTACTTTAAAGCTTGTACGATAATGTAATGTAAGGAGAGAGCAGCGCTAATATACCATCGGCTATAGTGGCCGATGTGTTATCCAACAATTGCCTGCTTAAGCATGCAGCAGAGACAGAGAAACACGAGCATCCCACTGGAGTCATGCTTCTAGCTATCTGACCAATCAATGTCCAATATTCCAATAATTTGGTCTCCACCACATCCTTCAATGTGTTGAATGCTCAGCTTCACTTCACCACCAGCACTCAGCACTTCCAGCCTTCTGCTGCTAAATACTATTTAACATCCAATTGAAGTCCAATCCCGCAAAATGTCTGAAGACCAACTTTAGTCAGTAGAGATTGGCACTGTGCCTCATTTTTTCCCCCCTCTTCAGTAATGATCTAAATGTCCATTACCTAAAATACTCTTAATGAGATTGTCATTTTCAGTTACAACATCTTCATGAGACTTGTTTCAGGACATGCCTGTACCTATAGCTTGGTCTAAAGTAACAATGCGGTGATTTATGATTTTAATGTAGAATTTGCTCCATTTGATCATCAGTGAAACAATCTAATAACGGCTCTCATCATACCAAATAGCGTGAGCAGAGCAGCAAAATAGCTCTGACAGGATCTGTCAGTTCGTGGTGAGATCAACAGGGGCACAGCTGTGTCTCTTCCATTCTCTTGAGCAGTTCTCAGATCAGCCTCCTTCGCTTGTCCAGATCATTGACCTGAGGAAGTTATGGGTGGATCGGTTCCTCAGGTCAGGACATATGCTTCAAGAGCGACTGAGTGGGTTCATTCAGCCCGGAGAGCAGACGACAACACTCTCTCTTTTTTCATCTACCTGTGTCACCCTCTGTCTCTTGCATATCCGGGTGAAACCTTAGCTTGTCCTCTGGTACCTTGACTGCGTGCGGCTCGCCCTTAGTGTGAGCAAAACAATCAGAGTCATGTAATACTGCTGTAATGCTAGTCTCTGTTAAGGATACGGTCTCAGTTTCAACCGAGTTTGCCACTCTGTCTCTCTAGGTGTCTACTGTGTCTGCCAGCCTTGCTGTGGCATAATTACAAATTCTACAACGTTTAAAAAACCTTTACACGCTTAACTGAACAAATCATCAGTTTTTCTTCACTAAACTGCAACCAAGAATACTCGTATATACTGAAAAACCTCAAGTCTTGAGCCTTGAGAGTCAGCAAATACGGTGAAGTAGAATTTGTAAATTCAGAATCCCAACTATAGCAAAGACCAAATACAAGCTAAATTTGTTTTATAAGATGTATCATCATAGCAAAACTGATAAGCAAAACGTCATGTAGTTAGTTTAATATAAAGACGGACAACAAAAGCAAATTCAAAAAGTCCTCATTGCCCCCTGGTGGCTGGGTGCAGTATCAGGCTCTTCCAATAGATGGCATATGCCAAACAAGCATTAAAGTAATGTTTTCTTTTCTTTAGGTACCATCATTCAGCACACTGACTATGCATGAGTTTATTTACTGTGTTAAAGCCTCTTCGGTGTTGTACCTGCATCCAGAATTGTTAAAGGTTCCTGTGACACAACTGTTGCCAACCACTTCATAATATAATCAAAACAACAGGCATAGTCAATGGCAACAGCAGACAAATGAGAGAATAACAATTTGGTCGACTCAAATCTGGTCTCATGGCAATGAGGTGTCATAAAAAGGTGCAACAAGTCATACTTGATACGCAAAATATTTAGTCTAAAACACTTCGATTGCTCAAAGACAAGCTGTTCTCATTAATAGTGACTATTCGCATGCATCTAGAGTTCTAGACCACCTTTTATTGTTGCACTGACCTCACCTTGGATCAGTGCTTTGAGCTAATTTCAGTAGTATAACATAGCATTTAATGGTGACCCTGCTCACGTCTGTGACAGGTGTGTGGACAGGGATTTGATTATCATGACTCCATCCTACACTTGACTACGCATGCTTTCTTTATGGACAATAGGAGGAGGAAGAGGAGCCGCATCATCCGTCTTCATACACAGTCTGTGGATAAGATGTGCATGCCTACTGACAGGCAAGTTCCCTACTCAATGAAAAACTACTGGGGATAACGTCTGCTTGTGTCACAGGATGCCGGGGAGCTACATTGCATTAAACTTTAAATTTTAATCACTGAACAGGGTGAATTGGCTTTAAGAAGGCACCTCAATTACAGGTCAGGAGAGAGAGCATCATTTACATGGGACAAGGTTTGCTGTCCCATTGTAAGCTGAGGTTTTCCAATTAAAATTTGTATTTTAACGAGCCTCTCACACAATGTGTGACCGCATGACGAAGATACTCGTATCACGTTAACATCGGCCAAGACGACAATGTGGCAACAACATGGGAATGTAGAGCTTTTGATTGACATCACTATCATCATTAAGATCTTGTTATAGGATATCTTCATGTGATAGAAATAACAAGAGGATATATGGAGCTGTCATTATGTTGTGTTCAGCCTCATTAGTTAGTGGTCATATTAAGTGATTGCTCATGGTCGGCTCATCTGCCTTGATTGTATCAGCATAGACAGGGAACAGGCATGAGGAGAGTGTGTCTGTGTGGAGATGTATGCGTGTGTGTGTGTGTGAGAGTGTGTGTGGGAGAGAGAGAGAGAGAGCTGATATGCAAGCTTCATCCCACACACAGAAGGTGATGCAACACCTCACATACTCTCAAGCACCGCAAATCTAATGCACTACTCGCTGCTCCAAAGGAGTGTTTGTGTGTGTGTGTGTGTGTGTGTGTGTGTGTGTGTGTGTGTGTGCAACTTTGTGACCGACTTTATCGTACTTAGATTTTAAGTTTGCACACGCTTCTTTTCTCCTTTCAGTCTCTAACTCCCTCTGTCTTTGCCACACACACACACACACACACACACACACACACACACACACACACACACACACACACACACACACACACACACACACACACACACATGCGCGCGTCATGCTCCGTTTTGGTGATCAGCATAGCAGCATCACCATGACAACAACTAATGCTGCCCGCACTATTGGCCAGCAATCAGAGCAGCTCATTGGTTACCATGGGCAATGGGGGGTCCGGGTCGTAAACATTTGCATGAGCCCCTCCCAGTGATGACATCACCATATGGAAAAGATGAACCAGCCTCACGACCTCATGTCCTCTGGTTAAGGAAATTCATTTAAAACAACAGTCAATGAAATTGATTTTTTCTTTTTTACTACATCTGAACTGCAGCACACAACATGGGCAGTGACACGAAACGGCACAATAATGCTGTATGTTGGGACAATACAAAGACACACAATTGGTTACGCATTTACAGCCCAATTGAATCTGTTTGTAAGGCACAAATGAAGTTAAAAATGATGATGCGTTTTCCATACCATTCACAGACATTAGTCTCACTGATTCAGTGTGGGTGTTGCATTATTGTAATACACTGTACTGGACCACAATTTATAGACGTTTCAAATTACACTGCAATTAAGGCCAAACCCTAAAGATGTGTTGCATTTTCTCCAACATTGAGGTTGATTTATTTCCACAATTACATTTTGTTCTGTGTTTTCAAGAGATCAAAATTATTTTTTAGCTGCACCACTTTTATGCCTAGTCATTCAGACCGCCCCTTCGCCACTTGGTTTATTAAAGTGCTGATATACAACTCATTTTATACATAAAATAAATGAACAGCCACCGCATAAGCCTTGCCTCCTCCTGTCTCCCACGCTGAAGCACTGCTCCATTACTGTGCCAGTGATGTATAGTTTCTAACGGCAGAAGGCAAAAATTCACAGATATGGTGTGAAGATTCCCAAAAATACAACTCCTACTTAAAACATACTGCCCACTCAGCAACAGATGATCCATAGAAATAAAGTGGCAGAAACTGTGATTAAGATCCCTGGCATAAAGCTGCTGGGTAGCACTGTCAGACTCATTACAAATGCACTGAAATGTGACCTTCACTGCTCATTGCAACACCGGAACAACAGATCTTAAGAGAGACGGTAGAGACAGAGAGAGAGAGAGAGAGAGAGAGAGAAAGGGAGAAAAAAGAGAGAAGCCTACACATGCTCAGCGGTATCCCATGAGGCACGGAGAGAGTGGAAAGTTTCCTTGGGCTGCAGAACAATAATGAGCCACTCTTTACAGGAGCGGGGTGCGTGTTGGGGAGAGTAGGTTGAACTCTCCTGTACACATGCACTTTGCAGCTCAGGCTGAGTGTGTTAATGATGTGGCTCCCACACAGTTTCCATTTTGATGTACATATATATATATATATATATATATATATATATATATTGCATCACTACATTATGATTTTAGCTGAAACTGTACATTCCTCATCGCACTTTTTTCACATGTGGTGACACTAAAATGTGCAGGCACGCATGGCGGAAAACATTTTTAAATTCCAAAACACTCGCACGCACTCTCTGCGCTCTCTGTGGCACATCGGGAACGTCATACAAACTGTGCAGGCATGCAGAGGGGAGAACGCCGAAGAGAAAGATCAAAGAAGCAGAAGTTGTCTGGCTTACTTACCTGTCTATTTATTACGATCCAACCATAGTCTTACCCAGTACTGTATGTACCCAACAATCTCCCAGGGTCCTCAGTCAAAAAAATCTCATCCACCAAGACCATGTATTACCCACATTATTACTTAACTCAGTATCAGACCTGATGGATTAGTTGGGTCCCTGACGTGCGGACCGAGTCTATCAGCTGACTTGATTTATACTGTTAAATGCATTAGCATCAAAGTGAGTAATATGCATGGCATATTCACTGTGCTCCCACTATCAGCTATCAGATTTCCCTTCAGATCAATCCCCAATTCTCTCCCCCTGTGCCTTATTCGCTCTCCACCACTTTGTCCATCCCTCTCTCAAGCCTCCCCTCCCATTTCCTGTGACCACTAAACACCTCTTTAAGGCTTTTAGAGCTCTTTCTGAACAACCAGGATGACTTTCATACCTCCGCTTTGCCACTCATGAATTATACAGAGGCGCGGTGGGGCCGGGTGTCAGACGGAGGCATAGCTACTGTTTGTGTCAACAAAAACAAACAAACAGTCGAAAATAAGTTGATGTGACCCTTCATTTTAAGGCTCCCATGTTCAATATGCGTATGGCATTTTGCTGAGCCCTGCTCAGACTGCATCTGCATTTTTCCCCGAGCAGACAAATGATACAGAGCCATGGAACCAGACTGACAGACTGGTGGGGTAATAATGCAATCCAGTCAGTGCCACTGAGCAAGACAATATACAATAAGATGCTTGGAGTGAGATCCACAGCTGTGTCTGGACACTTTCCATTACCAGCGTCTGGATATCACACTCTATACAGCTGAATAATTTGATAAAAGAGTCATGAATGTTTGTGTGCATGTCTATAAATAAACGATGTGCCTCATGTTTCTCCCAACCATCATAATCTAACGCGGTTATGAACCTGCACACGCAGACACATCAAAACACATATACAACAGGCAAACTGAAATGTGCAGTCTTTAAAAATATGAAGACGTATATTTTCGATGAGACCCGAATCACTTCCAAACAGTTAAAAAACAGTCTGTCATCACCAAGGACAAACAGCTGTGTATGCGCATATACTGTAGTATAATGGCCCATCAGTCATGCAGTAAGTGCTTTGGACAGGAAAATGGCAGCACCTTGGGAAAACTCTGGGCCTATACGATTACTGCAAAGGGGGTTAACTTTTTTTCCATGAGCCGTACTGTAAATCTGCAGACAGCTGTGTAAGTGCTGCGGGGTGGTGAGTGGTCCCCCATCCACTCAGGAGTCCCAGATCAATAATGCAGGTTAGGATCCAGCAGAGGCATCGCTGCATTTGTCATCGGCAATACAGAAAGTTTCTCACCTGTTTTATACGAGCGAGACACTTTTCTACTTCGGGGGGGAAAAGTTAGGCAGTGGTAAACGGGCGTGATCGAAACGGGCTCCGCAAATGTGTCGCAATGTACCTGACTCGGTGCTCATGTTGTGGTGTTAGTGGACTGATTTCACTTGATCATTTAGCATTGGGAATCATAATTACATGTGAGGACTGGATACTATTGCACAATACTCACAGGCAAACAAGTCCAAAGACCACATTTTTATTCCAGTGGACAATCTGACATGAAAAATGAAAATGTAAATGTAATCAACATGAATACCATCCATCTGTTTTCTCTCAGTTTGGTTATGGATGGACCAGAAGACAGAGAGATCACAGATGGAGGTTTTTTCTGTTCGTCACATTGGGTCTGAATTAGAAAGAAGACTGCGTGTTGCACGGCGTGCACTGTGCATCATAACACAGACTCGACCGATCGATGACCAAATTTGCGGACAATGACTTTTCGGATTGATTTTTATCCTGATTGTTTACAGCGTGCAACTTTGTAAAGCAAAAATCCAATGAAAAGACGAGGGGGAGTTACGGTGGAACTCGACCAATTAGCATGAGTTTCCCAGCAGCAGACTTTATGATGTGCTGAGATTCAAGGTCAGCTTCTGCTCTGAAGTGCAGAATGCTAAAGCATCCTAAGTATAAGCATCTAATATTAATATCAAGATGCCAAATACTGTTCTGGGGCCAGATGGCGCATGTTTAAAAAATGCATAAAAAAAGTGGAAAAGGCTAAACTGTAATGAAGGTGTGAAACAAAGCTACATGAAAGGGGATGAAAAGGTGCGTTGGATTAAAGCATCTAAACAGACAGAGGGGCCTTTGATGTATTATTGGAATTATGCGAGAGGTAAGGAGGGGAGTCTTGCCAGCAGATTAAGACAACTCAAAAACCGTTTGCTGCAGTGCCTGTCATCATCAGATGTGGCTCATGGGAAGATCTTCATCAAGTAAGCGGCGCTGCTTTCCTGGTTGTTGAGATTGCTCTGGATATCAGTCTGGTGATTTATGCAGGCTGCTGGTGTGATGACTCAAGTTGCTTTGCAGGGACGACACTGTTATTTATGAGTTCTGTCAGCAACAACGCTGCGGGACAAACACCTTGCTGCAGCCCACGTCCTCCGCTGACTTGCTTTCAAGATTTTACCTTCCATGTAACCGCTCAGGTAGGCTGCAGACACACTGGTTTCATGTGTTCTTAGAATAGCACAGTGTTTGCCGGATTGTCCTTATTGTTTGCAAGCAGATGTATGAAAAAAAATCTTTATGACGGTGATGTAATGGACAATAACTGGATTTATATTTGACCTAAGGGGTCAGGGCCGCCTCAATAAACAGCAACAAGGTAGATTTCATGTAACAGCTCAGATCATATTTCACCCAGCACGACGGCACCAGACTGATGTACACAGGGCAATGCTTTGTGCCAACAGGAGCTGAATTTTACCTTCTTATATACAGTGACTTATTTACATAGTTATCAAGGTATGCATGTCAAATCATTACTGAATCTCTGGTTAAGCGATTATTGGGTTCTTTTTACACCTCATCCTGAACTGTGTTTACTGTCCCTCTATATATCTATAACGTATGTTTGCACTATATAATGACTCAGGGCCTCCAAAAGGAAGATTACAGGTTCGTGTCCCGGTCTTGGCCACTCAATGTGGAGCTTGCATGTTCTCATGCATTCAGGTTGATTGGAGACTCTAAACTGCTTTAAGGTGCGAATGTGAGAGTAAATTGGGTGTGTGGCCTGTGATGAGCTGGTGACCTGCCCAAGGTGTATTCCCAGCACTGGCCCACGTTCTCCAAGGCACCACTGGATATTAAACTGGGGAATGATAGATCTTTACATGGAAAACTGCATATTTGCTTGTAATTTTACTTAAATGATCTTTGAACACACTGTGCATCTATGCAAATGTATGTATGTATAAAATGGATATTATAGAATTTCTGCTTTATTTATATACATTATTTTCCTTTGGAATACCCTCCCTTTAACATAAGATTGCAACCCACTTAAATTACACCTTTTTTCAGCCCTAAAGAAACCCACACAGGCATTTGGCAACTCCTCTCAGGTCAGACACACACCTTCTCCCACCATGGTAAGATTTTGACTCATCATCTAGTGCCACTGGGCTGCCAAGGTGCAAATGCAATCATCGGCTAAATGATGGCTTTGCCATGGCAACGCACCGGCTCTCTGGGTCTCAGACGCTATGCCGGGGTGCTATTTCCATGACAACATTATCAAAAATCTCAACCACAAACAGAGAGCCGTTTCAACTTCATTTTTAAAATCTGCCTGCAGCCCCCGACCACCTTCGTTTTTGTCTCAGAAACTGAAACTAGAGAATGTTGCTAATGTAATGATCGGCCCTGTGTATGCACACACGCACACGCACACACACACACACACGGGTGGGTGCATAGACCCACAACAAAAACCGAGCTTAAGTTACACGCCTCCCACCCTGATCCCCTACCACCCCTCAAGCATAAAGCGCACACACACCACGTTCACACACACACACACACACACACGCAGGGTAACGTGTGTGTTACCTGGCCAGCATTGATACAGTCGGTGAAGGCACTCCTCCTGGAGAAGAACATAAGGAGCTGCTGCCAGCGAGAGGAGGATGTGGAGGGAGAGGAGGAGGCGGGGGAGGAGGTGGAGGGCGAGGAGGTGTGGGGAGGTGCCAGCTCCTCCGAGGACCCCCGTTTGGGCCCCAGCTTCTGTTTGACCCCTAGCCCCGCCCCTTGACCCCCGGATGCCCCGCCCACCCTGGCACTGCGGGGGTACAAGGTGTTGTTGCCGAAAATATAGTTCATGGTCTTTGCTGTCGGCTCGTCCCTCAGACAGACAAGATAGAGTTCACGTTGTGGCGGTTCTCCACTGTTTCATCTCTAGTTTCACTCCTCTGTCACTTCTCTCTTTTTCTTTCTCCCGAGGGGTTGCAGTCCAGCGCTTCCTTCTCTTCTGCAACCAGCTTCTCCTGAAGTTTATGCTGACACTGGTGATATTTTCATCTCAATTTCCTCCAGTTAGTATCTCTCTTCTTTCCTTTTTACGCTGCTTCGGCCCCCTCAGGAGAGAGAGAGAGGGTTAGGTGCTGCTGGCAGATGGAGAGAGGAGGTGGAGGAGGAGCAGGAGGAGGAGCTGGAGCAGGAGGTAGAAAGTGCAGGGCAGGTGTACAGAGTTCTCTCAGAGTTGGAGTCAGTCCGACAGGGTCGCTGCATGTCCACCTACCCGTTGATCCATCTTTGCTGCCCATCCATTTATCCATCATCCCATCTTCTCGCTAGCCCGGAGAAATGTCCAACATCCACATCTCCCTGAGTCTCCTCTCTCTGTCGGCTTCCCCTCCTCTCCTCAGAGTGAAGACAGAGCGAAGAGGAGCGTGGGCCAGGCAAAGACAGGATATGAGGATTGATTATTTAAGGGAGTTCACTCTTTCTCCCTGTCTTTCACCACCCCACCTCTCCCTCCTCCTCTTCCTCTTCTTCTCCAGTCCAAGGAGATGACCAGTCCGTCTCCCCTCTGTCACTGCGTGAGCTCCCATTAAATATGGACAGGCGAGGGGAGGGAGGGCCTGCCGGCTGGACGGATGAGAGGAGGGAGGTGGAAGAATGCGTGCGAGGAGGAGAGCATCTGAAGTAGGTGGATGGAAGGAAGAATCACTCTGCAACTCTTCTCTTTCTCCTCCCCTCCTTCCTACATCTGTGATGTCGCTCCAAGTCTCTCTCTCTCTCTCTCTCTCTCTCGTCTCCCTCACTGAGTACAGTACATTATTCAGTCTCTCTCTCCCTCCTTCCCTCCCTCCCTCCCTTCTATCAACCTGGCCCACACCCACCTTCTCTCTCTCACTCCCCCTCTCTCTCTCTTTCTCTGCCTCTGTCTTTCAGCAAATTGTCTCTTCCAGTCTTTTATTTGAGCTGCAACCCGACGCCTCTCTCTCTCTCTCTAACTGTCAGATATCATTACTGGCACAAACCACGCCCCCACATGCCAGCCAGCCAATGACATTCCTACTCCAAATACACACGCGCACCCTCAAACGGGCATGCACACACACACTCACACACCAACAAACATGGACAAGAATATGCAGCAATGCCTGTTGCACGTTGAGAAAAAGATGAAGTAGAAAACAAGCAAATCACAGAGGAAGACATTGAAAGCTAGAGGTGGCTAGACAGATTACAAGATAAGTGTGTTTTTATGTCTCTGTATGTGGATGTGTGTGTGTGGGGCAGAGGGTAGGTGGGTGTGTGTGTGTCAGGGAGACAGAGTGAAATAAGAGAGACGTTCACCCAACCCGACCCAGTAGTGGCAACAATGAAGCACATTACCAACAGGTATACTTTCTATATGAGTGCATATGTGTGTGTGTGTGTGTGCGTGTATTGAAAAATGGGTGTGTGCTTAATTGTATGTGTGTATGTCTATGCCTTTGTGTGTGAGTGCGTGTGCGGGAGAGAGATCTTCTCCTGAGGCTGTTTGGAGACACTGCAGCACCCAGCTCTCCCACACACTCTCACACAGTCTCTCTCATGCGTGCACGCACGCACACACACACGCACAGAGACAAACACACACACAGACATACACGCATGGAGCACGACTCCAGAATGGAAAACAACAGGCTGTTGCTGGGCACCGACTGGGATAAAAGAAAGGAGAAGACAGGAGAGGAAGAACTTGCAAGTGTCCTCACAGCATCCCTCCACGACGCTTTACAGGCCCAGAGGCTTTTCTACGCCCCAAATTAGCCGGCGTGTCTGAGCCAAAGGCCAGGACAGTGAAAGAGCAGCCATGCTTGAGGGGAGCATCGTAAGGGTAGGTGACGCCACAGACCATCTTTAGCTGCAATTATGAGCTCACTACGGCAGCTATTTCCAGCGCTATCCCCTAACGTGCGAGGTGTACAGTTCGCCTACACAGCTATCGTAGCCTCCCTGAGGATTAGCCACAGGTGGAGCAGGACCCCTGTCACAGCTTCTTCCTGTGTTTCCCTGGGAACCGTCTCTATGGCAACAGCTTTTTTCAGAGTCCTGAAATACACCTGGTACCGGCTGACTAATGTGTTACTTCCCAAGATCTGAGTAGATGTCACTGTTTTCTTCTGCTTCAAGTTGAACATGGGGAGGAAAAAAAAGCCACCACATATGATGAGTTTTATTTTCAGAGCAGTGGCAACCAACAAACACTGTGAATTTGAAGCAGCCACAGAGCTGCTAAAAGACTAAAAGAAAGGCTTGAGATGATAGAGCGACAGATCTTAAAGCTGCTACTGTTACACTGTGTGTCAACACCAGCAGGACATCTGGAGTGACGAACCTGCTGGCTCAAATGAACGGATTGTGACTGACAGTCTCTGTGTCCCTATTAGCCTTGGTTAGCCGGCTAAGTAAGTGAAGTGACTCCAGTGGCTGTGCAGTCAACTCTTGGCATGGCAGTTAAATGCTAATGATGCCACTGTGTATATAGTTTTCACACAGCAGCACACACACGCACACACACACACGCACATATATATATATATATATATATATATATATATATATATACATGTTCAATCAAACATCTCAGTTCTAAGGAGCATGCTAACTTGTTCTTTGGTTTGATTAGCAGGCTAAGAAGCTAAACTATTGTTGTTTTGAAGTAATTATAAAAACTGTGGTGACAAAATTTATTAAAACCTAAAAATGTTGCATACGAGCATCTCTGTGGCACTGTTTAGGTACAAGGCGGGTAATATAATGGCTGAATAGATAGTCCCCTATAAGCCAAAGTGGTGCACCAATCAAATATCACGATCTTCAAAGATCTGAATGTTTGAATTGTTCGTGGTAAGATATTGGACAGAAGTCCCCTTTCTAACATACCCTGAAAGAGCATGCATGCAGAGCGATACCTACATGGTCACAGAGCACAGAGCTAATGCAACCCGAGCTCCTGAGCAATGGCCACAATCAAAACATCAATCATGTTGCCCGCAGTGTGATCGCACACTGCAAAGCTATCATCATCGCCATCGTAGATTACAACTGAAGCCATATCATTAGCATCTGCCAGTCACCTCTCTCAGTCGTTGCGTCCGCGCCATGACAAAAAGCACAATACGCAGACATGTCAGCTGACACAGCAACAATCCACTGACACAGTGCTCATACTACATGCAAACCTGCCTTTGTAAGTCTCTCTCTCTTTCACTTGTCCCTCCCTCGCTCTGTTTTCACTCATTCTCTCTCTACCTCTCCCTCCAGTCAAATGTCAGCCAGTGAATGCCAGCTCTATTAATATTTCAGGACCAATTAAATAAAAGCACACATCATGCATGTTTAATGTCTGACCGCTGGGAGAGCCAACTTTGCCCTCTCCATCCTCTACAGGTAGGCCGGGCTACTGATGGATAGCCAAACATACAAATGCCGCGTTCACCTTTAGAGCAAGACATCCTCTGGCCCTGGCTGCCGCACCAACTGCACAGCGACCCACAAGTCATTTTGGGTCACAGCTCAGCACAGGCTCTGGGACTTGTTGGCATGGTAGCCAAGCAACAAAACAGTTATGTTAGATGGAAATGTGGGGTTCAACCCTAGCGATTTGTAACAGCAGCTCCACGTTCACAGATGCAGAAATGCTGACAGTATAGACATCTAAATGTTCTCTTAAAACAAGCATTTTGTGATAAGGAACCACCAACTGTGCATTTGATGCCCCGTCATCTTTAGTTTCAACATAGCTCTCAATGAAATTGCAGCGCCTATCTGCTTAGTGTTGTCAATAGCCATAAAGAGCCGGTGGTGCAGCAAGAATTACTGTGAACCAGACGCCACGCAAATCTATACTGCAGTCTATTCCGGTGGTTCCTAATCATTTTGGCTCCACCCCAGCCCTTCCATTAGTTGCCTTTCAAATTCTGGTAAGGATCTGTTTGAAGATATATAGCAAATACTGTGGGTACAGAAAATAAAACAGGCATAAATTGCTATACAGCAAGCAAAGCACCGTCTCAAGCAAAAGGAGAATCCCATAAGACCTGCATGGCACAAACATTAAGCCTTATCTATTAAGCCTACAGGAGGTTTCTTTATATATACACATACTTTTTGCTTTCTTTTAGGATGCGCAGTCATGGAGAAAATCTGCAAATAAGAAATTTCATTGTGTGCTTGCTAATTGTCTGTATATGTTTTTGCCCTGTGATCCTCTGTCCACTGTGCACCTTTCAAACACTGAGGTAGGTGCGGTGTGTAAGTCTAACCAACCCTGGATTTCTATTACTGTATCAGCGGGAGGCAAACAAGATTCACTGGAAAGGAGTGATTTGGCTGACTGACAAGTTGATTAACATCTTACATCAAATCTGCTCTGTCTCCGTCTGTCTGCCTCTAATTCTCTCTTTATCCCATCTCTTGCCACTCCCTGGCCCTCTCCGTCTTCCCTTCCTTCCCCATTATCTGCATTAGCTTAATGTCTTTGAGCCAATAAGGTCTCTCAGTGGCCTATGTGTTGCTTACTGTTTGTGTGCTGCAAAAAAAAAAACAAGCTCTCCTCATTCACTGTCCGCTGTGGGTATAAATTTTGTTAGTGGGATTACTTAAGCAAACTCTGCTATACCACCCCAGAGAAGGCTGCATTTCCTGCTCAGTCAACCACAAACTGCCTGACACATCTGTCAAGACTGATAACAATAAGATCTATCTTTCCTGTTTATTGAGCCTCGACGCTGGCTATAGATTCATGATTCCAATTGATTTGTTGGGCATCGCTCAGTGTGCCTGCTATTATCCTGCCTCCACTGCCTCCTGCAGTTTACTTCCTGCAACTACACCTAAATTGCTTCACCTTTTTCGTTTCTCTGATTACTCTTCTACTATGTTCTTTCTTACACCATCCGTATAAAGAGTCCCAATTACAAACATAATTTCTACCACATTTTTACAAGATTCTGAATAAAAAGTCACAAGTACATATCCAAAACAACTTATTTTCTGACATGTTCATAGTTGTTATTGGCTCACACAAAATAAACACAGACATGCCAGTTCCTCTTATAATCACCCATATTTCACACGGCAAAGTTTTTAAAAGTAGAAAAATCACAAACATCAGACACACAAATCAACAATCACAGCATCAGCATGCACTGGGTTAACATGGACCACAGGACTGAAGGCGGGAGACCACAGCTTTATGGCTCCTTGGTTCCGTCTTCAGGAGATAAGTGCAGCGAATTACATTGATGTTTAATTATTTAAGTGAACGCAAAGAGTGAACATGCTGCACAAGCAGTCAGATGTTACATGTAGCATTTCTAAAATGTCAGCACAATGAGCAACCCATTGTAAGCAGGTTATATAACGGGGAACAATTACCATGAATAATAAAGACATTGGAAATAAAGCTTGCGTCACATTTGTCAATGGTGTTGTTTCTCTAAATGAAGCCATGAAGCTTCTTTAAGAAGACATTAAACATGCCCTGTCCCTTGCAGCTGCCTTCCCTCAAGTTGTCTCCTTTTTTTTCTAAGAATTCAAACTTATTTTTTTCTAACCTCAGTTTTCATCCCTTTCACCATCTGCCACTCAGACCTCTGGCATTTTGGCCCCATTTGTGCAGCGCATGAGTCTCTTGTTAAGGTAGTCGGTCTTATGAACAGTTCATTGATGCTAAAATGCTACATGAAACACCTTAAAACGCCTGAGGTTTGCACATCCACTGATCTGTCTCGTCAAGCACAAAAAAAAGTGTAAATAAAGAGAACTGCATGCTCTTACACTCCAGACGAGAAACAGGAGACCACAGACGTACGGACGTAGGACTTGCATGCACCACCCTTGGAGGTGGGGTTACCTGGTAGTAGGCGTGGCTTTGCGAATAGAGAGAGGAGAAAGGTGGAGCTGGGACTTCATTCAGCCTCTCTCCCTCTGGGTGAGGCCATGCCTCGTCATCAAAGGGAACCTCAGGAGATTCTACCTACGGTGTACAGACAGAGCTCAACCTGCTGCAATGCGCATGAAAACACACCTCGGCACCACTGTGAATTTTGTCGAAACACTTTTACAACAACAACAACAAAAAAGAGAGAATACAAATCATACGAATATATGTTTACTCCTCAGGGTAGAATGTCAGTGACGATTTCTTAAAACTGCAATATTCAGATAATCTGGTGCTGTCTTACCCTGGGAAGCAAAAGTAGCTACAGACACAGTTCTCAACAGCCAGACAGGCAGACAACTTGTGTTCATGCAACTGTGAGGTGAAGTCGCATGCATGGTCTGATGAGTTAGTGAGCATTTTGCAGTTTACCTGGGGCAACTTTTGTTCTTAGTTATAGTCTTTTGTTACAGAATTTAACAGCTTGCTTCTTTAGATATGCACAAAAGCACGGCATCAGAAATAATTACTGAGATGTTGGAGCAAAACATTAGATTTTATAGGGACAAGAGAAAGACGGCAGAAAACACCTTTGGACTATCTGGGGTAAGCTATGAAAGCACTGAGTTGGTGGCTCACATAAATAAGAAAAAGTAGATTTTGTTTTGTTTGTTTGCTTTGGACTTAACCAGTTACACTTTATTTTCGACTTCTTAGGGAAGAGCATATGAAGATATGAACTCTCCCATAGACTATCTTTAAATAGTCTATGGTTTGTTACATTACATGCCACCAATATGTGGATTAATTAATGTAACGTGTGATGTGTAAGGATATTATAGGGAACGAGGAGGATAAAATGTGAAAACATGTTTGTGTGCGTGAGAAACAGACAGAGAGAGAGGAAGAGGGGGAGGAAGAGGGGAAGGAAGAGAAGGGAACATATACATGGGGAGAACAAGGTGGCAGATCCATCTGTCATACAGAAGCAAGCCAGACCCAGCACCTGTGGTCACACACACACACACACACAGACGCACACCATTTGGGGAGGAGGAGTTCTCAAAATAGCCTGAAGTCCCAAATATGAGTTGTACCAACAGAAACACACATATTCATCACAGACACATACACACACACACATCTCAGCACTTCTGAAGTTACAAAGGTGTGTGAGGGGAGGGGGGGGGGCAGCCTGGTAAGGAACAATGATGACGGTGAGGAATATATAGCAAGACTACAGCATAAAAGTTTGATGGAGGGATAGATACAGAGACAAACAACCATCCCATCTGTAATTTCACAGTGTTTCACGGCGCCTTGTTGTAATTTCACAGTGTCATGGATAAGTTGCACATGTCCCTCAGCGGAGAAACATTTGGGGATGGGATGAGACGGACAGGTGATATCCAACCACCAGGTGGAGCTACGTGTCAACGTTTCCTCCGGCGCTGTGACAGTGCCGGGCTGCCTTGGTCATGATCTTTCCAGAACTTTGAACTTGCGGCAACTTACGACTGAGTCAGCGTGGCGACAAAACGAATGACAGTGTATAATGACTCGGAACTGACACACCACTAATACAGGCGTGCATCAGCCTTGGCCGCCTGCAGCACGCTCAGGGCTGCCGTAACTCAGAACACACACACACACACACACACACCCCTACTGACAATGTAGGAATTAATATAATCATATATCATGGAGTGAGGTGACAATGACAGGATGATACACAGAATAAATGACACAAAGGAGACAAGAAGACAGAAGGAAATAAAAGATGGAGATTAATCTCGGGCTAATTTATCTCTCAGTTTTGAACAATATTTGTCTTTTTTAAAATAAGGCCTTGAGGCTTTGACTGAGGGAATGAATTCACATGCAGAAGTCCCGGGTTTATGACCCTTTGATCACCCTCTGTATAATCACGTAATTGTGCCGAAGTGGAGTAATTTAAGTGTATTAATTTGCATATTATCATGGCATTTTAATTGTCCGTGAGTCGGGTTTTAATAGATGGCCCATAATTGTGAAAAAACAGCCAAGTGCCAACAAAAGATAGCATATGTATAATGGTGCATAATGAGGTGTGTGCCATTGTGTGCAGCAAGGAAACAAGGATGTATGGCCGGAGACGTGTGAGCACAATGATGTAAGCACTAATCTGCAGACAGATACAGCCCAATCAACCAAAATAAAAAGATTACCAGGGCACGCTGCATGATTACGAGTGTGTGTGAGGGAGATAGAGGGGGAGAGGAAGGAGAGACAAAGAGAGAGGGAGCCAGACCGACACGGACCCAGTGCAGAACAGAGATAGTAATGGGCCTCATTACTAAGAAATGGGACAGGCATTCGACTGAATCCCTGCATGAACAGTTCTGCAAAAGTATTCTCCTGGTACAAAGAAAAGCTCTGTGCATGGAAGAAAATTTAGGCCAGTATCTTTGACTTCCAAGTACTTACAAAGACTTATCTAATTCTGGAGCTCTATTGAAGCAGGTCCCCCGACTTCTGACTGTACTTGAACTTGGAAAAAAGGAGGCGTGGCGGCCTCCCTGACCAGAAGCCAAGAGCTTTAAAAATAGAAGGTGATGGTTTTAGAGCCGATGCTGGACCGTATCCTGAGTCACAGCTGACAGACGCGAAGCTCCTGGCTCGAAACTGTTCATCTCTTCCATGCCATCTTTTCAGGGACAATGACAAACAGGCTCAATTTAAGCCTGACTGCATTACGGATCCTGCAGTGCAATTCAAGAAAGGCTTAAGAAGCCAACTGTTCCTAAAAAAACCTGCATTTAACCGTGAAGTATGTTTACACTGAAGTTAAAAGACACTTAAAGACCAAGTCCCTAAAGGGAATATATCAGTTATTTTCACTTAATGCAAAATAGATAGTGAATGCATTTTGAAGGGAATATAAGGTAGTCCAAGTATCAGTAAAGTAAGTTATTTCCAACCATAATACATTTGTTTTTCAACAATTGATTTCAATTATAAATGTTCTACTTGTACAAAGTAAAACATGGCTGTTTAAATGAGGACGCTTTCACGCTTCTGTTTAGATAATATAGAACTTAATTAAGGTTAGGGAGACACTGCAGTCGTGATTAAATATGATCATACCCTCAGAACAACTACTTCAACCATAAGAAAAGACATTATTTGCTTTATTAATATTTAACCAAAGCTGCAATTATCCTCAAGCTTTAACAAAATGCTTCCGTTGCATAAACACAAGCACACACGGGACGCAAACCCCAAACTCACATCGAACACAATTCAGGCAGAAATTGCATTCACCTCCACACATAACTGTCAGCACAAATGAGTTGGAATATAAAACATGCAGAGACATGCTTGAACTGACTTATGGATTAACAGACAACTGCAGACAACAAATCAAACACAACCTAAATGTTTTTCTGTCGTCCTGTCGCAGTGAAACATATGCCAACGTGACACTAACACAACACGATGGTCTCCATTACAAGCAATTGGGACTTTGCTGAAAAAGTCCTCAATTATGTATGGATATATAAAGAGCTCATTGGGCCTTTGAGTCGCGCATAGAAATCAGCTGTGTTCCCTAAAACAGCTGGAGCATCTGGACTGACAGACTCATTTCTTAACCACTCAGCACTGAGCCGCTTGGGTGTTCCGAAAACAGATAGACGGCATTAGTGAGCAGATGTGATGGGGAACAGGCTGACAGTGTCAATACGATCTGCACAACACGTGAATGTCTGTGTTTGACAGTGATCGGAGTTACCTGAGCGGGCGTGATGTGTGTGTGAGTGACGTATCCGTGAACGTGTTGGATCTGAGACAGCTGCCGCTCCGCCACCTGCACCAGCTCGGCGCCGCGCAGGTCACCGTGGCGACCGAGAGATCCGTCCCTCCCCAGCGACCTCTCCCGATCCCTCTCCATGGTCCCGGCGCCCCCCACCTCTCTCCTCCAGGTTCCCCCCTCCCTCCCCTCCCTCCCTTCCCTCCCCTCCCTCCCCAGGGTCCCTCCGTCCCGCAGCTCTCTGGCTACTCCCATTGGATGCTGATGGCAGGGGTGTTGGTGGAGTTTCGGGGCACCTGGCGACGCCCCTTCTTCTTCTTGATACCGATACTTCTGCGGTGAGGAAGGTGGTGGTGGTGGTGGTGGTGGTAAGATTTAGGATAGGATGCGAGGAAAAGGAAATGCAAAGGGGAAAAGGAGGCGGGTAATGTTCCCCATGGCGAGGTAAAGGATGAGAGGCAGGGAGGATAAAAAAGAAGAGAAAAGAGAGGTTAGTCCAGAGGATGAAGTCAAGCTGAAAAGAAGACAGGATTAGTGCAAAGCTGCAGAAGGCACAACGGAGCAGTGCACAGCTTGTATGTTTATGAGTGTGTGAGCATGTGTGTGTGTGTGTGTGTGTTTGTGTGTACGGAGAATGAGATGTTCATATTGTGCAATCCTGTGGGCAGTCACGTAAGACAGGCCAGGTGTACAACCAGCATGGAGGTAATTGTTTCCCGAGTCTCCTTCATTTTATATACATGAATGCATATGTACACACAGATAAGCTCACACACTCTGGACCTACAACAGAACTTTTTGGGCAAAATGAGACACGAAACTGAATGAGGACAGCGAGTCCGCCTGGGGGGAAATCGCTGTTTCTCTCCCTTTCACTCGTTTCTCTTTACCTCCATCAAGTCTCTTTAACTGCACTACAGCAACTCTCTCCATCGTCTCATTCTCCATTCCAACGCGCCCCTCGCCTGCTTCCCTCCTTCCCTTTAAAAGAATTATTTGATCTTTTTTTTTTCTGCTTTGTTGGACACAGCGCAGTGGGGAATGGGTCCTCGGCTCGCTCTGAATCTGTGACGACGTGGTTGCACGGGGTCCGTCTCGGCTAAGCCAGCTGCACAGCTGAGAGCGCTGCCTGGGAGCTCTGCGAACGCACAGGGGCGGACAAGCGCATCCGCCAGAGAGCCTTAATCCCTCATTAATGCTACATTTTAAATGCTGTTCCAGTTAGACCACTGACACTGCGGCTGATTGGGAGAAGCCGGTGAGTTCGAGGTGGATGTTTCAATCCATCACCACCGAAACAAGCACATATTAGTATGGTGACAAAACAGCCTATTTAGGTGGGGTGCAGCCACTCATTCAGTATGTCAGGTGTCGGACTCACGGTTTGACTTTCACCCGTAGTGACACTTGACTCTAAATGAAGTGAGTGTGTGCTGCGTGAAAAGCTCTTTAAAGGGATTTGAAGCACTCGCATGGTAAGACTATTTGGCTACTTGGCCTCATTGTTCCGCAGCTGAACACTTGTATAGTGAAGAGATACGACAGCTGAGAGGCTTTTTAATAGACATCGCCGGTACAGCGTGTAGATGCAGTCTATACACCCTGGCCCTGTTCCACCTGCTCGCTGCCAGCGTCTGATGTGTCTCTAACAGGAGCAGTCACCTCAGCCGGCCACCTGTTGGCTGCCAGCTTGACCTTCTCCCTAAACCTTGGACTTGAGGCGTTCCACCTGCACCTCGTCTCGCCACGTCTCCAGATTCACTGCCTGTCTGTTCACTCAGGGTACATGAGTCAGAGTAACGAACACACCAGGAAACACAAGAACGTGTCATCAAATGATCATCTCTCATCTGATTTCTTGCTTTTGCTTGGGTACATTAGGGCAGAGTTGCTTCAGGTGATGGAGGTTTCCATGTTTTTTTTTCTTCCATGAGCATGAACAGGAACGTAACCACACACACCACGTGACAACGTCCCTGTACCATCTCCATGGCGGAAGGATATGTGACCCAATTTCGCTTGACATTTCATAGATATATGATGCTTTATAATTCATAACCTTAATGGTGCATGTGATACACATGCACAGTGATTTTCACATTGATCTCATATTATCATACATGGCATACAATTGTTGCAATGGCTCCTGTGAAGGGAAATGCATTTTTAAACGCCGTAATTGTGTTATCACTTATTTAGGTTTCTATACTATTCTATGCTACTAAGTTTCTACTCTACTCTTCAGTTTCTGTGTCAAGGTTGGCTGCAAAAACCCAGAGCAGACCGATTACAGTGCCTGGACCTCGGCAGTGTGTTGGACAAACACCTGGACCACTGAACACACTTCTCACAGTGTAGACTAACACGCAGTGTGGTGATGCAATACTGATCCTGCAGGGATGGACGGTTAATTTGGAATTAAAGATTGAGATCAAGTGTTTATAGTTTTGCTATATTCAGGGGTTCAGTGAAGGGTCGTGGTGAGCCAGGCAGAGGGGTGTTAGGCCAAACGTCCAGGGAAAGAATGTAGGTCAACTCAGTGACCTAATAAACTACATAAAAACATTCTGCCCGTGTGATTTATCAAACAGTTCTGCCTGCGTCTCAAATTCTGTAACTACACAGCCCACAGTCTTAATTAAACTTCTTTCCCAAGAGAGGAATTTAGGCATCCAATTCTCAAGTTCAGGGTGTGCCACAGAAAGAGGACTGCTGCTGGTATTTCCTTCCACATTAATTATTCAGTGGCGAACTTGAAGTATCCTTAATGCAAAAGACTTGACACCGCTTGATTCAATATGTGTGAGCGACCCATTACATTTCAGAACTCGGGCTGTGACGTTTATGCTCCCTGACAGCTTATCAGAGCGGCATCAATGAAACATTAAAGCAATATCACTGCATTTGACCCTACTCTGCAGCTGTCACTTTGGTGTGCAACACGATGCAAAATCTATTGTGGAAATTGTGTTTTGGGGCGGGCGGCGGTGTGGCCGCGGCGCTGCAGCCGCGGCGCTGCTGCGTGCGGAACAATATCAGCCGAATTCCTGTGAATCCAAACGGACGTGCGTGCACTGCCCCTGCCTCCCTTGCTGCGTGCTTTAACCAGCACTTAGGCGGATCGGGAGAAAAACGCCACCCAAAAGGCAACGCTGTGAACCCGTCTCCCGACCTTCGGTGCACTGCGTTTCTTCTCCGGCCCCTTCCTTTCATCTCGTCATTCAACGCCGCGACGCTAATGAAGCAAAAACGCCCCAAAATCGTTTTGGAAGGCATCACTCGAGCGGCCAGGCACTAAGACCCTGCAGAGAGCCTGGCTCACACCGTTGTCACAACACTGCTGCTACTGCCCTCTGCACCCACACGCACACACGCACAGTCAGCCATAATCCCACATTTGGCGTTTGATTTTCACATGGCATAAGAACACCTCTGAATGACTTGATGCATGAATAGACAGAAACACTAAATATGTCTGTCTGTGCATCCCAGACTGAGTGCGTGCTTTGTGTGCGTCGGTGTTCACTTGCCTTGCAGGAGCCATGCATCCCTAATCAGGACTGTGCCTGCAGATACCCTGCTAAACACACACACACACACACACACACACACACACACATGCACACACTCATGTACAGACACAGACCCAAAAAAAAAAATCCACGCGTGCCCACTGCTGCTGTCATGTGTTAGTGTGTCAGCCAGTCTTGGGTAGCCCGAGAAACGTGACTGGATGGGGAGCAGATTCCGCATCATCATACATGTCTATGTGCTAGTGTGTATCTTTCTGTGTGTGTGTGTGTGTGTGTGTGTGAGCGAGTGTGTGAGCGAGTGTGTGTGTCTCTGAGCGTAAAGCAAGGCGTTAGTCACGCTTGGTGAGATATGAAAGAGCAGGGGATCCTCTGCCGTAAGGGACTTCTCACACACACACACGTGCCTATCTCTCTCTCTCTCTCTCTCTCTTTGTATCTTTTCAGCCTCTCTACCTCTCACATCACGCTCTCTGCTGTGCTTCGTTGGCACATAGTACGGAAGTATTTCTGGCAAAAACAAAACATAAAAAATAAAAAAAACCATCGGAGAGCAGCTGATGTTCCGATTCATCTGGCGACAGTCACAACTTGACAGGAACGACCACAGCTGGTTTCACAATTTTTTCACAAGTCCCATCAGTTGTCACGGGAAACCTGACAGTGACTGCGCACGTTTTTCTTTAACTCACGTTTTCTGATCTACAACACTCCTCATAAATTCAGATGGCTCTAACTGAACAACGAATGCTTTAATTCCTCACCTTTTATCACACATCCTCCCCAACCGACCCTGACATAATGTGGTGATGTAATATGTCTGAGTGTAGGGGCTATACACAGCCCTGGGAATGATGTTTGTGGTTTCAGACTTCTTAAAAATCCATCCTGCACACTGATGCAAATAATTATGCAATTCGTAAACTGTGCTTAAACTTTTCTTTAAACTTAATGATAATTGGAAGTAATGATATAGGAAGGATATATAGAGATATACTATATATAGAAGTTATTTTGAATTTTAAGTAAAATGTTTGTCATGGATGTCTTTGTGATCTCTAAAACTTGATCAGACAGTCTTGACACATTTAAGGGAATGAAAAATTCTCCAAAACCTGACAAAGGGAAGACCTGAAGTGACTTCACCACGAAAGTATCTTCTGTGAAAACACACAGACCTGAGCAGAAAAAAAAGGAACAGATTCATCTATTTTAAATGTGTTGAAACGTCTGACCTAGTTAAGGTGTGTTTGATTTATCTTCTCAGGCACTTGGACACTTTGCTGGCAAGGTAGAATGAATATGGCTCAGCCCCATGCACTGTACATAAAGCATACTCTCTCACCCACATATGCTTTGTGGGTGAAGCTCATTACGTTCAGATTTTTTTTGGTCAAGGTTTAGACTGTGGGCTTATAATGTACACTTATCGACTGGCAAGTGCAGAAAATAACAACACTAATAAAAGCACAACATTCTGCTGAGGAACCTGTGGATATTGCTTTGACGTGTTCGGTTGAAGTGAGAGTAGCTGAACCCAAAGGACCACACGTGCCAGACAGTACAGGAGACCTCCAGAGGCACTGTGTGTATTCCTCGGTGCAGCTTTTATGTGTGGCTGAACATGTGTGTGCAACAGCAGAGGTCAGGGCGGCAGCTCTAGAGACAGCTAATCGATTGCTGCACTTTGCAAATTTAGGGAGACACAAGCACTATTGTTTAATGTGCCATAGATGTATTCATTATGCATGTTCTTTTGGCTCATGTGCTATTGAACTAATTGTTCTTTCAAAAGCTAGATATGCTACACTAAAAAAAAAACTGCAACGCTCACACTTGCTTTTGCATGAGTGTTAGCATTTAGCATAGCCAAATATTTTCTGTTCTGTTATGGCACAGGAGCTACAAAGTGTTGCATTTTAATGCTGTCATTGCATTTTCTGCAACATACAAAACATATCTTACATAATCAGCATTTAAGATATGGAATTTATTGTAATTTTGGAAAAATGTGTATTCAATGGTTTCATGACAAGCACTTTTGACAACACAACACATGATCATGCACTGATGAACAGCAGGTCCCAGTTTAGGACCCTATATATCTAAAATAATAAGGGACAAAATCATAAGATAGACTGTGTGACTTGCTCTTCAGCTGCACTTGCACAGGATAAAACCAGCGCTCTCCTTTTGTCACACACTCATGTTGACTCTCTCTCTCTCTCTCTCTCTCTCCGTGGCTCCAGCCTAGCAGTTGTCTTTGGGCCTGACTCTATCTAGCAGGCTGTCATGCTGAGGTGATCTAATAGGACAGAAGTGAAGGCCGTACCGTTGATTATGGCCTAACTGCTGAACTGGACAACTGCACACAATAGTCCCGTTGTATCTTCTTGTATTTCAGTGTACTGTACAAACACGTTTGCACAGTGCATTGAACCCCCTCCTCTCTACCACCACATATTGTTCTTTCTGTGTCTCTGACCCCATTTCTGAAGCTCGGGTCTAGTTTTCATTGTGCCATTTAGACTAGTTTATGGACCCATTTATGAAGCCATTTTTGGGCGAGCTGTGTGTTTTACAGCTATTCAAAGATGCAGCACAGAGTACCAACAGTTCCTCCACATCAAAGGCGCACTTCCTTCAGTGCTTGGGTGGGACTTTAATATTTCATGTGTTGATTTTCCACTCAACAGTTTCAGAGTACTTTGCAAAATGATGATCGCCAATTTTAGTCTGAGCTCATTCACTTAACATGGACTGATGTTATATAATTAGGAAGGTGGCCTACCCAAAACATATCAAAACAATATCACTCATGGTTATATTGATCTAAGATTTGGGTTAGAGATGCCAAAACAAAAACAAAAGCAAAAAGCAAAAAAGAAACAGAATTTTAACACGTGCAATGCACCACGTCCAGCTGACCTAAAACTGCATGTCCTCACACTGTGAGAAGAAAGGCAGAGCACCAACACAGACACAGAAATAACACGAGAACTCCACAGGCCCCATCTGGCTGCCAAGTGTGAGTCCAGGACTGCACTATTCTACCCATTGCACCACTGTTCCAGCCATATATTAAGAATATATACGTAAAAAACAAACTAAAAAAATAAATTCTGAAAAAAATACATTTGTTGTTTCAAAACAAGAAATAAAAATTCATTTTTGGTACTTGTTTTTGATCACAGCTCCTTATCTCAATATTATTCCAAAGCAGAGTTTCTTGAAAGCAGTTTGCAAAAGAAAGCAATTCAACTTTTGACATGTGACACAGAGAGGTGGAACTGTTTCTCCAACTATGACAATGTCTAGCAGAAAAAAATGCAGTGCCAAGGCGACAAGCCCAACTAATTTTGATAATGGACTAATTTCTTTAAGAATGGACTCTCCTTCAATATAATTGGCTGCCCATTTCTTTTCTATTACTGTAAAATGAATATCTCCTGGCTGTTGGTTAGACATTTGAGGTCACCTTGGACTTGGAGAAATTTGATGGACACTTTTACTTATTTTGCCCACTGGCTGAGTAATGCATAATTAATCACATAATATCTAACATATTAGTCACTAAAGAGAAAGACCTCAGCTGCAGCCCAGGCACCAAAGAACACCAAATTCCTCCATGACATAAAAATGATTTCAGATGGGAATGCAGACATTCGTATGAATATGTGGAATATGTAGGTAAGAAATGCAAATACAACTTTTCCGAAGAGTTCAGACGACTGAGACACTAGTGGCACAGTTGTGGCAAAAAAGCTCAAACAGACAAACAAACTGCAAAACTTTATAAATGTGCAATCAGATAGTGGAACACAGACTCACTTCTTCCTCCTCCTGTCTCTACCTCTCTAATAAGAGCGTGCAGACATGCACATGACCTCTCCCTCCCTCACTCCCTCTCTCACTCCCTCTTCCTGCTGGCGACTAACTCTCACCTTAGTTTACCTCAACCCTGAGCCCCCTGACAAGCTTAGTCATTACCTCTTCCCTGCTCTCTCTCAGCACATTTTGCCTTAGTCAATGTCTCTCTCACTCTCCATTACTTTATCTCTACCCTCTGCATCTCTGTCTCACTCACTCACTCTCCCTCTCTCTCACACACACACATACACGCACAGAGTAGCACACACAGGGCGCTCTACCTACCTTGCATCCAAACATCAGAGATATGGTGTTGTTGGTGCATGCTACTTTGCAGTGGCACAACATGTGGCTAACGTTAGCTAGCTGGTCCCGCGCAGGGGGGGCATCCTAGTCCTCATGCACACATGTCACACTCACACACATCCATTCACTCGCACACGCACGCACGCGCACACACACATGCACATGCATGTGTTCCATCAACCGCGATCCATCCCGTCCCACAATCCCCCTCTCTCCTGGCCCCCACCGCCACCTCACCACCCCAAACCCCCCCACCCCCCCCACCGCCTGGCTACGGTCCTCAGCTGTGGCAGGCCGGCGTCCTCTCTCTCTCACTCTTTATCGTTCTCATCTTCATCATCATCTTCATCTGGGTAATCCTCATAGCCGGTCAGGATGCAGGGAGCATCGTGGTCACCGTCTGCATGTGTGTCCGCCTGTGTGTGTCTGTGAGTGTGTGTGTTTAAATTTGTTAGCACATGTGTCTGTGTTTTGTTGTTGTTGTTGTCAGCATGTGTGGCTCAGTCTGCGTGCATGTGTGTGCACGCGTGCATGACTGAATAGATGTGTATGTGTGCCTGTACAGTAAGTGCATGCATGTGCGTGTGTGTGCGTGTGTGTGTATGTGTGTCAGTATGGATGAGGTCTCCCCTGTCCTCCTCTGCAGCAGCAGTCCCAGTCCTCTATCCCCTCTCTCTCTATCTGTATGAGAGCGTGCCTCTCTCGTTCCATTGCTCCCCTTCTCTCTCTCTCTTTCTTTCCCTCTCTCTCTCTCGTCCTCTCTCTCTCTCTCTCACTCTCTCTCTCTCTCCCTCTCTCACCCTGGTTTGCTCACTCTCCCTTGCTTCGCTCCACTGCCTCTCTCAGCCCGCCTCTCCACAGCAAGATCAATGAGAGACAGAAAGAAGGAAAGAGAGAGAGAGATGGAGAAACCTGCAAACAGAGGTGAAGGAGGAATTGAAATGTGTTGTCTCTTGCTAACCCCCCACCCCCCCCCACCCCTCCATCCCCCCAACATCCACCATGTTTCTATCCCCCTGTTTTTATTTGCTCCAGTGATGCTCTGCCTTGTAGTCATAGACCAGCAAACAGACACACAAAGTACAAGGAGGAGGGGGTAAAGGTTCAGTATTATACGGGCTGGTGAAGATTGAATTGATCAAATATAACATTGGTAGATATAGATGGGGGGGGGTACAGTGAGACATAAAGAGTGGATGCCAGAGGCTGAGACAATGGTTACATCACCTAGCATCACAAGCCAGAATCTCAAACATAGACGCAAAAGTGCACACTCTCAAAGACATACAGTACTACTGACTTCTTCAATTTGCATTTGAAAACAACACTACTGTTGTTTTCTTGGCAGCAGGGCAACAACTTTAAAATTTAATCCACAGGTGACCCAAAAACATCATCAGAGAGTTGCGGAATATTCACATTAAACCAGCACTGAAGAAAAAGATCTACTTTGGGACTATGGGACGACTTAGTGTTCTCCTACGAAGTTGCTCCAGCCACACTAATTAAAACGCTGGATTTCGCCCTGTTAAGCAAACTGATGGTGATGCATGTGCGAGCATCGGACCGTAGCTCAAAACCTGCACATGCTCTATTTATATCACAGCAATATGCCAAAAATGTGTGTTTGTGTGCATCCGGCTGGCCTCTGCAAAGACTTTGTGGATGAAATTAAGTTGCATTGCTGCACAAGTTCAGCCAGGTTCCACCTTTTTTTCTGCTCGACCGTGCAGTCCCTGCTAGAGCCCTCTGTGCCGGCGCCCCCCACTGCGTTGCCGCACTGGCCTAATTAAAATGAATGAGAGGGCTGCTGCTTTCTGGGCAGTGTGCACATGGCCTTGGGTGTCAGTTACTGGGAGGGAATCATCTCTTTATCCGGTAGTGATTTCACTATATGTATTCTTAGCAGCAGCCGATGAACACTTTTTTTCCAGCTGAACAAACATACAAAGCTAAGCCCATTTAACACTCGAATGATTTCGAAACAACAAAAAAGAAAACTGAAGAAGTATGGCGCACGCATGTAAGTACAAGATGAAACAAGGTCTAGTGTGAGCATGAGGGTATATGTAATTAACACACAGCTACAGCAGCGTTATTTGAATACCCAGCTACATGTTTGCCAAAGAAATCCCGAGACACTTAATTTAGCAACCACTCTGAGCTCCTCATTAATTAGCGTGGTACTTAAATATTTGGTTAAGCATTTAATATAGCGTATGGATCCCACCAGCACTTCTGTATGAGAGTTTATTCGGATGCTTCCTAGATGGACTGTCAGCTGAGAGTTTCAACATTTCATAGATTTTCTTTTTTTTTCCCACATCTGAAAGAACTGTACAGACTGTACAGACCTCAACAGAGCCTGGAGGGGGTAAAGATGAGGGCTTATGGGAGACAGAGGGCAGAGAGAAGTCAAACAAGTCAAAGCGTGTTCTTCAACCGAAGCTCTCGAAGCTGATGGTCGGGCCATCTGGACCATCACACATGCAGACGCACAGGCGCAAGCGCACACAGTAGTCTCTCTGTGGTCGCTCTGTCTTCTCACCTCGACTGGAAAACAAACAACGCAGCACGACAGAGGAGAAGACAGAGCGAGGGAAACAATGTGCGAACACGGGGTGATTTTAAGGTCACTGCTGCGGGACAAATATTGAAAGGTTGAACAGTGGGGAGCGAGCGAGAGACAAGTTAATACTGTACAGAGGTCTGCGGAGTCACGTCCTGCATTTACTGATCATGTGGTGTAACTGATCCCACACGAGGACTATGCCTCAAGATACAGTGGAGGCTGCGGAAATTATTTTTAGAGGGTTTTCCAACTGTATGCAGATAAAAGATGCACAGATAACACGCCTAGAGGAGCCAATTAAGTCTAGAGGCTGATGCAGGTAGACAAGTCATATAAATAATGCAATGACGTGAAAGGTTATTCTGGGCATAGCAAGGACATAATCTTCAAAAACCCTCTTGTGCATAAACTTGCAAGTGTACAACTCTGTGTGTCTTCTATGTCATGCATTAACATGATGTGAATATTTGATTTGCTAACCATGTGTAAAAGGTATCTGCACACCAAAACATATATTACAATGTTCTATCATGTGCCGATGCTCTGCCCCACGACTCTTTGGATGCAATTTTGTGTTAGTTTCTGGTGTCTAAATCTGAAAATCGCTCTGAGTTCACTGACTCTTCCCAAGTCGCCCCTCAGATCCTCTGCTGTGTGTATTGGACTTGACTTGTTTGTTTTGGGTGTTTTGTTTTTGAACTGCCACTCTACTCAAACTTTCAGGCCAATAATCCAGTTTACCGTTGCTTTCAAGCAAACATTCACTGCTTGGCTCATGATCTTGTCGGGTGTGTTTAGAGGAGGAAATTTTATCTAACAAAAGAATCCTTTTTCCATCCGACATCCTATGACATGCGTTTGCTGGTTTTTCAATAAATTTGATTATTCCAAAATAAATCCTGGAGTTGCTTTTTTTGTTTTCCAAGAGTCAGCTTGGGGTCAAGTGACTGTCTATCAAAAGTACTGGCTTATGTAATAAGCTGGCTGTCCTGGGACCAGCTATATGAGTCCCCCTGTGTCTGGCATGGAACAGATGGAGACCCTGCTAAAGTGTGTGTATGCCAGTGTACACACACACAAACACAAGAATACATCTGGGATAGCCACAGGCGTCCCGGCTCACTTGGCTCATGAAATATAACGTGAGAGTAAAGATAGAATGCACATTTCCAACATCACTCACCAAATTCTTAAAAGATATGAGGAGGGCAGGCAGTAAATCTAGGAAAGAGAGGGGAAGATGGCAGGAGAAATGGATGCATCAAGGACCACGGGAATGAATGAATGACTGAAACAAAAATGGAGGAGAGAGCGAGACAGAAGTGGAGGGAGGCAGGGGATGCAGCATCATGAGCCTAGCAGGCATGCACTACATGTTAACATTAGTAGGTCAGCCAGCACAGAAATAACTACGCTATGTTTATGTGTGTGTGTGTGTGTGTGTGTGTGTGTGTGTGTGTGGTAACCTCAAACACTACTATGCTCGCCGTAACGGATTCTCCATTTTACACAGGAACCAATCAAATGAAACCCCATACATCGACATTTCATACATGCTCACGTGATCTTCTTTTACCGGCTGTGTGTGCACTTTCCACATGAGTGAACCATCTTCTGTTTATCTCTTCCCCTGCCTTGCAACTGCTGTGTAAGCACATACTGACTCCTGCTGAATTGCAACGGTAACAATAATACCAACTGTGCAGCAGAAAAGGCCCGATGCGTCTCCTGTTTAATAGATGGTAGTGGTGAATTAATTCAGAAGGACACATAGCAAAAGCAGAGTGTCAAAATCTCTGCAGATCAACAAATCTGAGCTTGAACACACTGCGTGTGTTAGCCATACAGACAGTGCCACTATGTGGCAAAATGCAGACACAGCAGCACTTGGACATTTTTTTTTTTCTGTTTACATTTTAGTCTTCATTAAGTTTCAGAAAAGGCTATTTAGAGACTATTTTTTATGCAATTTAAATATATCTATGTACATTTATATTACAAGTACAAATTTATGGAGTTTCACTGTCATAAAATTTAGTAGGGACGCCACACAGTGGGGTAGTTGGCACAGTCGCCTCACAGCAAGTAGGTACCTGGTTCATATCCTTGTCGAGTAAGCACGTTTGCCGGTTTTCTCCAGTTCTAGATTATTAATCAAATATTCCTAAATGATGCATGTGTGCATGTAATGATGCCAAATGGGGAGAATTTCTCCTAGCTGAGAGTTGAAGACAGGCACCAGCAGACCCTGAGCCATTACAGAATTGCAAAGCATATAAAGCGTTTAAGTTAATGACAAAAAATGAGCACGACACTTTTGTAGATTGTAAAGGTGCTGACGTTGAAAAAAAAGAGTGACAGCTGTTATTTGAAGACAATTACTATCCTAAAGGGTCCAGCTTTGCATTGGAAACAAACTATGCGGGACACCAATGTGGAAAGGCTTTACCGCTGTCACAGTTGCAACAAATTTGCAGTGGAGGCATCTGAAGTAATGGTGGTGCCACAGAGCAGTACAAGAAGGACAAGGGCAACGTTTTTAATCTTTCTGACTCACACTGCACATGTACCGTAGCATGGCCCTGACCTACAGGGCTCTGTAAGTCATCCCTGCAGACAGGGTCAAAGGGTCCTGAAGCTGTTTAATTTCCCTTCCTGAAAAAATCAATACCAAGACTAAAGTGAACTGAAATGAACCCAGTCTGCCTTTTTGTTCTGGTGTGTGTACTCTAGATTTGTATCCTGTAAAAGTGTGTGTGTGTGTTCTCGTATCTGTGTGTGTGTGTGTGTGTGTGTGTGTGTGTGTGTGTGTGTGTGTGTGTGTGTGTAAATCAGAGATTAGTCATCTGCTTAATGGGATTAGCTGCTCTGGCTGGACTGGCATGACATAGGCTGAGCAATTTAATGCTAGCTAGTTCGCCTGTTAGCTTGACTCTTGCAAATGGTTTTCAGGACGGCAAAGAAACAAACATTTAGCTCTTGGAAAAACAGCAAGAAATATTCAAATATACCTTTAAATGTGAACTAAAAGTCAGGACCTGATTAGGCCTGCTAACATGCTTTCATAGAACTGTGATCTACATGCAGATCTATGTGTTTTTGCTAACAATGGAGACCCTTGTCACTGCCCAAATTAGACTGACTGTAAATAAGTTCTGGGCTCTGATACCTAGGTGTCTTTTGCCCAGGTTTTGGCTTTGGGTTTGGCTTAGTTATTTGAAGTTAAAAAAAACAAACTTGCAAAGCAAAGCAGCTAATTTTGCAGAAGATTTATGTGACTGCCTGAAGCATTTTGGCGCGACATGAGTTCCGTTGCGGTCAATGTCAAGGTGAGAAACATTAGTACTCTTAAATCACTTAGTGGGACCCATTGTTAAACATCTACTACACTGTGAAGTTCTGCTACAGAGCAGTTAGACAGCCACAGGCAACACAGCAGAATTGCAGGCAGCTATCGGTGCTGTCGAAGCCACAACCTTTGGCTCTGGACTAATTCCTCTTAATTACTCAGCTCTTCTTGGTAGTAGGCCAGTCCCTGTGATTCCTAGCACCTCCGATGCTGTTCTCTGTAACCCTGACAGAATCAGGGATCGGATCACAGTATATCGGCAGGATGTGACACACTTGTTGTGTCGCTTTGATTTGGAAAGTACATCTTATACTGATGAATGACAGTGCCAGCCTGGACTTTGTCGAGGACAAGCTATGGATAAAGATCAATACCAGGTAGACATGCTGGATATAGAGCTTAGATCTCTTACTCGCGCCAATAACAGAGTGTATAGATACTCCTTTAGAAGTGCAACTGCTGCATTCAGATGTACTTTATGAAAAGTTAAGGTGAAATTTAAGCTAAACTAATTTCTCATTTACTGTTGAGTGCCACAAGTATTAAATCATTCAGAAGTGGCTTTCCACTGTTGTAGCTGTCAGTGGGGTTAGGCTGAACTATTTTATACCTAGGTTGGTAGCGGTCAGATCCCTCACTTCAGTTTGATTTTGAATGACTTTTACGACACCTTTTGTGCTGGCAAAAATAAAAGGTAAAAAAAAATAAACATAACCAATACACAAATTGCACCTGATTGTATACACAACATGAAACAAGCCTGCAGGTTGTTATTGCTTCTTTGTTACTAAGACCTCATTTCTGTGAGCAGCACCTAAAACAGATGGATCGGAGCGAGCGAGTGAGTCACGACAAGAGCCAGAGAGGATACGTTACATTGATTGGGGATGCAGAGTTGCGATGGTCCATCTCCACAGGAATGCCTCGTGCCGGTCCAGTAGGTGTCAGCCCTACTGCAGGCTGGGCTATCCACACACCCACACACTAAGTCCAAATGTTCACAGCAGGAGAGGATTCGACAGAGCTGAGGAGGCGGAGGATCAGGTGGTCTGTGGGGGTCTCACGATGTGAGCTAACCTGTCCCAGCAGTCCTACATCGCTGTGCTAGTCGTACGGCAGACACAAGGCTCCGGGCTCAAGCATCCTACAGCTGCTGTGGAAGTTCTCTCCCTCCTCTCCTCTCCTCTCTTCTCATGCCTTCTCCGTTGATTAATTTGCCAGTCGTGACCTCTCCTCTCAGTTGCACCACAGTGCCAGCTGGACTGCTGCACAGATGAATGGATCGGTGGAATGATGGAGCGTGGCGCCTTCTTGCAAGTTCCAGCAAAATAATCCACAAAAGCTAAATATACGGGGAACAAGTGCGCTTGCTGACAGACCTGATCTCTCTGCTTTCTTTGGTCTTTGTGTGTGTCTTTTTCATTTTTCTCTCTCTATTCTCTTCTTTGTCCATCCTAAAATAGCTCCACCTCTGTAAAGTCTATTAGCAGCCTAAGGTAAGCCTCTTAGGGGCGACTCCTGCTCTCTTGGAGCACAGGAGGCCAGTGACACTCAGTAGGACCAAACAACAATCACACGCTGATAAAACCAGGGTAGGATTTAAGACTGGATATATGAGAGCGGAAAAGAGGATTGGAAAAGATAGAGAGGGGAATACTAATAGGAAGCAAAAATCACAAACTGCATGTCGACACACGACAGCTGTGTTTCTGTCTGTCCTATATACATGTCCAAACTTCTTTATTGCGCACATCTAAATGTCCCAAGCTTGAATCTTGACTGGACATTTATATAAAGATCAGAGCTGGTATTAACCTATTAGCTTAGCCTGCACTCAAATCTTCCGATCCATCTCTAATTTAAAGGCATTTTGTTGCAACACTGTGTATCTGCCTGTCGGTGCTCATTAAATTTTTATATTATTTTTAAATCAAGCAAATGTATCTCGGATCAACCCAGGGTAATCTGTATTCCATTTAGTCCAGTTTTTTTTTAAAACCTATCCTGTATTTCTGCTTAGCCAGATTGCGTATGGTAAAAGAGTCAGACAGGGTCAGAGGCAGACATGGGAGAAGAAACGAATCAAGCCGGATGAGAGAGGATGTTCTGAAACAACTTCCAGCAATAATCTAGCAGTCTTGAGCTCAGGGAACACCCTTTGTTTTTTTTTTTTTTTAAATCCATTATCTTAATGAGATAAATGAGCTAAACCAGATGAATGTGAGATGGGATCCCTGCAGTCTGTTTATATACCTGCCAACAGACTGCAGACTTATTAAACTTATTTGTGTGTAAAGAGTGTGTGTGCGGGTGTGTCTTAGTGTTCACACTGCCCTTCATCTGGCAGATCCCTTTGACATTAAAGACAATGCAGCTAAGTTCTAAAGCTTTCACATTGTATTCCAATGAAGTCTTGTTTAAAAACTTGGACCTGAATTTCAAGCTTTGCAATGGTTGTTTGTGCCAGGCAGGAGCCCTAGAGGAAGGCCAAAGAGGAGATTTATGGTGGATGTGGTGAAAGTGGAGTGAAGTGAGTCGGTGTGAGAGAAGATCATGCACAGCATAGAGTGGGATGGGAGCAGATAATTTGCTATGGTGAACCCTGAAGGGAACAGGAATAGGGAAACGTAAAAAAGCAGTAGCTGTTTGTGCCAATGTGAGTTTGATCGTTGGAAAATTCTTGCCTTTCCCATCACAGCAGGAAATACTGTAATGCTGCAAATAATAATGGAGGCAGACACACCGGTTTTGTCACAGGTGTCATGCTCTGTCATGACGTCAATTCTGTGACACTCAGGTGTTGCAGAGATGCAGCCACCACTTCCAGTTAACTCTCTGTCTGCAGACTATTCTTAAACAGCGCCAATTCAAAGTACTCATACATTAATATTTCCTTCAGATGCTTTAGTAACTGCTTCAAATAACTTAATGGCAAAATGACTGCATTTGCTTTTACCTAGAGTGCTTTACAATTGCTCTTGGAGCTCCTCAAGCCTAAATGGGCATTTATATTTGAAAGCATACACAAATCTGCATAATGTATGTGTTTAATTTTGCCTGCCTTGGTCTGAGCCAAGTGTATACTCTTCTACCTTGAGACCAGTCACTCAATCAATCAACCAGAAGACTGGTTCAATAGCTCCACAGCCACAGTCAGTCACACAACCAGTCTTTTGAAGTCTGTGTCCTGACAACCCAGTTTCCTGTCTCTCAGGGTGTCACATGTTGTCCGACCAACAGCTGAGCAGCAGCTCTGCATTCCCATCAGAGGGACTACACACATGCACAACCATTTCCTGTTAACAACATAAAGCGCCTATCTATGCAAAGGGTGGAAACTCATGAGTGAGTGCTCATGCGTTGCATCATTAACCTAAGCCTGTATTTTATTTTATAGGTCACTTTCCCATTAGAAATTCTACTTAGACCGATGGCAGTCTTCAATAAAATATACAACTCAAAACTCCAAGTTCAACACCTTCATTACATATTACTTCATTGCCCAATAAAGGACTAAAACAACCCAGAACCTTGATAAATAAAGATGATCTGAGACTGTAGATCCACATTATCATACCCTGTTTCCACGTGTTCTAATCATCTCAGTCGCTTTCCTCTGCTCATACTCTCTAACCTGCACTCTCTGCTGTGTCTCACCTTCGTAGTGAGGATACAGATGCAGTCCATCCTCACCAGTCTGCCCGACAAACTTTCACCGTAACATCTCCCAGCTGCAACTTTCCCAGTCCACTGCTCCGCCGCTTGATGCTGTTGGTGGCATCCTTCTGCTCGGTGTCCTCCTCTCCATCCTCTGTTTTCATCTCTCAGTCTCTCTCACCCCTCTTTCTCACGTCCTCTCCACCTGTCCTTTCATCGGAGCAGCCAAGAGAGGACTTCTCTGCTAAAATAGAGGCCGAGTCGGAAACATGGCAGCCGTCCCGTTGCACCTCCACCCGCTCTCTTGTTTTCCAGCTGCTGTCTTCACTCTACGGCAGCTGGTAGCCACATTTTGACCTCAAAAGGTGCATGGCTGAGAATGTGTATCTGTGCAAAATGCTGTCAGCCCACAAAAACAGACAGGCGCAGAAAACCGTGCACATGGATGCACAGGCAAAAAAGAAAAACGAACGCATAAACTACTACTCATACACGCCACTCTGCTGTTTTATCAGGTCAGTCTGTTTGGCAGGCATGGGGGGAACTGAGTGAACAGTAACAGCGGTATAGAGATGGATGCTCTACTTTTAACTTTGACTGTGAGTATTGGCAAAGTTAAAGCTCCATATGCAGCATCATGTTGACATGGGAATGCACTCACTCAAGATACCCGTCTTCCTCTTATGTATATCACCTCAAACAACATCACGTCTAACTGATGTTTGACTTTACAATGTGCTGTACTGCCTTGTACTCTACTTACTGGATTATACATAACCGGGAAATATACAGTTGGACAGCTGATTAATGGTCTGACCGTAGCATTTTTTTGCATCCACAAACACACACTGACGAAAGTTTGCATCTGTTTCTTTTGCTGCCCTGCTCTACTTTTGTCCGCCTCCACCCTCCCTGGGCCCTGCGCTCATTGTTGGTTCTCCCCTGACACACACTAATGCCAACAGAAAGTTGTCAATCTCTCTTTACTGGGTTGTGCTCATTATCCCTCACATTATAAACATCAGCATCAAATAAGAAAACTCTGGCGCAGAAATTTTGACAGTGCTGCTGTGGTGGGCTGCTGCTGCATAATATGAAGTTTGTATTGTTCAGTTTTGTCAAAAAAGCACAAAAAAGCAACAAATCTCGTTCTTATGCGCTTTCTACCTCAATCACAAAAAACTCTTTTAATGAGACAAACTTGTTAGCAAATTTGATAGAAAATAACACAAGCAGAATGTTTTTCTTTTTTTAAATAGATATTGGGTTTATTGTTTTTACGAGAAACCGGATTCATCTCATTTACTAAAAGATCAATAAAACATATGTCAACTTGCAGGTATTTCATTTTTTTACTTCATTATTGATGTTGTTTTATTTCTGTTTCTATTGTTTAGTCTTTAAAATAATTTATGTCATTCATATCCTTTAAATTTAAGTGATTAATTAATTGCTGCCAGCTTAGTCAGG
The DNA here is from genome assembly GCA_029224185.1 of Karalla daura. NCBI lineage: Eukaryota > Metazoa > Chordata > Actinopteri > Chaetodontiformes > Leiognathidae > Karalla > Karalla daura. The sequence goes on from CM055194.1 coordinate 7,544,392, forward strand.
TATCTGTGTGTTGCTATGGTGACAGGGCTGTGTCTGTGTGTTGCCCCGGTGACCAGCCAGTTGCACTGTGGGGGAGACACATCAGTTGCAGTCATTGAACCAAATGTATCAACATGCCGAAAACAGCACAAACAGACACAAGTTCATCTTGATTTTAAAGTTTAAATTAAGTTTGTGTGTCATAGTATGGCTATGCAGCTGATAATTGATTGAGGATGTTTTTTCCCCACATTTACCATTATTTTTTAAAATAAAAGGGAGACAACATTTGCTCCAAAAAGCACCGTCATGGAGGTAAAAGCCTCAGGAATGTGCCGATGTGATTTGGTGTTGTAGTACGGATATTGAGGCCACTGTTGTGAGATGAAGTCTGAAACTACAAGTTTCCTTGCATGACACAGCAAACACACAGCAGCTTATAGAGAGATGACCACAGATAGGGGTCAGTCAGAGGCTTGTCGTTTGAATTTTGTAAGCTGCCCAGCTTTTTGGAGCACATTGTATGAAAAAGTACAAATTTCTCTGCAAAACTGGAAAATATGATTTGATTACTGTGTAAGCTGTAGCTTGGAGCAGCATGAAAAGAGAAACATTGAATAGAATTTCCAAGCAATGCCACATTCTATTGGAAGCAAAGAACCAAAAACTATACAACATCAACATATACATCAACATATATATATGAATATATATATATAAATATATATACATACATATATCAACATGCTGAAAACACCAAGAGACAAGTTTTCCTCCGTTTCGAAGTTTAAATGAAGTTTCTACATTAAAAAAAAAAAAAAACCTTCACTAGACTTTGACAATTCCCCTGGAATGTGCTACAATCGATTGGGGGGCCAAAAATCCAGATCGAGCCACGTTTTGATATATCGTTTGATTGGGTGTGTGAGAGAACTGTGAGAGGGAAAAAAAATCGAGAAAAGCGAAAAAAATGAAATGTAGTAAAGAACTTTGCTTCTAGACCCTAGGGTCCAGCGGCACTAATTACCACCATGTCCTCAACTGCCATTTGACACAAATAATCACGTTTGTTAAACCATGCCATCGCAGATAATGAGAATTGATGTACATCACAAAAGAGGTAAACACAACCTTATCAACTGCCTTGGGTAACAACTGCTATTCGATGAATTAAACCAGAACACCTGAGGGTACCTTGAGCTACCACATCATCTCGAACACAAAACAAGCTGTATCTGCTGGAAAGACTGATGGACTGTCATCAGCAGTTCCTTTTTGACAGAGCCTACAGATAAATCCAAGATAAGCTGCTATAGGTTGAGTCTGCTGGGGGTCCCCGGCACATTGAGCTCTATCTTCTCTGCCTTCTCTGTGGGTGTGAATCAGGTTCACGTTCCCTCTAGCTTCTCTCTTTCCTCTTGGCCTCTCCCCGTCTGTTTTCCATCTCCTCCTCTTCCTCCCTCTCCTGCCCCTCTCCTTTGTTATCTTTCAATTTATTTTTATTTTTATTTTATTTTTATTTTCATTTTTATTTTTTGTTTATATATATATATATATATATATATATATATCTTTTTTATTTATTTATTTATTTATTTATTTATTTATTTATTTATTTATTCTTATTTTAATTTTTATTAATATTTTATTTTTTAATTCTTAATTTTCTGTTTATTCTTATTTTAATTTTTCATTTTTCATTTTATTTTTATTATTTTTATTTTCCCTCCCGACTTCCATCAACACTGAGCTGGATCCAGGACCACCTCTACCCGGCTCATCTCACCGCGGTTCCTCCTGCCTGCTACTATGGACTGATTCAATTCAATTCATTGATTTATATCCTGAACTGTTAGCCATCAATAATGTTTTGTTTGTGCCCGCCTGTCCGTCCTGGGTGAGGATCCCCTCCTCTGTCTCTCACCCTGAGGTTTCTCCCCTTTTTTCCCTCTCAGGGTTTTTCTTGGGAGTTGTTCCTCAGCCTTTGCGAGGGTCTAAGGACAGGGGTTTTTTTCACTATGTACACATTGTTGCTCTGCTTGTAAAGTGCTCTGAGATAACAGCTGTTATGATATGGCACTTAAAACAAATAAAAGTTGAGTTGAGTTGAGCAGGCTAAAGCAGCACTGTGTACCCCCTGAGCATCTAGTCACAGCATCCAGCCCTCACACAAGTAGTCAGCTTCCACTGCCGGCACTTTCACAAGTGTAATTCTGAGCAAGTTCAACTGACTTTGCAGGACAATTAAACGCCACTGAACTGAAATGGTTCCTTTTGTCATCTTGCATAATTTAAGGTAAGCCAATGTTCAAATGTTTCTGTCTGCATAAACGAGCCGTCCTGATTCTGCTCTCCATAGCCACCAGGAGCCTCTCGGCTCACTGGTTCAGGAGAAGGGATGTTGTCACCACTAAAACATTTGGAGAGGAAACAAAATACTGTTGTTGACGAAAGCTTCAGTCCGTAATCTTAAGGAAGATAAATGACATTCAGCCAAGCCAAGTTCTCAGATAAATGTGTCTGCTGATACTTCTCCTTTTTTTCCGCCAGATCAGTCAGTCATGGCACTTTCACAAGTGCTGTTCAGCCAAGGTTGCAGCTCTACAGGGTATCACAACAAACTGATTAAACTACTGGCAGTTCCCAGCAAAATAAACACTGAATTGAAAATGTATAAAACTGTGATGTCCACAAAAACTGCTAGAAAATCTCCACATATGGGACTATATCATTAAACCTTGAAAGTTCCCTTGAGCACACAGGAAAAGTGGCAGCTACAGTACACTACAATAGCAGTTTGGTTTAAAACTGATTTCTTTTTTTTATCGCCACCCAACAATAGATATCACCCACTTAAACTGGAGGGCAAGGTGTGTTGTACTCTGCTGAAGTGGAGTACTTTCATGCAGGTTCACACATACAGTAACAAAGAAAGGATGGCCGACCTTGATGGGCGTCAGTGGGATCGTAGCCGATTTGGGGATGGCAGGACCACGGCTTGGACTAGTGGGGAAGACTGCTCCTGGGCCTGGGCTGGTTGGACTAGGGAAAGAAACCAGCAAGATGTAAAAATGAAAATTGTCTGCAATTAATCTGCCACAGACAATCTATCCATCTATCTTTTTGTGTAAATCTGTCAAAACACTGCTGTGGACATTAGTCCTGCCGTTTGTAGCACACAATTTCCATCCATACTCAAAGATCAATGTGATTTTGTCAGCACATTGCATGATGAGGCCATGATGCAATTGATGCTCATTGCTGTTGCCTTTTGCACTGAACTTCGCTCACAATCGATCGGCTCAGTTTGTAAAAATGTCAGTCAGCAGTGCCATTGTAAAAGCTACACCATCTGCCTCTTCGCTAGACATACCTAAGATGAGGCCCTTTAGGAAAAGGCTCAGGTGGACCTGTCGGGCTGCGGCTGCTGAAGGTGAAACTGTCCTGGTTGGAGCTGGCTGGACTCGGACTTGTGCCTGGGCCCTTGTTGATCACAGGAGATGTGGATATTGTATCACCTGCTATTCTGTTGAAACCTGGGCTGATGGGGGACAGACTGTCTGGAGACACAAAGCCTTGGATGGTGCTGGAGACCAGGGCTGAGACGGTCACCAGGTTGAGGTCTGGAGAGACTGAACTGCTCGGCAGGTTGGCAGAGGTGGTGGAGTTTTCTGAAGACAGAGAGCTGGTGGCAGTGAGCTGTGGCTTTGTCCCATTCACTGTTGCCCCAGTGGGAGGCTCTGCGCCATTCACTGTGAATCCGGACAGTTGGGCTGCATAGGGAGAGGAGGGCTTGGGAGTCCCTGATAGTGCTGGTTTGGATGCTCCAGGATGGACGGGAGGGAGAGGAGCACGATACTTCACTTTGGCTGGCTGTGACTCAGTTACGGTGGACGGTGATGAAGGTGAAGATGTCTTTGGTATGTTTGCCCCAGATGGGATTGGAGGGGCGCGGGACTTCACTGACCTGGATCTTTGGCTAAAGGGTTTAGGTTGGGAAGTTCCTTCCGAAGCCTGAGGACTCTCCTGAGCAGAGCTGGGCTCAGACTGGGCTGAGAGCTCTGCTGGCACATTGCCGGGGGCAGTGAGGTTGACAGATCCGTCTGTCTGATCCCCAGAACAATGGCTGTCTCCGTGGATGGTCAGCTCGTAGTACTCCTGGATGTCTGGATAGAGGAGAACGGAGATAGGAGTCATGTGGAGTGATTGGGGATAAGGATAATTGAGCTGCACACTGAATGAACACAACAACAATGAAATATAAAATGATTAAACAAAAAAAATGATATAAAAACAGATAAAACACTGAGTGAATACTAAGAATCTCTGACTTTGATACAGACCAGGCAAACCACATCCACCTAATACACTGTTGACATCTAGTGGTAGTATGAAGGTACTGTCATTGTTTGAAGCTCCAGCAGGATCCAGGGTTTCCAAACTTAAAAGAGGAGAAGTTAACTAGAAGTCAACGCTTCTCATTGACTGAACGTGAGTAGAAGTTTCACTTCCCTTTCACTGCATGGAAGGGGAAACTGAGAGGCAACTTTACACATGGTTGTATGGGAGTATTCAGAAAACTAGAAAGAGAAGTGCAAAGAGAAAGGAGTTTGAGTGAAGAGTAGGTAGGAAACGTAACTGTGGGAATATGATATAAAAAACAGAACAAATTAAACAAGATGTGACAGAAAGAAACAGTGACATCACTGGAACAACAATATATCGCATGTACTACAATGATGATCCGGTTGAATGTCTTCAACACTAACTACTGTGTCAAACACAAGCTAAACAGCAGAGAGATGGATTTACAGTAATGATGGGATTAACATTTACTCGTGTAAGATGAACTCAGCCTCATGTTTTGGGAACAGCATACACAAACACAAGCACAAAGCCATAAGACAGAGAAAGAAGTGTTGCTGCCGAGTTGAAGGCGTGGGTGTGGCGCAAAGCAGGTGGGGCGAGGACCTTGGAACCTGTTTTGTCATCATGCGCATTACTCACATAGACACATGTAGGCCTGATGTTCCCCTTGCCGTAATAGACACACCAGCATAAGCAGAACTAACCAGTTGGGCACGGACTGTTAACTGGTGGGAGGCCTTCAAACTTGAAACACATTCTCCAAATTTGTGCATATTCCTCACAAAGGGCCCCTGTGTTTTCTGTGACAGGCCCTCAGCCTGCATACATCTTTACATCCCGACCTCCATGTGCCGCTGAACAGTCATGTGAACTCATGTAAACACTAAAAACAAGTGCACTCTCTCACGGGAGTGCTCTCCTTCTCAAACAAGAGTCTGTCTTTATAAACAGAAGTCAACATTTCAAGTCTTCATGTGTAGTGTCCTGTCCCATCGGTGTTTAAGAGGTCATGACCAAAACAATCTGGATTCAGCATCATAATACTGAGTTCATGACCCAAAACTATAAACTGTAATTGAAAGTATCACTCAGCCATATAAAGTCCTCTATTCTACACACAAATGTCCTACATTTCTCAAATGTATTTGCACGCACAAGTGTATTTCTCAAAAACACTAATATATGTGATTTGAATGTCAGTCTGTCAAAGGGCACACCCACCACTCACTCTTACTCAACCTGAGTCCCCAATCAACCTTAATGCATGTTTTCAGACTATGGGAGGAAACCAGTGTACCTAGAGAAAAAAATACGAGGAAATGTGTCATGTAAATGTGAACTACAATTTAAGACATCACAGAGGTAATTTCGTACCATACGACTGATAGTCCAAAGATAGTCCAATTTTCAAAACATGCATTCACGTCCACATGCCAACTGAAGAATCCAGCACATGTCCGATTGAAAGAGGATAGCCAGGCAAACCAGCAGTTATGAATCCACTCGGGAAATTAAATCTATGCACTGTAATAGCTGAAAGGACTGGGCAGGAGTACACTGACAGGCTGTGCTGTGTGATGTGAACAGACAGATAGGGATATCCTTACCAAGGAGAGCATTGAAGAGCTGACTCTGGAAGACATTGATGACTCTGTCCAGAGACTGCTGCAGCTGGTGGTCTTCCTCCACAAGCCCCTGCTTGGTGCCGCCCTCGTTCTGCTGTCTCTGATCAAGTTTGGTCCGGTACTGCTGAAGGAGCTCCAGCGCTCGCTGAGCATCTAAATGTAACATACGTACAGGTAAGTGACCGTAAGAGTCACTGTGAGAGGCAAGACAAAACTCTCTAGGCACTGTTAAGTAGCGCAAGGGGATTATACAGTGCACATTAAAAGCAGCTTTTTAATTGGGGATTAAAATGGTCAAAAACTCACTGGTCAGGACCACATAGTCTCCATCAGGGGAAGGTTAAAAAGAGACAAATTAGGAACACCTGGCTCTGATGCTGAGTGTGGACACAGCTGTTACTAGTCTGCCAACAGGCTTTTAATATACATTATATCTTTGTTCCTTTAGCAGTGGCAGATGATTTTTTTCTGTCCTGCCTGGACTCTTCTGATAATTGTTTTAAGTCTCTGACATTGAGACCGGTTTTCAGATTGCAGGTAAAGTGTGTGCGATCTCCATTCAAGACTTCAACAGGATGTGACAATTGTTTGTTTTAGACAGTTGAGTCACAGATGCGAAACAGTAACTATCACATTTTATGAGAGTGGCTTTGTAGCACTCTGATGCAGAAGTGCCTAAGGGCAATGGGGTTTATGAGCAATGCAGTTTATGGTTTGAGGGAAGACTGCAGACTGCATTCCAGGCTCCATGGCACTTTGAACAGCTGATAAAACCGGATGCACTGACAGATCCGCATCAAACTCGCAGTGTGAGTGTCAGCCTTCATACCTCGCTGCGGCCGCCTGTCTGTGGATTATTTATGAATCAACACGCACACGCTCTAAGCAGCGCATCTTCTGAGATAATAATCACAATCGCACACTTTAATGCGGCGTGACATGACATCTTCAGAGGCTCTTGAGCTCAATCGCCTGCATCCATGGCGCAAACTAGCTAACAGGTTGTAAAGTCAAAGCGCATCAAACACAACAATGCTGCTCGGTGGGCAACGTGCAAGCCGAATTTACCGCAATGTCAAAATAATCCGCGCTAGCCTATTGAATGTTGTCTACAAGTCGCACACCTGCGCCAGGGAGGAATTCGACGTTAAATTGTTGAATGTTTTAGAGAAGTTTCGCGTTGCAGCATTCAGTAGGGGCGCGTGCGCGCGCGCACCGCATTTTGCGTCAACACCGCTTTTAAACGTACGCACGAATCCTGTCTATCACCGGGCAGATGGACACAGAAACAAAGGCGGAGAGTTGCACTACAAACATTTAATTCACACTTACCTTTCTGTCGCACAGGCATGGTCCTCCTCCCCGGGGTGTGTGAGCGTGAGTATGTGTGTGTGTGTTATTACAGATGTGTGTGTCTGACCCGGCCGGGACAGCCCACCTCCAAACTGGGACACCACAGTAACACCACCAGTGTACTCCACAGCAAGCTCGCCAATAGAGAAAAGTCCCCCAACAAGTGTTTTCTTTTTTTTAAAAAAAAGCTGTAGAAACCAGTCCCAGGTGCAGCTCTCAGAGGCTGACACTGGCAGTGTGGACTTGGTCCCCTGTGCTGGCGCTTATTTCCTCTCTCTCCTTCTCTTTCACTTTAGCTCTGCCTCCTCTCGCCTTGCTCTGGCAAAACTAGTTCCCCATTTTCTTCTCTCTTTGACTTGTGTCAAAACGTTGTCGGACCGGTTTCCAAGCGGTCCACTGGGAAAAAACACTCACGCGCGCGCGCGCACGCACGCACGCACGCACACACACACAGTAAAAAGAAGAAAAAAAGACACTGGAGCGAGGTTGAGAAGCTCCTCATAAGCAGCTTGTGTATAGATGCTGTTATTGTCATGTTAAAGAGCTATATTGCAGAAGATAAAGGCTCTGCTCTCTCTGTTCCTGCACTGGATCTACCATCATTTAATCCACTCAACTCTTTGAGTATAGATTTGTTTTTACAGATGCTGATTAGACCCAGAGTTACATCTATGTGACCCCTCCTCCCACTGTCCGTCCCACTGTGCTGCAAATGATATAGATTCCATATACATTTTTCGACTTGATTGAATATTGAACCATACAACTATGGAGCAAAAAGCCCAGTCGATTGCAAAAGCATAAAGGCATTTTTGCATTGTGTAGGGTTCATGTCTATTTATGGTGACCAAAGCCTGTGCATGACACAAAAAAAACACTAATACCACTGGCAAAGCAAGGTGTATGAGGGATCCAATTGAAATGTCACAGGTGTAATCCCTCTGGCTGTCCAGGCAAGCCCTTCCCTGTGTGAGTATGGTGGTATTATCATGGTAAACAGTTTTATTGTGTAGAGTAGATTAAAGTGTCTCTATCCCAGGCTTGTCCCTACTGTATCCCTCAGCCTAGATCCATGTCAATTGCCTGGGACTAGTTTACCCAAAACAAGACTTCTTAAAGGTGTACACATCCACCACCGCTCTTGATACAATGTGAAGGAAAACCAAAAGCAAAGTTCCTAGGTTAGATACTGTACAGAGACACTGGGAGATCCAAGTCAATGCCAAATACAGAGGCTTGGTTGTAACCAACGAGAAGCAAAGAATAATGACAATAATGACAAACATTATTAACAATTTTAAGACAGCGGAAAAAAATAGTTTAAATGTAAAGTGGGCAAAGTATGAAATCTATGGTATAAGACAGCTCATAGAGGTTTGACAGACTAAAATTCATCATATACAGTAAGATTGATTTTGATACAAGATGAATGTCAAATCATTGTTTTCTTGCTTAGAAAACAGAACTCATTAAGCTTAGAGAAGCTCAAGCATCAACCATGAGGACAGCGCACTGTAAATGGGCGAAGCTAGATTTTGACAATAAACAAATCAAGGTGTTTATCTATCCCCAGTTAGAAATACACAGACTTTAAAGCTGCACCATGCCACTAGGAATATGTATTTGCAGGCCATTCAACTTAAAGTACAGGGGACAGTGGCATATTTTCTTCCAAAAAAAAAGAAAAACAACAAACTAATTTGTTACACTGGCAGAATCCAGAGCCTCTATTAACTTTGCCTCCTTCGCATCAGTCTGTTGGACAGCCTATGGTACAGTTACGCCAGTCTCATGGTCTGCGGTCATACACTTGACAGGGGAGTTGGCATGTTGGTCAGGGATGCTAGACAGTGTGTCTGTGTCTTTCTGTTAACAGTCCAGTGACTGTAGAGTCTCTTCACCTACATACAGCCACGCCAGCATGCACTCAGCACACATACGAATGATGCAGCTGAATGCAGGTCATGGACTCTGTGTCTGGTATTGCTATTGATCAGGTCACTGTATTGACAGCTTTGGTGGGGTGCAGAAAAAAAAAACTCCAGCTCTGCTTGCTCTGGATCTCTTACATACACATACACACACACACACACACACACACACAGTGACGTCAGCATAATATATGAACTAGGGTAGGGGGCAAATGTATGCATGCTTGTGTGAGTGGGTTGGTCAGTCAGCACACACAAGTATCACTTTGAATAAAGCCAGTGAGTAAGAGACAGAGTAGAGGAAAGCGAACAAAAGGAGATCATTCTGCTGTCGTCAATGCATTTGTTAGTCTGTGCGTGTGTGTGCACGCGCTACAACCGTCCATTGTGTATTGTCGGCCTGTACCACAGCAAACAGTTGTTCTGCAGAGGCCACTGATGCCAGTAGAACAGTACAGAATGGCACAAGACAGACACAGGGAAAACATTTGGCAAGTGATACCTATCTCATTAGTATCCAGTCATGCATCTAATTATACAGTACAACCCGATGTAGTGCTATCTAATAATTCACCAGTAGTAGCAGCACGATTCAAATCCCTACGTACAAAATCAAGCATGTGAAGGTTAAGATGAAAGAAAACTAGCAAAAAAGATATTGCTCTGTGCTTTTACAGTTGTCATCAGTATTTATGCATCTGCACAACTAAGTTGTTAATTAGGGTACAGGAGAAGTTTGGCTTGATTTATACCATAGAGAAAACTCAGTCCCTATTGTCTGGCAGGTGATTGATCACAGGCAAGCCTGTAAGAAATGTTACTTAAACTTTTATACATGAGGGTATAAAAGTGACACAAAGTTGACAACAGACATGTACATGTTGCCATATACAGCAGATCAGTACTTACCACGATTACAAAATACCAAATAACACAAGAAACACTGGGATGCCCTCTACTTTTCTGAGGGAGCATTTTCTGAGGCAGCTTGACCATCCGTGCTGTGTCCCTGTGATCCTCCACTGAGATAAGTGTCAGTAGCAGAAATAGATGAGATGGATGGCTGGGGAGGGATGAGGAAGAATCAGGCTGTTAGACTAATGGACGGAGAGACAAAAGAGCATCTGCTGAGATGATGAGACCCTCCACTGAGGTTAATCCACAGAGAAGCAGAGGAAACTGAAATCTCCCAGCTCAGGCCTGTTGTAGTGATCTCTTTCTCAACTCCCCTCCTCTACTACTTTGCTTTATTTAATTTCACTTTTTTTTTTTACCTATAACCTCCCAGTTTTTCTTCTATCACTTTAACAGTTTGTCTTTTATTTAAATTAGTGTTCCGGATTCACATTCTTAGTTTGCACCTACAGCTACTTCAATAGGAAATGTTCTTTCCAAATCTCTTCACTCTTTTGGTCCTGCCTTCATAGTTTTGTATCCATCCATCCATCCATTACCTTACCTGCTTTGTGCCTTGTGGTGTTGCAGGGGTTCATTGCCTATCTCCAGTGCACATGTGAGCAAAGGCTACACCTAGGACAGGTCACCTGTCCATCACAGGGCACAATGTCATGTTCCCACCTACCGGCCAATTTACAGTCTCCAATCAGGCTAAATTTGTTTTTGGACTCTGGGAGGAATTGGATAATTTTTTCTCTCAGTTTTCTTTATGTTCTATAAACGGCATTTGGACATATTATGTCCTAATACTCTCCATATTAAAGCTTTCTTTCATCTGCCTTCCACCAATTTCTTCTTTGTTCCATACTCTTCTTACAGCAAAAGGTTGTGCAGGTGAGCAGGAGAAGAGACGTCCCTCACTCCTGCCCACCTGAAGACAGAGCTCAGTGCACCAGGAGGGACCCAGATTACCAATAGTGACATTTTTATTATTTGTACAATAGAGACTTTAGTACATTATTCAAAACACTTCTTATATACTGAAAAAATGGTACGTCCCAAAGCCCAAAATGGCTCCAGTATAATCGCTGCACAGCATTTTTTCAATTTTATACATATATTATTTTTTGTAAAAACTGTATCTTAAATAGTATGTACAGATAGCGTCTGCAAAATGCATTCTAAACACATGATATATATTATATATACTTCTGCAATTACATTTCTCCGCATTAATACTCAAACTTAAAACTGGAAGGATTTCAACTTGCATGTGCAAATAAATAAAGAAATAAATAGTTCTGTTAAATCTTCACTAAAATGTGTCCAACCTATAGCTCGACAGCGGGTCTCTCATCGGAGGTCAAAGTACTTTTTGTCACACAACAGAAGAAGCAGCATTCAAGTTGGGTAGGTGTAGGTACTGCAGAAAGCATGAGTACATTCACAATCAATATGAGTCATTTTAAATTGGATTTCATTCACAGCTATGTACAGTGACACCGTCCTCAGCATTTGTTCAGCTCTTATGTAGTTTAAACACATAGAAAATGACTGTTTTTATAGTCATATACATATATATATAATATATATTTGTATAACACAAATTCACAATTACAGTAGAAATACATTTTATACAGTTTTGGATAGTACATGTGTAGGTCTCCAAGTCATACTGTGCGTACTTCCATCCATAACTTTGTTATAAGTGTCATTATTATAAAATATCACAATTTTGAGCAAAGCTAAGGTATATCAATATATTTAGAAAGAATTACCTGAAACATGTAGTAAAAAATAATTATATTATCAAACCTTTTTTTCTCTGTTCTCGTCACAATATCTTTGATATTTCAAACTCTAATAGGTTGGGTGGGTACGTGTGACTGAGCTCTCTCAGCCACGAGGCTAAACTGTGCCATTTTGTGTCCCTTGTATTGAATCAACTTAATTCCAACGCTTATTAAGGAAGGTCGACACGAAATGGGCACAGGACGACACCGTCATCATGTCAAGTAAAAGCAAAGGATGTTGTTTTGCTCTGGATGAAACATCGGATGTTATACAGAACAGAACAAAACTCCCTGTCATGAAACGTCTTCAAGACATGTGTTGCATTCACACAAAGACAGAAAATGAACCCCTTCTCTTTCTTTCTTCCTTTTTTCTTTTCTGTTACTTCTGTCGTGTCGATACACTATCTGACGCGTGACCAGGCCACAGTGACATGGCCCGAGAAACCTCTCATCTCGTCTCAGATTTCACGCCTGACTCTACATATTTTAGTTCCACAAAATATAACTTCACCATGCAGCCACAACAACGGCAAATCTGAGAGAGAATTAGCATCTCCTCGAGTCGATTTCAAGAGGAGTGCAAGTCTTTGTGACACAGATCAGATCTCTCCCTGATTGTCTACAAAGGAAAACTCTGATACACTACACATTTAATTGTATGAGTGTTACATTTTTGGATTCTGGCAGGGATGTTTTCTTGTTGCTTTCCGCAGAGTGGATGCTCACCTAATATTACAACCGGTTTCCTCTCGCCGTGTCAGAAAGAGGTAAAGCTCTGATGATATTTGGGCCTGTGTAAATGCAACCACGGAGGGGTTCATATGGCACCAGCTGTTGAAATATCAGCCACACTGACACTCAGTGGTATAATAAATTCAGAGTCTTCTAACGGAGTAGAAAACTCCCGAAGCAAACATAAAATGTCCGGCTGACGGCGACCAGTGATAAAACAGCATGCTGTGACACTATCAAACAACTCAAACAGCTAAAAGGGATGCAACATTGCTGTAACAATACTAGGTAACAGGACCTCAACACATGGCACGTGTAGTATGACTAATGTTACAGTGTGTGATTGATTTTCAGTTGAATTCTGAAACCAGGCTCATATATAGACAGGGCTTCATTATGCATCAGAGCACAGAGTGCACCAGTGCATGGGGGGCACATACATTTACTTGATGTGTGTGTTGCCCGGTATTCGATGTGCATGGCAGTGTGTGTAAACATTAGCATGACTTGTTCAGTAGATGGCACTGCAGGAATTAGGCTCTGCTGAAAATCTCAGTGGCTGAGCCTCAGAAATATTGCTTTAGCTCTTTTCAGCATAGCTGTGCAAGCAACAGTTTTAAAAAAAGAAAAGAGTAGCAGTGATAAACAGTGAACAGTGATTTCTTTACAGAAAAAAAAATCAATGGTATACTTTAGAAAAATTGTCCATTTGGAGAAATAATCCCTGTATGTTCAGAGGAGAGAATCAGAATGCGGATTATCAACAATATTTATATTAACCTAAACTTTTAGAGCTGTCTGTCCAGGCCCTAAGGTGAGCACAGCTCCAGAAAGCTGCAGCTCTATGTATGTACACAAGGCAGAGAGTCTTAAGTTTTCAATTTCTGTACACTGGAGGCAATAAACACCTGCAGACTGGAAAGAAGGTAACACAAGACGGTGAACCGAAGAGAAGACACAAAACGAACTGAAGAAAAAAGGGACAAACAGAGAGGGTACGGGGCAAAGCAAAGAACAAGGAGGGACGTGAAAAAGTAAATCATGTGCTACACCAAAACAACATTTTTAAAAGTCTACCATGGACAGCAAAATAAAAGGCAGCGGAGACTGGCAAATAAATGTCCAAGAACCCTAATTAACCAACAAAAACATACACAGTCAAAGTGACCAATCAGATGACTGCCTGATTAACGAATCAACCACAGAATCCAAACTGCAGCAGCCCTGTTGGAACTCAGAAGTGTGGAGTCCTCTCACGGTCCGTCCAGTCGTCGATCAGGTCCCTGACCGCCAGTAGACAGAGGAGCCGATATGTTTCCTATGGTACATTTGGCACTAGTATTCGCCTTTGGTCCAGCAATAGGCAAATAAACGTCTGTGTGTTTCCCCTAAAAATGGTAAAAAAGGCGGCTCATTTTTCAGTTCCACGAGCCTCCGGCGGAGGGCAGGTGGGGTGGGGGGGTGGGGGTTGGCGTGGGATGGCGATGAGCAGAGTAGAGAAGCGTTGTTGTGTTTGTTTGTTTGTTTGTTATAAAACTATTTTAGCGCGTGCTGCTGTCTCTCAGAACCACCAAGTCCACAGTCCGCTGGAAACTCTTCAGCAGAGAGACGGCTGTCTCGTGCTCCATGTGTAAAAAACTATGTCCGTTAGCCTGCAAGGCAAACACGCAGCACAGTCAAGAGCATGTGTGTGTCTGTGTGTGTGTGTGCATGTGTATGTAAAGAGGTGTGTGTGCTGCGGTGTTTCCATACATTTGTCTACCTATAAGTGTGTGTGTGTGTGTGTGTGTGTTGTGGAGGGATGGAGGGTCACTGCCTTCATTATCTCAGTAACACATCACTGTTGGGGGAAAGAGAGAGAAGAGGAGGAGCTACACAGTCATGCTGTAGAGAGAGAAGGGGTAAAGACAAAAAAGGGCTTTTAGATGAGTTGGTCCAGCTAAACTGTACATCTGTGGAGAAAAGATGAAGGGGGGAGAAGAAACGGCAGGGAAACATGATAGGGGTGAGAGATGATGGGGGTTTGGGGGCAGCAATAAATGAGGCATGATAAAACACTGGCATCTCATGTTGACTTCATGCAATACGCACAGCTCCTTTTGGGCTTAATTCTAGCAACAGCAACTATAAATACAGTTAAGATAAATAATTGAATTGATTAATTCAGCTCAACAGGCTCACAAGAGAGGACCAGCTCCACTCAAAAACTACTGTCATCTTAAAGGTTTCCTGCAATGCACCAGTGTTTCCTTTGATCTTGTCACAAGAACAACAAAATACGTTTATTCAGCCTGTTTATTCAGCCAGCTTGATGCTTTAGGCCCATGCCACGTCCGGGTTGCAGTGACACAATGAAGAAGCAGTTTGGGAGGAGCACACCACAAAGACAACAACACATGTATGACTCAAATTCTGCTCGATTAGAGAGAAAGAAAAGGGAAATGACCTGGGATTTTATTGCAATAATTAAACATAGGTTATAAGAGCCTGACAGCTACATACAGAATTCAGATGTTCTTCCTAGAGGCATCTGATTCCAGTTCTGGGTGCAGGCTAGTCCTGAGTTTGGAAGTGTTCAATGAACCGTCTCCAAAACGGCACCAGCCCACAACCAGCACCAGAACCAGTTCAGTTATGTGATATGTTTCATGTGTTTCCTCACTCTCTGCACAGGAAAGATGTGCTTTATTACATTATTCTGCATAGGTAAGAGAGGGAGCCATGTGATTTCTATAATAAGTACTTGAATTGTATGTTTTTTTTATGTGGCCACTACTACTGTACAGCATTTGTTTCGTTCTGAAGAAGCTTATATCTCCTCTATAATCACTCTAGTAAAAATAGGATTTTTGTCAGTCTAGGCTGCTCAAACCCCCCGTGGTCAGACTTTGTTGGGTGTCATCTTTTTCATGATGAATGAGGAAGAGGGTGGGCAATGGCAGAGGTCATGCCTGATTTCTGGACCAACAGGTGCGCACACACACACACACACAGGCAGGAAATACAAGCAGGGGAAATCTGGAGTCAGAACACAAGGGGTTGAGTTGGTTTGCGTTTCTAATCTCGTTAATCCATGTTTGTGTGCCTCTGTTGAATTTCCTGTGTGAGAATATGTGAAGCTAGTTGTAGCAGGTCGAACGTGACTATGCCCAAAAGCTCTGCCCCAAGGTCTAAAAAAAAGGGGGACGAGCCGGAGAGGTGGAAGTGTGTTGCCTGTGTGATGACGACTGAGAGGATGTTACCTGCAGTATCTTGTCTCCGGGCTGCAGGGCAGAGGCGGCTGGCCCGTCATGCTGTACCCTAGTAACAAAGATACCCTATAAGTCAAAATGATACACCGTTAGGACAACACAGGGACACGATGGTTTAGAATCTTTGCCTTTCTCATTCTCAGCTTAATATCCACCCCCCACAGAAAGAAAAGAAAAAATTCACAGTTCTGCCGAATGTAGTATATGGGAAAGTCACCAATGCATTATGTTGTTGCTAAATTTTGAGAGGCATGCACAGTAGGAAGATTTTAGTCGTTCCATAGTACTCGAGTTTACTTGCCATCGTCACAAATCTTAGAATTTACAGAGGATAAGTAATACATTGCTCCCAAAAATACAGACTGTTCGTGTCAAATGGTTTATCGTCTGCATGTACAGATAAGGACTTGGCACGGAGTAGACGTTACGTTACAAAGAGAGAAAAATAGATATACATGATAAATATATAAATATATATAAGATAGGGGAAAACAGTACGTGTGGAATGGGCACTGACTAGGAGAAAGAAGTAGGTAGCAGGGAGGGCAGAAGATGTTTCATCCCCCATATTTTCCCTCAATTACCCAAGGCAGAGATTGTAAAAACACCAACATCTTTTCACTGAGCGCTGAAAGATGTTTTGGGACACAGAGAGTGTGGGACATATGCAGCTGCATCAACTCGACATGGTTCAACAGGCGGTGCACGTGTTGAACACACGGTCGTGAGCTGAACAGATAAATGTGCCACAAGTGACACCGGGTGATGTAGTATCGACAGTGCAGTGGCACGTACATACTACAGTCTGTGGGTTAATGTGAGAACAAACACATATATTTCATGTATAAGAGGAGCACTGGTTAGAGGGATTAGTCACTGTGCATAAAACATTTAGACAGTGAGCTTCACATGTGTCTTCAATCAAATGATTGTAAACATTTTTGTGCAGATGATGGTTCTTAAGTCTAAAAGAAGCATTAATCGGTAATTAGATTTGATGGATGTCATTTAAAGCTTAAAAAAGAAAACTTTAAAACTGATTAGCATATGGAGCTCACCATGCATTGAAAATGTTTGTTAGCGGCTGAAAATTGTTAGTTGCAACAGTTGAACATTTGCACATTTCAAAGCAGTTGCACACAACGCTGCAGGTGCCCCGCAAAGACCTTACGTCTTCAAACATTTCTGCCTTTTCCAGAGGTTTCTGAACTCGTCAGAAATGTTGAAAACCTTCGGTTGACTGCAAGCTTGTTAGCTGTTTTCAAGACTTGCGGTCAGGGTTTTACAGGGGAGTGATAATCATATGCAGAAATATGCCTGCATGTTATCCACGGCAGCTATGTGTGCAAAGACAGCATTTTAGCAACGGCAGAAAGAGGACGATGGATATTTCTTCAAGCATTTGACTAAAAATCCACATTCGGCTCTGATCTGTTCTTGAGGATCCCATTCCAGTCAATACAGGAACTGAGAACAAGTGCCATAGAGCACCACAGCTACAATCGACATCCATTTATTTATTTAGAAAACGTATAACTTCAGCAGGTTTCACAAAGAATTTTAAAGTGCTAAAACTAAACTAAACTAAACTTGTTTTTCAGATCATCACCTTATCTTAATTGCGGAAAGATGGCTTTTCACTTTCAAATAGAATAGAGCCAAGGATTAGTGCTTAAGCTACAAAACACTTACAGCAGCATACTACACAATTACCATCTGAGGATGGTTCTGATGGTTCTGGCTCTGATTCCGATTACTGATTAGAAAAAGAAATTCAAGCTTTTACTGAGTTTAGAGGTAATTTGTTCTGGGTCATGCATTCTTTTTGCGTGGATCAATCTGGAGATATGTAAGTAACAGAGTGGCCACAAGAGGGTGGCATAGTACAGTGGAACAACAGAGGCTCCAATCAACGTTTCATCAAATGTTTCACACAGTATTAACTCTGGCTCAGTTTTGACACAAGTCAGCCATTCATTTGCATTTGAATAAAAGTGATTCAGGAATAAACATGCCATTTTCTATGCACACATGTATAAAAAATGGCTAGTAAACCAAAGTTGGTTCAGACAGGTAGGTCAGAACCAAAAACAAAGAAAGCAGCGTTTCTTTGAAGCCGACCCTGCTCACAAGTCAGCTCTGAGCTGAGGAGCATTGGAAAGACACAGACGCAACCTCCAACTGAGACGCCTCACATGTGCAGATGGGAGTAACAAGTGGACCTGAGTGAGGACGAGGTGAAGAAACGGAAATCTGGCTGTGACAGGAAAAAGCTGTTTTTATACCACGGTCACATGTGATATGTGAGACACCGTGTCTGCGTTCAGCAGGTGAGCGAAGCAGACGTGCTGTTCTGATCACGGGACATTGAATTGCACATTTCACTTCAGATCGTCCACATTTGAAGCGTCCGTGCTGTCATGACTCTGTGAGAAGCCTCCGATGCTGACTGACACCACTGCAGATACCCAGAGGATCTTTAACACTTGCACAGTTTACTCAGAGATTTTAGTTACAGTATGGAGGTAAAGGAACACACTTTGCCGTGAGTGTGTCATGAATTATTCACCGCCCTCCATCACATCGCAGATGTTTTATACTGTATAAATTTACCGCATCTGTAATGTGATTACTTGACAAAATGTTTGGGGGAGTCTGCTTATCTGCATTGACTCCATTTGCTGCCTGAGAGGCGTGGCATTAATAATGGACAAACTGCAGCTGGTGGAGGCTTTATGGATACAAGCAGACATGATTAAATAGTAACTGTACACGTCAGCACCTGAGTCACTGCTTGTCTTCATGAAACTTAAATGATGAATTGACAGAATCTATATGATCACTTCACACCCGCGGCTTAATTCGGCATTTGTCACGTGGGCGGTGCAGAGGCTGCCTGTTTAAAGAACTCATCTCGTCGGCGCTCTATTTATAGAGCAGCTGCGCTGCCACTTACTCAACATCTGAATAACAGTCAGTAGAATCTGCCATACTTCCCATCCCTACATCAAAGTGCCGAACATCTAAAATCACCCACGGTGTCCCAGAACTAAAGCAGCCTTCCGAAAATAGCTGCTCGAGCTCTGTGAGCAGCCTCGCTCCTTTAGACTGACTATAGCAGCATGTTTCTAGGACAGACAGCCATGTGCAGGAGGCCTGGGGGATCTGCAACCCCAACAGGCTCTACGTGCAGGCGCACACTGACAGAGTAAGTCAGACCCAGGAGTTGAAATGTTAAAACAGTTTGGTGCGTCATCTAACAGCATGTCACGCATACATGTGCCCAAATTCTATGCTTAAATACAGAAAATACAGTCAAGTCTTCATTTTATGAGGCATGTAAAGGGAGAGTGTAATAATCAACCGAAAACACAGCATGCATCGTGTGTACTATCAGTCCTCAAATGCCGGCATCATTTCTCTCAACCCTGTCATCCTGTTTGGTGATGCTGACAGGGATCCAATCTGTCAAGACATCTAATTCTGATATGTACGATCACGCCTGAAGCTTTTTCATCCCCTTCAAATAAGTTAGCTTTCACCGAAGAGCTTTTCTATCCAGCAGTACGTAGTATGAGATCACAGATTCAAAGTTAACCAAGTCAACTGCTGCCCCACAAACAGACAGACAGACAGATCGATAGACGAAACACTGCGGTAACGAGGAGCAGTTTCCATGGCAACTCTGAGGTAAAGCCGGGGAGGCTGTGATTGGCTGGCAGGCCGGGTCGGGTCGTACCATGTCGGAGGGTTTGAAGGGGTTCCCCTGGCCGCTGATGCCACCAGAGATACTGAAACCAAGACCAGGGTTCTTCTCTATTCTCACACACAACTAGGAGAGGGTGAGAGAGAGAACGAGAGAGAGAGAAGGACAGGGGACGAAACAGATATGAGAGAAAAAAGAAAGACAAGTAAAAGTGAAATACAAAGATCATAATCTCTACACAGGCACAGCGTAGACGGACAGCATACAACAATGGGGGGCGCCAACATGTTTTGGCAGCTTCATTAGAGGACCTGGGATCTCTGGCAGCAAGAATTGAAACAGAAATATTCTTTGTCAGTGTTTTTCTATTTGGCATAATGAAGGCTGGCTCATCCTGGGAAGTGAAAAAAAACAAAAAAAAACAACTTGCAGGTGGATCAGCTGATCCGGGTGGTGTGAATGACTTCATGTTCTTACCCATACTGGAACACTGATCTCCATCTGTGAAATATCTCAGATTTAGACTCATGCCTCCGTGTCTTTTTCTAGATCTGTTTCTTCGCAAACTGTTGCAGTGAGGCGGCTAAAATTACACCTAGATGTCCCAGTTTTTATAATACTTTGTGTGCTTTAGTTAACAACTTGTCAGGCCTATGTGGAACCTTCGAAATCAGCTCTCTCTTTAGGTATAGCAACAGTGTATTAGTCAAGGTAGTCGTGTTGTTCTCAATACAGCTAGAAGACAGCTATATATTCACTAAAAAAGCTAAATCCTTGGCAGAAATTAATTAGAGATTATTTAGGAAGGGCACTCCAAAAAGCTTTCAGAGTTTTGCTGTCCTCGCCATTCATTCATTTCCTGGATACGATTTGTTGAAACTGTTGAGATGGTGATGGACAGATGGTTCATCCAATCACCTGCCAAATGTCTATGCTTTTATCAAATGGGCAATTTCCCAGATGGTGTGACTGAGATCAACAATTACCTACATTTATAAACCCATTCAGCTTATTGAAAGTGCACATTTACTTGTAATGGACCTTTATCAAGGTTATTTACTTCCCAACCTGGCTACTATGCATTTACCCATCATTCCAAAGGCCTTTGTTCACACTGGCCTACATGACAGTGGTTGCCAGGTCAGGTGGATGGGCAGACGGACAGACAGACAGATACCTGTTCCTGGAAACCATCAGTGCTCTTCTGGCCTTTAGTCTGCAGCAGACAGCGTGCACTCTGAGGCCGTGGGTTGGTGTGGGTCATGACGGCCTGGTTGCTATGGACCATGCCCTGGTTGCCGTGGTACTGGGGGTTTGTGGCAGGCTGATGGGAGGAATGGGGGTTGTACTGGGGCTGGTTCCCAGACGGGGATAGCGCCATGGGCAGGCCCGAGCTGGGGTAGGCCTGCCCAGGGTTGGGGATGCCTGGATGAAAAAAAGAAACTGGTAGCTTTCATCAGTCTGTAATTATACGTCCTGTGATGTCATAATGAGACAGCTATCAAGTCATATTAGCCCAAATCACCCATTGGTTCCACTTGATTTCTTAATATTTACCTTGAGACATGTTGCCTTGGTACTGTCCCGCAGAGGGAACCACAGACAGGGGCATGCCTGGCTGGTATTGGCCCCCTTTGTTCATCATCCCGTCGTAGACCTGCTGCCCAACCACACGATGAGGCGTAGTGGAGGAGGAGGACGATGAAGAAGAGGTGACGATCATGTGTGTGTTGTGTGACTGGTGCGACTGGTGGGAGGGGTTGTGGGAGTGGGCACTCTGCGGGCAGAGGAGGGACAGCAGTGCACGCATTAGACCTGATAGGCCACAGGATGCCAGGTTAAAGAAGTGACAAGGAAGACGGGAGAAGAAAAGAAAGGGTTCACTGCTTGGAGTACTACCTTTTTCATGAGATTGTCAGGTGGGACATCCCTCCTGCCCAGCGAGTACGGGGCCCACTGGTTGCTGCCTGACACCCCTTCCTGGTCGTTGTCAAGCATGGCAGCCTGCTGGGACGGAGTCTGAGGAGGAGACAGATAGACACAGAGACACACTGTTACTGAAGGTGAACATCTTGCCACAGTAATCATTTTGTGTGTCCACCAAGTGTCATTATAACCACCAGGCACTGTTGGTGGTTGGATGATGTAGCCAATATATAAATGAATATACACATCATGTGAAAAAAATATTTTATTCTTCCTCGTACAATGCGAGCATCCCATTGAAAGCACCTAAAGACTAGAAAAACAATCCCAAAGATGAGCTCAGACTGTACTCAGTACACTCTAATGAGTACAAAAATACACCTTTAACCAGACTCAAACGTCCCTGACAACCCTGCTTGCAAGCCGTGCTTCCCCCAACTCAAAATCATGAAAACCTCTGATATAAACTGTATGAACTGTAGTATCAAATCCTTACAGTCGCCCCATCAGCTCCATGCACACGATCTTCCCAAAGAGCTTTGTCAAACTGCTTCAATCTCTGTATTTTTTTAAGGTAGCTTGAAATCGTGGGCGTATATTTCATTTGGGTTCAAACTGTTAAAACCTAACCTAATCTATAGTTCATCCTATGGTCACTGGTGGCTACATTTTAAGAGTGTTGAAATTAAAAATCATTAAAAATCACTATACCCACTGCATTGACATAGACAATTGAAGGTGCTAGACAAGGACGTGCAATGGTCTCAAGTATAATAGCACAGTTAAATAGTAGGTCATGGTTGCTGTAGTTGGGTGAAAAGGCAGTGGCAGCTATTCTCCATAATTACCTATGTGTGCAGTAATGACAGCAGTACCAGGGGTTCATTGTTCTCGGAGGGATACTCACAGCGTTAGCAGACGGAGGAGGAGGTAGTGGCAGCCAGCGGCCAGCAGGGGGCTCATGCTTAGTGTTATTGTAAAGGTTAAAGTTCAAAGTGCTGCTGCGCCCCTGGCCGTGACCCCCGCCCTGACAGAGCATGCCCAGCGTGAGCGTGTTGTGCTTTAGGACACCACTCTGATTGGAGAAGACAACATCACATGACACGGGTGAATGTTTGGGTGGTGGTAGTGGGGTTTGGGGAAGTGGGAGGGGGAGGGGGGGGGGTGGAGGGCGATGCGGAGCCTGCACAGCGGGCTGCAGCGGTATCACAACGCACTGTGAGCCCCACAAACAAGTCAACAAACAACAGGAACACAGATAAAACAGCAGCAACAACAACAAACGACAACAGTGCGGAGTTGCTGAAAGCACAGAGAAATGTTAGCGAGTGAACGGTCAGTACACACAGAAAACATTGTGTCATACAAACAACAACTGGTGAAAAAGTTCATTTCAACATTAGTATGTGAGCTTTCAAATGCAACTTTTCAGATTAGTTGTGTTGCAATGTGTGCAGATGTCTAAACAAACTGTGGAATAGATCCCTAAAGATTACCACAAGATTTTATTATAAGATAGCAGGCGCCTCGTGACGGGTAAGTAGCATCTAATGCCATTAGACTAGAGTCATTACAGTATGTGTGGTATTACTACATCTGATTATCCTGCCTGTGAAGGCATCGAGCAGATTAATAGAACTCATATATCTGATTTTGTTTTCTTTTTTTAACCAGGGTGGCTGTTGCTGTGTGCTAAATTAAGATTATGGCCAGCAGCCATGTTTAAACACACAGACATGAAAGTGATATTGATCTTATCATTAACATGAGCAAGAAATGAGCACTGCCTATGATGTTAAACAATATCTTTAAATATCTTTAAAATGTGTACACCCATTTCTTATGTATGGTAAAACTTTCGTTGTGATCCTTTGCAATAGGATCAATTCTGAAGACAGGACAAAATATCAGCTTTTTTTTTCCCAAGAACTGATTCTGTTAAAGTGCTGGATCTTAAAATAGCATCACCAGCACTCTTTTAAACCCTCTACCTGAGTGATCCTGGAAGATTCGTCACTCCCTTTTATCGTAACTGTGAATTTATTCTGTACATATCCTGCAGTGAGTGTACAGCAGGTCAGGCTGACAGAGTGACAGTGTGGATGGGACACACATGCAGCCGGACACATATTTGGTCAATCTTACAACACAGACTTACACAGATACAGACAGGGAGGGCCTCCGAATGTTGTGTAAATGTGTGCAAATGTGTTCCTGAGCGTACATCTCCTTCCTCAGTGCTTCTGCCGCGCTCTGACGTACCCTGTCCAGCCGCTTGGCCTCAATGTGCCGAAGCAGCTGTTGTCTCCAGTCGGCAGGCATCCTGGAGGTGATGTCTTCTGGTTTCTGCGGCACCACCGGTCTGACTTTAATGGTGTCGTCAGATGGTTTCTCAGGGCAGGTTGCCAGAGTGTAGTCAGGGGGCATCTTCTCCAGCAGGGCAGCCATGGTCGGGCGAGCTGACACTGGACGTGCCTGGAAACACGTGGCAGGATCGAGAAAGTGAGCAGGTGTTGTGAGGGATGATTGTTTCCAAGAAGGGTCCGACAATTAAGAAATATTTATCCACAATAATTTGAGTTTTGATTAGATGAGAGAAAATAAACAACAAACCAATGGATGGGTCAAGATACTGTTTAACTGGTGCTTCCTCCCCAAATATAGCAGTTATGCTCTGTAGCCCAATACTATGACAGACAGTAAACGCAGTATCACTCAAATGAGAGTGACAGGCAGATCGGTACAAAAACTGCAGTTACATGCAAGCACTACACCAGGTCCTCCATGGAGAAAGATGGAGCTTAGCCTAAAGCCAAAGCTCTCTACAGAACAGGTGTATTTTTCAGGCTTCACGCTTTGGGGCCTGTGCTTCGGCTACACAGAAATAGGACTGCAGTCATGAGTGCTCAGTGTTACTTGCCTAGCTCTTTGTATCCTTCCTGTGCCCTGCTCCTTCATGCTGAAAGGCACCAGATGAGGTGCTCTGCGCATCTGATCAGTATGCTCCTGGATTCCTCTCTCTGGCTATTTTGGGAAAGTCTGACTTGGGGCAAACCCAGAACATGCTGAGGGGATTATTTATGGACTCGGGAATGCCTCGGGATCTTAGAATATTGCTGAGGCAAAAGGCACCTGCACTACGCTGCTTTGTCTGCTGCTACCATGAGGTGAATCCAGATACCAGGTGGGAAACAGATGGGAAATCAAAATGGCAGAATGTGTCCACTCAGTCACATGAATAATGTAATCATGCCATGTCATTATATCCTTATGACAGTAGATATCGTAGATATCTTCTGTTAGCCAGTGCTAAAGTAACAGTTATGTCAAAGTAACAGACAGACATCCTACCTGAGATGCTCCGTATGTCTCTGTACTGTAACTTCTGGCAGACAGGGGGCGGCGCTGAGTCAAGCTCTTGGTCGGATAACCAATCATTGGCTTCTTCTGCTCCTGGTAGGTGGGATAGTCGTCATCGTAGCGACCGTTTCTCTTGTTATGCAGCATCTGACTCTGGCTGTCGGCCATGTTAGTGAGACCAGAGTGCTCCATGGGGGTGGAGTAGACGAGAGCCCGACTATAATGAGGGGGTTCAGCCTGAGAAGAGAAGAGTTTCATCACAGCCGGGACAACAAAGACATTAAAAATGTCACATTAGTCCTGTGGATAGAGTGGATGAAGATATGGAACGAATATGACATTTGTGTTCAATATGTCATTCAAAACAAAAGAAGTATCGGAAATATACTCGTCCTAACAATAGCAGCACATCACTCTTGTACTTTCCAGCAGCAGGAATTAAACACATCTGTCCAAAAGTGGAATCTTTAAGTGAGCAGATCTCCTACCTGCTGTCTGTACTGGGCTTCCTGCAGCGCCTCCTGCTGGGCTTCATGGACTCTGCGGAACAGGGCGAGCTCGGTGGAGCTCACCAGAGAGTCCGCTCTCCTCAGGAAGCCTGGCCTGGAGCGCTGGGTCGGGACGGGCTGCTGCTGCTGCTGCTGACTGGGCAGGCCGTCCTGGTTGATTGGCGACTGGGGGAAAGAAAACATCTCCAGCGGTGGATACGCACGGTACCGGGGGCTCACCAACTCCTTGGGTAACGTCTTCCCCGGCTGGTTGATGTACTCCAGGGCCTTCGATGAGTGGTTGACATAATCTGGTGTGTTGGGGAAGGGAGGAGGGACCCGACGGTCGATGGTCACCTGTTTGGGGAGAGTGGTTCCCATTGAGTCCTCAAGCAATCGTATTAGATACACCAAATCATACAATGTTGCTCCATAGCTGCAAAATTTTGAAGCGCTCCTTCAGCTCTTCTCTTCTTCCTATCCCCACTTTTTTGGATTATGTTAGCCTTCATTTTAGTGGCCAAAGATGTTGCTAACCTGGGGATTGTAGTTGTGGTCAAAGTGGTAGGCCTTCTGCGGGATGGCAGGTTTTTGGTTCTGTCCCGACTGGCTCTGGTTGCCGGCTCCTTGGAAGATCAGATCCTCGTCTAACATGGGGGCTGACTGGGACCGAGACATGTTGGTCTGCTCCATAGAGCCAGGCAACTCTGGACGATCCAGACTGGTCTGCTGCTCAATAGATGAACTGTAGCTGTCCATAGGGATACTGTATAGAGAGGAATAAAAATCAGCTGCCGGTTTGCAATCACTTCACCTTCTGGCCAAACATGTACATGTTCCTTTGGTTAAGGACAGCAACACAACTCTGAGCCTACCTGTAGACTTTGTAGGACCCAATGTCTATCTCATCGATGCTCTGCGATTTCTTAAATTTGGACCTGGTCTCCCTCATCATGGGGGAGAGGCGGTCAGAGCTTTTACTCATCACCACGGTCACCTTGTTGCCCCCACTGACAGTCAGCTGGTCCTTCCTGTTCGGTTCTCCCTGGTTGTTGTGGTATGTCCAGCTGCCAGGCAAAGGCCCTGTGCCTTGGTCCATCCTTGGAGAAAATAATAAGGCATAGTAAATCACTGTTACATCAGGAAAATATATTTCTATATATGTAATTGGTGGATGAAGACGAAGTTCATTGAAAAAGAAGACAAAGATGGTGAAAACAGTGTCAGCAAGACCTATTAAGTTGTCATTGATTGTCTTCTTCACTGTTCATTCTTTCCAGCAGCTGATAAGCCACCGGCTTGTCTGAAACCAGGTCAATGTTAGTAAGAATAAAAGAAAGAAAGGGTGAACGTAACATTTTTTAAAAAAGGTTTTTGTTGAAAATCTTGTTTTTCTGCCGGTTATCAGTTGGATGCTGGCAGTTAGTCATAGACTATGCCAGTAGCATTGCAAAAGTGTGAATGATTCAATTTACAATCTTGTTCAACACAAGATCAGAAAATGGGTAAAAATTCAGAAACTGGATCCAGCAAAATGTTTCTTCATTTTGAGCAAGCATAATGCATGATTAATCATCTGTGTCTGAACTTTTTTCAGCTAAACTTCAGTGTGATTTTCTTTCTTCTGGGAAAAATTCAAAACACGACAAATTACTCACAGCGGGACATTTCTTTGCCATTAGGAAGCTGCAACTGTGACGTTGTGACATTTGCCTCATGAACACACACACATTTCAAGACCGTTGGACCAAGTACCTCGAGTCCATGTCCTTGCGGTCTGGGTTGGGGCTGGAGGTGGGCGTCATGTCCAGCTTGGAGGGGAAGGCGGTGCGGTCCTCCAGCGGGCTCGGGGTCCTGGTCCAGTTCTGCCATGGATTCTGGGAGGGATGTCCGGACTGCGGGTCATTGTCTGGAGTGTTGCGTTGGTTGTTGTGGAAGGGGAGCGTCTGCGTGTCCAGCTCCAGGGGGACTCCTACGATTCGCTCCTGCCTGAGGAGGGGCCGGCGCCCGTGCGTTGACTGGCTGCGGGGCTTGGAGCCCAGCGGTGGGTTTCCCTGACTGGTCGAGGACGGGGCGTCCAGCGGGGACTCCTCCGCATCAAAACCCGTGTTGTCGTAGTGAGGGGCCTCCGCCCAGTCAAAGGGCTCGCTCAGAGGACGCCGATCTCCGCGCTGCTGCAGGGTTCCTGATGGAGGGGTTTCTCTCTGAGATAGCAGCGGCTTGGAGTCAATGGGCTTCGGGAACGACTGAGCCAGTCTAGAAAGATCCAAAATATTAGAGACTGATTATGCTGCGGCAAATAATAAAATGAGCTGAATTATGCCGAGCTGCCGTGTTACATTACTGCGTGCTGTACTGTACATTTAATCAGAGGGGGCACTAGCAACAGCAAAACTATGCTGCTTTCATGTCTCTCTGGAAGATCAGTTTGGCCAAAAAAACATGTTTGTAGTAGTTAATGTTTCTGAGAGCCTCAACACGAAATATCCATGCGCTCAACCTCCCTCGCTGCCACTTAGTCTGCAAATACCACGTCTTTCTGTCAGTGCACAGACAAAGGGACACGTCAACAGATTTGGGATTTGTGCATCGCTCTGAGGGCATTAAAATGACAACTTTAATGTCAAAAAATACCAAAGCAACGCTGAACCCGCAGGACGTCCTCAGAACAAGGAGATGTAAAGAAATGTGTTTTTGAACTTACTAGAGATTTACTGTTACACTGATATACAAATGCAAATGTTACTGTACTGCACAACATGCAGGAAATATGAAAATAAACAAACTGAACAGTACAGTCATCGCTTTAAAAATGTAAAATAGAGGACTGAGACACAAAGCAATTACATAGCAATGAATGTGTAATTCTAGCAATGCTCTAATTGTTATTGTTGCAATCTGAGCCAGCAGTTTTGTCATACTGTTATTATATGAATATATGTGAATATATTATCAAAGAGATGTCACAACAACATGTGCACTGAAATTTGACCTGGATTTATTGCATTGACGACATTGCCAGGTCATGGGTGGCCACAAAATGCCAGTTTTACCAAGTTGTTTCCGAATTTACTGCAGTACTTCGTGCTCAGTCCTCTTTCCTCTTTGACTTTTAAAAAAATGTTTATCCAAAATATCATTACTAGCTTCAGGCTGCAAGCTGTAGTATTTTAAAGGCGACAGTGAAAATGTCATGAGTGTGGTGGGATTTCTGCCGAATAGCTGCTACCTTTTTTTGAAAGAAAATAAAAAAATCAAGGCAGCTTTGACACAATTTCCAATCGTTTTATTTTACATCCTAGACCTGCCAAACTTAAGCACAGGTGTGACAACTTCAGCGGGACGGAGCTTCTGTTGAAAAGAATTTAGTCATGTCTGCCTCTTTTTACATGTTGCTGTGGAAAAGGGGGGAAAAAGAGAGAGAGAGATGGTGGATAATACCGGAGCTAGAGCGGATAGCTTTGGAGCAGAGCAGAAGAGAGCTGAGGGAGTTAAACAGAAGAAGTCTGTAGCATCCTAATGAATCTCTCTGACCTTGACTGAGCACACAGAGGGAAGGGGAAGACGGGGAAAGATGGCGGCGGGGGAGAACGGATGAAGAGATTGGATGGATGGATGACAGGCAGAGGAGATTGAAGGGTGGGGGGTGCAATTGAAAGAGAAGAGGCGATGATGGATAGTCGGAGGGATGGCCGCACATGAAATTGAACACGAAGCGTGTGTGTGTGTGTGTGTGTGTGTGTGTGTGTGTGTGTGTGTGTGTGTGTGTGTGTGTGTACCTGTTGGTCCAGTGCGTCTGAGGGGCCTGGTCTTTGCTGGGGGCCGGCAGGGCAGGGGTGTGTTGATGTGTGTGTTGGTGTGCGTGTGAGTGTGCATTGGCAGGCGGGTTGGAGGAGCCAGAGGAGCCCTGGGAGGGAGAATAGTCGGAGTAGGTGGCCGAGGAGCCGCTGTGGTTCAGACAGTGGAGCTTATCCACCTCCTCATCTGTCGACTCTGGACAGATATGGACACAGGCAGACAGAGACAGAGACGCACAGATTTGTTCAGCGAAAATGTCTCATGCTCAACAGATAGTCCTCCAGCGCCAGCAGCAAAGTGTCTTTGTTATATACAATAAAAGCTGATGTTTATCAAAATGAGGATAAGATCACAAAGAGTGGTCATTCAAATGCTTTGTCTTGTCAGTGCCATCGCCTGAAGATACCCCTCTGATCACTCCCCACTACAGACAATGGTCAACACATAACTGATCAACAGCAATAAACAGATACAACTCAGAACAGTGGTCATCTTACATTTTATAGTTAATATTCTTAACGTGTGACCAACGGAGACCACAGCATACCATCAATTGGACAAACTTCAGATCTATGTTCTCATAACTGTGCCAACAACATCAGAAAGTGCACCCCTGCTAACATTTGTGCTTTAATGTTGAGTCCCCTACGTTGCTTCGGACATGCTGAGATGTATAAGAATACCACTTGTTTCTGAATCTTATCATCCGTCCCCTAACCTAGATTCCTGTAGTGCTCTCATTATATGTTTGGACAATATTGAGTTCGCTGCACTGACGTAAGACATGGCCTGGTTATAAAAGATGAGCCCTTAAATATCTTTATCTAACTGAACTAGTCACACTCCAACATGATCCTCCCTTCAGAGGCCTCTCTCACCCAGACAGACAAGTTGTTTGCACTTGAGTCATTTCACACGGACTCGGAGAAAGAAGTCGACGGCATGACAAAGCTCTGGATTAGTTCTTGATGAGGGTGAAATAATAAACTATTTTATGCAGTCAATGGGATTAAAGCACTGCACGATTTGGAACAATAAACAGATTTCTTGATAAGGCAGCGGAATTAGCTTCGGGCTCAGTAATGAAACGGAGTAGCCTTTGGTTCACCTCTGATGAATCTGGGCCCTTCTGGGCAAAATGAAAAAGGGCCGAGGCTAAACGCTGACGTCTGTAAGATGGAATCTGGATGCGCCGGAGAGGTCCGTATCGTTCCCCTCCCTCTCTCTGTTATGTGTCGAAATTAATCCGCTTACCACCATGACTAATTATTGGACACTATTACAACATGCCCAGAGGCGCTTTACACAGACCACATTAAATTACTGTGGGAAGTGTAATATGTGCACACGTGCTACATGCATGAGTCTCTTTGTGTCTGCGTCTGGCTCCAGCGCTCTGTGCATGCGCTGCATAAACACACTACCTTTCTTGTCCTTGCCCAGCAGCACCACCTTCGGCTTGTACATCGGTGGCTCCACCAGGGTGGGCCTCATGTCGGAGATACGGATGTCATTAGGAGAGCCACCCATCGAGTCCTGCGCAGAGACAAAACCGGCAGGTTCACGTCAGGCAGCCACAGTCCGATAACATGAATACAACACCTTGTGGACACACTTTGAAAAATACACATAGGAGTGTAGGCGACATTACGTGAGATCAGCTGCCTTGAACTATGGGGCCATAGATGAAGGTATTGCATATGAATGTGTGTGTGTGTGTGTCATGATGTACACACTGACCTCAGAGCTCTCTGTCAAGTCCTCTTTGTCCTTCCTCTTGGGAATGTCGATGCCCGAATTATGCATCGACGCCTGATCCATGAGCTGAGTCTGAGAGAAGTCCTGCATCTCTCTGTCTGTCACCTGGGGTGAACAAGCACACACACACAAACACACACATACACAGACACACGCACACAGACACACACACACACATACAGTTTGTGCATCCCCTTTTGTAAAGGCTGTTGCGCTGGGTAGAATTACCTACTGTCACATGCTCTTCACTTATGTATTTAAAAGGTGTTGGATAAGCACTGCACAGCTGTTCCCACCACCTTGATTTGCAGTTTTAGCACCTCGCGTGTGCTGTGCAATGATTCTGAATCAATTCACAAGTGTGTGTGTGAGTGTGTGTGCGTGTGTGTGTGAGTGTGCGAGTGTGCATGTGCATTGCCTACCTCTTTAGGAGGCAGGGGCCACGGTGGTTCGTACTGCTCTTTGCTGAGGTGTGTGTGTTCCATGTTGGTTCCTGCCGAGGTGGCAGTGCCTGTGCTCAGCTGGTGCTGGTGCTGATGTTGGTGTTGGTGTTGGTGTTGGTGCTGATGCTGGTGCCCGTGTGCCGCATGCACGCTTTTACCCACGAGGCTTTGCACTGACTTGACCATGTTTTTAAGGTCCTCGGGGTAGGGTGTTGGGTAGCGCTTGAGGTTTATCTCCACCTACGCGCAGGGAAATGAGTTGAGTGTACAAGTGTATTTACGTGCCGCATCTTGCGATTATATTGCTATCTTATAGATTAACTGAGACAATGACACGATGATTTGGGATGACAGGAATTACTCAGCGATAAAATATCAATGTGCCCCGGATCATTTGACCACTTTGTGATGATGAGAGACAGACAGACAGATAAACTGACAGACAGACACAGAGAGAAAGAGCTGACCTTGACCTTCCCAGAGTTGTCCTCCTCTTCTTTCTTGTCCTCAAAGTCAAAGGCCACAGTCATCCTCTGCTGTCTCTGCTCTTCCCACAGAGTAGGATTAAAGCTGTCGCTGTCAGACTGGTAATCTGGACACACACACACATACACACAAGGCAAGGACAGTGTTGCTATTCTATTGTCGCAAAATGTAAAATGATCCGTGACCTTTGTAAAAAAAAGCCCTTAGCACAGACACACACAGTTTTTACCCTCATCATGTCGCGGCTGCTGAGGAAACATGTAGTTGGTCAAAACCTTCTGTTTGGTTTCAGGGTGGGCCTCTGTCTGCAGTGGGATCAGAGCCTTGGACTGCAAACAGACACACACACACACACACACACACACTTCATTAGTATTCTTGTGGGGACGTTTGAAGTAATGGCACCGGCTGATTGGTTATTAGGATAGATGTAAATGACCTTGTCTAGGAGCAAAACATGTCTAAATGACGGGTGTGAATCAGACAAAATATTCATACAAATCATTTCAAAATAATCTGCAAATGTATTTAGCCAATGTGGGATTAGAAATTCAAGAAGGTGAAACAAAGCTTCCTATTTTACATTTGTAATACAAATAGAAGTTTTACCATTTGCAGTCAGTGAAACAATTGAATTTCCTATTGTTTGCATATTCACCTCCTCCTAGCACTGATTAATCCGGTATCTATTACAATGCTAATGAAATGGAATTGTAAGATCCCGGGAAGCTAAACAATTCAACATTTAGATCTTATGGTTTGGTATAAAAATGAATGAAAGCCTTGTGTTACACTGTGTTAAAATATAAAGGCAGAGTCGTTTATTTGATTAAGTGTGCAAATTATTACAGATTATTATAATAATCAATCACCATTCAATAGTGCATTCAATAATTCCAACTCAATTCATAAATGCTACATGGATCAAAAGGGAGCTGGCTGAAGCTGTTCATCTTATGCCTATCCTTTAAGTCTTTGATGCTATTTATGGTTTTAGTTGAACATAAATCCAAAATCTTATAATCAATCGATGAAGCCAAAATAAATATGCAGCATTAAACTGCAGTCTGGTCCCCAGTGATCCTATTATAGATTTCTATCATACTATGTTTCAATTTCTTTAGAAACTGAGTTATGGTTTAATACTTTATTTTAGATGCTCTGGTGAGTTGTTTCATCCCAGCCACAAAGATACACATGCTTTTTGAGGTAGTATTTATGCTGCCCCCCCCCCCCCCCCCCCCCCCACCCCCCACTCATGTCTCCCCTCTGTTTCCTTAAACATTTTCCCAATATTGTTCCGGAGTAAATTATCCTTTGCTTTCGATATTATCCGTGCAGGTTTGACTTTCACAAAGTCAGCAAACTTTAATACTCTCACTTTGATGAACAAATTATTGGTGTGGTGGTTGTATCCGGCATGGTTTATTAAACCGTGGTAGTAATGACACTGGCCTGTATTTTGTCTTATCTGCTTATCTCCTGTTTTACATACTGGCATTAATTTATAAACAGTGTGAGCAATGTCAATAATTTCATTTTCTGAGACATCTTGCAAAGAGATTGTCACCGGATCCCTGTCTACCCGTGATTCAGGATCACCTCACGTTCATTTCCTTGTTTGAATCATGACTCTGTCTGTTGCCAGCTGTAAAGCACCTCGAGCAAATGTCTCATTTGAATATGCATTGAGATTATGTTGAAGAATATTCAAACATACACGATTTAAAATGTAAATGTGGGACCATTTTACAAATTGCATTTTAATTTCAAATTCGCTTTGAACCCTGTGTTCATTAAAACAACTTTGATTAAATGTTAAAGTTAACTTCAAATGTCAAGAAACCTATTTATGTGTCTGGACAAATAGCACAGTCACTGATCACAGACAGATACACAGACTACACATGCTTAATTTCCACCCTGCGTCATGCAGTGTTGTAGCCAGTAAGCCGGTTGGCATTTTCATTACAGAGTCTGACTTTTCAAAGAGCAGAGAGCTGATTTAAAGCAACATTTCTCTTAGAGCATCACAGCACAAATCATAGAAAATAGTCTGTCTGGCACCTTTACCTATTGTGGCCTATGTAGTACTTCAGCGTTATTTCTATACGAACTGGTCACCTGGTCCTTTATGGCTGGTTAGCAGATGAACAGTAGCTATGTGTGTTTGTGTTTTGTACGTGGGCACAGAGAGCAGAGGAGGGAGATACCTGATTGTCAGAGAGCCAGAGAGCTGCCAGGTCCTTCAGCTTAGTGAAGGTAAACGGTAGATTCTTTAACCTGAGAGAAGAGGGAAAAAGAGATATGTTTCCACTGCCCACACACTGTACAGCCGGCGAGCGAGTTACCACGGCAACACCCTCATCCGTTCCCACGGCAACAGCGAAGGCAGCCACACAAGTAACATGGCCATTGAGAAAGTGTTGCCTCAGTGTGTGCATGTTTGCGTGTGCTCGTTTGCCTATCCTCAATCGTGAGTCATGGCCTGGGTTTATGCCTCTGTGTGTATGTGTGTATGTGTGTGTGTGTGTGTGTGTGTGTGTGTGTGTGTGTGTGTGTGCGTACCTGTTGTCACTAAGGTTCAGGACTCGTAGTTTGGTCATCTGTCCGATCTCGTCAGGGAGAAACTCCAGTTTGTTTGACCGGAGTGACATCACTGTCACGTTCTTACAGTTACCAATCTGAAACACACACACACACACAAAAGCTATTAGTTCACATTCCAGTTGAGTGTAATACTGATGGCGATCTGCCGCATGAAGGGCACCTTTCACAAGATCCATAGCAGTACTGTCGAATGAAGAATATTAGTGCTTCAAATGCTGATTAATAATGGCTTAGTCTATAAAATGTCAGGAAAATGGAGCTCAAGGTGACTCCACTAATCATCTTTTGTCCGAGCAACACTAGAAAACCAGCAGCTTCTTTCTGCCGTGATAGAAGGCAAACATATATGATTTTCACAATCTGAAATTCCGAAAATGTGTTTATGATGACTCTGTTAACATACTGTTAACATACATAACATACCACAAATTTCTTGTTTCAAATAATACTCAGGGGGTTACTGCAGGGATTACACGCATGTTGGTCCTCTTACCTCCCGCGGCAGCTCTGAGAGGAAGTTCTCATCTGCAGCAAAGGTCCTCAAGCTGTGCAAGTAGCCGATGGTGGGGGGCAGCGACTCCAGCTCATTGCAACTACAGTCCAGCTCCTCCAACAGAGACAGACTGGGTGAAAGGAACAGAGGCAGAAAAGGAGGAGATGCAGAGAAAACGCCAGAGGGGATGGAAATTATTCTGCAGGCTGCAAAATCTCTGCTGCAACACCAGATTAGACATGAGTTTCGATGGATAAGGGTGGCGCTCCTCTTTATTTTCCCTACTGTCGGCAGATTCTGTGAAAAGACTGAGCCAAGAATGCGTTCATCCTGCTGTCCCATACATAGACGCGCTCTCAGCAACAGGACTCCATGGTGGTCCAAAAAATATTAAAAGCAGATCAGTGAGAAACCTGTTGCACTTCATAAAATGTCCCTTAATCAACATTAACAAACCCTTGGAGTGGAAAAGTCCCACATAAATGTAATATTTCCTCCTGTGTGGGTGACAGGAGCTAAGAAAATTGCTGAGCCTTTTTCTAATAATAAAATGCCTTACTCTCCAACTAAGGCCTGCACTAGGAATACAAGGGAGTGATGCAAACAGAGGAGGGTTGTTTAGGGTTCTGACAGTAGGAACAGAAAAACAACATTGTTGGGTTTGGTCTTTTCACAGAATTAGTTGTCAATGGAGAAAACAGAGGACAACACCAGCCTTATCCTCTTATCTATTATGGTAAGACGGGAAACTGTATCCTGAAAATAATGTAAGTCATCAAACTCTACAGCCAACCGATCTCAGTCTGTCGTTACCTATTTCCTCATTTGGACTAATTTGCTGGCTAACATACATCTCACCTGAACCTCAACCTCTGCCCTCAGACCAGAGTTGCAGTACCCTCCCCAGAAAGTCCTCGACAGGACACCACTAACGCTCCCCCGCTCCCCTCCACCACCACCACCCCAGCCACCTGACCTGGGCTGCCATCATTGGCCTAGCAGCACGCTAACAGCAGAACAATGCTAATGAGACAACAATTTTACATTAATGTACTGTCACTGTTAACACTGCATTAGTCTGCTCTTATTACTCCCGGTGGACCGTGACCATCTGGGCCACCATACGGTCTGACAGGAGAGAGGAGGGAAGAGGAGGGCTTCACATCCAACTGTATATTGAGATTTATGGGGGGGCTTTTTTTTTTTCATATGAAGTATGAAGTCACCTGTCTCCCAACACGAATACACAGCAGTGTCGAATAGGACTTTCGAACAGAGCTCCTAAGCTTGCTTGGTTCCAATAATAATAAGAGTCGCTCTGGGATCGTCACAAGGACACTTCACATACGTGAACCAAGATCCCAGCAACTGACTGTAAAAACATAAACTGTTTTTCTTAGATGAAAACAAAAGAGCTCCAGTAGAAAACTAGCTGTGTGTTATGATATATAACCAGCCCCATGTAGACTTCAGCTCTGTGTATATCAGCAGTATTGATCCCACTGTACTGATGCAGCTGGAGGGAAATGCAGTATAGTGTAGTGCAGACTGGGATAAAGCGATGAGTTCTGCAGATCCACACACTTATCTGTTAATACTCAAAGGTCATACTCTAGCCAGCTAAGGTCACACAGTTGTTGATTTGTAGCAGCAGAATGGCAGAAATACGATCACAGTCATCTTTAGTAAGCAGCACTTTAAATACTCAGAGGGGGGAGAAAATGATCTTTCCAGGTGTGTTTGGTTTGATCAGGGGAGATCTACAGCACTACTTATTAAAGCTACAACCTGGGGTTTGTTCAGGAAGACCAAATGTTTTCACAGCATTCAGGCACAAGTACGTGGCATTTAAATCGAGTGCGATAGATGCGTTTTATACGACACTCATTCAGCCTCACAAAAGATATAATCCATCACAGATTATTCGCTTTGCAATGAGCAAGATGCAACTGATTGAAATGGGGAAAATGAACAGCATCGATAGGTTAAAAGTCACAGTGTTTGGGTTGTCTCTCAATGCTGGAGTTGAATAGATATGTTGTTTTTTTTGTTTGCAGTCTGTAATGTGAGCAGAATTTCACTCCTAAAAGTAGTCTCTAAATGTACAAAGGTTCGGAGTGTGTTTCCTCTCAAAACAGTTTCGGCTTAATCCAGCAAATGTTCATTTCCTTTTTTTTTCAAAAGACACTAATCGAATTTCTGCGACTGAATTTGGACTGTGATGGATTATCATGAGAGCATAATTCTAATCAAATTGCTTTTCTCTTTACATGCAATCATTTCCATCTCAGCCCTGTGAGGGTTTTAGCAGGGCAGACTGGTGTATTTTCAATTAGGAATGTAGATTTATTCAGACGTGAAATCCAAATGATGAAAAGAAAATGATCACTTCAAGCTGCGAAGCTCAATGAAAGTTCATGTTTGCATGTAATTTCTCCTTGTCGCTGTGAGCCCATGCTTTTACATCTGTAAGCAGTGGAACATCTGTCTGTCTCTGAACGCACCCCTGGATCCAGGAGGCTAATGTTACTCACCCTTGCTTGGGCTTCGCACTAATGCCACGGCAACGCAGCGAACACAACACACAGAACCCCCCAATCATCAGCCAGCAAAACAACACAGCAAACTAACAGTAATACACAAAGGTAAACAACAACAGCCCACCAAAGATAAACCTGCAGGAATTTTCAAAAGTAAAACAAAGTCTACATTCATTTATTATTAGCATCTCTTTCTTTTTTCTTTTTTTTCGTTGAATATGACACTGTGTGTGTGTGTGTGTGTGTGTGTGTGTGTGTGTGTGTGTGTGTGTGTGTGTGTGCGTGCGTGTGTGTGTGTGTGTGTGTGTGTGTGTGTGTGCTCGCTTTCTTACCTCCCGATGGTGCTAGGCAGTGAGGTCAGCTGGTTGTCATCTACCTTCAATGTTGTCAGCTTCTTCAACATTCCTACACAATATGCAAAAAAAACAAACAAACAAACAAAAAACACATGGATTCATTTTTTGAAGCATATGGATAGTTGGTGGAACTATATTGGTCCCACTGTGAAATCAAAAGACAAGAAAACACTGTGGTTTATTTTGACTCGGCTCCCCATAGGCAGCCTGCCATAGATATTCCCCAGCACGCTGAAAGCATGTTAATCAGAGTCTGAAAATAGCCCCACTCAGATTCAGAATAACCCCAAAGCATCGGCATCAGCATCCACCTGTAGGTGTCTTGAAAGAATTATCTTCAGGAGCCAGTGATCGTGGGGTTGAGTGAACCAAAAACTAGCCTAGCCTCGTATTTGCTTCCCTTTGACTGCGCGGCCCCATCGGGATTTAAACCAGAGGGAATAGCAGCACATGCTTTGTTTGGTGCGCGTACCTATAGTGTCAGGGAGGTGCTGCAGCATGTTGGAGGACAACAGCAGGTCCTCTAAGGCCTCACAGCCTGAAATGTCTGTGTCCAATGTCTCGATGCGGTTCTTCGCTAAGTCCAAATACCGCAGCTGACGGAGTTTTCCTATCGACTGCAGCGAGAGAGGAAGAGAGGAGTCCATTGAAAATCACATAAAATAATGCAAATACGTCAGATGCGCCAGTCTCTTTCCACACAGCTGAGCTGAGTGCCCTTACCCCCGGTATGGACTGAAGCGAGTTGTTATCCAGCCACAGCTCTTTTAGGTTGTGGATCTGTTCCAACACCTCCGGCTGACATGAAAACAGAGGAATCCACATTATCATATACGTACTGGGTAAATCGCACACAAATGCGAAGTAATGCAGATATTTCTTTGAAAACAACAGAATTATTCATGAACAGCAGTGATGATCCAGAAACAACTTAAGGGCATCTTCAAGCGCGTTAATGAGACTGCATGTATATATTAGCAGGGTTAGCGTGAGACTGGCAGTCTCTCTTGCGTTGTTGCTTTCTTCCTCCTGGCAGGAAGCTGCGCACAGCCTACACTTGTCACGTCGGACTTCCTGTCTAACCCCGCGTTAGCCCCCCGTCCGGTCCTCTCCTCCTCCGTCGTGTCACTCTGTCCCATTTCGGGCTCCAAGTTGAGGACAGGGGGGCCGATGTCACTCCCCGCCTGAAAGACTCAGCCTGCAGAGGATTCGCCATATGTCGCACTGGGTTTTCCGAATGTGAACTTTGGAGTCGACGCCCCCACAAAATAGGACACAGCATCTGCGTCGGCCCCCTCTTGCCTTCACCTTTATCTGCTCCTCTCCGTGCAAGCAAATATGCGTCGTCTCGTGCTGCGGGGATATCAATCTGACCCTCTCGTGCACACAGAGGACAATCCCCGTGAGATTTTAATGAGTTTCAAAATGAACTCGCAACATCGGACTCACCACATCAGAGAATTCGTTGCTACCCAGATCCAGCCTCTCCAACTGTGTCAGTCTGTGGATGGACCTGAGAGAAGGGAGCGCAACGTTCATCACAGCTAGTTACAGTATGACATGACTATACATATACGTGTATAACGAGGTGAGGTACGTCTTCTCTCATCGTTGTTTCATTGCATCCCGAGTGCCACCGGCACGAGTTGTCTGAACGTCTAACAAGTAACAACTTCAGACGCTCGAGTCAAATTGGAAACTCCACATCATAATCAAACATTGTTAAACAGTTCCGCTTTGCTGATCAGCTCCAGCAGTCTTCTGTTTACCGGGGCTGCGCTCTGCTTTCATTTAAATGCAGATTTGACGATGTGGCCGCGGATAATTTGCCAGTGCGGTTGCATGCAGTGTTCATGATTAGAGACTCCAGGGAGAGCGCGGCAAGTTTTTGCACTTAAACTTAAGCAGACACCGTGTCACGAGTGTATTGTGCCTGTGCAGGGCAAGTCACTTTATTTTCATTCCTACAAATCCAGTTGACGTATATTTTAATCCTCTATAGTGCCAGCGCTACATCGCAATGTCCAGTCGTGCATCATTACTGTCATAGTTTATCTAATCTTAAAAATGTCAACACCATTAGAATCTTTCTGTAGATATATGATTAACTATGTTCGTTATAGTCCCATGATGTGGCAAAGCAGGGGATGTAAGTTAGCCAATATTGTATTTAGAAGGACAGTGACACCGAGAGAGAGCTGGAAAGCTGTGCTTTCTGCCAATATGTGCCACGTGGTTTAAGTCATCCCATTTTGCACGTTTTCACCTTAAATATGCATCTCACATTTTCACCACTGTATAGAGTTCATAAAGTCTAAACAGGAGGTTCACGTTTCAAATGTCAAATCACAAGTCCATGTGCAAATAACAATACTTTTTCTTCTTAAAACCCTTCTTTTAACCACTGAAAATCCAGGTTCAAATGCTACTGTGCCAAGGGGCCAGAGCACCCAGAGACCGGGCATTTTCTGAACATAGTCAGGGAGCACTTTACAGCTGGACCATTTTCACAGTTAGGGTACAAAAAGGAAAACTGCCATTACTCCACAACTCTGAAGGTTATCTCTGTCAGGCACAGTCCAGATGTTACGGTGGGCTCACCGTACGTGGCCGTGGTGGAGGGGCGGACACGGGGACAAATTCAGCTACATAATGTTTAACAGGAAACATTTAAAACTATTAAAGCCGACATGCTGCCACTATAACAGGCTTCATCAGTATTCAAGAACACCTGCCCGGGATAAATATAGTTTTAATCTGGACACCTGGGAGAGCAAGCATGCACGCGCTGATATCATGAAGCATCTGCGTGTTGCATCACACAAGCACCAAGCGATGCGTGAAGAATCAAATTCCATGTTTGCCTTTCTCCCCGTTCTTTCTAACACGATCGCACATATGGCGGTTTGTCTTACTTTGGCATGGTTTTCAGGTGGTTCTCTCTCAGCTCCAGGATCCGTAGTTTGGAGAGTCTGATAAACAGAAGGCACAGACACGAAGACGAAATGTATTGTATTAATCTTTGCTACATTAAAGTGAGGGGTGGTGGGTGGAGTACAGGGCCCATAGAGTGGTTAATTGCCCAGCAGAGCTGAGATGCTTTGTTTTACTGGCACGTACATGTAAGGACAAAGCTTATAACTTAATGCAAACAGATGCCCGAGCTGTTTGGCAGGACTGATGGATTCCCTGTATAGTTGGTGGTCATTTTCATTATATTAGAGCTCCACAATTGACAGCAGATGATGGAGCTGCCCCCGACTTGTCCTAAAATTAAACCTTGGAGCGTCCATTGTCAAGATGCAGTGCCTGGAGCGGGCGAACACACTGGCTGCAACACTTCCTCTCTCTGAGGAGCTCATGGACCCACACAGATCTGCATGTCGCTGTTATTTAAGAGGAGTCCTTCACTCTCAATTACGGCCAGAGCAATAATCCTCCGCCTGTCGATCTTAATATAAACATGTACCAGACCAATCTGACAAGGATTTGACAGCAGTGGTGTGCATGCAGTTTTATAGGCACCAACAGTATAACCCGCTGCTTAAAAACTGTGTTAAAACTGTGGTACACCTTATGTTTTTTGCGTCTGGTGCGATTCGCCTCTAACAATGGAGAATTGAGCGCCACATCATTACAGATGATCACCACCGTGGAGATGTTTTAGGGGATCTCAGCCACTAATGAGCTCCCACATATTGCAGACAATTTCATGTGAAATTCATCACTGGAACCAGCTGCTCGCACTCACAAGAAGAGAGCAGCTGAACAACCAGTGGGAAATGCAGTAATGAACTAAAAATACATTAAAACACAATTATCCCTAGCAGGATATATACCTAAAAAGTATATCAATAGGTTAATGAGGGCGAGGAGGACAATTAACTGTATTTATTTATATGACAATACATACAGTATTCATCAGATTTAAAGAGATTTTTAAGCATGCTCAGCTTCTTTAAATAATAAATTAAAAACTATATATATATCATGTACATATGTATATATTATGTATAGAACAGACAGAATAATGGGTGAATGCACTCACAACACGCATGTTAATGATAAGGGTCCCATGCATCAGTTTACCTGCCAAAGTTAGCCGGCAGATACTCC
The DNA here is from genome assembly GCA_029224185.1 of Karalla daura. Lineage (NCBI taxonomy): Eukaryota > Metazoa > Chordata > Actinopteri > Chaetodontiformes > Leiognathidae > Karalla > Karalla daura. The sequence goes on from CM055194.1 coordinate 7,586,404, forward strand.
AAGAAGGCATCGTTTAAGAAGAGCTGGGTCAGATTCAGGAGCTGCGTGAAACCATCTGGGAGTCTGGGAGGGGCAGAATATGAGAAAATAAGAACTTGTGCAAAAGAAGAATAAGAAAGCGTTTCTCTTTGAAGGCCCTCCGTGGATAGCCAACATTCCTATAACAACCCTGATACTGCTAAATGCTGCGAGCCTGCCGATGACTCACCACCTGCTCACACACACACACACGCACACGCACGCACAGACACAAAGTAAAAGAGGCATCTCTATATGCGGTACACCGTGCGTTTGAGTCCAGTTGTGCTTCATGGACGTTACAGCGCCAACGCGAAAACAACAATTACCGCTATGGCAGAGTAGTAAACACCGCTAGCACTTTATTTTCGCCATATGCTCCAGACCCAGCGGAGCAAATAGGACAGGCATGCTTGTGGGATGGCGAAAAGCCTGTACCCGTGGCAGGTTTAACTGTATGAACTATTTAAATATTGAGAGCATCTGTGCGCTACAGCCAATAGAGGAAAAGCGATGAGTTTATGTGTCGCGATAATGCTCAACGGCTGAAACATCTGCCTAAACAGCGAGATGCATGCATCCAGCAGAGCCACTGTTTTCCCTCAGGTTGTTCTCCACAAGCTTTATAAGTTTTTTGTTTTTTTTTTCTCTCACACAGCTGTGTGCCTAACTTGCAAAGTACACTTTAATGCCCCACACAAACATTGATGTGCAGTTTGCTGCCCTGGGTTTTCCAACACATGTTCAGCGTCAGCGCTCACGAGATGTTAGCTCCCAGGTGTGTGTTTGCGTCTTACTTGGTGATCGGGTTGACACTAGCCTCCACCACGGACAGGCCTTTACAGCATTTTATATTGTCTGGAAACTCCTGGATACCTGCAAGAGGGGAAATGTGGAAACATAACACAAAACTGTGATGTCCAGTGAGACTGAGGCGGATGCTCTGAGGTTTGCAGATGTTTAACTGCACGTATGATTGAGATTTGGGGTTTTTTTACCGTTTTTACTGATATCCAGCTCTTTGAGGTTAACCAAGCTGGCGATGGTAGTGGGCAGGTTGGACAGGTCATTATCAGGCATGCTCAGCTTCTTCAAGGCCTGGCAGTTGAAGAGTTGCTATGGAAACAAAGGAGGGAAAACAAAGGAATATTATAGTCTGCTGGCAAACCACACAGACCTTTAGCAAAAAGGTACAAAAGGGCAGAGGATGAGGAAGTCGGCTGGAGGCAGACGCCAACTTAATGTTGTGGAAAAGCAGTGCCATTTTGACTGCATTTCTCTATGAATAATGCAGAATTAATCTTCTACATACAGTGGCCCTGGGGCACAACACAAAATAAGAGTGAAAGCAACAGCATGCAGAAAAAAGTGCCCTAAATAGAGAAAGTACTGCAAATGTCAAAACATATACAAGAATAAAAGCACAAACATGAAAAAGGAGGCGCTTTGAATACAGAGAGGCTTTACTGTACCTACCGACACCGAACAACCAAAGTAAAACCCTAATCCAGTGCTGATACAGACATGTCTCCACAGCAGATAAGAACTAAACACGCTGACCCACACAGTCTTTTTTTCTGTGAAATAATGCCAAGAAGCCAGGCACATTTTGTCCTCATTAGCATGGATAGAGTATTTCCTACTTTCAGCACCACTCTTCTTCTGCCTTGTGGAGAGATCTGCTAAAATCTCATGGAAGTCAGTGGAGCTCCTCATATACCACAGTTAAAGCCACGACTGTGGGATGATATTGAAGTACCCGGACAGAGCCAACACATACACACAGAACATGCAAACTCCACACAGAAAGGAACATAATGCACTAGGAATTCTAACCTGGGACTTTCTTGCTGTAAGGCCATAGAAAGTTTAAAATCCACTAAATCCACTTTGGCAGTTTGCCCTGTCTGTCATCAATACATCCATTCATTGTCACAATTGCTCTGAACCCAGTGGTGTCACAGGCTTGTGCTGGTCTGCATCCACACATAGAACATGCAATATACTACATACACACTCCAGACAGAAATAACCAGGATCACAACTGGAGCCAGCAAACTCATTGCTGTGAGGCGATAGCACAAACTACTGAGATACTGTGTGGCCCATTGTCTGTCATATTATGTTTAATTTAGCATTGCTGCATCTTCCGTCTTCCCTGTGGGGAGTCCAAAGACTTGAGGCTGCTTTTCGGGTTGGTCTTTGTTTACCTGTTAAAGCTCTTGCTCTTCGTCATCCTCCCCTGAGCTCCGTTTTTTTACATTGCAATTTTGTGTCAAAAGAATAAACAAACAACAAAAAGTAAAAAATTCAACAGCTCTGGCGCCGCCGCCTGCATTCGGGCGCGTACTCTCGCTTCATCACAGACGATATTATCTTTCGGCGCGCAGTTTCTAACGTGCAATACACTCATCATTTGAAGTAAGTCCCGTCGCATTTGAGTTTCCGAGTCACTTCACTTGCACAATGAAAGGGAACCCATGCAGACACTGCAGGCGCATGGGGGCCAAAGAGCTCGCCAAACATGGAAAGGGCTGTTCTGGGCCCATGGGTCGGGATGGGCCACTGTGCCTCAGGACACAATCACTTACTCACACGCACTTAGGGAGCTCTCCAACTCACTTACATAAAGGCCAATCACTCTGGCAGCCTCAAAAGCTCTTGTACAATCTTGGCACACGTATACACTGTCAGTTGAATGCAAGCTTGACCTGCCGCTCACACAGCCCCATTAGGCTGTCTCCATTCATGCAGGTTATATTTAGAAATCCAATTCAACACTTGTGTCATTTGAACCAGGACAGGATATCGATACAAGGAGACAGCCCTCTTATAAACGGCACCTGTAATTCTCCTTGAAATATTGGGAGGGCATCTTTCCTCGTTACTGTCCACATAGGGGGTTTTCTTAATGTCCCGGCCAGCCTAAGGTGCCACCCTGTGGGTGATATCATCACAGATCGAAGAATAATTGTTCCTCCATGTTTCAAAGATCACTTTCGGTATGCCTTAACTGTAAATTTGTACACGTTGACACTCTTCCTCACAAGAGACGAGTGCACTCAAACAACACTAATATATAAAGAAGTGTGAACTTCTGAGGGTGTTGCTTGTGTTTTTTGATATACAAAATGATACATCCATCATTTATACGTAACTTTTATATATAAACATAAAAAAATAAATAATAACTTACTTCACCCTGAAACAAACATTGTAATTAAAGTGAGCAAAGAGGTAAGATGACATTTCACCTCATACCAAGAGGCTGCTAAGGATTCAACTCCTGAATCGGACCGAAAACCAGTCTGTGTTGAGTTTGCATGTTCTCTTCTTGAGTCTGAATGGGTTTTTCTCCAAACCACCGATATTCCTCACACAGTCTAAACATGCATGTTTAGGTCAATTAAAGTCTCAGTACTGGGCATGGTGTGTGTGCCCTGGTACAGACGGTTGACCTATTCAAGGTGTATTTTCCTGCCTTTTCCCCATCTGCATTGGGATAGGCACAAACAGTGTGAACGATATAAAGCCTGTCCAAAAAAAAACAAATGGATGAATAACAATCACTCACACATTTGCCACTTGAGCAGCAAGTGTGTAGAGTTGGGCCTGGCTTGTGACTAGTTCTAGGAGAGGGTTGTTTCACTTACTTTAGGTAGTTCCTCAATCTGGTTGGCATCTAGGTAGAGCTCCTCCAGAGTTCTCTCGAAGCTGAAGATTTCCTTGGGAACCTGCTGCAGGCTGCAGTGGGAGTAGTCCAACACCGAGATCACTTCCTCTTCGCCACGGAAACAGCGGCACGGCACCAGCCGGCCAATCAGCTTCCGCTTAGTGGTCATTTCCAGACACTGCACTGGAGAGGCAAAAAGAGGAGAAAGACCGTATTAGACTCAAAGCCAAGGGTGTGAAATACATCATCGAGTGGACATTTTTGTGAAGTTATAAGTGAGAAGTAGCCTCACAGAAACACATAGGAAAGTTGAACAAAAATTGTTTGATTTAAATGGTTGTGCTCAGGTGACTCTGATCTGATCAGCCCATCAATAGAACCATATCATATGTGATGAATGACCCTGGAGACCTGTCCCTGGTGTGCTCTGGGATGAACTCGAACCATAGACCCACAGAGCACATACAAAGTATAGGTAATGAGTGGACAGAGTCATTCGATGCCTATCTACATTGTAAATAGATCAACCTGAACTAGGTTCAAATTATTAATTTGTACCTGTGGATAGATGCAGTTTGCAGTCGGCAGTAAGTAAACCATACATATACATACAAATCATACTTCCAGCCATTTTGTTTCTATATCTCTTTAAAACGTAGTGGTTGCTCTATACTCAAGAGTGACCTTATTACGTCAGTTCTATGGCACAGTTTCACTGATTACAGATGCAATTTGCAACCTTACCACTAGATGGGGACAAAACAATTCGAAGCTTATGTGTAAAAAAACACAATACTATGGAAGAAATTCTCCTGATTTATGTAACTCATATAGCCCAAACTGGAGTCCAACAAACTTCGATAGACACATGCAACACTCTAAATTTTGCAAGCCACATCTAATATTTCAATCACACCTGGATGGGATGCTTTCACACCAACACAGAACTGCTAAAATCTGACCCTATCCTTCAAGTCCTGTTGATAGAATCAATGTTGGTTTGACGGATTTAAGTGCCTTTCTGCTGCCAGCTAAGTGTAAAACCTTGGGCAGATGGGTAACACAGCAGCCTCTCCAGCCATCAGTTATTCAGCTCACAGCAGGTTGATGCTCTGCTCTCTCCCAACACACACACACACCCTCTCTCTCTTCAAACAACAAGCCAGAGCCATATAATTAGACCGAATCCTTTGTAATTCTGCGACAACATCACTCCATTACATGACTCCATTTAAAAAGCCAGTGGCTGAATGGCATGAGTGGGCTAACCACGGGTATTAAAATCCTTGAGTGAGGATTTATCATTCAGCCTTATCATTTCAGACCCAAACGCTGACTACACTCAATCTGGTGACAAATAAAAACGCTTTAACGCCGGAGCTCTCAAATAGAACAAAGAGTGAATTTTCAGCTTTCTGACTGTCACCTTCATTTCCTGTTTGATCTGGAGGAGCCAAAAGCAGCTACGACTCGAAGTAAGGGGAGGCGATGACGAGTGAATGGCTGCAGTGGACAGAGAGGTAACAAAGGGATGAGGAGTTGAGAAAATGATGGAAAAAATGGAATTTAGGAGGTGAAGAGAGCATGGAGAGGTAGAGCAGGAGGCTCAGAGATAAGACCTGCGGCTTTATCTGTCTATAAACACACACATGTCCAGCTCCACAGTGTGAGCAGATGAATGATATACAGAGTGATCTTAAGCACTGAGAGGACACTGTGTTATCTGCTCTGGTTTGTTGCAACGCCAGTGAAATCAGATTAAAAAAAAAAAGAGCAGATCCTCCAGGACTCTTTATCTAAAAGGGCTGGACCATTAAAATCAATACATTCTTATCCACAGCCATGCTCAAAGCGGGCGTAATGAGGCAAGCCGGGATTTACTGTTTGTCTACAGTATGTGTAAACCCGGCAGACAGGGCTTTTTATGGTGCTCACACCTCGGACCACTTGTTCTTGTCTAACCCCTCGTGTTTAGAGCTAAAAGGTAAGCAGAGTTTGTTCTGCACAAGGGAATGGGTGGGACTTAAACACTGAGGATAACACAGTACAGATAGCCATTGCTATCCTTATTCTTTTTACTGGTGGTCTATGTGCCAGAATTTTGTGTTTTCTGAGTCAGTGGTTCAGAGAGCAGAGGAGAAAAACGGGCATGCTAAAATGTAGGGTTTTAACTAAAGGTGGACAGGGTGAACACATTTAAAATTAATGGGCTAAAGTCAGCACCAGTATAGTGACATTTAAACCTCACATTAAACTGTGTAATGTGTTAAAGTTGTCTTCATATGCCACTGATTTCCTAGTCTCTGGTCTGCTCTGACAAGGGCGTGAGACAATGCGATGTTGAGGATGGAAAAATTAAAATAAAATGTTCTATCCTTATATAAACTATGTAAATGCTCTATATGCAGGACTTTTAAAGCATTTACTATCTGCAGTAGCACCATCAGCAGTTAATGGTGAGTTTTCACGCCTCGGGCAGAATGCACATTCACAGGCAGCTGAGGCACCCTGCTGCTGTGTTAGAGATCCTGTACACTGCAGCCAGCTGAGCAAGACAGTGGAAACTGTGCTCTGTGACACGAGACATATCTCACATTAACATACTCGCTCTCGATGCGGGCAGGTCTGAATGTTCCAGCCTCGTGGTAAATGTCAGCCTGCTATCGGACGCTGGGCGAGCCGAGGGCATGCACCAGGTGAGACACATGGGGACAAAGGAAGAAGCCATCGGGATTTTTCTCATTGGATGAGCGAGGTGTGAGTGCCAGCCTGGCTGAAGGCTAGACCACGATCAAAGGCGTGAAATCACTTTAATACTTGCTGCTCTAATCAAGCACTTGACATCCAGGCCAATAACCAGGTGGCCCAGGATAATGTTCCAAAGCAGCAGCACTGAGCGCAGCTGATATGACCCTTTGGTGGATTAGTTGCTCTATGCTACAACGGTTGCCACAGCTTGTCATTGCCTTTCTCATGGCTACACCCAGCTTGATCTTTGTCCTTTTGTGATCTGGGTCACAAACTCTGTCCTGAAACATGAAGCATATTCCCATCCATCCGTTATCTTTTGCACCCAATGCGTCCCCGGGATCTTCAGAGAGCACACACCATTCCTTCTCACACTCACACCGAGGGGCAGTTCAGAGCATCCGATCGACCTACACATGTATGCACCTGGAGAAAACCCGCACAGACACAAGAGAACATCCAATCTCCACACAGAAAGGTCTACAAGAATCCAAATGGGGACCTTGTGTCGCCGAGACTAGTCTCACACAAAAACACATTAAAACATTTATACTCCCTCTGGACATGCGGCGAGATAATTAATAATAATAACAACAGACTTTTAAGCCTCCCAAAATCACCCAGTATGAAAGCAGTGTCAAAGTATTGCAGTTATCGATTTGCAGAGTCGATAGAACAAATATCAGCGTGCCGTCTGCTAAACAATCTGCCTTTATTAGCTACTGATGCTGCAGCTGCTGGATTATGCACTCGCAGTCTATTGATGTAACAGCTTAAATATACAAGGAGGAGGCAGACTAAAAATAACAGCTTTTTTTGTCAAGAGAGCAAAAAACATGAGAGGAGAGCTGCTGTCACCCATTAGGATTTGGCAACAGGAGCGACGATAAATATTATGAACAAATAAGGGACTGTTTACACGGGCAACAGTGGGCAGTCACCTTCATGCCACAGGCAGCATAGAAGACTGATTTCACACAACAGGGATGCACACAACAGGGAGGATCTCGAGGACTATAGTCTGTGTCTTATCAAAAGAAACATTTCAGAAAATGTCTGAAGATGTTTGAAGGTGACCAACGAGTTTGTGTTCGAATTGTGAACCTCGCATTAAAAGTATTACATTTTGTCCCATTTCCTTGAATTTCTACTGTTCTGATCGACACCGTCTGAATGAGGGAAGGCAGGGGGCACCCTGAAATGTTTCCATTCCTGCTCAGACTCACACAACAACCCCGTCCCAGAGAAAAAAAGAGAGAAAAGTCAGAAGAGAGTCAGAGTAAGCCGGAACCAATAGGGTGCAACTAGGAAGTGAGTGTGGTTGGCTGTGTTGGCTCTCTCTGCTGCTATGGAAACAGCATGACGGAGCAGACTGACTCTGCAGAGGCCCTTACACGTGCACATTCAAACGCGCACACACACTCACACACACACACATATACACACACACATACATCAGAATTATAATAACATAAAAGAAACAAAGATAATTGAGTTATGAAGGTGAGAGGTGGCAATAATGTACCCCCCCACACACACACATATGGCCCCAAGTAATATTCAGAATAAATACTTATAATCTATGGCTGACATTCTTCATTAATGTAGTAAAAGACAAATGTGAAGGATCTGCCCCAGCTCAGAGTAAGATCTCGGGTACAGTTCCCACAATTGGTGAAGTGTCCCTAAGAAAGGCACTAACGAAAGAATAAGATTACTAACTGTACTTTTGCTGCTCTCACTTTGGGTGTTTTGTAGTCTTTTCTGCAATTTTGAGAGGCAAAGCAAAAAGATTCAATTTGAGCACATCAAGTCCTTAATGGTGAGCATGAGCCAAGTTGAGAAATGATTCAAGTTTATTTTCAATAAACAACTTTTTGAAAGATTGTAGGACTAAACACTGGACTATATGCAAGAAATAAAATAAAATGCAACAGCACATCAAAATCCAAAAGCAGACATTTTATCACGCTTTCTGCAAAAGATAATTTGAAGAATGTGAAAACTACATAAATAAAAGGCACGACATTAATCAAACACTGGTACTGATCTTCTTTCCTGTTCTACTTATTAAGTTCCTCAGCGCATGTGTGTGTGTGTGTGTGCGTGTGTGTGTGCGTGTGTGTGTGTGTGTGTGTGTCTCCTTCAGCAGTCAGAGAGGGTGAATTCCCCAGCGTCCCATGACAGCCATCACTTCACGTGCCGCCTTGACATCACCATAGTAACGGCTGCCATAGAGACTGTCTCCCAGGAGCTGGGTGTATTTTTACTCTCTCTCTCTCTCTCTCTCTCTCTCTCTCTCTCTGTCTCCCTCTCTCTCTATCTCTCTCCCTCTCTCATAAAACAGAACATGCTGCACTCAGTGGGCGACCGCTCCACATTTGGCGACGCTTTACATAGGCTCAGAAAATCCGACACCTTTGTGGCACCTGAATCAGAGCTTCGACGCGGCTCCTCCATGTCTCTCTCCGGCTCGGCCTTTTTGTTGTACTTGATAAAGATTTTTACAAAAGGTGTGGATCCTGCACTCTGCAGAACTCACCCCAGGCTTCTGCACTCTCTCACAATGAAACAGTCGCACAATGTCATGCCCGAGCACATGTGAGACACAACAACACCCAAACACACACTCGGTCCTGAACTTAACTTTGATTACTTTGCCGTGATCAGAGAACTGTTTCACATCCCAGTGCTTCACAAAGTCAAGCACACCATTGAGCAGAGTGCCTGTGTGTTTGTATGTATGTGAGTGTGTGTGTGAGAGAGAGAGAGACTGGATGTGGGAGGCAGTTAGCTAACCAAGAACAGCTTGTTCTGTTGTTTCTACATTCATTAAATAACCACTTAGAGCAGTTACCTGCACATGCGTACCAACGCGCGAGTCATTCGTCTTCTGCACAGACTTGTCGTCGTCTGTCAACTTACTGTTTGACAAGCAAGGCTTTCCAGGCGCAGTCAAAGCGCCACGTCGAAGCGTTATCATGAGTCATTTTTACTGCACCGGAACGATCTGTAAATTTTGCTCTCAAGACTCAAATTACCGACATCTCTTGGGAGAAATGGGATGGATGTTGATGACGGACTTAAAACCTGAGATTCCTGAGAGTATTTTCCAGCCTCAAAGGATGTGTATCTGGGATGTCCTCTAGCAACACATCTCATTAATAAGGAATAAGCAGATACTAACAATAAATATTGAATTAGTAGACCGTGTGTGACTTGTTTGTGCAATACATGTTGACTTGATAGTTTGATTTAGTACCCCACCATGCATCCATCCAGTATGTTATGTGCTTTGCATCTTGTGTAGGACATAGACAGGGACTACCCCCTAGTCGTCAGTCCACTGTAGGGCACACATAAAAATCACTCCCACTGCTTACAACAGCCATCTCTTTGAATACAAGGAAATGTGTTCATGTTCATACATATATTTGTGTTCATATTCATATGTTCATATATATCAAGATATATCACTGTAAGGAAATAAAAAAAAAGAAACAGCAAAGAATCTCCTCCAAGCACTTTCTCTTAGTGGCGAGGGCAAATGTCCCACGGAACAACTCATTCTCATTCCCGGAGTGCATTGTCATGCACAGGATACCTTTTAGTGTCTGAATGAGACGCCCTGGGCTTTCATTGATGGAAAGCCATCTGAAGTAATGTCAGGTGCCCTGAACAACTGCCCTCATCTCGGCAACGCATTAATCCTTTCTGTTAGAAAGCCTCTCTGAAGGTTGATGCACCACAATATCCTGGTTAGGTTTGGGAAGATGGTTTTTGGTTTCCTGGGTTTTCTTGGGTTAAGTCTGTTGTTTATTTGACAGATCTGGCCTCCAACCCTTCCTCAATATTTACTATTTTTCTACAGGCACCATGTACAATAAAAGTATGCACAAATTTCACCATTTAATGCACTGCACGTTATTTTCATCTGCAGTCCTTTGTCAGAACACATAAGAAAACAATCAATAAGGAGTCTGTCATCCTACATGTGGGGACATTCCTGTTCTTTACACTACGAGACAGCAGATATGCTGCCGGTGAAGTTATTGGAAATCCCTGTGTGTCTAATTCAGACACTTGAGATGCCCCGGGGTGCAACAAAGTGTCTCCGTAGGGAGAGCGAGCAGCCAGGAATCACAGCACACTTGTCGTTGAGTCACGTTTCGGGCGTTTTCACACTCGCTCGGTCCAATCTGCGTGCCACAGTGGCTCCAGGTGGGCATGTCTGTAAAACTCAACGACCCTTACATCACCAGCGCTAAAAATAACAACTGCCCAAACACGGAGCGTCACCTGCATGCAAAATGTGAGTCTCAATTATGCTCTGATGCCTGAACGAATGGACAAACAGGAGCGCTGCATGTATCAGACCGGTGTGACCTGAAGTCGGACTCCTGACACTGAACGACCCGAAAAGATGCTTCCAAGAGCGCCCACTCGCCCGCTCTGCGCTAGGAAAGTTTAGGAGCAGGCTGCACTCAGCAGCAAAGACCAAAAAAAAAAATGACAGACAGAAAGTTAGACAGACAAACAGTGGGATATAAATAGAACGCAATAAAGAGAGATAAACAAGCAGGCAGACCGAAGGAGGCAGCGTGACAGAGAGTCGTGTTTTTAGAGAGGAACATATCTAGGTTACTGCAGAGATTCTCAAACATGTCCATATGAAAGCCTATAAATAACATCCCTGAAATGACACATTGTTTAATCAAGTGGCTAATCAACATTCTTTTCCAGAACTGATCATTCATGTTAAATCGTCACCCGCAAAAGTCCATCATCTGCCTCGACGTTGTGAGTATTTGCCAGGTTTTCTACTGTCATATATTACAGTAAATTGAATATCTTTAGGTTCCGGGTGGTTGCTCTTTATTGGATAGATTTACTGTATAAATAAAGAACATGAGGAGAGACAAGTTTATGACATGCAATGAAAGGCAGTAGCCTGAATCAAAGATAGGCTGGTTATATGGGCTGATTCTTAACTCCGTGCTCATCAGGACGCATGTGATGTGCATTTTATGGACTAAAGAGGTTTCCAATGCCAATAAAGAGTCGTGGGGTCACTCTGAGGGGTCTGATGAAATATATTACACCTTAAGTCTTTATTTCAAGGCTTGGCCTCCATTTATTTTTACTATTATGAAGTCTAACAAGGCTATTTTGAAAAAAGGAGGCATTAGGATGACTGTATGAGTTTTCACAAGGTGCTCCACGTTCTGTCCCATGTCTGCTGACACCAGCAGACATGGGACACAATTTAGATACAAAGTGGGTAAGACAATGGATCAATGGATGGCCAGTTGACCTGTCTTGTGTCCATTCAATTGAGGAAAGTCACCTGGGTTATTTTTAAAGAGGTAGAATAGGTGCTTTTCCATTACCCCTAGGCCTGTAGTAGTTTATTTGATGATATAGAAGTGCATTGTAAAAGTGTAATGGAAACATTTTGCATTTTCATGTCACCGAACATGATGTAGAGGGCCACGTGACCAGTTTGGCTCAAACAAGATGACATGGTTCAGTATGTGTGGGCAGAGACAAAGGAGACTGAACTCTTTTTAAACCCAATTAAACTATGTGATAAAACCATGGACATTCATCTTGCTCAGGTAAGACTGATAATCATGGGATGCCATCAGAATTAAACTTGTGCAAAGCCAGCGCCAATGGAAACAAGTGTTAAAATCTAATATCGCTTTAAACTATTACGGAGATCCAGACTGAAAGCTACTGAGATAACCTTTTCAGGTTTTGAACTTCCTTCCCTGCCGTCCCATTGATCGGATGACTCGGCAGATTTATTTTGTAACCTCTCTGCGGTGATGCCATTGTCAACAGGAAGTCAACTGGCTGATCAAACATTTCCAGATCCACTTATTTGTTTTTTTCATCTTCAGGCTTCAGTCATCCAACTGTTCCCGAGTGAAGCTCGCAGAGAGCAGACTCTATTTGAGCCTCTCCCCTCCCTCCTCTCCTCCTGTCATGTCTCACTTTTCTCTCTCTCACCCCCTCCTCCTGTTTCCAGGCCAGTCTTTTATTTTTTTCTCTCCTTTCTGTTCTTCCAGGGTTGTGCTCAGTGGCCCAGTTCTGCCTGAGACGCCCCGGCACATCTCCTCTTTCTGTCTTCTCTCTTTTCCCTTTCAGGCTTCTCTTTCTCTCGACGCTCTAGCCCCGTCTGTTGAATTTTCTCTCTCTCACTCTCTCTCTCCCTGTATCCCACCCCCTGCCAGGAGACAGAGAGGGAAGCCATCTTAAATTGTGCACGGTACTTTTTGTCTCCTTTCTCTGCGAACGTCTTGATGTAAATCCCTCTTTTAAATTCCAGGAGGTGATTCATTGGTAGGATAAACTCATCATCTTGCGTTTAAGGGGGAAGAAAATCTACACGGACTGAAACTTGGTCTCAATCATCAGTGTGTATCGAGAAAATTGGTCTTAACTCAGTCCAAACTCCTCAATCAAGCTGTTTGACATGATGAAGCAGAGGAATATTAAGCAGGATGAACAATATAAGACTATCATTGCATTTATGATACTCCAATCAGATTACTGCGTGTAATGCATACCTGCCAAGTGAACAGCAATAGCGTACCTTTGTTTTAGATGGAAGATATAAATCCAACTAAACACAGATGCATTATAAAGTGCTAATAGTAGCTACCACTCTGCTCTCTGAGCATACATACAGTGTAACAATATGGATGTCCTGTTAAAGATACATACATATTAGCACAAAATAAGCCATGTATAAACAAGAGTTATTACACTATAATATACCATAATGCTACAATGGATTGAGAGCCTATCTGTGAGGAGTTTACATGATCTTCACAGGTCTGCGTGGGCTTTCTCCAGGTACTCCACTTTCCTCCCACAATCCAAAAATATGCATGTTCAATTTGATTGGAGACTGAATTGTCGGTGGGCGTGAGTGCGAGACTGAATGGTGGGTGTGTGTGCCCTGTGAAGGGCACTCCAGGGTGTATTCCCTGCCTCAACTCTATGAGTGCTACAGATCGACTCCAGCAGACCCCAGATGCATCTCTGGGTACAAAGCTGGTAACACAGCAGATGGATAATGCCAATCCTGGAGCAGATCATTCAAACAAGCCTGGACTCTCCGTGTGATCCATCCATCCAAGGCGGTTGTTAGTCATGAATATAATGTCCGCTCTACTCATGTTGGTGCTAGACGTCAGATGTGCCGATCAGCTGCTCTTCTCTTTTGATTGACACAAATAATTCATATAAAAAGAAACACATTCTGCTCAGCTGCGACCAAGATATTTTGGGGGTCTCTCTGCTCCACCAGAATCTTCAGAGTGATGCAACAGATCTTTCAGCCTTCGCCCGCACGCTCTATCTCACACGCCCTCTGAGGGAGACAAAATTAGTGATGAAAATAATGAACTGTTGCACTGGATTAACTGCTTGCTTTGTTCTTTTGCACCCATATATAACCAAACACGGGTAGGAATATATTATCAGCATATGAGAGGCTGAGTCTAACCAGAGTGGACGGACAGAAGGGTTTATAAATTGATTCTTGACGTCAGCGCGAGAGTGTATTTCTGCTCAAGCGTGGGCATGTGTGTGTGTTTATTTGTGTGTTATTTACTTAAAGTCACCTTGCCATGCTGGTGTCCCAGCAGCTCGTACCATACTGGAGCCTGGAGGACAGAACACACACACACACACACACACACACTCGTCTGCAATTACAGTGTCATGTCTTCACACTGTTGGCCTAGAAGCGGTGAACTATTCATAGATCATCCAAAAAACAGGGCGACACTTGTTATTAAAAGTTTGAGGTTAATTTGATTTAACGTTTTGAAGGCAGATGTATAATTCTGATGTCGAGGTACGACATACAACAGGTCAGTGCATATCTGACCCATATCTTACTAAACTAGTCTTGATTGATGGTAGGTTCACATTAACAGCTGAGCAGTTTTACATCTTGCCGCCTCTCTATGGGCCATATATGGAATATGCTTGATATATCTGTTTACCCTACATGTAATATATAACTGTGTGTCAGTGCAAATATTGAGTACTTCATGTATGTGTTCAGCGTGTGTTCAGCGTGTCTTTGTTTCCTATTCATCCCAAAATCTTCTCTGTTAATCATATTAATCACCAGGAGCCACATTAACAACAAACACTGCGGTGGGTTAGGTTAAAACAGCTACAGTCAGCAAAACGTCCTTAGTGCATTCACTCTTCAAAGACTTCTTTAAAGTCTTTCTGTTAATTGTCCTGTTCATGAAACTTTAATATCTCAGCATGATACAAAACGAATGGCACGAACACAGTATACACCCAGAATAAAACTGTTTACGAAAAATGAGCGATCATGTGTTTTTGTGAGTTAAGTTGGCTGAAAGGGGAGATTCCAAATCCATCCATTATATCACCCAATTTGGACCTTAATAGTGTCTGGGGTCTGCCGGTGCCTGTCCAACTGTATATTGTGGCGTGGGCAGGGAATTCACCCTGGACAGATTTCAAAATATTGACTTATATATCATTTGTCATCATTTATCAGATCGAACCCGTAGAGCTGTCATGAGCAATCCACCCATGCAGTCTCCTGAGCCGCCAACCCCCCCAACCCCACACCCCACACCCCCCTCTTTCATTTTAAATGCTGCATTTTCCTCCAGCCCGTCTCTAACTTTCCACTGTGTGACACCAGGCAGGTACACTGGGGTTATAGAGCTGTGAGCTGCCGCCTGCTGAAACCCAGCTGATGAGAGCAGCGAGCCTGAACCGAAAACAATGAAGATGGACCCCGAACCGAGAGACCCGAGGAAGCTCTGTACAGCTCGGAGCAGGACTGCAAAGTTAGGGGATAACTTTTCATATCCAGCTATTCACAAATTATTGGTCTCCCATGTGATGTTTCCAGGCCTTCTCGGCTCCAAAGTAATAAAAGCAGAGCACGCAGAGACCTGATTGCAAGAGAACGGTTCACCTTCACCTGAAAAACTCCCTCTGTACACACTGTGAGACCTGCTGCTATCTGGAACAACCTCTCTATCTTTCTGTCATCCCTCTCTCTCTCTCTCTCTCTCTCTCTCTCTCTCTCTCTCCCTCACTCTGGCTAGGAGTCAATCTCTCTTTTTTACTGCCAGCTGATAGCTGTGCATGACTGTCTGGATCTCTATTCATGCGTTCACTTCATCTATCACCTGCTGCTGCCTCTGTCACCCCTCTGTCCTCTCCTCCCTTCTTCTTCCTCCCATCTCTGCCTCTCTCCAAATGAAAACAGATAATGTGCCGTGGCTTTTCATCTTTTCATTGATATTTTTCGGCTTTCGGCCCTTATCCTCGGGCAAGAAGGTTGGGTTTAAATCACTCGCACAAGGTCATTCCGACACTGACAGAGAGAGTGTGCGTTGCAGGAAATGAACCTGTAACCTCCCGGTAACAACACGCTCCCTCTCAGAATAAATTCTTCGCTCAAGTTTGCAGGGTTTCCAATGTTTTCCTCACATTACATGTCAGCCCCTATTTGCATAAACACCCTTTAATAAGTTTTGATCCCTAAAGCTTTCCTTAACAGTCCGTGGAAATTGCACAGTGAGCAGTTGCCATGGTAACCAAGGACTCAATTGCCCAAAATTACCATAAAACACTAATTAAAAAGCCTGGCTAAGAGCACCATTTTGACAAGCTTTATGCAGCACTGCTGAGCCAGTCCCTCAGGTGAGGAAAATGGACCGGGAATGGGAAATCATTTCAACACCCACTGTTTTATAATTGTAGACTGTGGACTGAGTGTAAACTTAGTGTTTTTGGGAGCAGGTGCACAGTGGGTGCAATGAAATATGGAACGGAGTGAAAAGCTTGTGCCAGGTTTGGGCTTCCTGTGTATCTAAAAATCATCTCTAACCTCACCTCTTTTCACCTAAATTAGATGACTTTAATAAAACTTGCTGAGGTCCTCAACTTCCTACAACACAATGACTTGATAGCTTCTCTTTGCTGTACATTGGTGCGTCAATGAATTTTTGAACAGTAAAGAAATTAGTAGAGCAGAGGAGAAGATGAATAATCAGGATGACAAAGATCCTCATCAGAGCATTTTCATTAACTTCAAAATCTGGCCTATTCTAATGTCTGATAAATCATCAACTCTCTCTCATCGCTATGAAATAAGTGGCTGGGATTCCTGAAAGGCCGGAAGGTTTGAGTCCTGGGGGTCTTTCTGTGTGGAGTTTGCATGTTGTTCTTTCCTTGTGTGTGGGGGGTTTCTACAGGTTCTCTCATTTCCTCCCAGTGGAATGGAGAAATGGACCCAAGACATGAATGTTTTGGTTGACTGGAGACTAAAAATGTCCATTTAAGATTGACGGTCACGGTGTGTGACCTGTGATGGACTGGCAACCTGTCCAGAGTGTATTCCCTGCATTCACCTTATATGTGCAGCCTCCAGCAGTACCCCGAGACACCATTAAGGCACAAAAGCAGGTAAGATGATGGATGGATGGGACAATGGGTTATTCTGACAACTCAAATGCATATATATCACGGTTTAGAGCCAGTTTGACATCGCCATTGTACAATGCTCAACAATAGCGTGCTGAGAAAACTGGAATGGTTTCACGTGATGGCCTTATACAAGATACAAAACAGTTTATATCTAACCACCGCACAACCGTTGAGCAGCATTTGGAATCATGAATATGAAGTACAGCATCTCATTTGTGTACACTAAACCACTGAAGCATAAACCAGCCTGTGGCTGAGACTTCTAAATCTCCTCATGCCTCTTGTATGTAAAAAAAAAAGAAATTAGAGGAAAAACAATGATTCACCTACAGAGCAGCCAGCTGTCTGTTTCTGCTGTAACCACCAGAGCTCTTATGACCACCGGTTATGGTCAGGAGTAACTTATTGCAGTGCCCGGTAACCACAGACAGAAGCAGAGGCAGTCGAAGCATTTAGAGAGACAGCTCGGTGAGAACACGCCGGCGTGAAGCCCACTAGTCACGACACAAAGCCTCTCTGGAAAACGATTCCAACACGATGCCACCGCCACGGCGTCGTGGGCAAACTCGGGCCGGTCAGTCAAGGGTGAGACACTTCACTCCCACACACCCGGGCTCCGGCGAACCGAACCATCACGATTCACAGTGTTTTTTTTTTTTGCTCCGTAAGGCGTCCCTGTAGGACATCGTTTCATACTTAGGCTGATGGGGGACCAGAGTAACTCACAGTCACAGGTACGTTTCACTTCAAGCGTGAGTCTTTGCACTTGTGCCGCGAGTGTCCTAGCGCATGAAAAGGAACAATACGTCATTCCCACAAAAGCACTGGGTGACTGCACAAGAGTCTGTACTTGCTATCTGTCACGCCCCCACCTCCCTACCCCGCTGTCTGCCTTCCTCTAATATGTTTCAGAGATGTTTTCAGACTTCTACACCATATCCACACTGGAGGGTTACAATATATCAGCGAGCAGCAGTATTGAGCGCTATTGCTCTGCAAAAGCAGGATTAAGCCGAGGGACACATTAGGCTCAGACGTGATTTGTTTTCTGTCTGAAACCATCGCACAAACTTGTCTCACGGTGTTCACAGTTGATTTGAAAATGTAATTTCAGATGTTGGAGTTAGTTCAGTCATTGCTTCAACAATAATTTTTAATGACTTTTGTTTATTATTTGCAGCCCTGATTTGTAGTCAGTTCATCACTGTGTGGTGCTTATATGATGTGCTTGATACAAATGAGATCCAATCCAGGGAAGATTAAGCTCATATGGCTCACATAGAAAGAAGTGCATCAAAAAAAGCTTTCATTCTGTCCGAAACAATCAGTTCCATCTGTCCTATCATTTTAAAGCAGAAAAGTCAAATTAAAATCCCTGTTTATTCTTTTAAAACTTTTGTAATGCCAACATGTGATTTGGACTTGTCTAACGTATATCAAGATAAATCTGAGGCATTTTAATAATTATAATAGAATGAAAAAGAAGGGAAACATGCTTTGCATCTCCTACTGATGGACGAATGTTCAGTTTAGTCGAGCAACTGGACTTCTTTCTGGGGTTTGAAGACGTTTCGTCCTTCATCCGAAGGGCTTCTTCAGTTCTGGTTGGTTAGGGGGAAAGCCAGGATTTAAACTCTCCGGAAGTGGGTGGGACTGTGGATATGGGCCATTCCCCTCGTTATGTGACAAAAGGGGTCACATGAGTGAGCATTAGCACGTTAATACCTGTGGCAGTGAATGGTCACAAGATGGGCCATTGACACCTGTGGCGGTGAAGCCACACCCCCTCATCAAGTGACGAGATGGGGCCATTAACGTGTTAATGGCTCTTCCACTACATCAACTAGTGTCAATGTGTGAAGGGTTGGGGTTGAATGGGTCCTCATGATCACAGGGTCCAGAGGGTGTTAACTGCTGTGATGTTGATGAGCAGTTGAATTTCCTGGGGTGGGATCTCAAGGCAGAGTGGTATGTGGCAGACAAGCGATGACGCAGGCCTCCTCCTCTGTTTAGAGTGGGTCTTTCCAAATGAGTGTAGATGGCCTCCTTTACTCCTCTCTCAAACCATCTATCCTCCTTGTCCAAAATGTGCACATCAGTGTCTTTAAAGGAGTGTCCTTTCTCCTTTGTGTGTATGTAGACCGCTGACTGTGGTCCTGTTGTAGCTGATCTCCTGTGTTGGTACATGCGTTTGTGGAGCGGTTGTGTGGTCTCTCCAATGTATAGGTCCGGGCATTCCTCGCTGCACTGTACTGCATAGACCACATTGTTGAGTTTTTCTTTTGGAGTTTTGTCCTTAGGGTGAACCAGTCTCTGTCTGAGGGTGTTTCCTGGCTTGAAATAAACTGGGATGTTGTGTTTGTGGAAGATTCTCCTTAGTTTCTCTGATAATCCGGATAGATATGGAACCACCATGTGTTTCCTTCGGTTCCCTGTATCTGTGCTGGTTTCACTATTCTGTCCGTTCCTCCTTTTGATAAAGGTCCAGTTGGGGTAGCCACAGGTTCTCAGTGCTTGTCTGATGTGTGTGTGCTCCTTTTCTTTCCCTTCTGTTTTAGATGGGATGCTCTCTGCTCTGTGTTGCAGGGTCCTGATGACGCTGAGTTTGTGTTCCAGGGGGTGATGGGAGTCAAAGAGGAGATATTGGTCCGTGTGTGTAGGTTTCCTGTAGACCTCAGTGACTAGATTCCCCTCCTCCTCTGCGATGACTTTGCAGTCCAGGAAAGGTAGTTTTCCATCAGCCATGTCTTCCCTGGTGAACTTGATGTAGTTGTTGACTGAGTTGATGTGTTTGGTAAAAGCCTCCACTTCCTGGCTTCTAATTTTGCACCATGTGTCGTCCACGTATCTAAACCAGTGGCTGGGTTTGGTTCCTTTGAAAGAAACCAACGCTTGGTTTTCTACTTCCTCCATGTAGAGGTTGGCCACAATGGGTGACACGGGCGAGCCCATAGCGCAGCCGTGTTTTTGTCTATAGAAATCACCGTTGTATTTGAAATAGGTGGTGGTGAGGCAGAGTTCCAGGAGTGTGCAGATCTGGTCCACTGTGAGGTTGGTTCTGGTGTCCAAGGAGTTGTCCTGTAGTAGTCTGGTTCTGACTGTCTCCGTGGCCTCTGTGGTGGGGATGCAGGTGAACAAGGAGGTGACATCAAATGACACCATAGTTTCATCTGGGTCCATTTTTAAGTTCTTGATTTTATTGGTGAAGTCCGTGGAGTTGTGGATGTGGTGAGGGCTGTGTCCCACCAGGGGTCCTAGAATGGTAGCCAGGAGTTTGGCGATGTTGTAGGTGACCGAGTTGATGCTGCTCACGATGGGTCTGAGAGGAGCACCGTCTTTGTGGATCTTAGGTAGACCATATATGCATGGGATGGAGTCACCGGGGTGTATTCTCCAGTAAGTGCGTTCATCAATGGTTTTGTCCTTTTTCCAGGCTAGTATGCAGTCCACTATCCTTTTCTTGTATTTGCTGGTTGGGTCTCTTTTGAGTTTTTCGTAGGTGTTGGAGTCGCTGAGTAGAGTGTTCATCTTGGAATGATACTCAGTTGTGTTTAGCACTACCGTGCATCTTCCTTTGTCGGCTGGTAGAATGGTGATGTTTTTGTCCCTGCTTAAGGATGTCAGTGCTTTTCTTTCCTCGTGAGTGAGGTTGGGCGGTGGCATCTTAGTACTTTTAAGTGCTGCTGAAACCTTCATCCTG
The DNA here is from genome assembly GCA_029224185.1 of Karalla daura. Lineage (NCBI taxonomy): Eukaryota > Metazoa > Chordata > Actinopteri > Chaetodontiformes > Leiognathidae > Karalla > Karalla daura. The sequence goes on from CM055194.1 coordinate 7,607,052, forward strand.
ATTTCTTCTGCTTCACTGTGAGGAATCTTGTTTCGCCATATGGACGCCTCCGTGGCTGTAATGACGTCCACTGTGGGTAGCTGGGTGGGTGAAACAGCAAAATTGAGTCCTTTTGCTAGTATATCCTTTTCCGGTTTGGTGAGGTCTCGGTCTGACAGGTTCTTAACCCATTTGGAGGATGTTGTCTCTACCCTTTCCTGTTCTGGTGGGGTGGAGGAGGAAAAGTCCCTGTGTGGTCTGCCTTGTAAGGTGCTGAATTTCTTGTATTGCCTTTCTTTGCCTTTGGTGTGCTGTGCCATTTGTGCTCTCTGCACGAAAATGACTACTTCTTGTAAGCTGTCCTGGGGGAGAAGTGCTGTAAGCTGTTGAAGAATCAGGTTAACCTTGTCCTTCAGTGCGTCTATGGTGAAGTTGATTTGTCTGATCCGTTCATTGAGGAGTTGTTTCTGTGCTCTGTGTAGAATTTGTTCCGCTCTGTGGCCTCTGACTGTGGACTTGGTTCGTAAGCTTTTTGGGATCAGTCCATCTTTCCTGCATCTGAGGTTGAAACGGAGGTGGTTCCTGTAGTCTGCTACTTTCCTTGAGATCCTTTCATATTCCCGCACCAGGTTGAGGGTGTTCCTCCCAAAATGCAAGGTAATACGTCTGTGGAGATTCTCATTCATCCAGGTCATGGTATCCAATGTTCAGTTTAGTCGAGCAACTGGACTTCTTTCTGGGGTTTGAAGACGCTTCGTCCTTCATCCGAAGGGCTTCTTCAGTTCTGGTTGGTTAGGGGGAAAGCCAGGATTTAAACTCTCCGGAAGTGGGTGGGACTGTGGATATGGGCCATTCCCCTCGTTATGTGACAAAAGGGGTCACATGAGTGAGCATTAGCACGTTAATACCTGTGGCAGTGAATGGTCACAAGATGGGCCATTGACACCTGTGGCGGTGAAGCCACACCCCCTCATCAAGTGACGAGATGGGGCCATTAACGTGTTAATGGCTCTTCCACTACATCAACTAGTGTCAATGTGTGAAGGGTTGGGGTTGAATGGGTCCTCATGATCACAGGGTCCAGAGGGTGTTAACTGCTGTGATGTTGATGAGCAGTTGAATTTCCTGGGGTGGGATCTCAAGGCAGAGTGGTATGTGGCAGACAAGCGATGACGCAGGCCTCCTCCTCTGTTTAGAGTGGGTCTTTCCAAATGAGTGTAGATGGCCTCCTTTACTCCTCTCTCAAACCATCTATCCTCCTTGTCCAAAATGTGCACATCAGTGTCTTTAAAGGAGTGTCCTTTCTCCTTTGTGTGTATGTAGACCGCTGACTGTGGTCCTGTTGTAGCTGATCTCCTGTGTTGGTACATGCGTTTGTGGAGCGGTTGTGTGGTCTCTCCAATGTATAGGTCCGGGCATTCCTCGCTGCACTGTACTGCATAGACCACATTGTTGAGTTGGTCTATGCAGTACAGTGCAGCGAGGAATGCCCGGACCTATACATTGGAGAGACCACACAACCGCTCCACAAACGCATGTACCAACACAGGAGATCAGCTACAACAGGACCACAGTCAGCGGTCTACATACACACAAAGGAGAAAGGACACTCCTTTAAAGACACTGATGTGCACATTTTGGACAAGGAGGATAGATGGTTTGAGAGAGGAGTAAAGGAGGCCATCTACACTCATTTGGAAAGACCCACTCTAAACAGAGGAGGAGGCCTGCGTCATCGCTTGTCTGCCACATACCACTCTGCCTTGAGATCCCACCCCAGGAAATTCAACTGCTCATCAACATCACAGCAGTTAACACCCTCTGGACCCTGTGATCATGAGGACCCATTCAACCCCAACCCTTCACACATTGACACTAGTTGATGTAGTGGAAGAGCCATTAACACGTTAATGGCCCCATCTCGTCACTTGATGAGGGGGTGTGGCTTCACCGCCACAGGTGTCAATGGCCCATCTTGTGACCATTCACTGCCACAGGTATTAACGTGCTAATGCTCACTCATGTGACCCCTTTTGTCACATAACGAGGGGAATGGCCCATATCCACAGTCCCACCCACTTCCGGAGAGTTTAAATCCTGGCTTTCCCCCTAACCAACCAGAACTGAAGAAGCCCTTCGGATGAAGGACGAAACGTCTTCAAACCCCAGAAAGAAGTCCAGTTGCTCGACTAAACTGAACATTGGATACCATGACCTGGATGAATGAGAATCTCCACAGACGTATTACCTTGCATTTTGGGAGGAACACCCTCAACCTGGTGCGGGAATATGAAAGGATCTCAAGGAAAGTAGCAGACTACAGGAACCACCTCCGCTTCAACCTCAGATGCAGGAAAGATGGACTGATCCCAAAAAGCTTACGAACCAAGTCCACAGTCAGAGGCCACAGAGCGGAACAAATTCTACACAGAGCACAGAAACAACTCCTCAATGAACGGATCAGACAAATCAACTTCACCATAGACGCACTGAAGGACAAGGTTAACCTGATTCTTCAACAGCTTACAGCACTTCTCCCCCAGGACAGCTTACAAGAAGTAGTCATTTTCGTGCAGAGAGCACAAATGGCACAGCACACCAAAGGCAAAGAAAGGCAATACAAGAAATTCAGCACCTTACAAGGCAGACCACACAGGGACTTTTCCTCCTCCACCCCACCAGAACAGGAAAGGGTAGAGACAACATCCTCCAAATGGGTTAAGAACCTGTCAGACCGAGACCTCACCAAACCGGAAAAGGATATACTAGCAAAAGGACTCAATTTTGCTGTTTCACCCACCCAGCTACCCACAGTGGACGTCATTACAGCCACGGAGGCGTCCATATGGCGAAACAAGATTCCTCACAGTGAAGCAGAAGAAATCAGGATGAAGGTTTCAGCAGCACTTAAAAGTACTAAGATGCCACCGCCCAACCTCACTCACGAGGAAAGAAAAGCACTGACATCCTTAAGCAGGGACAAAAACATCACCATTCTACCAGCCGACAAAGGAAGATGCACGGTAGTGCTAAACACAACTGAGTATCATTCCAAGATGAACACTCTACTCAGCGACTCCAACACCTACGAAAAACTCAAAAGAGACCCAACCAGCAAATACAAGAAAAGGATAGTGGACTGCATACTAGCCTGGAAAAAGGACAAAACCATTGATGAACGCACTTACTGGAGAATACACCCCGGTGACTCCATCCCATGCATATATGGTCTACCTAAGATCCACAAAGACGGTGCTCCTCTCAGACCCATCGTGAGCAGCATCAACTCGGTCACCTACAACATCGCCAAACTCCTGGCTACCATTCTAGGACCCCTGGTGGGACACAGCCCTCACCACATCCACAACTCCACGGACTTCACCAATAAAATCAAGAACTTAAAAATGGACCCAGATGAAACTATGGTGTCATTTGATGTCACCTCCTTGTTCACCTGCATCCCCACCACAGAGGCCACGGAGACAGTCAGAACCAGACTACTACAGGACAACTCCTTGGACACCAGAACCAACCTCACAGTGGACCAGATCTGCACACTCCTGGAACTCTGCCTCACCACCACCTATTTCAAATACAACGGTGATTTCTATAGACAAAAACACGGCTGCGCTATGGGCTCGCCCGTGTCACCCATTGTGGCCAACCTCTACATGGAGGAAGTAGAAAACCAAGCGTTGGTTTCTTTCAAAGGAACCAAACCCAGCCACTGGTTTAGATACGTGGACGACACATGGTGCAAAATTAGAAGCCAGGAAGTGGAGGCTTTTACCAAACACATCAACTCAGTCAACAACTACATCAAGTTCACCAGGGAAGACATGGCTGATGGAAAACTACCTTTCCTGGACTGCAAAGTCATCGCAGAGGAGGAGGGGAATCTAGTCACTGAGGTCTACAGGAAACCTACACACACGGACCAATATCTCCTCTTTGACTCCCATCACCCCCTGGAACACAAACTCAGCGTCATCAGGACCCTGCAACACAGAGCAGAGAGCATCCCATCTAAAACAGAAGGGAAAGAAAAGGAGCACACACACATCAGACAAGCACTGAGAACCTGTGGCTACCCCAACTGGACCTTTATCAAAAGGAGGAACGGACAGAATAGTGAAACCAGCACAGATACAGGGAACCGAAGGAAACACATGGTGGTTCCATATCTATCCGGATTATCAGAGAAACTAAGGAGAATCTTCCACAAACACAACATCCCAGTTTATTTCAAGCCAGGAAACACCCTCAGACAGAGACTGGTTCACCCTAAGGACAAAACTCCAAAAGAAAAAAAAACTCAACAATGTGGTCTATGCAGTACAGTGCAGCGAGGAATGCCCGGACCTATACATTGGAGAGACCACACAACCGCTCCACAAACGCATGTACCAACACAGGAGATCAGCTACAACAGGACCACAGTCAGCGGTCTACATACACACAAAGGAGAAAGGACACTCCTTTAAAGACACTGATGTGCACATTTTGGACAAGGAGGATAGATGGTTTGAGAGAGGAGTAAAGGAGGCCATCTACACTCATTTGGAAAGACCCACTCTAAACAGAGGAGGAGGCCTGCGTCATCGCTTGTCTGCCACATACCACTCTGCCTTGAGATCCCACCCCAGGAAATTCAACTGCTCATCAACATCACAGCAGTTAACACCCTCTGGACCCTGTGATCATGAGGACCCATTCAACCCCAACCCTTCACACATTGACACTAGTTGATGTAGTGGAAGAGCCATTAACACGTTAATGGCCCCATCTCGTCACTTGATGAGGGGGTGTGGCTTCACCGCCACAGGTGTCAATGGCCCATCTTGTGACCATTCACTGCCACAGGTATTAACGTGCTAATGCTCACTCATGTGACCCCTTTTGTCACATAACGAGGGGAATGGCCCATATCCACAGTCCCACCCACTTCCGGAGAGTTTAAATCCTGGCTTTCCCCCTAACCAACCAGAACTGAAGAAGCCCTTCGGATGAAGGACGAAACGTCTTCAAACCCCAGAAAGAAGTCCAGTTGCTCGACTAAACTGAACATTGGATACCATGACCTGGATGAATGAGAATCTCCACAGACGTACTGATGGACGATCAACAAACAAATATGATAAAACAAAACAAACAAATATGATAGGACAAAATCAGACCAGAAGGTTTAGAGGGAAAAAACAAACTGACAATTGATTGAAATGCAAACATCTTGCAGAAAGGAATGTGCAAAAGATCAGTGACAAATCTCAGCATCTATAGCACTGTATGTTACAGTAGGTGCACATGCTAACAGGCGTGACTGAATTGCAAACAGCACGTTGAAGGCAGCAGAAGATGCTACAGCTGCCACGGAGGCAGTCATACGGATACCTATAGAGCCCATAAGACCTGCGGGAGCTGGCCTACATTTACCCATATACTGCACGCTTTACAGAGAGACAGGCAACAAGGAGAGGCAGAAAAGAATGGAGAGAGAGGGAAAGTCAATGATGCATTAAGCAGCCAAGCTTTAGATGCACACGCACACGCATGCACACACACGCACGCACACTTACACATACACACACACACGAGAAAAGGAGAAAAAAAGGACGGAAAAAGGGATCAGTGGAAAGGATTTTCAGGGTTGCAAGGGATGGTGTTGCAACTAAAATACAAAGTCAGCAACCCACCCACCCCCCCATCCCCCCCTCCAAACACACATACAAAAACACACACACTCACACAAGGATAACTGAATGGCTTTCAGAAAGAATAGACTGCATGATTTCATCAGTTTTAGGGACACTGCTGAGACTTACAGACTTATGTTGTCTTACATTAAGTCATTCTAAAGTCATCTGACTTATGTTGCAGGGAATGATGAGTCTTCGCTGTGTAAACAGATTTATGTCCCCATAACATGAGTAATGATAACACACACACTCTCTCCCTCTCTCTCACACTCTCTCCCTCTCTCTCACACACACATGCACACACACACAAGCAATTTATACAGTCACATGCAGGACCACATACTTAGAACACTTACGCATGCATGGTTGGATGCTCTACAGTGACACAGTATGCTGCACACTCACACTCACACACACACACACAGACCCTGGTCTGAGGTCTCCCCAGTCACGTGTAGCGCAGTGCTCTATTAATGCTCTCCACACATCGGCGCCTACAGTGAGCCTGGGGACTACACTTGAATGTAAGGAAAAAACACCGTCAAACAAAATTACCAACATTGCATCGCAGACACCAGGTCATGAATGGCTGGAAATCTTTCAATGGAGCATTATTCTAATACTGCATCACTTAGCAGAAATCAAGCTCTTTGTCACACGGCATTTTTATACAGCACGCTCGCTGTGATATTACAGGGATGGGTGCTTGACACACTTGCATTGTCACCAGGTAGTGCTGCCAAAAACCTCATTATCTCATTTCCTTTTAATGCAAACATTTGAACCACTAGGACACCATAAGACCAGAACAGGCCACTGACTCTTGACTCTGCATATAGCAAGAAAAGGCGAGGTGAGACGAGCCCATTTAATGACGGCTCCACTCCATTTAGGTGGAATTCAGCCATCGCTAACATTATTAGTCACATCTGTGTGCTTCCTGTCGTCAGAGCGTGCGCTGTGACCTGTGGTCTGCAACCACTGTTTGCTTTTGGGCGAGGCATCTCTACCTCTGTTTTTGGAGGGAAGACAGGTCTTTATTTATTTACTTTTTTTAATGACCGGAGGGAATTTTTGAAAAACGACCATGGTATGCAGCATTTATTATCTTTCTGACTGAGCTTCCTGTTCGAGCATTCATTGCTGAGAGCTGTGACGGAGAAGATGGAAAATGATTTCCTTCGTCTGAGCCTAAAAGGAAGTGGCATCGTGCCAAGGCTCCATTTCCTCTGATCCTGGTGGGAGCAGCCCAGTTACAGCAGAGTAGATGACCTGCTCCTACAGTAGTCCCATACAGAGTGGTGGTGGACTAGCACGGCCAGAAAATCCAGAAAATCTGTTATGGTAGCAGTTGCAGATATTTCTCAAATTACACTGAGTTCAATGTACAACCAGTTGGTATTGGTTAAAGTCAAGGAAAAATCGCTGTGATCCATCAATACATCCATCCACCTATTGTCTTCTGGTGCCTATCTCCAGCTCACACAGGGTCAAGGCAGGGAATACAACCAGGACAGTCCATCACAGGACACACACATACACACCACGAACTCACTCACACCTACAGTAGGGGCAATCTCCAATCAAACTAAACTGTCAGAGAAAACCAGAATACCTCTAGAAAAACAACCTACACAGACGTGGGGCTGACAAGCAAACTCCACATAGAAAGGCCCTTGGTCCAACTGGGAGTCAAACCTATGTTGTTTTTGCTGTGAGGCAACAGTGCTAACCACTCATACAACATCCATCATCACCCAGACTACTAATAAATCTAAACTTTCACTTTGTTTTGAGTTGATCTGGTCATGTCCTGTCATGCAAAACAAAGACAAACAAAGAAAATCTAAACAATTAATTGCACAATAAAAATACAGTAAATTACCCTCATAAATATGTAAACCGTGTAAACATGTAGGACCATACCCCCCCCACCCAAGAACTACTTTACCCGATATCACCCCGTCACAAGCCATCTCTCAGTCTCTTCCTGTCTGATAGCCAATGACAGCAGAGCAAAGACAGACAGAGTGGGATGCAAGGCAGATGCTGTCGATTTGGAAAGATTATTCTCCTGTTCTCACTTCCAGCCACTCTGTTCACTCTGCCGCTCTGCTCTCTAAAAGTTTCTCTGAGGGAGCCATCAACTCTGCTCACACGCCCCGGCTTTAGCTGCCCTGTCGTTAATGGGGGCTGCGTCTGTTTTCCCCACAGAGGCAGCCATTATTAATACACTCAGTGGGTTTCAACTGCCTCCATGTGAAATGCTACGCGTCTGAAACGGATGAGAGGATTTTAAAGACTCTAACAGGGGCCTTAGGGTCATATTCAGACATGTAGGATGCGTTCTTAAGAGTTGTCTAATGAAGACCTCCGACTATTGGCTGCCCGGGCCATTGTCTCATTTAGAGGAGACTGGGTCGCCCACGGCAACACGTGGACCAGCCGGTGCAGGAAGCAGACCAGCCCTCCTCCTCCACCTCCTCTTCCTCCTCCTCCTTCCCCTCCTCCACATCCACTTCCTCCGCATCTCCTGGGAGACTGTCACACTTTACGCGTCCTCTCCAGGAATTACTGGATCAGTTCGGACTTGGCACGTGTTCTGGGAAGGCCAATAATTTCTCACTTATCGGAAGCTGTACTGACTTATCACATCACTGAAAGCACTGGTCAGAGGTTTACCGCAGACAGTCATGGTCCAAGAGATGCAGCATTACGGAATAACGTTTGATTTTCAACTTTAATTTCTTCAGTGCAGTGCAAAAAAAACAAACAAAAAAAAAACACAAAGCAAATATTGATTTGGCTGCTGATACTGTGATGACCGGCCTGCCAGATGCTTTGTTATACACTGTGTAATTTTTTTTTTTCTCCCCAATGTTTCTCTAAGGAAAGCTTGTAAGTGTAAAATTTGTGGACAAAAATGAATAAATAAATTCTACAAGGGACTGGCTTTTCAAGCATTGCAGTCAGCTGTTTCTCTGCAGTCTGCTTACACTGCAACAAAGAGCCTGTGATTCTATTTTTGCTCTATATAACAGGGTTTAAGAAAGGGATTACTCACTTTGTTAGAAATGCTGCCTTTCAGCTCGTTTTCGAGCGAGCTGTGATATGAGATATTTTAGTGACTTTAATTTGCCGTCTATTTCGCAGAGAGAGACGCAGAGCTCGTGACTTTCCTGACATACTGTAGAAAGCTGCGATGAGTCAACTGACGTTAATTGATGAGAATGGTAATTAGGCATGACTGAAAATCGCTCATTAACCACAAAAAGCTGGCCAGAAGTCTTGTGCCTTATGAAAAGGTGAATCATGCATAAGCAAATGGATTTTCTCATCCTGTAGATGGTGGCCTTCATCCTGGGACACCATGAGACTGATGTATTTTCAAAGCTTATTACAAAGAGTGCATTAATTCAATTGAAAAATATTGGTTTGTATTAGGATCGCCACATATATGGATGAAGACCTATTGGACGGAGCCACAGTCACGCTACATTCTGCTTTGTGCAGTTTTGTCTTTGGTATTGGCGAGACCGCCATCTTGGATTTTCCTCATTCACATTCACCTGTAATTAACTTCACTCTACTGATTTTACTGTAGCTTGAATCAAGATAGCATGACTTACTCAATCGTTTCAGTGTTTCCAAGTACATCACATATACGCACCACTTTCCTACTTTTTCTCTTTTTCACAATAAAAGTCTTCAATACATATATGGAATAAAACTGGGCGCAGACAACTGAAAAATTGCTATGGCTGTCTAAAGAACGACTGAACGTATTATAATTTGCTCTCATGAGCCGTTGTGAAGCATAGAGGAAACACACATGGACTTGGCAAAAACACTGGGTCACATTATATGACACGTTGGACAAGTGTGAAATACTCACCAAGTGCGTGCATACTCACACACACACAACATACCAGTGTGAAACACCTTGGCACAGTCCTGCAGGTTGTCTAGCAGCTACATGGCGACCTCCGATTTTTGGTCACACTGCTAATTTGTCACTTACTGACATATGAGTTTACCGGACCGCAATGTTTTTTGGCTCCTTTCCATTCCTTTTGTGAGGCACCAACGGCACTCATGTGGCCCCGCTGTCCCATCAGTGTCCTATCTTACCCACCTCCTCAGAAGCCGCATTATCTCAGAATAAACTCCCAGCTTGGTACATTCTGGCTACAATATCCCAGCTTGACTCCCTCCTTGTCAGTGACAGGTCATTCTTTGGCATTCTTGTCGCTGTCACAATGGATGAGCAGAGACTTTCTGTCGGGGGAGAGATACACCCCGAGCTGTGACCCGTCCCATCACTGTACAGAAAAAAAAAAAAGGACGCCTGCTGAGCCACAGCTGTGGACACTGGGTATGAAGTGAGGCCTCGGGAATCACATGACACCGCTGTAACAGGCACTTAGCACCTCAGGGTATAATTCTGACTGCCACTCAAAACAATGGAAGTATGTAATAATAATGACAAAGACAACAGGGGATGACTCAGGCAGCTTAAAGTAGTCCGGCGCAGAGCTGCAGAGACATCTCTGGTTTGTGTCCTGCCTGGTTAAATGAGGTCACTCTCTGTCCCTGCAGGACCATCCTTTCTAGGCCTCTGGCACAAATATGACCATGTGCAATTTTAGCTCTCAAAGTGGTGGCATGTGTGACCACTCTGTGTGACACACGGGTCATGCTTCACTAGATTAATCATACCTGATGCTGGGGAAGGGCTGTAACTCACAATCATTTTAGTGATTGACGATTAAAGGGAATCCTGAATGGCTGAATGGATCATATCCTCGTTCTATGGCGTTAACACAGAGGCTGTGTCATGTTTCAGGTGCTAATCTCATTTTTGCTGCGGGAATATTAGAGTCTTCCCAGATCAGTTTCATGCTTATCTGACAAAAGCATGTGGACTCGTTATTGATCGACTGACTGGCTGATTGGCTGTCCTTGCCATTCACATGAATGATCATGTGTCTTTACGCTCCTTGCTAAACAATGTACAGCTTTCGCAATCTATCCGTTAATTTGTCGTCTACTGAGTCTACTGAGTTGCTTATTTTTTAACTGCTATTTCAGTATCTGAAATCTATACATTAATGAGGACATGATGTTTCATGCCGTACATCTGTGCCGGGAATTGACTTGTTATCCAACAAGGCCAAGATAAAAGCGTCTTTTCATTTTCAGTAATAAATTATCATTATTATATCCTTCATTCATCAATTGATTCTTTGGTCTATTGCGGGGAGGAAAATAGAGAACAATGGCCATCACTATTACCCGGAGCCGACGTTAACATCTTCACAATTGAAAATACTTCATTCACAGTTAAAATAGAGAGTGAGCACAAGCTAAGCAGCTGGAACCAGAGAACATCAATTGTGCTGTGCACTAAATCGCTATAATGGTCATAAAAATAGCTCAAAATTAATTGTATGAGGATTAATTGGCTAGTTTTTTTGGAACTAAACAGAGAAGGTTTTTTTTTTAAACAAGTGATTCTGTAATTTCCCTCTTTAATTATTGGTCCTCATTTCATTGTCAAATCTATAATGTGAGTTGTTTGTTTTTCTGTGTGGACAAGTTGTTCTTTTTCCTATAACAGCAACCCATATTAAAATTATGACTCCATCATGGCAGGAAAATGTGACTCATTCTAGTGCAGAACAACACTAAATGGGAAAACTGTTGCCCTCAGCATTGGTTGAAGTTAAAGCTCTCATTCTTAAAGACCCATTTTGCCGTTTCTTTCATTCTCTCGTTCGAGCCAAGGCATTATGTCACCCCGGAGAGAACAATGTGCATGATGCAACCATGGCAACACTGTCACTGAGACTGAAGACAGGACAGCGCGGGTGCTCCCATATGAATCTCTACACACAGCGATGAAGACAAAAACACATTAAATGGACACAGCAAAATGAGATAAATTTATCCTCTGAAAGACCGGTTTGCAACAGCTTCATGCGGCCTGTGTGAACCTACGGTACAGTACGTGCCGTGACAAAGAGGATGATGTTTCTGTCTGTTCCTCCTCCCTCCCTTCCTTCTCTGTTTCTGTAAAAATCTGTCAGACATTCGCAAACATGGACTCACTGGTTTTACAGACATTGCATTTTGAGCGTAGTTTCTTGCTCAAAATTCATCCTTCTTGCTTCAATTCATCCTCTAGTGAACATCTACCGTCTCAGAAAACTGTAACTTCTCACAAAGGTATTTATGTAAAGGTTCTTAACAGGCTTTGCCAAAGCAAAACATGCAGATATAAGCTTTTATCCTGCCTGCATACCACCTCAAATCAGAACAATGTGCCAGAGTGACTTTATTTCAAACATTACCCCTACTACAACTATTTTAGATACTGTGAGGAAACATACCTTGAGTGACTTATTAGATATCGAACCAGTTGCAGATGACTTTTTCTATCCTGCATCATACATCCGTGCATGTCCCATTCATAGGCTCAGCATGAGGCGATCTGTCACCAGTTTCTAAAAATATCCCAAATACTTTTCTTCTGTGCTCTGCTTTCAACCATCCTCAAAGCTGCAGACTCAAAACGTACTGGAGGTACATTTTTGGTCATATATTGAGGAAAAAAAAAGAAAAAGAAACTGTGAGACGGTCTTCTCTGTGAAGTGGCCAAATTATGATTTGGTGAATTCTAATGGCTCTCCATCACTTCATCATCACCAGTGTCACCATGACAACTGACATCACAACTGTATCACAATCAAAGGCATCAAAGATCCTCCTTATCCCTACTACCATCACGATCCATCATAGCAAACACACACTGCAGATGTACTGGTATCTCTGTCCCCCTTTCCTCACTGGGTCTCTTTCCCTTGGCCCATCACCATGACGATGGGAGCCGGTTCCATGGATACAGTCACTAGGCAACCAGCAGCAGCAGCAGCAGCATCAGCAGGACCAGCAGTGTCCTGTCAGAACTGTAGAGAAGCAGAGGAGAGAAAGAGAGAGAGATAGAGAGAGCGAGAGAGAGCAAGAGCGAGGCAGCCTTCGTCCTCTAGCTGCATGCAAGTTTGCTCTTTGAAGAGGGAATATTAATGCACTTATCGTGTCTTGGATCCAAAGACTCTCAGCACTTAACATCACACTCAACATTACACTCAACACAGCAGGTGATTCGACGTAATGTAGACCGACATAAAACACTTTCACTGGTGAATACCTCTACACTTAAGAGGGACCAGTATGAGGCTACAATGGGGAGCAGATGATGACAGACTGCTTAAAGACTGATGAGTAATGAAACTATAATATCACCGTCACAACTCTCACCATCATTACTGCCTCTGTTATAAAAGGGAAAGCCACAGCAACACCATAAATAATAGCGAGTTAACAGACCGTTACTCTCATTATTGATTCATCTTCAAAGCCACTCGTTTCATCTTACCAGCAATCCAAAATAACAGGATAAAATCTGCTATCGTGCAAGACGCAAAGAGCAGCAATTCCTCACATTTGAGAAGCTGGGGAATGTTTGTTCAATGGCAAATTGACCATCGGCATGGTTGGCGATCAACTGATCTATTGATCAGTGATAGATTAAGGGATTGCCTGCAACTAACACCCTGCAGAGCAGCTTTCTCAAGAGTCCCCAAGAGAGAACAAATACCTGGAGCCACTGCTGGGCAAAGTGAGGAGAAGTATTCAGATCATTTACTTCAGTAAATGTTGCAGTCACTCAGTGTAAAAGTACTCCATTGCAGGCTTTAGCTGAAAGAATTAAACCTATATATATGTATCTGCCAAAAGGGTGCAAGTTTGTTAATATTATGTAAATAGCCTTCTTGCCGTAGTTGGTCTACATGGTCCTGATTTTAAGCTGTTTCATCTGTAAAGCCATAAACATACGGACACTGATACCAAAGTCCTTACTTTTCATTTCAAAAGCAAGAGTATTTCAACCAGATTAGAGTCCAAGTGAACAACTTGGGATATTTGAAGCACTGTACAAGAAATAATGTACCTGTTTATACTGCTTCTGTAGCACATTTCTACCAGGAATCTTTTTTTTAATACTGTTGAAAGCACAGTCTCAAAAATCACTTCAGTATATTCATTCAAAAGGACATCAAATGCATCAAGAGAGGGACATCAGTCTTCTCCATGTGTGCATAATCAGTATATACTGTGTGCCGTCATGCCAAAAGGAAAGACATAAACTAAAAACACATAAAGGCCCACTCACAAAATGATACAAAATAAGGCTATTAGCAGTGACCGCAAAGCTCTGCTGAAAAGAAAATGTATTAATAGAAGCCGTCTCAGGGGCAACACGGACAGAGGAGCTTTGAAATATGTTGCACTGAAGAATGTAATTAAATATTCCCTTTGATTAGGAGCCTCTTTTTTTGCATGTTGCTTTAGCTCTCTGGCTGCAAGTAAGAAAGATGTGCAGTATGTGTGCAGGTCAATGATAAGACTAGACTGCAAAGCAATAAAATCAAAAATCAAAACAGTCCATGTCCATGACTACAAAAATGATGATCCAGACAGAGAATGTGTTTAACCTTGTGCAGGTGCACAACAGCAGCTATAAAGCATTTAGCTGGATGGTTGGCAAGCCTTTGTCATTACAAGCATGACTGATACAGCTAAATAACAGGCGAGATAGGCTAATAACCTGCAACACCCCAGGCTGCAGGATTTAACAGGTGTGTCTTCGTGTGCATGTGTGCGTGCATGTGTGCGTGTGCACGCAAGTGTGTGAATGTCTTACATGAAAGCGCGAGGCTATCATGGCAGAATGGCTTGAGGCTACATACAGGAAGGTGCATGACACTGCATCATATATCATCCGCTCACACACACACACATACACAAAACATGCATACACACAAGCACACACCCCCAACCTCCCTCCCCACCAGCCCTCTCCTTGCAGTCATGGCTGTTTCATTAGCTCATCACACAGCTTGAAGGACCCTGTGAAAGAATGAAGGGTCCATTTTGATTGATATACAAGTTGCGGGGGGGGGGGGGGGGGGGGGATCACATACAGTACAGATATAACCCTCACATCTTTGCAGCTCGGGAGTAATTATTAAATAGAAGCATTTCATCCATCACATGACATCAACCCAAATCATCATCAGATCAAATTTTGTAGCCGGCGGTAAGCACAAAAGCAACATTATTTTTAAAGGATGTTTTGCAACCATTTGAGGGTTCACTCATCACCAATCTGATCTGCATGGCACAAACACCGCAGCAGGTATGTGTGCGTGTGTGTGCGTGTGTGTGTAGGTCTGTGCAGCCTTACGTTGTAAAGTGGAGTAGTTATCCATCTGTCAGGCTGCTGGTGGCGGATCCGCGGGTTATTTTGTGACCACAAAAAAAAGAAGGAAAAAAAAGCGCGAGAGAGAGAGAGCGAGCGAGATGGAATCACCGTGGTGGGCTCAGCGGGGAGGGTCGGTCTACCGGGACGAGCCGAGCCGGTGTGAGAGCAGGACAGGTACCGGCCGCATCTTCAGCATCCCCGGGGCCAGGGAGCGGAGGAGAGGAGCGCACCAGCCCGGCTTCTGCTGCTGCTGCTGCTGTTGCTATTGGCACTCATTTCAGCATAATTCCCATCCGAATCCCTTACACACTCACACACGCTCACACACTCGCTGTCAGGTCTCCTCAGATGGTTTCTTTAAGATGCCTTCTCCGCCTCCATGTAAAAAAAAAAAAAAGAAAGAAGACAAAGAGGGGGGAAAAAAGGCAAAGATGCGGGCAAAGAGAAAGGTCAGCGTGCGGTTATGAAAATCACACGAAGGGAAAGGATCCGTGACCGAGAGGTCTCTTCCTCTTCCTCCTACTCCTCTTCTCCGTAACCGTGAACCCCGCTGCAGGGAAAACACATTCAGCAGGAGCGTCTCCTCCCATCCACCCCCCGCAGAGAGAGAGAGAGGAGAGAGGGAGGGAGGGAGGGAGAGATGGATGAAGATGCAACGAGGACGCCGGAGTAGGTGCGTTTGCGCATGAGGGTGCGCGTGCGCTTGAATCTGTGCGTGCGTGTGCGTGTGTGTATGTGTGTGTGATGGAGAAAAAAATGGAAGTCGTTTTATCTCATCGTGTCACTACACACACACACGCGCACGCACACACACACACACACACACACACACACACACACACAGGTAAACACACGTCCCTGAGACTGTTGCCATGCTGACTCCTTCCCTATGAGAAAAAATGTTTCAGGTGTGGACAAAAATAACCTAACAGAGTCTGCCTTTGCTGTTCGTGAAAATTAATTTCAGGCTCACTACCGTGTTACTCCCATCGCAGTAGCAGCACACATACATTATATGTGAGCCACAACTTTCTTGGCTGCACCTCCACCTCCAATATGGGATGAAACCCTCCATCAGGTAACATTCAGCCTCTCACCTAGGGCACTTTAGAGTCACCAACCGCTTAATGCATGCTTTTGTACAGTAGTAGGTGGAGAAAACCTACATGTCCAAGTCCACATAAAAATATCAAAGACCAGGATTTAAACCAGTGACTGTCTAGCTGTGTAATGATAATGCACTGCATATATTCTTATGTCACCTGTTAGTCTAATCCTTGAGCTTAATCCCTGTCCCCCTTCAACAGGGAGACATTAGCAGAGGTTAAAGTGAAATAAAATGACCCGCACTTCCAGTAACAGACAACATACTTGGCAATCAGCATCTCACACTCAACTCAACTCCTACACTTCGTCTGATGCATCCCGACAGTATTATCTTTCCCACTGCCATCAGAGCTTATTAGTCTTATCAAAGCATAATGACAGTATGTGATTTGAAGCAATCAAGTCGATATCAAGGGCTTAATTTGTGAAACTACGAAACTCAGTCGAAGTCAGTAGAAGTGCCTGAAAACTCAACAAACAATTGTCTCCCATCATTAAACAAGATGGTTAGAAACACTCAGTGTAATGAGATATTAACAGAATATCTACCATCACGTATGATGTTTTCCTCTTCCAGTTTGTAACATAAGAGGCTTTCAATTACATGCTTTCCACTATACTATCAGTCATTACTCACAGCTCATGACAATGGATGACGGTTAGGGTGGGGACTGACCGGTAAGTTGAAACCTTTGCCTTGCAACTCAGCTCTCTTCACCGCAATGGACTGGAACCGCAGACATAGCCTCAAGACACTCTATCTGTCCACCTCCATTTTCCTAAAAGTCATGAGCATGATCCAGAGAAACTTAAACTCCACTTGGGGGAGGAACTCCTCACCAACCTGAAACCACTGTTTCCTGGCTAAGCACCATGGAGTCAGGGGCCAATCCCAACTGGAAACAGGCTTGACTTTCTGCCATCAAAACAAAACCAAATCTGCCTCTGACAATACAGAGCAGTGCGCCATCTGGTCCATATCCCTGCAGCACCCCAAAAAGACACCTTGAGGTATGTGGTCATAAGCCCCCTCCTCCTCAATGCACATACGGTTTCCAAGCAAACGACCAAGACTAAAGCCATGTTGTCTAACCACATTATTTTACTCCAAAAACCCATTATCTTACAAGCTTTGCATCCAATGCCATTTTGAAGGTCTACTAGAGCAGCTCACATGGGGCAAAGGCAGTGAATTGCAAGGAATTGCACCAGTTCATTGAAGGGCAGTTTTGGAGTTTAGGACGACCTTTTACTTGATGTGAGAAAAAAGCCATTCACAGTAGTTTCTCTGACTTGAGAAAGCTCCTCCACAGGCAGATACAGGACTTCCTGTCAATGAATAAACAGACCCCTATGTGTCAAATCTGGTTCGGGTTTCTGGACAAATGACATTCAAAACAGTCATTCAAAACATGCAGGTCTTCCACTTTCACCACCCACAACAGCAGCACAACATCTCCACATGATCAAATGTGTGTTTGAGAGTCAGTTTGCAAAAACCATCACCCACATCATCAGCCACTGTCCCCGCTGCCAGAGACTCAAAGCGTTTGGCCTTATGCCTGGAGATAAATGTGTCCCTCCTCCTCTTCAACCTCCTCTTGACCTGCACTTCAGTTTCCAAGATTAAATCTGAAAGGTAACGTTGCCGTCTATCAAAAACGATGATCGTCGTGTCACAGAAGATTTAGCTCTCTGGCTGGCTCATTATTTTAATTCAGTGGATTACTGGTGATAGCAATGACTGACTCACAGGAAACTTTGAAATCCTCTTGTCATCGCTCCTATTAGTGCTACGCACCAAATGGCTGCTCAGGAGAATACTGGGGAATTAATGATGGTAGTTCAGTGGCTTAACAGCTCACGTTACTAAGTGTGGAGGAATCCAAATCATTCGCAACCCATGTGCAAAAATTGTGACAGATGAACTGCAATGGCTCTCAATGGCCTGAGACATTAAAAAAGTCAAACTGCTTCACACAGTAAGATGCCTACTGAGTGAGCTGCTGCTGCGTGGCTTCCTGAGCCCAATCAGCATCATCCTCAGCCAGCGTGAGGCCAATTAATTTACACTTCCTTCCGATAAGTCTCTTCCAGAAGTCGGACTCTGTGACAAAATGAAGGGGAAGTGCAGCATTCCCAGTCACCATTTTTATTCTTTAGCCCTGTCTTTTCTACCTTGCTACTGAAAGGACAGTTTTCTCTCAGCATAACTAACGATTGCTGCTGGATGTCAAAGTACTGTACTGGATATTGGAAAGCAAGGACTGTCTCTTGATAAGTCTTAATATATATATACAAATGAGCATAAAATCAAAACAATACAATAGCATAAACATAAAAGTCACTCACAAGCATCAGCTTATTCATGACCACCTGACTGTTCCTTCTTTAGAAACTATTTTGTTCCAAATGATCCATTTGTATCACTGAAAATTTCAATCCTGAGATGAAGAATCATCCAAGACAGTAACTCTGAGTTATTTGACTGAAAATAGAGGAGAAGACTTCACTCTCGGCTGTTATTTGGGGGAAGATGGATGCTCCCCTCTTATCTCTACTGCTGAGGAGCCCTTGAGCCCAATACCTCTGCATCGTGCTGCACTTGCACTGGGCGACTTCCAGCAAATCAGCTGTGGAGTGTGGTGCAAACTGCTGTCATCGAATTGAAATGCACTCAGCAAATCAGCCCAAACAATCACATAAATCACCTGGTTCTTGCTTAGATCTGATGAATGATGTATGAAGTGTTCATGTTGACAACATTGTCGTGCACTGCTGGGGTGAAAACGTGACCATTCATTAAAAGAAAATTATAGCCTTGTTCTTCCCACACAGAAGCTCAAGAAAATACTGTATTAAGAAAAATAACATATGTCGATAGATAAATAAATGTATCGTCTCTCCCATTGAGCTGTTCAGATAACAAACTGACCTCTGACTGGGGTCAGAAAATGCAACCGTGAGCTCTCTTTTAGTGCTTTCTTTTCGACTCTAGCAAATGGCATGGTGTCTTTATGCCATGTGAGCCAGGAAAAAGCTCCAGTTAAAGCCAGATGGCAGCGCTGGGACTTTCCAAGATTGACTGAGTTTAACAACAGTCTGTGGGAAAACAAGACGCAGGCCAGCCAGTCCCTCACTCAGCCTGTTAGTCAACAAGTCGCCCTCACAGTCACGTTAAGGAGCATCCAAAACCACACGAGCTGAGAAATACTGAGACCTAGAGTCTTCAATCGACCCCAATACATGAACTGTAGAAGCAAATCAAGGTGCGCTATATTTTTTTATGTATGAATATGACAAGAATGATGTTTAAAGGCTGTTTTAATACTCTTGCTAGTTTAAGTTATGTTTTCTTTCTTCTATGTCCGGCTCTGTATGTTTGTCCTCTCAAGGCTATGAGCTTTACAGTGATTTAAATTCAGTCTGATGAGGCCTGTTCATGCTTAACTTGTTTATGATTGACTGTGGCATTTAATCAATAGACCTGAACGATCATGTTTGATTCATTGATCAGTCTTGACCATCAAAACCTTGCTAAACGCCGCTATTCAAGGATGAATCACTAAAGCACAATGTCTGTCCTTTTCCACACCTTGAAATAAAGCTGCAAGTGCATCATCGTCCCTCATCGTTCTGCAAACAGAACCTCAAGTGCAGAAATAAATCTCATCTTGACGGGCATTATTGGTGTGTATGGAGCAAGCTAAAATAAGTTCAACAATAGGTAACACTTTTGCAAATGTTCTCAGATTTTGCCCAAAAAGTGACAAATATAAAACTAATTATCGTAATAGACTTGTCAGGAAATCCGTTTTGAAAATTCTGAAATATTTCCTAAGACAAGATAGAAGAAACAGCACATCTTACACTCTGTGTGAAACTTTGGAAGACCAAACTTAACAACAGCCAGGTTTTGCCCACATGCCCTATTTCAGGCAGCTCAGATTCAGGTTATTTAGCCCACAGGTCTTTTTTTGGGCAGCTCTGGTTTGGAGAGAGCCAAGTACAGTCCTGCCATCAAACATAGGTCACTTTTCTGTATATTTGGACAGCCCACCTATTTTGGGTACCAAATTGCAACTCCTGCACAGCACCTTATACCTATTCTGTGAGTGTTTGCTGGAACTACAACAGTGAAGCATTTAATATCTCTATGGCAGGATTCCCCGCACTGCAGATACTGTACAGCAAGTACAGCAGCCACAGAGACGTCAGCAAACAAATGCAACTCATACGCTGCTGAAGTACTTATTTGGAATATCTGTGCACAACAAGCATTAAAAAACTGGCCCAGCCAGTAATGTTCTTCATGCTTCACAGTTAAACTAACACTGGCAGAGGGATTAATAGCTGATAGAAATGATGATATGTCAAGAACAGAGTCCCAACAGACATATCTGAAGTTGTCCTGTTTACACACAGACCTGCACACGCTGCCTGAAAATGGTTTGTTCAACCCCAGATAGCATCTTGAGGGACTTGCTTGTTTGATTTAGATCAGCATCGGGAAGAATGTGGTCCATCTGCGCTTGCTGGTTTTACAATGCAGTGGGTGCTATCGAAAGATGTTTTTATGGAATGCCACGTATATGTGGAGTTGCAAGTAATTCCTGTTTCCACGTGGGATTTCTCTAATTTACTTGCACAGTCCCAAAAGGTCTAATGGAGACTGGAGGAGTAAGGGTGATAGTGAATTATGCCAATGTGCGCTATCAGAAGCCCCATGGCACTGTCTGAGTGTTCGGGAGTCATGAAAGACTTGTAATAGAGGTATATGTACAGAGAATACGAAATGATATTCCAGTACAGTTACAGTTTAATCAGATGGTCATGAGAAAAGATTAATTAAGGTAATAGATTGCATTAAGGAAAACTATTCATTTATATTTATCCCCTCTGTGTGGAACTTCTGGATTGGTGTCTGTGACTATTTTTGTGATTCTAGTCAATCTCTCTGTCACACTGTTTTACTGTTTATTGTGAGACAGTACTCAAAAAATCATTGTTAAAGTAGTTAAGTAGTATTTACTCACAGTTAGGGTTGACATTTTGAGGCATGTATTTATTAATCTATGGTTCAATATATTTAAAGTAACCCTCACAGCACGTCTCAGAGCACTGAGTTCTCTGAGATGCATGGATACAGACTTATCTTTCAGGGGGAGGAGAGTTGAGTATATTGTTTTGGAACAGCTGTCTTCAAACAGACCACACACACACACACACACACATATACACGAATGCACACACACCCACGTATGCTTCCCATAGAGACAATCTGAGTATGAGATGGTGCCCTGCAGGTAGCAGGATGTCATGCAGTGAACTGACAGTCTGGTGCAGACACATTTGTGTCATTAAATCCCTGAAGCCTCAGCAGTCTCTTCCTGGTAAGATGTTTACTAGGTTTAGGTTTCCAAAGTAACAAATTATAATTCTGATTCAAAACTTTGAAAGGCAATACGTCAGAAGATTTAATAGGCATTTGAAAAGGTAATAAAGGACCAATAGCTCTAAACTTTAAAAAGTTACATTATGAGTTCTGGAGTTCAGAGATATCATATTCAAGGCTACCTAGGTTGTGAATAGGTCTATGCATTTTTTAAACTTGAATATAATACTGATCACAACATAAACCTTTCAAATGTGTGGGAATAAAATTTACAAAGAGGTGATGAAGTCTGAAGGCACTTGATTTCAGCTGAATCTTCCGGTAAAAGAATTGCAAGAATTGTGCCTCCCACGGCCATTTGTGATGGTTTCTTACATTTCTGGATAAATAAAACTGAGAACATCCGATCTTGCCACCTCACCTTCACATTTTGACTCCTGCTGGCACCCTCCCTGCTCTGCTGTTCTAATTAAGCTAGAACCTGTGTCATTTTCTCAGATTGTTGACATTGTCTCCCATACTAGGGCAACGCTCCTGCTGAGTGAACTTTTTAAATACCGTAGGTCCCACAATTTCACTCGTCCTCAACCTAGCTTGGTTAACGGCTCTGTTTCATCATGTTTCAAGCCTGCTATCAAAAAAACAAACCTAGATCCTGCTTTTCTACATATTTTTTGACCAATCTCAACGCTCACTTTTTAAACCAAGGTCTACTGCCAGCTTCTGTTCTTCTTTGAAAAAAAAACATTATGGATTAGTCAGCATTGATAAAAGTAACAAAGGACCTGCTGCTCTCTCTGATTCTGGCAAAGTGGCCATATTAATCCTCTTAGATCTCTACTCCACCTTTGATACCATTGACCCCTCCCTCCTGCTGAACCGGCTTGAGCATCATGTCAATAACCAGTGAAACCTCCCACTGGTCAACTTCACTTTGAAATCGCTTCTCGACTGCCCCCAAGATGTCAAATCATGGATGGCAAATTTTGAAATTTGTTGAACAAGTAAACTCTGTGGTGGAAAGTTGTTTTATCCAACTAAGAAGTACTGCCAAACTTGAATCAGCTCCTTCTCTCACTGACCTTAAAACTGTAACCAACGCCTTGGTCACCTTTAGGTTGGATTATTGCAATGGACTCTATTTAGATATCAGACAGCTTGATCCTGCTTGCAGTTTGTTCAGAATTATGCTGCTAGACTGGTAAGTGGAGGAGAGAATCAAGATTCAGGTTCAAGACTCCTTTATTTGTTTTTCAGTTTGTAGACTATGAGGAAAAGGGTGATTGTGCCCCAAAGCAGTGTAATAGCTCACCTTTCTCAATTTCTCAATCAGCTGTTCCCTCTATGTAGCTTCCTCCAAAGCCAATCTTTTTTTTTTCATATTTTCAGCTTCCCATGTATGTACTTTTGTTTTAGCCCTACTCTTCTTGGCTATGTAAGCGAGGATTTCTTTTATAATTGTGATCATTAAATAGCACAGCATTTTAGTCAAATTTGATTTGACTCATATGAAAATTTGAATTCATTTGATCTGAATTGGATTTGAATGATTTTTTCTTCTTTTTTTTCACTATTATGCTCAGCGGCTTGAAGGCATGAAGCTGCCCTCCCACCTCACAACAACAGCATTCATCATTTCAGCAAGTGTCCCAAGACAACTTCTGTCAGACTCTGTCAGCAGCAGTCAGTCATAATGACAGGAGCAAAGGAGGCATCTTGTAAGTCGTCAAACTTCAGGATCCGTTACGTTAATGGATTTCCTTTTAGCCCGTTCTGTTCCGTTCTCTAGTTCAAGGTATCCAAACCAAATGTGAGACCTACACAGCTTACTCTGACGATCACAGGTAGACAAATGCCTCTCCATGCACTTTTCTGTTTGTTGCAATGGCTCGTCGGCTGTCCACCGTACTTCCAGGATCACACAGCATTTTCTATTTTCACCCCCTTTCTTTTTTGTCTCTTGGAGATTCTATTTTGAGCAGAGAACAGCAAACCTTCTCTGTGCGGAAGTCAAACAAATGTGATGAATCCGTATCAGCTCCACAACACTCTGCACCGGGGCAGCATTCATACAAAACTTCAGTCTTACAGCGCATGCAAATGAGCCGCGAGATGTTGTATAGATGAACGATTCGCTGAGGTTTCTATAATTCATAGCTCTATGAATAAGTGATGTGAGATCATAAAGTGATTCATGGAGACAGTAACTCAACTCCAACCACAGCCGCCCCCACCTCCGCTCTTTGGACTTTGGACCCTAGTTTCACCAGATTTTCCAAATAACCTGGTCATGAATGTGTCCCCGCAGTCACACAAAAACCCACACACAACCGAATAACTCCTTGCAGAGTCCAAAACATATTAATTTAATCATAATAATACAAGGACTGCTAATAATCATGTGTCCATAAATGCATGGTATTGTACTAACCCCTGAACAGCTGTGTAAGCTGCTCCTGCCTCAGGCAGCAACAGCAGATGTACGAGCATCAGCTGCATCAATAAACCGCTTTGGAGGCAGACGTATTAACATTGTTCAACAGGGTCGGGAAAAAAATCTCGCTTTATTCCTCAATAGTCGCTGTGCAACATCTACATTTTAAATGCTCGAATAGGATCAGCAGCGTGTCTTTAGCACTTGTTTAATCTGACAGTGAGTCCTGTGCCCCTGTCGGAAGCCACAACGATCGTTTGTAAGAATACGACAATAACTGAGTGGAGTGGAAGAGAGAAGATAAGAGCAGATCGAAACAGTAGGCAGCCTTGTCCCGCAGTCTTCTTCCTGCCAATGTGAAATATCCCATGGTTGCTATGGAAACACAGTTTCATGAATCACTGTATTTTTTTTTTTTTTTTTTTCTGGGCCCAAAAGCTGAAGTTTACAAAGCCGTCTTGTGCACAGCGCCCATTACAGTCTGCATTGTAAGCCTTAAGATCTGTTAGGTATTAGGTGTGGGAAGAGACCAAGTTTTACTCTGCTCCCACTGAGATGACTAATTGGCTGGCTAGCTGCTTGGCCGGCTGACCAGCAGGCTAAACGGATGACTGACAGTGGAGAGATGCTGAGGAGGGACGGGGAAATTCAGAGCAGGGATTACATGGTAGGTAGGTAGCTGGTATTGTGCGTCATGGTAGCACAGGATGTGCAGAAGCAACTCCGACGCACGCAGGACACGAATCTATTTGAAATCATTGAGTGCCGATCGTTGCGAGGCTGCGGCTTGACTCGGCTGCGTATAGGTCGAGACAATAATCCTCGTGCTGGGATATCTAGTGCCGAGCTCATGAGCCAAAGTGGCTGTTTGTGAGCATCAGAGGGAAAAGCTACAACCTGCTGGGCATCCAGAAGCCCCTGATGTTTCTTTATAAGACCTCTACCACACAGAACAGGGCAGAGCTGGGTTCTCGCTGGTTTGTTATTTACTCCCCACAAAGCCACATCTCTTTAATGTCCCCTCACTCTGTCGCTGTCTCGGAGTACACTCAGCCTTTATGCTGCATTGTGCCCTATACGGTATTTTGTGAATGGGTGTTGCTAGGTAACTGGAGTGCAATAAAGCATAGCGACTTGGTTCTTGTATTTAAGATGATGAAGGATTAAGACAACAGTTTTAAGCACTGGGGCTGCTGAACTAACGGAATTTCTCTGTGCATAAGGAAATGACATTGTTTTTATTTAGGCACCAACAGAAAAAAATTTTTTTTTACAAAGTACATTTTTTATACAATCCAGACATGTGTTTTTGTGCCCCAGAGAATGCTACAGTTTTTGCCCGTGTGCTAATCCAGCACTTTAGTCCAATCTCAGCAGCCAACAGCAAGAATAGCTACATCCTGTACAGTAGCTCTATGGCTCTACGGCTGCAGACTTGTCAGATGGCCCAGCTCTGAAAAAACATGCCTCAACCGATGCCTACACACTAGAAAAAGTAGCTCACCAACCAACAAAGCATGGACTCCCTAACTGAATACTAAGAACAGTGTCGACAGCGTCCACCTCCTCGTGCTGGATGGTGACACAGGATGGCGGGTACGGTTCTACTGACACTGAGCTGCAGGTGGGAGCACTAACTCAGATCCAAATCTGAACTCCTCTTCACTGAACCTCTCTCGGGTGGTTTCAATTTGCA
This sequence comes from Karalla daura, assembly GCA_029224185.1. Taxonomy (NCBI): domain Eukaryota; kingdom Metazoa; phylum Chordata; class Actinopteri; order Chaetodontiformes; family Leiognathidae; genus Karalla; species Karalla daura. The sequence continues at coordinate 7,632,687 of CM055194.1, forward strand.
TGCCAGGCTTTTTAGCTGGGATCGCTTCCAGGTAACGCTGCAGAAATTGCTCAGAAACATTTCTTCCGGTTTGAGCTGCACAGACAAATGAATACATTTTATCTATTTACATATCCTCCTGGAAGAGGATCATTTTTAAATCTAAAGGCTCCACTGCTAAATGAATGCAAAATAAAACTGCTATTTATGCACTTGATATTGAATATGCACCGAATGAAAGCAGGACGAAGGCTGCGCGTTTAAAAATGTCGTTATTTATGATGTGAAATCTGGCACAAATGACAATGAAATCTGTGTAATTTACTGTTCCGAACCATGTGCATCTTCATGTCATGTTTACTGATTGTAATCATCCCGTCGTAGCTGGTCTAACAGCCCTTTACAGTTGTGAAAAACAGATGCATGTCACGTCTGGTTAGCGATAAAACTGAGCATGCCGTCCGCGGTATGGACGTGCTCCTTAAGAATTATGGGTAGTGATGGATGCGGCCAAAGGTCATTGCTTTCTCTACCCTCCACCCACCATCCTTCATGTTGTACTTCTATCTCATATCCTCCTCGGTTCCTCATCTCTAGCTTTCATCAATACTCCATTTTCCACTGTTTGCTTGATTTCAGTCTCATCTCATTTTTGTATGCCTTCCTTTTCTTTCACCTGTGTCTTTATGTTGTCAGCACAAAGGTAAACACAGATAAGCTCAGCAGAGAGATGGGGGGGATTGATGTCATCTGTCAAGATGAAATATGATATTCAGTGGACAATGAGAGGGCACCGACTGGCAATTCTGGCAACTACCAGATGTGTGGGTCCATCTAGCAGATTTCAAGGCTACTGGCAGCACGGATGGAGGGAAATTGTACGGAAAAGATGTATAAATTGGCCTGACAGCTGCCGCCCACTGGATGTTGGGGCTGCCCATCTGATTGGATGTTAGCAGTCGGCTCCTGTACCTCATGTACTGAGGAGCCCAGAATTCCCACTGGGTCCTTCCAGTATTCACCATTTCAGACACTTTTGCTCATGCACACACCTCCTTCTCCAAACAAAAGTTAAAGCTGACAACTGGCTCCTGTGTCACTGAAATCAATCTCAATGTCACTATGGACAAACTCCTCCAGCAACACAGATTGTTACCTCTCCTGGTTGCGCCCCATACCTACATCTCTGTATGTGCTTCTGTCTCCTCATCGCTACTGCTCTAAAAGAGGAATGAATGAAGCAGGTGCATGTGACATCAGCTGTCCACGCTGGCTCTATGAGGCAGTTTGCGGGGGTCTGCTGGTGTATGTCCAGTGGTAACGGCAGGAAAAACACCCTGGTTGCTAGTAGAGGGACTAGTAGATAGTAGTAGACATAGTTGTAGTAGATAGTAGAGTTTTCAAAGATGCATGTTTTTGGACTTTGGGAGAAAACTGGATGCCCAGAGAGAACAAAATAATCAATGAAGGATGGAAAAATGAAAACAGGGAGCAGAAAATATTAGACGGACAGAAATGCTTCAGTTTACAGTACACATCAATTATTCATAAATAAAGTTTGAGATGCCAGCACTTTATGCCGTGCAAAAAGGCCTTCAGCAGCAATGTCACCACAGAAAGGAATAGGCCACCAAGACTCATATGACACCCTCTCATAGAGCCTAGTGCCTACTTGATATTGAATGGAAAGCACATGTTTTAAACTCACTGATATCACTTAAAAAATACGCATCAGAATCGAGATGATAGAGTCAGATAGATGAATCTTACTCCCCATACCAAGAAAAATCTTGCACAGATTGACTTCGGCTAGAGGAGAAAGGGAAGCGATTTTCCCTGTCTTACTTTTTTCCAATTTGTCCCCTCTCCATTCACAATGTGTTTTATCTTTAATGTCTAGATCGAATATCAGCACAAGCACTCTGGACAGACAAATATATATGGATACATTTTTGGACTTCTTTCTCCTCCCCACACTTTATCTCACACTTTCTGCCTCTCACTGCCATCCCTCCTCTCCCTCTCACTTGCGTCAGCACTTCTGCCTGCTGATGAATATATGAATGAGATTAAAACAGACACACACACACACACACAAAGAAAAACACACGCACACACACGCATATGAACGTTTTACCATTTCCATTTCAGTGATGCAAATGTGCACTGACTTCTCCTAACTTCAGCTTTGACAAAAGATTGCAGTGGATGGCATCAATTTTCCATTTTCAGAATATGAAACTGCACAAATAAAAGAAAGAGTGAAGGCCGTCTGATGATGAGAAAGCCCTCCCTGTCGGGGGGCGCCTTGCGTGACTTTAATTCTCTGCCTTAAATCAACCCACAACATCCCCAACAACGAGTAAATAATGCAGCTAACAAGCAATTTTTACCTCAAGCAAGAAGCCATCCCTCGCTATTTACAATAGAGGAGTCATACGTACTGCATGCAGACCACACACACACACACATACACACACACACACACACACAGTGCGCACACTTAAAAGTAGAAAGCGTAGTTGTGTGTATCATACACTGTGTTTCTCAGACCCAGAAGGTATAATTGGCCCTTAACTCCAGGACACAGAGGGATGGATGAAGGATTAGAGATAAAGCTGGAGGGATAGATAGAGGGAACAGATGAAAGCTCCAGGAGAAGCTCTAGGAAACCAATCTATGTGATGGAGAGAAAAAAAAAACAAAAAAAAAACGCAGTAAATGCAAAGAGAACGATGCACTGCGTGGAAGGGATGCATGTAAAGTGTGGCTTTCAACCTCAAAGTTTCCCTCTCCTCTCTCTTTCTCTCTCTCCTGCTCCTTTCTTTCTTTTCTTTTCCGTCTCACTTCACCATAGGCTCTGCGTTGCCATGGCAACCGTTCCTGCCACCGATGAGGAGGAGAGGGTGGCAGAGGAGTGAGGGAGAGATGAAGATGTTCAGAGATGACACTGATGAATGCACTGATTCTACATTGTGTTAATGAGTGCACAATAATCCAGCTGCTGCCGTTGTTGTTGAGCAATTCTAACAAAACAGCTGTGAAATGTGAGGGATTGTTCTGTGGTTCAGAGGGAAATTAGGGAATCTTCCATTAGTCCATTCGATATAAGGCTACAGCTAGCAGCAGGCCTGTTTGTCTGTTTTGTGCCTGTAGTATTAAGCATCAAGTTGTACTTTGGTGTTCGGTACCATAATTCCCAATACTTCAAGATTTCATGAACATCCACATACAACAATATAACAGCCAGAAACTATGTTTTGCGTAATGATAATGATGATCAGTGATATGAAGATCAGACACAGACCTTATAGAGGTGGGATTCTCCAACAAGGGTTAGGGTTACTGACCGTTGTAATCGAAATATGCAGGCTGAAACTTAACTTGTTGCCTTTCATGCAACCAAAATCCAGCACTTCTCAGGTCTCATGGTCATTGTCATTCTGCTGTGGGCTTGAACTGAAGTGCATAATCACGCTATCTTAGTCACGGTATGGTAACATTAGGTACGCTCTATCCATGTCCTCATCTTAATTAGATTAAAACCACGTGATGTGTGAGTCAAATGCAACGCAGCCATTTAGCATATTAACACCTGCTGTTTGCAGTGCTCCCTGTCATTACAACATGCAGTGAATTATCAACACTGACACTGTCTTTATTTTCACTGTTGTTGTAAATGCACTTGTTAAATCTCTCTCTCTCTCTCTGTTTTTCTCAGCCTCTCTCATTGTTTAACTGAAGTTGCAGCACATTGGTTCCAAACAGATTTCAGAAAGTCTGGGCAAAGAAATAAAAGCAAGGCATGCAAAGGCACTATTAAAACTGGATCAAACTTCTTTAGTCATGTCTCTGTCTAGACGCTATGACATCAATTGCCTTAAGATCGATGGCAATGACCAAATCCTAATCCAGAAGCTGGAGTTTGAGATGATGGATCTCTATTTATTTCCATCGGCCTGCCAGTTCACGAACATATACATAGTTACTAACACCTCTGACGTCAATGACCTCTGACCCAATCTGTTTCCATTTTCTTTAATGTACTTTTGATACAGCAACTGTCATCTAGATGTCTAATTTAGTGCAAATCCTTACCTCTGGGCATCTGGATCTTCTCCAGTTATGTCCATAACTCAATCAGGACTCTCTTGCAGCAATCCTCACCTCATCAATCTTTGCCTGCATCTCAACAGCATAATTATACTCGATGCACTGAATGTCGAAATATGTCTTGTCTTGATATCCTGATTTAAGTTTACTGGACTTTCTGATGTTTGGACAGTGCTTTCCCACATGGTGATTTCCCTCAAAATGCAGGCACTTTGCTGGTTCTTCCACCACTCTGCTCACATGATGACCAAACTATGGACTCATAAGTGCTTTCTTTCTTTCTTTCTTTCTTTCTTTCTTTCTTTCTTTCTTTCTTTCTTTCTTTCTTTCTTTCTTTCTTTCTTTCTTTCTTTCTTTCTTTCTTTCTTTCTTTCTTTCTTTCTTTCTTTCTTTCTTTCTTTCTTTCTTTTTCTCTCTCTCTGTCCCTGTCTCTTTGATGCAGGCTCAGGGATGGCCAATCTAACTCCTCTGATCTGAAAATTGTTCTTTGCCTTCTGTTCCAAAGCTAATCCAGCCATTTTGACCAAGCCTAGAGATTCATACGGACAAGTTGGTGCTGTCTGTCTCATAAATTTGATCCTGCAAATAATGCCACAGACCATCTGTTGGAAACTGCCTGATAATTTCACACAGAGTTGTAGCGTGAACTGTCATTATGAGCGTCTCGCGGCACTCACCCCACTTTCACACATTTCTCTGTGTGAAAAATGCCTTTGTTGCAATTTGAAGATGTTTGCAATTATCTAGCAAGTCGTGACTTTGAAATCTCTGAGAGCAGTGAACTGTGCTGAGGCAGCGCGGGGAGAAATCATCAATTAGTAGTTAGCTATTCATTAAAATCATCCATCCATAAGCAACCAATAATGTTGTTGTGTAAAGCTCTTGAACTGACATCTCTTCGTCTTCTAAGATATATTAATAGTTTTTCACTGGTCACCTGGCGCACAATGTCAGCCTGACCTCTTGCTATCAATTTATTGGTACACCTGCTGCAGACTGAGGGTGATTTACAGATTTGTGCCCTATACAGCCTGATTGACAACATTTATTGCATGCAGCAACACTCCTGTCTCGGACAAACTGTAAATTGCTTTCTTAAGTGGGATTAAGATAGGATTTTCTCATTCAGATGTTGCTGTAATGTGGCCCCAGGAGTGAATCACACAGGAGTTGTTCACAAAAGCCATTATCTCAGTTCAGTTCAGCTCAGACTGAAGATTCAGCCCCATGGGATTCATTTGCAATTGCTTCAATTACTGTGGACTTGCCCAAATGTTCTCCATTGCTCCAGTGTCCCCCTCTGTGGTGAAGAAGCTGCAGTCACAAAGGAGTCATTACAGCAAACGACAATGACAAAGGAGCTATTTCAGGATGTGCACTGCAGAAAAAAAATACGAGCCTGAAATCTTGCACACGCCATAAACTCAAATTGTCATCTTAGTTGAAAAAAATAAATAAGTAAAAAAAGCATGTGCCATGTGCCTCATGGCATTCAGAGAGCACTCTCTTCCTTGTGTCGTTTTACTCACAGGACAGCCACCCCTGTGAGTCTGTGGAGGTTGAGGTGGAGGTGGAGAGATGCAAACAGTTGTTGAATGCTTGTCTAAGCTGTGCAGCAATGGTCGGGGCCAGGCATGAGGCTTGCTGTAGCGCCACCATCAGGACTATCGACCTGGTTTTGCAGCTGAGACAATCTGGCATGGGACTGGACCTTTGTGTGAAAATTGGTCAGTTTCTGCGCACACGTATTAGGATTTCCTTGGAAGAAGAAAGAAAAGAAGAACATGCAGCAAAACAATATGGTCTTGTCGGCTTCAGCTACTCAGCCACTAATTTAATTAATTAATTAATTTTAAAAAATGTGATTTCAACTGTGGCTACACTTTGCTTTCAAATGTGATCAGTGGCATGACAGCAGAAAGCTTTGAAAAGCCCAAGTTAGCGTGAAATGTTGTCAAGCTGGTGAACACTGACTGCATGGTAACTTCTGCCAAGAACATATGATTGTATGTGGTCAGTGAGGGCGGCTTGTGCTACAGGAGCAGGATGCATAACAGCAGCTATGTCACATGCCAGAGGCTGAGCGGAGTATGTAAATTATCTGCTCAAGGCCAGGGACTGTGTCCTAAATTCTGAATTATTCCTTTAATTAGATGTTATTTCGAATCGCAGCGCAGAGACAGGGAATTAGACGATGATGGATTAATTCTGAGTGTAAACCAAAGGGATGAAAATTATGGAGAAATTATGGAGATTTACGATGGAGAGAACAATGGAACGGAGCAGTGATCACTAGATCCTGCCATAACCAACATCAGAACTATGTCTACGAGAGCTAAATGTCTGACCGAGGCACCGAAAAGCTGCATGTTATTATAACTCCCCTGAGAAAAGGCCAGGCGCAGACTTCCACGGTGACTTCATCCGACTGGTAGCAACTGAATGTGATTCGATATCTTCCAAACTGTGACAAGCCGCTCAACTGTGTTGGTAAATGGGTCTGAGATGCCACCTAGTGATTTTGATAGAATCCCTCTCGTCAAACAACTCCTTACTTTTTCCTGACTCAGCGAACAAGGAGGATGTGGGACTGGTTTCCATGGCAACAGTAGACAGCAGAGAGGGAGCGAGGGAGAGAAAACACGGTGACGCTGGCCCACGGACGCACGCGCAATACCTCGCTCAAAAGGCACGCACAATGTGATATGTATACGTGTGTGATGCTTAGATCACATCTTCTCGATCGGGTGTCTGGAGCCGCGGTGGCATCGTGAACGTCCACCATGTTTCATGTTTCACCACCGCACAACACCTTTAGACAGATCATTACTTTGTGTCTAGCAATTAGAGCCGATTGCTGTCTGGGACGTCAAAGAGGCACAGTGGGAAATAATCTTTGGTGAGTCAGTGATCCAACTGTTGAAACTCATCTCTGTCTATGAATGTTGCGGGCAATAACGCTTATTCCCAGAGCAGACGTTTGGGACTTAATGAGAAAGTCTTTCCGCAGGAGTGACATAACCTGATAAAGGCGTCTGAGTAGGAACCCAGAAACTCATCAGAAAAAAAAAAAAGAAAAAAAAGAAAAAGATTGTGTTGTAGTCATTATCCCAATGATCGTTGTCATTTCAGATCGCCTTTTGGAATTGTATCAAGGCCTTTTTTTTTTACAACAATGCACTCCCACTGTTTGATTCTGTTCAAAATAACCAAACTGACGTGTTTTTAATCACATGAGTGATGTTTTTAACCACAAAAAATACCTTACTTTAAACTGGAAGGGTCATAGGGTTGCATTGTCGGGGCAACACACATTATCAGTGTTTCCTATTTAACTTTGGAGCAACATGGCAGAAAAAGCGGACATTTGGTGAAATTTCCATTTTGTCATTTAGATAAGAAGATACATGTGTCTCGCAACCCAAATTAACCCAAATTCTCATTTCACCCAAAAATGAAATTGCTGGGGACGAAAGCTATTTGGCGTAATGCCTTGTAACATACTTATAACCTCTCATCGCTTACAATTAATCAGCACCCTGGTTCACCCGGCCCCTCCTGCTCCTCGGTAGCTTGTGCGATAAAATAGAACTGATCTGCCAGCTGCTGCTGCTGCCACAGCTGCACTGCCACAGTCACCTGAGCACCTGTGGGCCTGGGACGCTCATTAGCACACAGTGTGTTGCTGGTAACAGGAATCGGGGAGAAGAATAGCAGCTTGTTGTTCGTACAAGGCGAACCTGAATCGTCTTTGCATAGAAATGCAGAGTCGATTAATGTTTCAGATGGAGCATAGCAGTTTAATGGACATTGACAATGACTAAAACTGTTTTTTTCTCTTTTTTTCCCTCCCATCGAACTCTAATAATCATTTTATTAGAGTGTTTGTGGGTGCTCCTGTTATTAGTGGTTTGTGATCTTGTATTTGGGTTTTTCTGCAGCTGGATTACTACTCACCAAACTATCCATTAGACCTGCTGCGGGTGTGAGCCTGGTGTTGTTAAGACAACACTGTGAGTAACTGTTTAAATACCACCGAGCTAACTGAGAGATTAATCACAGTGATTTACCTCAAAAGGGGATTGAATGTTGTTCTTGCACTGAGTTTGGATAGTCATGGTAGTGAGGGGAAGATCCAGAAAGGATTCCTTTTAAACTTCAAGCAAAAATATGCAGAATGGTACATCGATATTTGCATGAAAAAGCATCAAATGAATTTTGTCTTCTACCAGCTACATTATTGTGGCACATAAGAAATAGATTCAATGGAAACATGGTCACAAAGATATGTATTCAGCACAATCCAACCCTATCTGAACCTACAGATCCCTAAATTAACAGAAAATGAATACATTTTATATCACCTCCTTACATAGAGTGCAATCCTGCCATCTTTTTCATAGTCACAACTGGAAGGGTGCTTTTTATGTCCAAGAGTGTAGCAGCAAAGCCTCAGTCGACCTCAGATGAAGTGTTTGAAGGGGTGTCTGAAGCTCCGCGCCCCTGTCCGACATCTGCTAACTCTGAAGCACCGTTTCTCTTCCCTTTTTGATTCTTCCCAAACCAATCAACAGTCACATCCTCTTCAGGCCGCAACTGGCACCATTCATCCGCTCACTCTTCACACAATTGCTTCCAGGTCATTTTTGTCTAGTGCAGCACTTTGAAGACTTTTCAAACAGAGGCTGCCTAAAAGCACACACCATCAACCTCATTTTCGTGACTGCGCTGAGACAACAAAGACAGAGTTCTTGGATAGAGATCGGGGTGCCAGGCTTCACGCCTCGCTTTTCAGATTTCTTCCTAAACAAGTGCAAACACTTGTTTTTTTTTATTTTTTCAGTGCCGTCGAACACCTCTTACCCTTATTTCCTCGCTCTCTGTCAAAACTCCAACATCCCCCACACCTTTCAGCTCCTCTTTTCATCATACTTCCACCCAGCTCCACAGTCAGGGTGATAATTAGACAATCTGTGGATTCAGGCAAAGGCAACACAAAAGCTCTTTTTCCTCTCCTCTTGCCCTTGATTCCTACCTGTCCTGTCGGCCGAAGTAGGTTCAGGTGGTGGCTGTATGAGGCGTTGGTACAGCTGTCTGTCACCCTGAAGATCACTGATGGGTGGAGCTTATATCCCCAGGTGACGGCCGTTCGCTGGTCGGGTTCATCTCCGCCTCCTCGTTACCCCGCCCACTGGGCCCCTGCAAGGCCTTATGGGTACCGCACTCTGCCGAACATGCTTGTGTGCATTGAGCATTCAGTTAAGCATTCAATGGCAGTCCTCTCTCTGAATCTTCTTGTGCAGTCCTCATGTAGGTTTCCTGCGAAAAACAGACAAGTTTCTGTGATTAAACTGTTTCTAAACCTTTGCATTTTTTAGTTTCAATCACATCCCGGTCCCTCTCCTTTCTATAGAGCCCCAAGTCCCATCAAGTGATATCGTTTCATATTGTGCACATAACATAATTACTCATTCCCATATGATGATCGTCCCACGTGCACCACGTAATTTACTATTAATTCATATACATCTCCGACTTAAGATGCTCAAAATGTTGTACGCTTTTGCGAAAGATGAAAGAATTAATTATAATTTCATGTACGTCAGGGCTTCTGCTTTTCATTGCTACCGTAGTGCAATAGACTGGCAGGCATGTTAATGTTATGGTTGGTAATTGCACTGGTTGCCATACAGCTAGATGGACTTGGGCTATACTCCTGGGTCGACTCTGGTGGAAAATGCACAAGATTAAAAAAGTATTACCTGATGGGACTTTAGGGTTCCATCCCTTCCTATCTCCGCCCATAACCGGTTTATAATTGAGTAAATCTTGAAACAACCACTCGTTGACATCAGACAGAAATTGACAAAGCAGGCGTCTCGGTGGCGTTGACCTTCAACTGAAGCGACAGCCGTCTCAGGCAGATTTTATTAGGCATAGCTAGGCTGGGACTGTATTTATTTCATCTCAGTCACATATGAAACCTCAACATAAAGCTTAACAGGCCCGTCGCATCTAGTTACAGTTGCTCAGCTTTGATTTGGGTTGGCATTCAGCGAATTAACCTACACAGGTCACTGAAATGGCACAACGATTTTTCACTTGTCACAAACAAACGGCCAACAGCCATATACAAATGCTTTCCAGGTGTATATATTGATCATTTCTTCATTGCCTGTCTGCATTTTTAATCACTTTATGTCCCTGGTAGCAGCATACCGGGGCTGGTGCTTGGAGGCAGGGTTTTCTTTTTGACAATAAGTACACTGCCAGATGATGTTCTGTCAGATATGCAGAGGATTTTTTTTGTATTGACTGAAACACAAAAAAAACACCGACTATAAACTGTCAAAATACCAAACAAAACAAACCGGATATATTGTAATTTAGTAAGCCGCCAAGCCATAATAACAGCTTTGTGCCGACTACAACTCCCTTTCCTTTGTCACTTTTGAACAAAATGCTTGTCTCTCACCGCCATTAACACAATCAGTTAAGCTGGAGCATGCTTGAAACAGCACTGCTACTTTGTTGGCTTGATGTGTTGTCACATCTCTGGATGTAAGAACTAAGTGAGTGTTTTGGCACTGATGGTAGACAACTTCAGTCTGTAGCAAGCGAATGAAATGAAGGGATTATTGATCATTTTCAGCCTCTGCATTGTGAGGTTTCTTTTACACATCACAAAAATCACACATTTTTATGTTGCTTTTAGTCCCAACACGGATCAGCGATCAAGTGATTTCATTTTTCTGATACTAAATGTATTTAGTGTTACAGCCATCAGTTTGAGATAAACTCTTAAAAAGAAATGAAAAAAATGCATCAATTAAGGTTTAACAGTACAAAGTTTCAAGTCCAACAACCTATCATCGCTTCTTGGTTGAATCTCTCATAACAGCTTTGCTTTGTGCCAGTTGCGTACAACATATCGTAATTATAAATGGGAGTTTCATGTTGCTTAAGGGATCTACTATTGTTTGCTTGCATACACCTACACACACACACAGACACACACACATACTCACACCACACAAAGACGTCATCTCCGTACAAACTCTTACATACCAAGACTACATGTTGATGAGTTACTCACATGCAATGAGGATTTAATTGCATAATTCCTCTCTCTGGTTCAATAAACTAAATGTGCAATACCTTGCCCGCCAACTATTTAAAGATATCCATAGTATATTAAAGTTTAAAACCTTTATGCGTGGTAAATCACACAATAGTATACATGAATATATATGTGTATATGTGTACTTTCTGTATCAAAATAACTATAGGTTGAATCTTAAATGGTGATTTTCTATGGATTCAGATTGAGATTATTTATACATCTACACTACATAATCTTTTAATTGTTTCCATTAATGGTATGCATTATGTGGAGCACCATGACTGCTTGTGCTCGCAGTTTTCAGAGCCTCTGCCAACACCAAACATCTCCACACACCAATGACATGGAGATTTGTTCTGCAGAGCAAAGCCATCGACTAGGGGTGACGAGATGAGCAGAAAAGTCAGGCCAACAATGAGATCCTAACACCAGCCCGTGTGCATGCGTGTCAGTTAGTCTGTCCAAACAACATCCAATAACGTGGATGCTTGTCACCATGGCAATGCAGCATGACTCATTGTGCGGTTCATTACGGAGACAAAGAGCTGTGTTGAATGTATGATTATGATTAAGACACAGTGGGGTTAGTCTGGATATTCAGATTCAAATTCTGAACATAAATATAGCATTTCCTATAGGGACAGTATATCGTCTTTTCATTTCCACTATATGCAATTCCACAGACTCATCCATTTTCAAAATAAAAGCAGCTTATGAGCAAAACTTGCATTCTGTATATTCTGATATAGTGCTATTCACCCTGGGTTAGTGTTGCTATTCCTACCCTCATCAATTGCTTCTCACTGTTTGCATCATTACCATTGCTACAAGTCTGCTAGTTAGCTGCTGGAGGAGGCACAAACTACATAGAATGTGCAGTAGTTGCTGGTAGTTAAGCTTAATACATTCGTCTGGATAGTGATTAAAGTTAGGGGTTAGAGTGCCATTAGAAACTTGAACTACACACAATAAGGGGCCAGAGAAATAACGGAATGAGTATATATCTGTAATATTCCCATGACTGCTACTGAGCAGGTTGCATACCCTTTGACCTTCCCTTTTATTACCCGGAGCATTGTCTATGTAATCCCAGCCTCTCTATTGTCACTGTGTCAAGCAGAAGTGAGGGTGAGGGATTTAGATAACAAGTTAAAATTGCAGGAAGGATTAATATCCACACTGCCACACGTTTTCCCCCACAGATACAGGTTAGAAGTGGGACGTGATTTCTATATGATTTATAAATGCTCAAAGCGTCCATTTTAATTGTGCTTTAAATGCTACGATGATGCAGCTTTGATGCAAAAGCAGACAGTGTAAAAATGATTCTTAATTTTGACACATAAATCTCTCGGCCTCGCCTCCTGAATTTCCTAAAGGGAACCTGCCAGAGTGATCAATAAAGTTTCCATCTATTTATACATATTACTCACTACCCAGTCACATGACAAACAGTGCTAAACCCCCTCAACAGTCTATGCAGCATTCCCCTAAAGTACAGGGAACAAATTCATATGAACAGAACCAATTTCAGAACCAGGTCAGGGTGTTTTTAATGAGCGACAATACGGTAGAAATGTCCTGAAACTGGAGTATAGATTCAACAAAAAAGTACAGAAGAAACGGGTGCGTTAGAGGTTCAGAATACTAAATAAAACAGGAAAAAAAGCAGTACTAGTTCATCGTGCTGAATAATGGTCTGTAGCTGCTCAAAATTATGAGCAGAGCAGGGGTCTATGGGAGTCACGTACACCTACTCCCATGTCTAATTTCTCTTAAATAAACTGTACAAAACAAAAACGAGTGTTTTCTGTCAGTCCCGCCTCTCCTCTGAACTCCCTCACATCAGTTCACTTGTCCTCCCTCCCTCTCTCTCTCTCTCCCTCTCTCTCTCTCTCTCTCTCGCTCTCTCCCTCCATCCCACCCATCCTGGCAAACACAGTGGGAGCGAAGGGTGAATTAATAAAGGAGTGAAAGTAGAGCACAACTCCCTGAGGTCCGCCTTTTCTGGGACGCTGACACAGAGAAACACACAGGCAAGTGTGCACACACACACACACAATGAAAACACAATCCACGTACTATATGGAGACCGCAACACACACGTACACACACACATACACACAGATAAAATTGTGAGGCCGATATATGCATAAAGCCACATGCATGCTTGCCATGCATTACAGGGGAGATGAGATGGAAAAAAGGAGGAGACACAGAGGAAACAATCCAGGCATCCCATCGCCTGCCTCAGGGAGGGAGGGACACGAGGAGGCAGAGGAGGAGGTGGACGAGGAGATGGGAGGACGCGAGCCACGTGAGGAGGAGGGCACGGAGAGAGTCGCGTAAGGCTGAGAAATTCACAATTGTCCCATGTGCCCTATGATTGCCTCTCTCATCTCTTTCCCTCTCCCCCTACCGTTTCCGTTCTACACTCATTTCCTCATTCGCTCGTCTCTCTGTCCTCATTTGTAGCACAAGGTCTGCATATTGCTGGTGCCGGTTTTGGAGGTTTGATACCAAATTATTTCATTTTCTCTGGGTACACCGGCTTCCTCCCACAGTCCAAAAGCATACATGTTTAACCCAAACTGCATACCATACAGACACCGTACAGAGTGACAGCTGTCTCTGCCCCTAGACATGCACAAAAGTCACAGGAAGGCGCTGTCATTAGCACCGTCTGTTTAATTTAACTCTCTTCATTTATTTATTTGTTTATTTATTTATTTTTTACACTGACATTAGCATGTGCCAACACAGATCATCATTTCACAGCATGCCATTAAAAAGAAAAGAAATGCACCTGTCACTTCCTGGTGACACACAGTTCCGGAGCACAGGAGCGGTTAATTAACTTATTTTGTAACACGATCACACACGCATTTATTCATTCATATAGTGTCCCTCGCCGGCTCACTTCATTTCATTCACCCACCCCTCTCTCTCCCTCCTCTTTTTCTGTCTTCATTTGCGTCAGCAGATTGTAGGGATGAGGGGATGAAAACAAAGTAACACACAGAAATAAGGGAGAGATGGATGGAAGAGGGGGGGGGGGGGGCGTTTGGCAGATCTGGTAGAAAATCCTGTGAGTAGATGAAGAGTTGCTGGCTTGATCCCCGGCGTCTGACTGTGCCCACTACAGCGCTTTGAATTACAATGAAACTCCGGAGGGACGTCGCTTTTCCTTTGCTACGGGAGGCTTAATTATTAACAGGTTTTGTTAGTGCAAGACATTAATGAGTATACTTCTGCTTTGTTCTGATGAACTTGTCAACGCAAACCTTTTATGTTAAGAGGTTGTCCTGCGGCGCTTTAATGACCCAGGTTCATAGCAACCGTCGCCTTTTATCTCTAGAAGTGTCCAATGTTTGCTGATTTTCAGTTTTGTCTGATAGCCTTTCCCACATCTCAAGTATGTTTGCTTACATACCTCTGTCAGAGCCCGCACTTTTCCAGTATTGTATGTAGGCATGTCTGGGTTTTATTTTTACAGGTTTTCATGTTAACTTTCAAAATATTGATCACTGGCCTGTTATCCTTTCACACACTCCCCCATTGATCCTATTCTTCTATTGATGCATGTGCTGCATTTTGATTTAAAAATACTGAGGATGGCTTTAAAAAAGTAAGCGCTGTGTCATGGCCAGCTAATAAAGAAATAGATAATGGAAGCAGAAATAACCATTGTAACACATGGAAATCTTCAAGGCAAACAGAATTTTTTTTAACCTTTAACCTTTTTAACCACCAGCGAGCCAAGACCTGCCAGGGGAAAACTGTCCCCAGCAACACTGCTACTCGGATCAATAGGGTGTTCAAACCTTTCCTCCACAATATGGTGGAAGTTCACAAAACTTAACTTAGTTATTATCAGTATCATTATTTTTGTATTTAAAGAAAACAGAAATTACTTTTACATGTATTTCTTTTGTCATTTACTGAAGGTTTCTTTTGCCAAACAAATCCATTTTTCTAATTGATTTGTTTAGACTGTGATGAAACCAGATCACTTGGAGAAAACCCAGACCCAGCGGTGGACATGCACACTCACAGAGCGATCCGTCCATGAACAGTACTGGCCACTGTCCAACCTGCATCTTCTTTTTTTTCTGCTATGGTTTTTCCTGCATGCTGTTGATCTGGCCGGTGAGCTGGGCCGCCATGGGGACAAGAACTTCTTCCTCCTCCTCAATCTGTTGACAGAGGTTTTCATTCTCCTGTTGTATCTTATGCAGCTTGGTTGTTCTGCTCAACTTCTCTCCATTCTCTTATCAAGGTACTGAAACGGTACCGCAGCCCGGAGCTGTCAATGAGCTTCTCCATCGCTTCACAAGTTGCACTCTCTTTGCATGCCAGCTGTTCTAGCTGCTGCATTAGCTCTTGCGGCTGCTTTGTTGTCGCCATCTCCTATATCTCCATCTGGGTCCTCAGCATTTTCATCTGATGATGCAGGACACAAACTCTGTTCAAATGAGCGTGTGCCATTTGGATCTCCTTCCAGATCTCGTTGGTCAAGTAATCAACCTGGTCCCAGAGTTGTTGGTTTTCATCGCTTTCTGATTTTACCTCAGTGCAAAGGCATTTGATGGTTTGTCCCTGCATTTAACTCTCCTCCAGTCCTCCGTCGGTGTAAAGTGTCAGCTCCTCCAGCTGCTGCTCCAGGGCGTTTTCCTCTTCGCTGACTAGGAAACCTTTGATCACATTCTTGGCCCAGTTGTAGGTGCCCACAGCAGCATCCTTGAAAGCTTGACTCCAACTCATTGTGTGCAGCTGCGTTATCGTTGTGTGAGTAACACTGACCTGGGTGACTCTCCCAGTCTCTGTCTTACTTGTGTCTTCTGCAGCTCACCTGCTTCAGGGTCTTAAACAACGAACTGACAAGTGAAAAGTTGTTTCTCCCTCCTCAGTCACCGTCGCTGTTTGCCAAGTGCCCTCTTTAAACGAAATGAAAAAAAAGCCTTTTTTAAAAATGAAAAAGCATTTCAGAAATGTTCTACCACTGATAGAATTGAATAAATCAGTGAATATTGAGATATAACAAGGTGTTTTAACCCTGTTCCTTGGGGACCCCTGCCCTGCATGTTTAACATGTTTCTGCTCTAACACACCTGATTGAGATGATCAGCCAGTCAGGCTCTGCAGAAGTCTGATGAGGAGGCACTCATTCACTTCTCTGAAGTAAAACTCTTCATTCAACACTCGTCATATTTCATACCCATGTCGCCTGATTTTAATGTAGCGTTGGACACTCTTTAGTTTTAGTTTTTAGTTTTCATTAGTTTCAATCAAATAATCAATATCTGTCACCAATTAACTTATTCAAACTTACTTTTTCTATACACCTCCAAAGTGTTCCAGAAAATTGTTCTTAAGCACTATTGAGTTATTATCCGCCACTGGTGCCCTCTGCAGTCCTGAATATTTCAGCAAAACAATTTGAAAAGGCAGCAAAGTAACAGGCTCCATATCCATTGCATTGATATTGAACTCTGAACGCTGAAGTATCTGTTCATGAAATATTAGAGATGAAATATTGATCTGACATTATGACGCTGTGAGTCTGGGAGCGATTCATCCTCGGGAAGGACTCAGCGTTTGCCTTGACTCCGCACAGTGGCAGAAACACTGCAGCGCAGCCTTCACAGAGGGAGGATGGAGCTCAACCATTCATCAGACAAATCAGAAACTGTAAAGATTCAGGACAGATTGCACAACCTGATTTTCATATCTACATCTGTCAGTGATGACCTAAGATGATACACACGTGACTGCAGTGTTTGACTCGCGGAAGAAAGGGGGGAAAAAACAGTGGAAAAGAAGCAGAGAGAGAGACAGAGAGATGGCATGCAGAGGAGAAATCGGCGAGGAGAAAGAAAGCAGAGGGGAGAAACAGAACAAGAAGGAAAACATGCGGAAAAGTCGAAGAAAGAACGAGTCGGAGCGAGAAGCAGCGATAGGGAGAAAGAAAGAGAGCCCTCTTGCAGAAGCCCAGGGGGTATCCTGCTATCCCAGAATGCTCTGCTCTAACCTACTTTGGTATTTCTGTTTCTGTCTTTGTCTCTGCAGCTCGCTGCCCCATACACACCCTATCTGACTGAGTTCTGTGCATGTGTGCCTTCCTGGGTTTCTATACCTCTAAGGACCAACTTCAGAAGAACGTACTGCATAAATATACATCCGTGCCGGTATACGTCTGGGTGGGAGAGCGCTTGTCTGCGAGCATCTGAACACTGACCTCACTGTTCCTAAAGAGGTAAACCTTTCATCTCATCTCGCTTTGGGAGAATAAACTCAGTACACACACCCACACACATTCTCCCTCTCCCTCCCTCTCTCTCTCACACACACACACACACAGTCACACACACACACTCACGCAAGTCAGAGGATAGCCCTCTTGTGGTACAATCCCTAAAACAACAATGCACCTGTATGAGTGCAGCTTGTGTGGGCATCTAGGAGTGTGCGTGTGTGTGTGTGTGTGTGTGTGTGTGTGTGTGTGTGTGTCCTTGAGCCAGTGCACTAGTGTGTGTCTGTGTATGTGAGTATCTATGAGTGAATGAGTGTGAGCATTAGTGTGCATATTTCTGTGTGTGTGTGTGTGTGTGTGTGTGTATGTGTGTATATGTGTGTATATGTGTGTGTTTTTGATTGCTGTACGGGCTGAGTGGGCAGCTTGACGACCGGCTCAGCAACACTCCGTTACCACGGAAACTAATGAGCAGAGCACAAAAAGAGGAGTATGATGAACACTGTAGAGGAAGATCTGTTTATCTATCTATCAATCTATCTATCAACCTATCCATCTATCTATCTATCTATCTATCTATCTATCTATCTATCTATCTATCTATCTATCTATCTATCTATCTATCTATCTATCTATCTATCTGATCATTATCATTTTATGAACATTTCTTCATACTGGTCTCATCAGAATTGTGTTAATTTTAGGGAAAGTTGAGGGAAAGAATATCACTAGGGATTGCTGAGTCTTTCCCTCAATGACTGCACATATTTACCTTAGTAACTTAGCAACTTGTGAAAATGAAATAACACTATTTTTCTGCTTTGCCTATCCTCATTGTTTCTGATGCCTGATACCTGCTAACTTGTATTCAATTTTCACCTTTGAAAGAAAAAAAAAACAGTAGGGACCAGATTTTGTTTCCACATAAACACACTTCCAAGTGATATTCAGCACTGGAACCAGGGCTCCACCTGCTGCATGATCAGGACCACACACACACACACACATACACACACACACACACACACACACACACACATACACACACTATTGTAATGCCTCTAATGTGACTTTTCATGATCAATCCTTTCATGCTTCTCCACAATGAGCTCAACTCATTAACATACAATTTAGCAACAGTGTTAAATGTGAATAAACTCCTCCAAATTGCCATGTCCAAACAAATTCCTGCTGCCTGTTCAGGAGCTGTTAACCTGCTGCGATCTGTGATTAACACCCAACTCCTCCCTCGCACACTCCAAACATCCACTGACAGCAACTTTAAACACAGTCAGCTTTGCAGCAAGTGTGTTTTCAGCTAAGCCGCTGAGTGCCGTTTTACATTGTTTTCTCTCGACCTACCCACACCTGTTGCGTTGTTTATGCTGAACTGAGCTTAACTCCATTAACATCCCGACCGAGGACTGCCCACGCTGCCTCGCTGAGCTTTGGGATTTTGCTGTTGAAACACTGACAACGTTTCAACCGCACGTCAAAGTAAAGCAAACCACTGGGGTGTGTTGCCTTTGGCTGTTTGTTCTGTGCTTTGTGAATTTTTGTTTTAATTTTGTTGGAAGGCAGGCTGATCATGAAAAAAAGCAAAATATGTCAGAACAGATTAGTAAATCTCCACTTCTTGTGTGAATCCTTCACGTCTAAAGCTTCCTAATAAATCCCGTACTGAATATGTGCACCCTCATTCACAGCCACAACTTTTATGTGTGTCTGATTATCAGAATGGCAATTTTTATTTTCTTTTGTTTTCTTTTGTCTTTTCCAACATTGCCAAATTCCACACTCTGCAATTATTAATCAGCAGGAAGGCATCCTGCTGATTGTCGGGCCACATTGATTATTTAATACAGTAAATAGTGAATGGAGCAGACAGCAGATGGCATTCTCAGAGATCACTGGAAACTACGGAGGATGGACTGCCAGAGCTCACTGCTACCCCGTCTTTTACCTCGTGTCCTTCCTGTAATCCCTTACAAGTTCCAAGATGTCTTTACATGGAGTCTTTTCCTCATTACATAATACACTGTCTGATACACACCTACTTCTCTGTATAATTCTTTATCCCAAGACACAGATTGAGCGTAGCAATCCACACATGTTGAATTCTAACTCTGATCTTATTCTTGTGGCTTTTTATGTCGATTTTTATCTTCTTAATTGCAGGTCTTATAGGAGTACTCCATCATTTTAGCACTTTACTCAAAGGAACAGTTAAAATTATATCAAAAATTAAGGCACCAGAACAAGAGCTGCTGTCTCATCTGTTTCACACAGTTACACAGTCCATCTGAGACCGGGTACATTTTACTTACAGCAGGTAATGTAGCCGACTGCAAAGGGTCAGATACGCTTATTCTCTGCTAATTCCACAGAGCTGTAATTTTCTTCTCTTTTCTAATTTGCAGATGCTGATCCAAATAGCATCACTTGAGTGACAAATGGTTTGATAGTTATTTTCAAGTTTGATATGCAGATACTGAATTTTCTCCGGGGCAGCCCAGTTTCCTACCACAGACTAAAAACAAGGTTAATTGTAGACCCTTAATTGACCCTAGGAGTGAGAGTGAGAGTGAATGGTGCGTATGTGTGCCTTGTGATGTGGTGTTTTCCCTGCTATGGACAAACAACTCTTAAGGTACAACAGACAATGCATGGATATGTAGCCAGTACCCTTGAAAACATTTACAGTCACACTCATATTTATATTTATATATTTTATGTGCAATGGACACATACAATTTGTGATTCAGCACTAGGAAACTTGACATCCCCACCTACACAGGCAAGAAGAAAACGGATGTCCACCTAAAGTGGTTTAAACATGTAATAAGCACAGGCTGTCATCCACTGGCAACCCCAAAACACCCCATCTTATTGGCTAATGGTTGGGAAGGCTCTCCAATGACTCACTCTCACACTCTCTCTCTCTCTGTCTCACTCTCTCTCAAACACACAAACACAAACCTTACAAACAGTGACGCACACAAATTTCAAATGACTGCTCGGTTTGCATTTACGCAGAAACAGTTAGTGACACGCAAGTAGTCAGAAAGAATGAGAGACAAACAAACAGAACAACACAGAAAACATCACAGACATTAATGGAGCTGTCAGAGCCCATTCTCTCCTGTGGATGTACATGAGTGTGTGTGTGTGTGTGTGTGTGTGTGTGTGTGTGTGTGTGTGTGTGTGTGTGTGTGTGTGTGTGTGTGTGTTTGTGCGCGCGTGTATGTCCATGGGCATCCTGCGTGTGTGGGTGGACAGTGAGGCTGAGTTGTCAGGTTGTGCAGAACATATCTGCATATTCATAACTGAACATTACAAGTCTACACACACACGCACACACACACACACACACACACACACACACACAATCAAGCATACTCACAAATATTCAGGTAAATTCAGATGGACGACATTTATCATGAGATGTTAATGTTATTAAAACAGGATAATAGCATCATGTTTAGATTAGCAGCAGGAGGCAGGAGATAGAGGGAGAACGGAAGAGAGGGAAATAAACAGAAAGAGGAAAAGAAAGAGAGAGAGAGAGAGACGAAAGACACAATGGCAGACTAGAGGCAGAAAGAGGAAGAGAGTGAGTGGTAGGCAGGAGACTGTGTGGGTTGACTTTCTCTCTCTATCTTGCTCTCTCTCTCTCTCTCTCTCTTTCTCTCTCTCTCGGGTGCTATGGTAACCTACAGAGCTGCAGCTAATCATAGGAGAGGGGAGGAGAGGAGAGCAGGAAACAAGAAGGAGAAAAAATGAAAGGTAGAATAGGAGAACAGAGGGAAAGGGGAAAAGGCAAGAAAGGGGGGAAAGGGGGAAAAAGGGTTGGATGGATAGGAAGGTGAAGAAAGTCAAAGGCAAGAGAGACAGGGAGAGGAAAAGGAAAAGCACTGAGAAGGACGAGGAGATTAAATTAATGAAAAGGAAGTAAAAGGAGAAATGAGGAGGTTGAGGGTAGATTGAACATAGAGAAACTATGAGAAACTATGAGAGGGGTGATAAGCAGAGAAAAGAAAAAAGAGATGAGCCAATGTTTTTTAACCTATATTCACAAATATTCTTTGTGAGACAAAAAGATCTGCCAAGATCTGAGATGGAGTTTAATAGCCCTACATTTACAGAGGTTCTGAGCAAAAGTCAGTCCCTAAACAAAAGTTTAAACAAAAGCTTTTGCTGGTTTTATTGGTCACTGGCATACAGATTGAAATATCTCAACAGCTATTGGACAAATTCTCACATTTTCACATTTGGGAAATATATTCATGACCCTAAGAGGACAAATCTTTGAATTTTTTTTTTTTTTTGAGGCCTTGTGTCTGGGTCATTGCAGTTCTGATCTTTCTGCGTTTTGACCACCTTATGTCGATCATTTTGCTGCCTAAAAAGAACTAATATCATATGAGTAACAGTAATGTAGCAAGCACTGATTCACTGAGTAATCTTGTTCAACCCTAAACCTAAGTCAAACCACACACACACAGTCTTAACAAACCTGAACACTCAAAGCAACATCATATGATCCATTTCTATCTGTAGGCATGTATTTTATTTTTCTGGATCACAGTCAGGTTGAAATAGTTTCAGATGTGTCTTTCTTTCTATTAAATCAAACACAAAGCAACTGTCTGTGGGCAGACTTTTGTTGTGTTGGCTGTGGTGACAGTTGATATAAACAAAGAAACTCAGGCTGTAAACAGAACAACTCTTTGTTCCGTAGCCTGTTGTGTAATGTAGCCCTGGAGCGCAGTGCCGCGCATTAATTACAATACGATACAGCCTCATGAAATAAGGTGAGTACTTTGTTGGCTCTCAACCAAAGCCACAAACTGGCAGTGAGGGCAGCAGCAGGTCTAAGAACCTTTGGATTGAAGGTTCCTTCAGATCGTGACCACTTTGTGGTCGTCTTTTGTCTCCGTAATGGTTTAGCATCGCGCTCTGTCTTCATTTTGCGTCCTCACATTTGTGTTTTCCCTCGAGTCCAGACATTTCACTGTAATGGAATATTTTCTTTTTCTCTTTTTTATGTAAGTGCACTTTAAAGGTGACCTAGATGGATGGAGTATTCACCCTTGTTTTTTGATGATAGTATAGAAGCTATGGAATACTGGTTTCATCAGAAATGCCTCATAGGCTCATTTAAAAAACCTTTTTATAAGAATGGGAGGGTGAATCAGAGGTTCATCCATTTAATCTTAAACTCTTCCAAACTTCTGCCCTTTATTCTCTCTCTGTTCAGATGTGTCCCTTTTTAAACTTCCATTTTAATATCTGAAATGTAGACATAAAAAAGAGAGAAAGAATCTATGTTTTTGGACCTGCTGCTTTGGCCAGGAATAGACTGTTGATGTTCAATAAAGGCAAAGTAAAAACAGAGGATTTTGTTTTCTTTAGGGCACAATGACCTCAAAATAATTATTGTTTTTGTACAGTATCATCAAGAGTAAATTGGCTGTAGAGACTGTTTTGTGTTGAGAAAGAAATCCTACTGCAACATCACGACCACATGGATGCAGAGTCCGGTACTCATTCCACATCCACACAGTGCTTATCTGATGCCGCAGGACAACCTGAGACATTGATTATGGGCTGTTGTCGACTGATCGCAGATTAACATGGCCTTGAGATGTTCAATAATTGAAACAGTTCAAAGCCCGTCGTTTGAGTCTCTCTTCACTGTGTCATCGCTTCTTCGGGCAGCTTTCTTGCATTTGTGACAGCTGATTTGAATACCTTTTAACATTGCCATTGATATGTCACAAAAAAAGACAAAACAAAACAATGACTGCATAACCTGGCACTGGCACTCTTTGTTTCTCTCACTGGTCTCTGCCTCAAACTCTCCCTCTTTGCTCATTTCTGACTGTTACAGGATCCTACAGAAAATGATGCAACCATACAGTAACTATACAGGCATCGAGCAAACTCTCTCTCTCCCTCTCTCTCTCTCTCTCTCTCTCTCTCTCTCTCTCTCTCTCTCTCTCTCTCTCTCTCTCTCTCTCTCACATACACACACACACACACACACACAGTCTGTCTGTCTGAAACCCAACCAGTTAAGAAACGTTTCATCAACACCGAGTCAGAGTTCATTCACAAACAGACAACCCCATCCAGTTGTGTTTGTCTGTTTTTCAACCTGTCTGTCTGCCTGTCTGTCTGTCCCCCTCTTAATGTAGGTCAGGGAGTCCCAGTGGTAACTGGACCTACTTTAACTTGATTGGTGTCCAAATGTTTTGTTATTCTGGCTCATTGGACCTCTTCAGGATACACCTACATAGGCACTTGGCTGATGTAACCAGTCTCCAAAAATATAAAATGGAATCAGAAATGTACATGTCTGAGCAGCACTGTCTGTTTTTTTCTATTTATGAACACATGAACTCTCAGCGACACTAGTGACAAAAGAGCATCATTACCCACCTCCTATCCAAAGACTTCATGTCTCTCTCACATATCAAAGACCACCTCAGACTCATACTAATATTTCTGAAATGTGTGACGTACCAGAGTCTATTATAAAAGGGCAACATACATTATGACATTATGTCCCCCTCACTCCCCATTTTAGAATCTCCTCTAAGAATATGTCTATATTCTTTGGCTTGTGTTTATATCGCTGCTGTCTGTGTTCTATCTGTTTGGTTGATTTTTCGGCACTTCAGTCAAGTGCTGTTGTTGTGAATGTGCCATATGAACAGACAGGATTAGATCTGATTTGACATTTCCATGTCAGCTCTCTGTCAAAATGTAGTTTAAAGACCTTGGTTATTTCCCTTTGCATTCTACTCAAATGGCATGTATCGCCACAAGGCTGTTTATTTAACCCAGTTATCGCAAGCTAAAACAAAAGCTGCTATCCAGCATAGAAGTGCTGTTTGCACTGGATTTAACAGGGACTTGGAGACATCAGAACGGTACACATTGTTAGGAGAGATGGAGGGAGGTGGGAAGTCAGTGACGACACTGCACAGTCAGGATCCTTAAAGCACCTTGTGGATAATTTCCACCTCCTAATTCAGTCGAAGATGGCAATTGCAGGTGACATCTCCTTCCTTTGATACAGCTGCACAAGTGTAGACCATACAGGAAACCTGACAATGATGGTGAATCTGAAACATCACATCATCACATCACATTACGCTTTTTTTTTGTTCTGTTTTGTTTTTCCCCACTGTGATGTGTCAAAATGTCGAAAGGCCTATTACATGCTGTAATTAACAAGGTAGATTGATTCTTGATGTTCTATTATTGTTGCTATTATTTTAGGTTTGGATTCTTATGATTTACTTGTGTCTTAAGTGTTGCTAAATAAAAGTCTTTCACTCTGGATGTGTTATATTAATGAGGGAAGCTGCTGTTACTGGCATATGGCATATGCTATCTTTAGTATCTACATTCAAGTGCAGATGGTATTGCGATATGTAAAAAACTTTCATTTCATGTCTGTATCATAGACTTGTTACAATGATTATAGATAAGGGGAAGTTTCAACGTGGGATCCTGTTTTGCAGATAAAATCAAAGTGAAATTGTGCAAACTGTCAAAAACCCTTGAAGTCGTAGTTCAATTAATTCAAAGCCACGTTTCAATGTTATCTGAAAGACAGATCAAAATCTGCACAGTGATGTGGTCAACACTACACTATGCAAACGGGAAAAGTCCTAGAAGGTGTTTTCTAGCCACTCCAACAGTAGGATGATAGAAATGAACCTGCAGTGCTGCATGAGTGTGACACTTTTGGGGCCATAAGGGTGTCACCATGACCAACTCGCCTTCAGAAAGACTGTGTCACCTTGAAACCAGACAGGATAATCATCCAGATATAAATACACAGAGACAACACCAGTAAAACCAGCTGACACAGAATGAGAACATGCCTACAGCCGCAGGGCCTGTCTGCCTAGAGTAGGATCCATGTGTGCGTACCACAGGAACTAACACCACCATCAGTTGACCTTCTCAAAGTTGTGTTTCCCATCAGAACATACTGTATAGTATGTCAAACTCAGATCTTGTCCACAATGCTACAGGGTTGAATCTACATTCAACCAGTATCCCACCTGCTTTGTTGCTTAACGGTGTTGCAGTGGTCACACAGTCTTACAACACACACACACACACACACACACACACACACACACACACACACACACACACACACACACACACACACACACACACACACTGGGGCAGTCTCTTGACCTGCACTTGCATGTTTTTGAGCCATAGGAAAAAACTGGAGTGCATTGGAGAAAGCCCCTACGCACACAGGAAAAACATGTAAACTCCACCCACAAAGGCTCTCAAACCAGAATCCTTCTTACAGTAAGGTGACAGTGCTAACAACTCTCCAATCGTGTAGCCTACCAAAAAAATCTGTTGACAGGTTAAATGATTTATTGCTGTGTGTAAAGCACTGTAAATGCTTCCCCGGTTGACAGTCTCCAGCTGTGTGCCAGAGTGCACTGTGGGAGTTTTTTGGGAGTATTTTTTAGCTGAAAATGTCTGAAGGCCCTTAGTTTTATAAGGTTTATTTTCAGATCATTGTGCAATTTTACAGTTTGTACTTCATCTCAAGGTTATTGTCAACTGCAGCAGGCAGCCGTTTTCAGTCAAAAAGCAAAAAAAACAACAACAAAAAGAAAAACCCTACTGTGCTCATCCCGTTCCCCAGAAGCAGTTTTGTGACTGGCTGGTGAACACTGTGGCAGTAATGGTAGTCAAATATTTCATGGAGGAGTTGGTACAGACCAAACTGCTGGTTACTGTTCCCGCAGGTTAAATGGAGCTCAGACAGCCAAGCTGATTCTAGCTGCTCTATTGAGCGATCATCTCCTCGGCAGTAGCTTCACATTTAGCCTGCAGACAAGGAGGCCGTATTTATCTTTTAATGTATTGACAAGAAAGGATTAGGAACGTATGGTGGTGGCTGGTTCGGCTAAACTAGGGGATTAGGAATGTATTATGTCAGCACAAGCCCTCATAAGTGCAAATGTGTGCGTGGGTGTGTTTATGTGAGGACTGTGAATAAGATAACATCCCTCTGATTATTGATCAAACAACTTTTCAGCCACATCACAGAGTGCTGAGAGCAAATATATGTTTTATACAACAGTTCAGTGTAATGTTACAGTGCTTTTTTTACCATTAATTATAGCCTCGCACAGCGTGTTGAGAACCTGCCACTGACACACTCCTCCTGAGATCTCTCAGGTTGTACTGATTGATTTCAGCCAACCTTTTCACATCAGCTGGGAGAGATGTGAGACTTACCGAGGCTCCGAGTTGTAATCGCAGCCTCTGCCTGGCTCTCTCAGCCGTCCCTGTGAATCCACGGGTTAAGGTGAATACCATGTACTTGTGATGCTGCGGGCTGGGATCTCAAATCTCCCCCACCTCCCCCTCTTTCTGTCATCTTGCCACTGCTCTGCATACACAGTCTAATGAAGCAGAAATGAATCCCAGAGCTTTCTATCTGCAGTAGACAGAGCTGTGAAGATAAGATGTTTCCTCCTACGCAGGCAGGCAGACAGGCAGTAGCTCTAGAGACCTGAACACCTCCAACTGCAGCCACTGTAATGCTATAGAATATGTGATTAATGCCCACAGATAGCAAACAGGAAGCCTGCAGTCTCCTTCTGTGCTGATAGTGAAGATGATGGGTTTATTCTGTAGATTCATATCTGCAGTTACATCACCGTGTGCCATGGACTGATAACAGACCTGCAGTCACTGAAATAATCCAAAAAACTGTTTTATAAATATTTGATCCACATAGTTACTGAATCGCCTTTACTTTAAAAAGCTGTTAGGCTGCCATGTTAGTCAGTTGTCCTCCCGTTGACAAGATGGAGCTGAGTTTTATGAGCAGTGTGAGTCAGTTGACGTCAAGATGGTCGAAGCAGGGATGTCTCCATTCGGCAGGAGAGTACAGTCATAGGAAGAAAAACATCCCTCCATCCATCATCCTGCCATCAAGTGTTCACAGGGTGAAGGCAGAGAAGACATCCTGGACAAGTCATCACCCCTTACAAGAGTTTTTTATAAAGTAACACTGGAAAAAGGTGTACTGACAGCATTTTGCACTTTCTGTTAATTGTCCTTCCCTCCATTTTCACAACACTCATCTTTGCATTGGTAAATAATAATGATGGATATGAACTTAATCCTCATATTGTTACTTTGCCTTACTCCTGTACTTGTCCTTTCGTTGAGGTCAGCATGAAAATCAACTTTTTGTTGTGGGTTGCCCTCTATTTAAGACTTCATGTGTATCACTAGAAATGTTGATGGGCTACTTGGAAATGTGCTTTGTGTGTCAAATGTCCTGCAAAACATAAATTGCTGTGAGCTTTAATCTCTTTCTGACAGCAGAGATTCTTCACCAAAGAACCAAATAATGCCGTGTTTTCACTTCATTCGCTTGAATCACATTTTTTCACTCTGAGAGGATTGTCTATTCCACTTCAGCTTTATTCTCTGTTGACCCAAAATCTCAAAAGGAAAAGAGGAAAAATAAAACAGGCGGATAAAACCTTCCAGGAGAGGTTAATAAAGAATTCAGACAGATGAAAGTTTTATGACAGTTTTTGCACCTGATCTAAAACAGCATTAAAGTGTTTGAGGCACCTCAGGTAGCGAGAGAGAGAGAGAGGGAGAGGCCAAGCAGAAAACCAAGAGCCCATCTGTGCACAGCTGAGGAGCCACCTGTCATCTGACCTCAGCTTGTTCAGAAAACGTCCAGTCGACACAGACCAACACTCAGAGAAGACCTGTTGAACCTGTTCTGTACAATCTTCTCTCTCTCTTTGTGATCTTTCCAAATCTGAACAAGACAAACTTTTCTCCACATTTTGAGCACAGTAGTGCCAGTGATGTTAATGCTCCTCTTCCTCCATATGACAGTGGAGGTCACCGACCCACTAGATGAAACCTGGATGACTTCTTAGGTTCCAACAGAGAACAGGTGACAACAGCAGTAAAGTCTTTCTGGACTAGGGGGACATCATGATGCTGCACAGCCCTGATCCAGGGGTATAGATGGGAGCGTTATGTAATTAATACTCCTCCAGTGCAGATACAGTAGACAAGCCAAGAAATCCTGGCCTCAGCTGTAACAGTAGCCCTGAAGTGACTACTGACACAGTGCTCACGTACAGAGCCATCACAGCCCAGACCATCCAACCAGTGGACAGACAACATGTTAGATTGCGTTTGACAGTTGTTTTTTTTTCAGGAGATTATTGATCTCGGTGATGAGATCGAGCTCACACAGCAGATGGCAATAGAGGGTTAATTCCCATATAGAGCAGCAGCTCTTGAGTCAGCCAAAGCTTTTGCATAACTGAGACTGTTAAAGCGGCTCCACTGTACTGTGGGATTCATACAGTAGCAGCACAGAAACACCCCCCCCACCTCTCTACATTCAACCAGCATGCAGAGATTCTGTCTCACCCACACACGTACACAGCATACAGTCCAAAGGAACCAGCTCTCATCCTGTAATTCACAGTGCTGGTGAGGACAGGTGAATTGTCGTGCCAGGACAGACAGACAGACAGGCAGACAGGCAGACAGACAGAAAGACAGACAGACAGACAGACAGTAAAGTGATGTGGGTGCTTCTCTTACCAACAAATCTCCCCTTTCTACAGGAATCCTTCCTTTCCTCTCCCTTTAGCCAGCTTCTTGCGGCGCTCCGGCGTTCATCTTCCCAGTGAGGAGAGCTGGAGGAGGAGAGCGGTGAACTTTAAATCATCGGCATTCCTCTCTTGCTCCGGTGTTTTCTCTCTCTCTCTCTCTCTCTCTCTCTCTCTCTCTCTCTCTCTCTCTCTCTCTCTCTCTCTCTCTCTCTCTCTCTCCCTCTCTCTCTCTCTCCTCTCTTCCAGATTTCTCCACAGTCTCTGAAGGGGGGGGGCGGGATGGGGTGGAGGCAGAGGAGCATCAGTGATACAGCGCCATGCGCTCCGCTGCAGGATGCTGAGCGTCAATCACACAGGTAACCTAGGAAACCGCTGGGCCCGCCCCTCCTCTCCCCGCTGATTGGTCTGCTGACAGAGAGGCAGAAGTCACAAGTCCTCGCCGATCCACAGATGGTACAGCAGGAGCTGTGCTGGGATCATGCACAGAGCCAAACAAACAGTAGTGGATTGCGGTACTTGTGAACTCTCTTACTCTCCTCTCGGCCACTCTCTCTCCCTCTCTCTCACTCTCTCCTCCTCCTCTCTCTCCCTGACTTCAGAGCTGAGCGCTTTATTTTACAGTTGCTTAGCAACAGACTGGCATGTGTGTATATGTGTGCGTGTGTGTGAGTGTGTGTGAGTGTAAGCGTTGCAGAGCAGGACGAGGGAGAGAGTGGGAGAGAGAAAAGAGTTCAAGTCCTCGGCTATCTCTCTCTGTCTTTCAGTCTCTCTCTGTCAGAGGTGTGGATGGATGCTGAATATTTCAGCTCTCAGCAGCAGTCTGTCTCAGAACTGAGGAAGCTGCTGTTGCTTCTCAACAACCAGCTATAGACAGCACAGAGTTAGAGAAGGATGTACAAAATACCAGCTAATGAAGAAATACAACAAAGTTTTATAACCCTTTTTAAGCCTTTATAAGTAATACATCATTTTTCCACATGGGGGGAAATATTATGGTCCACTTCTGTACAGATAAAGCACCATTTCAGGCTTATTTGGTAACCACTGAACCAACCAGTCAGGTTTTTACTCCAAAAACATCATCGTGTAAACATTCATGAAATCTTTCAACATATGAGTCCAGCCTTATATGTCTCAACCAGAGTTGAATGAGCAATCAGATGAGGAGGAAGAACCAGGAGCTCATAGATAGCCATTATAGAAATCATAATGTACTTGTGCTTTTCTGGTCAGATGACACCATTTTTTAAGAATAATCAGAATTATCAAGAATTATCAGGACCAGTCGTTTTTGACCAGCAATAGATTTTTGTTATTCATCAATGCCAAAGTAAGAAAGGTTTTCCGTAGTGTCCCTGGAAATCCAATTTCATTAGTAGAGAGACATGCAGATTCAGTTTGCCCAATACTGTTGCTTCGCATGAGTTTGCTTCCTGTGCTGCAGTGTTGTCAATGACATGACCAGGGTGAAGTGAAGGGCTCTATAGATCTCAACACATCCAGTATGAGTCAGTTGATGTGTGAAAGTCCTCTCAGAGGAACTGACCTGCTGGGGACTGTCCTTGTAGAGTCCTGTGCTAAATAAAACTGCAGCCAGACTTTTTTTTTCCTGCGAGTCTGTCTGCAGGATCCTACATGACAGAGGTGGGAGGAAAATGTGTAAGTCTTAGCCCTCCAGCCGCAAGCAAGACACACGTTCCTGTGGTCAAGCAAGTTAAGTCAAGTCAGTGCTCATGTTTATCGTTTAACATATAATTCAGATCGAGGCTGGCAAACAAATTCATATTACTGGTCTTATGTCACCAGGATCAGACTGTCATTAGTGATTAGAATCAGACAGCAGCAAAAGTCCATAAGACTGGATGTGTAGCATGTGTTGCATCACTACAGTTACCAAATAGTTCAGGAAAAAAATGGTAATTTAGCAAAGAACGTTAAGTCATTTAGTCATTCATGTAAGCGGCAGGCAAAGTAAGTAAGGCCTAGCTGTGGTTGCCAGATGAGCATGAATGGGTGCCCAATATGTGCAGAAATGGACCAGAATATTCCCTCACTAAAAACACGGTGAATACAATGTTCCATAACCTCTATGGTATGGTATTCCATTCAACCACTCTCTGCCATTTCTAACCAAAAATTTATTTTCCTACAGAACTGTGAATAAACCAGTAAATGAGCTAAAAAGACACACTGACATATATTTTTAAGGAGATTTTCTGGTGTGTGACTTTGGTGGTTTCTGCACTGCACATCACACATAATGTATTTTGTTTCTGTTGAGTTCTTGGCATTAAGATCAGATCAATGTTTGCATCTTGTACTGAATCATCAGAGTGAAAATACTCACTGAGGTCTGGGCTTTTTACTGCAATGCATGCTTAGGAAGAAGACTTCCACCGCACAGCTGCCGTCAGCCTCACGTGGTGCTCACTCGAGGGTGAGGTACATCAGGCAGACTGACAATTTTATAAAAAGGCATGTTATGAATATTCAAATGGATAGAAGAAAACATATGGCCAGTATGAGCTTAGAGAGTAGAGACCATAGAAACAGGGAGCTCTTTTTTTTTGTTTTTGTTCTGTCAGTGGGTTTCAGTTTGGTGCTGAAACACACTAAAATATACATGACCACTTATCATTGTTATGAAACAGGCTGGGTCATTGGGGTTTATGTTTAGAGGAAGTTACCACACCTCTACAATTAAGTCAGGGGCATGGTTACCAGTAAACACACAAGCAGCAAGCACAAGTTATTCAGACAATACAGACGAAAGAAACACGTCTTTTAAATGGACCAATTATTCTTTTTTAATGTAGAATAATCACAAAGAAGTTTCTGTTTGTGACTGGAAATTCTCTGTATCATTCCTTCAAACCAAAATATCTATTCTTTATTTCTGCCTTTTGCATTTTTTTTGTTTGCTCTTAGTAAACAGCAGTTCTGACACCAGATGGAGAGGGAATTGATCTGTGGAGACTGTGAGATGGGGTTTCGCTCTGCTGGGCTCCTTGAGAAACACAAAGCACTATTGTGCATGGGGAGAAAGGCAGGACACCTTCAGATGCAAAGTCACAGCTCTGGACTCCTCACAAGAGACAAACCTGGACGTGTCCAGGCCAAACAGGCAAGGACAGCTGACCGAGTTGAGGTGAGTAATGTCTAACATTTAATGAGAGCAAGCAGTGAGCAGATGAAATCAACAACCTTTGTAGAAAGCCAAAGTTTTTCTTTATGTGGATAATCATACTGTGCATATTTAAAGGGGCTCTAAAATGAAAAACTAATTTTACTTTGGTTTTGCTGAATAACAAGTCTATTTGCTGCCTAGAATGTGCAGTAGGTCCAGAAACATTAAGATATGATTCACTGATATGTAAATGTTGAATATTGAAATAGAAATTAAAGAATGTGAAGTAAAACACAAGTGTGGTGTAAACCATATCGACCCTCCTCCAAAATACTTCCTGACCCGATTCAGGTACACAGCTAGCAACAACAACAAATTATCAACACAACATAATGTCAGCATCTCAACAATGAGCACCTCAGATAAATTAAGTCTGTGCAAATATGTTGTTGTTTATGTGTTGCTATTTCATGTTGTGGTGAAATTAAATCATGTACATACCCTTGTATGTACATAGCTGTTACACAGGAACAGTTTGTCATGCTGCATCGATTGTATCTGCTCCTATGTTGGTTTTAATTAACAATTAAGGGACTTATGAGATTATTGACCCCATTGTTTGTGTTGTGTACAAAACAGCACTACGGCAGCTGTGTTGTGACAACCCTGCCTATGCCAAAGAATGTACCAGAAGTAACTGAAAAGGACCTGTGCCGACAAGCCGAGCCGAGCTGTGGCATACCATACGGGAACTGTTTGGATTAGAGTCATGTGGTTATTCATATACTGTAAGGTGGCAAATCAGTGTAAAGTCAATGCATTCTTTGCACTGGCAAACAATTGGCAAAGGTGGCAGATCTGTGCAGAAACAATAAATAGAAATAATGATAAATCGCAATATGCCCACACCAGAAATGGAATCTGAGGCATCTCTAATGAAACCAATGTCCCAGAGCTTCTATGTTAATACCAGAGAATGGGGAGAAATACACCATTCAACCATTCATTAAGGCATACGTACACGTATACTTTACACTCCTTAAAGACCCATTGTGGGGGTGCTGAACATTTGTGTGTCTTTGTGTGTGCAGCTCAGGGGTCAATGCAAGAATGCAACCAGGTGCAGGAGTGCTGATGCCAAACCAAAGTCAGCAAGAGTCGAGGGCAGCAGGCAGCAAGAGGGCGACGTTCTGCAACCTCTCACAGATGTGGTAAAGCCATACCAAAAATGGGAGGGGGGACATACCTTTAGTCCAAATGAAACCAAAGAGGCAAAGATTTCAGAGTAAGATTTTGTGTGCAGAGGCTCATGTTGATTGTAATGTTATTAAGCACTGCCAGGCATTGCATGGTCTTTGATGAAAAATGCATGTCTGAATATCATTATGTCAATCAAGACAGACTGTAAGTAGGCTGCTGTATCAAACAGATCCGTGGACATTCCCACGCAGATGTGCTCAGCTAAGTCTTGTCAAAGGCACATTTTAAGTGGTATCAAAAGATGAGTTGCTATTTTTACTTTCAGTTTCACAACTTGAAGGTGTGCAACGAAGAAAATTTGCCAAACTGGTCAAAAGGACACAGAGATGTCGAGGTAGGGTCCATGTTCCTCCATTAGTCTTTTCCCTCTTGTTCTTCCAAGCCTTGAGTGTGTGCTGAGCATATTAAAATATGTTGAGCTGCTATAGGAGGGCATTAATGCAGTATTTCATCTGACAGGGCTGTCAGAATGAGTCATAGGTCACAGGTGAAGACAGGTACAAGACAAAAGCCCATTTTTATGACGCTGGGTCTCAGGGTGACAAGAGAAATTGATCGTTTGCTCCTGGGTGTCACATATTTAAGAAGCGATGCTGTGCATGAAATCTATTCACTCTCGAACATAGGCGAGTGGGCGTCAGCCGGGTCACAGCGAGAGACTGAGGGAGATGAGGGAAATGGCTGCGCTCCACGAGCAGCAGCTGGCCCTGATCCATGCCCAGCACCAGCAGCTGGAGCGGCAGAGAGACGGTGAGGAGTAGACCTGCAACGAGCTCCACCTTCTCATCCAGCCTCTCTGTCAACGAGAGAACGTGTGTGTTGTGTGTGTGTGTGTGTGTTTGTCAGAGTTGGCCCACCAGGTAGGTGTCCTGTCTGAGCAGAGCTACACAACACACCTGGAGAGTCTACTGGTGGAGCTGAGAGAGCAGGAGCAGAGGAATGAGGAGACGCTGCAACAACTCACTGATCATCTCCAAGTGTTACAGTAAGACACTGCAGTCAGACTACTGCAAGTGCAATTAATATCTATTTTCTTAACCCGGTGTCCTCTGTCAAACAAAGGTCATTCTTTCTATCATGCAATCATATTGTAATATACCTATATTACATGTTATGTAGCCATATATATATAAATACTAGATTGCATTTATTATAGTAATACAGCGATTGTTGAATATCAATCAAACCTTCAATTTTTCAGTCTGTAGTCACTAAATGTGCTGCCACGCAAGCAACAAAGAGTTTATGTAACACATATTTGTTAGGGTAAATTATGTCGGCACAGATGCATCCCCAAAATAAATAAATAAATAGATGAATATTTGACTGCTTCTGTGTCGCTCTGCCTCCAAGATGAATTCAGTGATTTTTTTTTTCCTCTTTTTTTTTTTCATGCTGCTGGATGACTCAGTGCGTCGATTATGCATTTCATTATGCCTGGGTAGTTCCTCGCTGCAACATTTGTGGTGGAATATATTGAATTTCCTGCTGCGTGGCTGGGAAACTTTCCATAGATGCCGCCATATGATCCAATTCAGATGATCCACGGCCTTTTCTTTCCCTTGTCAGTGTGCGAGAGGTCTCTTTACCTGCTGGTCGGCCAGATTCGCGCAAGAATGAAAAGATGCATTGTGACAGCGCTGAGCTCATTCCCTGTGCCGATGGCCCCCTCTCTGCGCAGATAAAGTACGTACCTGCATCCCCCTGGAGTGATTTGTTGAAGAAAAACTTTCCATCGGTAGGAGAAAAACAAGATGGATTACGGATCAACCCGTTCCTTCTAAATAGATTGAGGCTTTGTACAGTACGTGTGGATGTGAATTTGCTCCTCTGTGCTGCTGCCTCGGTGAATCAGGTCTCTTTATTGCAGGGCCCTGCGGCAGCTGTACATGCAGTCAGGTGGGTCCCATCCAGCCATTGTGGCACGAATGATTGACCTGCAGGCGGAGGCCCAGGTCCTGGAGAAGAGGCAGCCAGCGGCAGCCAGCAGGAGTGAGGCTCAGAGCGATGACGAACGCAAACTGTGTTGTGCTTGTCGCTGTACAACTCTGTCAGCGCAGCTGTGTTCACTGGAGCCTTTATTAAGTTTGCTCAGCTTGATTTTTCCACTCTAAAAACCACCTCCGTCTACCAACTCCTCAGTTATTAGATTCTTCTTCTCCCATGGTCGGTCACAGCACCGCGCTACCTTGAATGCAAAATTAGTGCCGAGTCTCAGAGCAGCAAAGGTCATTTTAAGTCGAGGCACACAGTTCAGGTTTATGACATACAAATGAGGCTAAATTACCTTGTGTCCAGAGGTAAAGCGTCCTCAGAGGGGTCTGACTGCGGAGCTGTTGGCTGTGGAGCAGGAGAACCAGAGACTGGAGGAGGAGATTCTCAAGATCCAGCTGGCAAGGAGGCCACGACAAAACTCTGAAGGTTAAAGAGCTCTATCTTTAAAAACAACAAAAAAAGTTCTCTTTCTTTGGAATCAGCCCAAAAAAATTGCAATCAAATGTCCAGGCAGCTATTTAGTGTCACTAATATCAACCCCCAACATCTTGCCCCTAAACACTGGTTCCAGAGCAGCACCACTTGTTTGCTGAGCCAGGATTAAGGAGCAGCTACAGTGTGTAGCATGCTAGAGGCGGGGCTATTGAGACCAATCAAAACAACGAGTCTGCCACTTTTTTCACTAGCAACAGCCCAGAACCAGCATTGGTGGCATTTTGATGGGAAAGGAAGTTTGACATATCAAATACTGGCAGTATTTTCTATTGTGTTTTGTAGAATAGTTTGGTTCAGCAGAAAATCTCCTCTAATCTACATATCTGAGCAAACATTGCTGTGCTGTTTTCAATTTTAGGTTTCCTATTAGTGTGATGAGTATAGAGTTTAGCACTGATCACACATTAAGCCTTTTCAGCGCAAATGTAACATTTGTCAGACAGGCTTTAGTTAGATTTTAGATACTCCAGATTTGATTTGATTCTATTTGAAGAAATCAAATAAACGGGAAAGAAAAGCCAATATGTGGCTCTCAGGTTGCAGTGATAATATGCTGCATTGTTGGCTACACTGACCATTGGGACATGATCTTGGTAGAATGGGACTAACATCAAAGAACTACAGCAGTAAAATGCACCATGTACATCAGTACAGCAGTCATATTGATCCAACTGCATCAGATACAAGAGAAAAAACACTGACGGGAACCATTTTACTGTGCATTCTTCTCAGCAAATTTTGTTGAGGGTACATCTCGTATTTGTGTGTTCTCGAGCAGCGGCGAGCACAGAGCTGAGAGAGAGTCTCCTGCAGGTTTCCAGTTTGCTGGCAGAAATGAAGAGAAACAGAGCGGCTCCTGGGCCCAGGAGACCACCTCCTCCACCAACTCCTCCTCACCTACTCCCACTCCAACCCAAGACTCACATTCATGATCCTCTATCCCTGGTACATCATTTTGCTGTTGTGGATCAGAGCATGTATAAAGCTCTCCTAAAGAAGATAGCAGCATCGACTGTCACTGCGTTTCATAAAATACTGCCCTTTTAATTGTCTGTGTCCCTCAGCTCCATGCCGGATCCTACGCCTTTTCTCCTCTGGGAAGATGCATGTTGGACTCCCACGAGTCTCTGGGTCCGAACCCATATGATCCTGCGTTAGTTGAATTCTCCACATCTTCCACAATTTATCAGGCCACATGCATGTGTGAATCAAATCCGAGTTTAGCTACGTACTGAGCTCGAAGATTGTCACCAGTGTTCAATCCCACACCGTGGTATTTCAGAGCTGGATTTGTGGTTTTCTACGACCTGGTGCTGGGAGTGGATGTCCTGCAGAGGGTGCTGCATCTGGTGACAGCTCTCTTCTCCGAGGGTCAGCAGGTTGGACCGTGGACCCCACTGCCCCCTGTCCGGTGCCTCCCTGACGCTCACAGCCTCAGCCCCAGAAACTATGCCCTGCTGTCAGTCAAACAGCCGGTGCCCAGGTAGAGCAATACGCTGTTATTATCCGAGTAGTCACTGGATAAATGAGAGGCAGATTTACAGATAAATCCACCTGATCTACTTGAAAAGTCAGTAAGAAATGCACAGCAACAATGAAGCCAAACTCTCCTATATGCATTCTGTGAAGGGTTACGCCAGGATGTAGCTGCTACCACTCATTATAAACTGACTCATATGAAAGCAATGCAGAATTATTTCAAATGCTACAAGATCATCTCTGAGTACATGAAAAACATCGCTCCTTTAGGGTCCAGCCATCCCTGTCCCTCTCTCTGGTGGTGGAGGTTCAAGCAGCCGGAGATCTGGATGCTCAGGGACCTGAGGCCTTAAAGCTGGCACCCTGTGGCTGGGCACGGATGGAACTCTTTGATCAGTTCAACCAGGTATACACTTGTGTGTACCACGATGTGTGGCAGAGAATAATGTGCAAATCTTGTGGGTTTTCAAAAGCAACTTAAGCAAACATATTCTAAAACATGCAAATCCGAAATTGCCATTATTTTTTGCTTCATAGGACAGTTTTCAGTGTCCACTGTCATCCTGTTATCAAGGGTTGCCTGATAGTGTGAACTTTCCCTACACCTACAGCTCTGCAGTGGCCACATGAGGGTGCCGGTGCGCAGCCCACCCGTTAGACCGTCCTTAAGTTTTGTCCAGCTCAACTTAATACCACAGGTATGGGGACCCTGTGAGTTATTTTGACAACTAAACTCATCCGGGATAACTGGGAGCATGGTGGACTGTGTGCTCTCTTAAACTTTAGGTGGGAAACATGGAGTTGTGTGCGCGTTTGGTCAATGGACGAGATGAAGACGTGCAGACTCTGGTAAAGCCTGATCCGACGTGCACCAGTCACTATAGATATCCAGCCATGGTAAGATGATCATAGCCTAAGAGGATGTATTACAGATCATTATTTTAAGAAGTATCAAATATCAATTACAAAGATCCTAACTAAACATCTACTGGTTTTTGTTTGAATGTTTCTCAAGAAACATTTGGTGACCTTAAAGATGGCATTGTGAGCCTAACATTAAAATCATTTCAGACTTGGAGATGTACCGTTGCCATTCTTTACATTTACGCAGGTGTCGTCACATCCCACCACCACCCACAGAGAGGAAGCTCTACCCATCTTACCCTCTACAACCCAGAGATGTGAATCAACTCACACCCCTTCTGCCATTAAGCAGTCACCAAGACCCTCCAACAGCTGAAAAGGCTAGAGATGACAACCCTACTACCTTGACATGAAGTGCTCAATACATGGATATTTTAAGAGTTCAATTAGTTTTTCCCTTTTGTATTATGTAAAACTTTGTAGAATACACTACAATCCTGAGCTATTGGTATGCTACTACAAATTTCAAGATGTTGAGCTGGGCCAGCATCAATAACCCCTGTGATTTTTTGCTATGCTGTTGTACCTTTGTGGAGGCGTGAGCCAAGTTTCCCCCCCCCCAAAACAAATCAATTAAAAATCAAGAAGAAAAAGAAAGTGAAAGAACCCAGTGAGTCAAACTTACTGCTGCAACTTTTTTTTATTCTTTTTTACTACAAGTATACAAAACTGGACAGACAAATCTATGAAAATGGATCTTATTTACAGAAACAAAAAGAGCTGAAGGTGGAGGGGGAGGGGGTCTGGACAGGCATGCTGTGCTGGTTTTGTAGATCAGGTGAGCGACTGGGACGGTCATGCTGACTTGACGGGGGAGGTTTGGTTGCCGGGCTGAAAAAAAAAAAGGAACAGAAAAAGAAAGATTTAAAACAGGAACTTGACATGGACGGTTCAATGTATCCCATGTGGGCTCAAGAAGCGCTTCCAGATTGCTGGTTTTGTCTTGAGAGGCTTGTTTCGGAGCGCTTGCAGCTGCAGTTTTATCTACGGTAGGGTTGCAGAAAGACGAGCCGACCGCTTTTCAAAAGCAATGCAGATAAGATGATGCAGCACCTCTAGTCTGGGGCTCGGAGTCGACTGCGTTTTCTCTGTAGAGACAAGACACCACTGGAGGTCCACCACAAACCGCATGCAACTACAGCACTTCCGGCTGGCCTTCCCTCTCCTCCATACAGGCACATCCACAGGTTCGACAGTCCTGCGGTGCACGAGCACGTTAAGACAAAAGCCTATCACTCGCCTCCTGTGATTTGCCCTCCTGGACCCCATTGCTGGCACTAGAGTCCCCGCTGCCATTAACTGTCGCTTCCTGTTTCGCTTGTTTAGCATCAGTGTCCTTTACTGGGCTCTCCTCTTCTGGTTTCCTCTGTGTGGGGAAGAAAATAAACCAAGACATCAGGTGGGGGTGGGGGGGAGGAAAGAAAAGCTCAACGCTTCTGTACTGCAGCTGCAGTCCAGTGAAACCTTTAATATGGAAGGGGAGGGGGGTAAAAATTTACAGGTTGACATTTAGGAGGAAACCGGAGCCGAGCTCAAGCAGCCGTCACGATTTAATCAAGGTCAAGCACACACCATCCACGGCCGCCCAGGCTCGACACTCTAGCAGCACCATCACGATACAAACCAGCTACAGCCACACATGCCACAGCTACGACGACAAGTCAAACCACAACACACGGGCTAGAGACGCCACTCACACAAGCCAGCATCCCGACAACTGAAGCAGGCAAGCACAGCACAGCACACACACCACCTCATAGCCAGCCACTAAGATGATCATGGATGGAGACAGCCGGGGAGGTTTTCATCCACCGTCTACTAATGAAACGATCGGCGGGAAGGGAGTGGGGAGAAGGGGATGCGACGGCCTCACCTTTTTCCTGACCAGGTGGGAGATGTCTGACGCAGTCGTGGAGGACGAGGAACCTTCAGCAGGCTTCACTTGGATCTGCAAGAGAAGGGTCCAATTAAGAGACAGAGAGTGGCGGGACGCGTAGATTTGTGGCAAAACCATGCGGGGGTCCTCACCTGGCTGACTGTTGTGAATGCCGAGGATGAAGGTCCTCCATTTTCACACAGGAATGCTGACGAAGTCGAGGCTCCACCCTGCAAGAGTCAGGACCGGTTACTGAGGAGCCGAGGCAGCAGCTAGACTGACTACAGCACCGGACATGGAGCTCAAGGGGAGGGGGAAACGCGGAAGAAAGAAACCCACTAGTGTCTGCTGGATGGCCTGGGAGGCAGCGCTGGCTGTTCTCTGGCTCTCCTTGGCGTCCTCCACCTTTTCCCTGATGTCAGGCAGGAGCTGCTTCAGCTCCTCCAGCTCGCTCCTCTCCGCCGACGCTGCGTCTGCTCCCTCTGCTGCAGCGATCACCTCCTGCAACAAGGCTGCACACACACACATGACAATGACGGGTTAGTGCCTCGCAAACCTGCCGCATGGCACAGCCTTCTCCCTGCGGCAGTGACCGGGAGCACTCACCCAGGCGGGCCTCGATGACTTTGACGGAGCTGCTGTAGTGCTGGATGGCCTGGCTGTACTGGTCCATGAGGCACAGCGTGGTGGCCACGTGGTAGTGGGTCTCGGCCAGCAGACGATTGTGGGGAGGCAGGTGCTTCAGCTGCAGGGTCAGGCACTCCTGGAAGTCCTCTAGTGCCTGGGGGTAGTTGCCTGCAGAAGGGGGGGGGGGGCAGACATGTAAGATTGAGGCACTCTCACTTGCAGCGCTGGGAAGTTGATGCTGCTGCGGGAAGCCTACCTGACTCAGCACTGACTTCTCCGAGCTTCAGATATGCTTGAGCTGCCATCAGCTGGTCCTCTTTGTTCTCCTTTCTGTGAGGACAAAGTAGTTCATTGCAGGGTGGCTGAAGAGAAAGATCGATCCAAATAAATTCAATTGACAGCGTCACGCTCACCTTTTGTAGATGACTTTAGCGACCTCTAGCATCTCCCAAGCCAACTGCAAGTTCCCAACTTCATCCTCTTCCTTAAAGGGCGAGGGAGTATGTTAATTATTGGAGAACTGCAGAGATTAGGTTTCAACAGGGGACATGTATAGGCACTCACCTGATTCCCATTTTTCTCTCCCTCTTCATCATCATCATCATCGTCGTCATCATCCTCATCGTCATCTGTTAACAAAAACCCCGATTAGACAGAGCAAAGTATTTCTCCAAATGTGACAGGAGGAGAAAGTGAAGGAAGGGTGCTCAGAGATTGAAAAGTGTCCTCTAGGGTGCAGTAAAGTTGTGCTCTAGTGTTTTCCCATTCACCCCATCACCGCATCATGTGGCTCAGTTTTACACCAAAAACATGACCACACCCAACACCCTGTGCTTTTCTTCCAAAACATTTACTGCCTTCCGAGTTCTCCTGTTGTTCGGCCTCTTCATCCTTTCCTTCTTGTGGTTTTCCCTCAGTCTCGCCAGCCTTCTCTTCTGGCTCCACCACAGCCTTGTTTCCGGGAGACCCCGCCACATTTTCCCCTGGGCTCTTCTCTGCTCCGTTCACTTTAAGCGGCTCGACTGAACCCTGCTCCTTCTCCGAACCAGCCAGGTCACTTTTGCCCGGGGACTTTGCCACACCGTTTTCCTCTTTCACCTCAGCGTTGCCCTTCTCATCCACAGGCTTTTCCTTCTCTGCCATAGCGTCATACACCTGCTTACGGAGCTCGTCTCTAGTCTCTTCTGCACCAGCGGCATGCAAAAGATGGTATACATTAGGTTTCTATAAAGATCCCAAGGCAATAACCTCCCCCTCTCAATTCTAAAGCAATTTCCACACAACCTTAAAGAAAACTTGTGAGAATTAGTTGAAGACTGCTTGCTCGTGGCAGGATGTGAATGTTAAGTCAGCTTATTTTACAACAGATAATTGTACATTTGATCAAGTTCACTTAAGCAAATCCTGTGAATATGTGCCGTAAAAACACTTCAAAACTGACCATCAAGGTTGTTGGCACTTTCAATGTTGCAATTGGCAGGTTGCTCCTCCTCCTCAGACTCTTCTGGGACTCCATCCAGTGCATTACCTAGGACACTGTTCTCCATCCTGACCAAAAACCCCCCAAAAATTAAAATCAGGATTAGTAAGCAGACACGTCATGCAGGTATTACAGCTGTTAAATTGTTTCCAATAATAAATGCAAGTTAATATGTCTACATCTTCTGAACAGGTATCTTTAACACTGAAACCTAGATATGTTAAAATCCTTAATTTGATATATGGGCTAAATTGGACTGATCACCAGGTGGACTAACCTGGCAAGCTCCAGCAAGGACTTCCCACACAGGAATAAAGCCTCACCACACTCATCGGCAGTATCCCCAAATCTGGCAGCTCTGTCGGGGAGAAAGAAACGAGGTTGATTCAAGCCAGTAACTTCAAACATGAATTAGCTTCCCCTGCTGAATCTGCAGCTGTACTCACAGCATGCTGCATGCGTCCTGGAAAACACTGACAGCAGAAACAACATCTCCCATCACCAGATGCTTTTTCCCGGTGCCAATCAGCTTCTTTGCCTCCTCCATTGTGTCTTCGGAGCTGTGTGGGAGCAAACGCGTGTACAAAGTTTCGAAACTTGGCTCGGTAACGCACGGAGTGAAAGTTTCCTGAGGGGACACTCACCTGCCCGCAGCAGCTGCAGCTGATGATGAGGAGCAGGGCTTCTCCTCCGCGCTGCCAAAAGTTCACACTTCAAGTTAGCGAAGTCACCCGGACAGCAAGTCAGTCTATAGAGCTATCTGACCCGATTCTGAGCCACACGCTCCCACTGTTGACCTACATAGTTAAGAGTTGTAAACTCGCATTGTTGTTAGCGCGGCGTCGCTGTTAGCCAATTAGCACAGCAGAGGAAGGAGGGGGAGGGGGTGATAGTACTGTGGGCTAGCTGCTCCTGAAGGCACCACCAGCAACACCACCAGGTGCACTGAGTTAACCTGCCGGCCGCTTCACTCAGTC
This sequence comes from Karalla daura, assembly GCA_029224185.1. NCBI lineage: Eukaryota > Metazoa > Chordata > Actinopteri > Chaetodontiformes > Leiognathidae > Karalla > Karalla daura. The sequence goes on from CM055194.1 coordinate 7,676,061, forward strand.
ATGTCGCCGACCGAGTAGTATGCGAAAGGTAAAAGTCACTCAGACGCACGCAAGGTCGTACCCACGTTAGCGAGCTAAACGCTAGCTCGACGCGTTCCTTTAAGAGACAAGGAGCGACTCACCTCGCGGAGCTCGATGCGGCGGACGTTTCCTCTGGCATGATCTCAGGAGGACGGCGGAGGAGAGGAGAGGATCACAGAGAGAGAGCAGACAGCCGTGGTGTGCGGAGCTGAGGGGTGAATGAAGTGGTCAGACCTGCTGCCTTTGTTGCCGCGCTTATATAGAGAAAACGGCTCTCTATTTCCGCTCAACTCGGAACGCGGGAGATTGGATTTAAAGGGGCCGCAGCAACACTCACGATGCGTTCACGGGACGTGAGCGAGCGGATGTACACAGTAACTCGCGGCATCGACTAAGAGTTGAACGAAAAAACACATTTCCGTTGTCATGTTTGTGATTTCTTACCTCTCCAAACACCAACCAGTTTGATCAAGTCGTAGTCTACCGTATGGAATTGTTGCACTGCATGTCAGTGTGCTACTACTACTACTTAATATTCGTATTATTTGTTAGTTCTGTAAAGGCTAGAGTATTTGCGCACACGTAGAAATGCTGCTTCCTATGTGCACTTCTGCCCAACTATTGATATGTTCTTCCACAATTCAATTCAATACAGTACTAAATACTAAATACAAATTCTAATATAGAATGTATAATGCAACGTAATCTAACTGGGTGGTATGTGGCAGGGTCACCTGCCTAAACCTGCTCATATTAATTGCGAAATGTTTTATTTTGAAAAGAACCGGATGTGCACTCGTAAGCACATTTTAGGACACTTAACCTCGCACGAAATACATTTCCCCAAACACTGAGCATGCAAGTGAACGCTGCATCCCAACACATACAGAAATACAACCTCATCCTTCCCATGATGATGGTAATGTAATATTTTTTAATATTTTTTTATTAAATTTTTTTAGGACCCCTATCTCTCCGTGTGTATAGCCTCGTTGGCGCAGTAGGCAGCGCGTCAGTCTCATAATCTGAAGGTCGTGAGTTCGAGCCTCACACGGGGCAAATCTTTTCCATTTTTCGGTAAAAACCTAACATTTATTTTATACAAGTGCACTCCATGCAGTATAGTGTCATAGGATAACATAGCATGGTAGTGATACTGTGTGTCAAAATAGGTTTCGTCGAAATGTCTCTGCTATGACCACATACGACCACTGGGTGTCGCCCACGTTACAATTACAAAAAGGACAATTTCTTGGTTTCACCCCTTCACTAATACCAGACGTTCACGTTAAACCTAACCTAATTTATGAAAGCGTGTGTTTTCATTTAGCTCCCCACACTCCCCAGCAAGACACACCTAGTATGTCTGGTGATCAGCAGACCTGTGGTGAAGAGCCCTAGCAGTCATCGGAATCTACTGATCACAATGTAAGTTTATATATTTCATAATATTATAGACTTTTTGGAAGATGATTCCATAACTTAAAATGCAGATAACATTTAATGGCTTCCAAGCTGTCCAGGATTTAGCTGATTATCTCTTCAAATTAAAGGACCATTCTCTTGCCCTGTCAATGGAGGAAACTGCCCAAATGACAAAGGGCACACAATATACCCTCCACGCCACCAGAACACCATTAATAAGGGGAGATTCCGAGCCACCAAAACATTTGTTGCACCTGGAGTGGAAAGTACAAAACGGTACATCATATATTGCTTGATCAGAAAATTACAGTGCAGTGTATTTGTTGATATTTTATCTCACCTGAAAAGATAAAATCAATACATAGCAGGGCATCACTTTCTGAGACCTTTCACAACTTTAACTGTCAGTAATGGTGTTCTATAATTTTTAGATGTTTCGCAGGGGGGAGAAGTGCACAATGGCCTGACTGCAATCGAGTATGTGAGGCAGTTTTTGTTAAACTTTGTAAGGAGTACCATGGAGCCTGTTCTGCAATCAGTACAAATATATTGAACATATGTCATTGAAATACCAATGTGTTCCGGCACAACAGAAGGGAACAGGCACAGGAGAGGAGTTTTTCTGGAGAAGGCATTGCTGCATTGCTGTTAGCATTGCTAACCCATCCCCAGGTTGAACCCGAGACTCAGGTCACAAACCTGCCACAACCAGTACCCCTATCAGCCTTGCTTGCAGCACAATCACAATTTCCTGCATCTTATTCTCAAGGCCTTGTGGTTCCTCCAGGAACTACAGTTAAATCCAAGGTACCTTACACAACTCAATACTATCATAAAAGAAAAACAATAGAAGAAGAGCAGACTGGAAAAAAGAAGAAGGCCTACATATGGACAACTAATGCCATCACCTGTAAGCAGTGCAACTCTGAGCGAGACCCAGCCACTCACCAACTGTATTTTGGTAACTGGTTTTGCAAAGGGTATGGTAAGAGAGAGAAGAAAGAGCAATAAGTAAGAGGAATATGTATGTCAATAGATATCTTCTCACATTGAATTGTCCTGTCCTGTTATTTTACTGTCCTGTTGGTTTACCAACTGACTATTTCAATAAAATGAGTTCATAAAACATTCTCTCTTATTTGAATGACATACACAACATAAACAGAGGAATCAAGTGAACTAATGTGAGGCAATAAACTTATTGCAATTCTGTGGGGATAAGTCAAAAATTTGTATTTTGAAAAAACTACTGTATGTAGATGAATTTGATAATAATGATCTAATAATAATGTCTATGACTTTGCACCAATTGTGATTTTTCAGGAGAACTCACTGGGATTGAATACCTTTACAGTCAGACTGGCTGTTCTTTGGAGGACTACAAGCACACCTTGGCTGCAATGGAAACAAAAGAGATGACTGTAGCCCGGCTAAAGCTGTCCCCGATTTTGAATGGGAGAGAACCCCCCACTCCCCCGACGGGCCATCGAAATGTCTCTGCTATGACCAAATAAGACCACTGGGTGTCGCCCACGTTACAATTACAAAAAGTACATTTTCTTGGTTTCAACCCTTTACTAATGCCAGACGGTCACGTTAAACGTCCTAATCTATGAAAGCAGCTGGACATAAAATGTTTGTATGTGTGTGTGTGTGTGTGTGTGTGTGTGTGTGTGTGTGTGTGTGTGTGTGTGTGTGTGTGTGAGAGAGAGAGAGAGAGAGAGAGAGAGAGAGAGAGAGAGAAGGAGAGAGATAATGAAGGAGCGAACTGCAATTTATTTTAAAGAAGTACCTTGGCGTGACAATATAACACTCAGTTTCTGAACACATTTTGGACCCTTTAGTGCTCATCCGCCAGCATCAGGAAATGATTATATGACTTTAATGACCCAAACTAAGTGATAGCTTCAGTGATATAGCTATGGAGTGTATTCACATCCACTGCTACGTGACTGAGCCAGAATCAGATATTGAGGAGAGAACCAGCAATTTACTTGAGTTCCTCCGCAAAGGCCAGTATCCATCCATCCATTATTTGACCTGGTTTCCACTCAGTGGTGATGCACGGGTCTACTGTTGCATATCTCTAACACACACAGTGTAGACAGGGACTACATCTTGCACAGGTGGTAAATCCACCACACCATTCACTCTGCCTACCTATACACTTGTAATGGGCCGTGCATTTCACACCGAGGCCTTTAGTGATGTCCTACGTAGTACGACTTGAATAAATACCCCTCATAATACTATCATTACATAACACCACGGCTCGCATCGCCTCAATGGTGTACAGGGTTAGGATTAGGGACTATTTTCAGGGACTATTTCCGCAGCATTGAAAAATCAATAAACCCGCATCGGCAATTAAAACTTATCACTATGCGTGGTACTGTCAAACTTACGAAATTTCCCTGCGCACTTGTTCGTGGAGCTGTGTATCCAATCTGGTGTCCCGGGAAGTCTTTAAAAGCACCTTCCAAGTCTCCAGACGTGCTTTCGTATCTCGTAGCTGCCTTGGTTAAACGGCTTAAGCTCGTAAAGCCAGTTTAGCTCCAAGCACCAAATCGATCCAAACAAGCGGTATTCCCAGCAGAACAAATTGCAGTGCCCCTCGGAAGCTGTAAACCATGGGTACCGCTCACGATAACTCGGAAATGGCGGACCAGCCCTTTCCCCGCCTGGAACAGGTTAGCTAGCTTGGGTCCTGGCACATCGTGTCACGAGTGCTAGCCGTCTTGAAAATGGCCGTGCGAGTACATCTGCTACCATATCAACGTTTTCCTCTCCTTCGTCCATTATGGGTTAAAAAAACAAGTATATAAATTAGATTTTTTTTCCCGAGTGTAGCTCTGGTATGACTTTGTTCATCTGCATAGCGGCGCTGGTGTCGCGCCCGCCCAGGTAGGTCCCGCAGTCAGGATTTGCCTGCCCTGGTCGGAGGCGGAGTTACATTTCCACGCTCCGCTACACTCGCATTATTAGTGCTCCGAAAGGGAGCACTATTACTCTCCACCGTGTTTATTCTTCTTCTTCTTATAATTATTATTATAGTTCTAATCTAATATATGAAAAATAAAAAGATGTGTTATTTAATGTATGTTGCTGACATGCTTTCATCTCCATGGCCCTGCAGAGTAGCTCGTTCTTCTCTGTGTTAGTACGTCCTTATTTATCGCACTTAACTTTTTAGTGTGGACCACCGACCCATCTCTTTTTAGATTTTGTTAAATTTCAACCTATTGTGTGTAATCCGTTTATACAAATGCCATTCAGCAGGTGCATCACTAATTTTGTATTTTACAATTTATGAATATGCTCAAAAAAACTGAAAATGACCATTCAAGCTTCTATTTCTGTCTCCTACTAGAAATTGTACACCTATCCAATCCAGTTTCAAGGAGTCAGATTATCAGAATCTATTGTTAATATAGTCTAAAGTGACTTGCCGTATTTTAAATGTTGGTTGTTAATTTCAGTATATTAAACCGAAGTTTGCATGAGTTTGGATTCGAACCAGATTCGGGAAGCCGCGATCGCGTAGAGAGTAATAAAAATGCGTGAGCACTCGCCTTCTCAGCAAGAGTTAAGGGATTATCTAACGATTTTTGTGCAAAGGATTGTCTGCATTCCTTTTAAGACGTCAATTCATTTATTCGGTTCAATGAATAAACACAGTTGACTGTAGCCTATATAATGTATGTATTCATGCAACTTCGGTACGGTCCGCTGATATCAGTAACATACACAATATAAACAGAGGTTATGACAATCTAGCAAACCAATGTGAGGCAATAAAATTATTGAAAGTCTGGGGGGACTTGGGAGGAGGCAAGTCAAAAATGAGGCCTAATAAGTGACCTTTTCTAAATTCATATATTTGAAGATATCGTTACTGCATGGGAAGGCTGAGCATTGATATGAGCATTCCCATTGGCTCACACACGTGCTGGCCTGCACAAGTAACTCTGTGATTCGTCTAATCCTTGAAATTGGTAATAGCATACTAAAACCTGATTGGAAACCTCTTCCCAACATACAGCAGACTGTGAGTCGACGTAGAGCTACCAGGAATTGACCAATGGCTGCTGGAGTTCACTTCCACAAATTGATCAGTGACAGCTGGAGTTCGTCAGCACCCATTGAACAACGTGGAGAATGTTTCGTCATGGAGCTTCAAGCTGTTCCCCATCATCTGCATTTGGTAAGTCTCCCCCTTAATTTCAGGTGTGTTATACCATTAGGCTACTTTATGTTTATATTACAAAAAATAGTCTCAGACAGAAGAATAATTGTTAAAGGAGGGAAGGTGTGTGTGCTGGGTCCTGTGTGCTGGGTTGCCATACCTTGCAGTATGGCATCTTCAACAGGCAAAACTTCAAATGGCTAACAAAACGCCCTGGGGCATGGAGGGTACCTGGTCGCCTCAATGATGAAGGAAGCCTGATATAGATAATGAAACCATGTAAAATCTACAAACATGTACTTTTCTTACACTCTATTATTTTCTTTTCTAGCCATTCCTGCAGTGCCTGTGCCAGTGCCACACTGCACATTAGCACCACCACCATGCAAACTGGATGACAGAGACCTTGTCCTGGCAGCAGAGAATGTGGAGAGGAGTCACTAGGGACACGTAAGATACAATGAGATTTGATGCAGTGACTGAGTGATAAATATAACTTCCAAAGATACAACAAACCTTTATTATTTTGGCAAAAAAATACATTAAGCAAGTGACAAACTTTGCTGTCTTTGTCTTGGCCATGTTTAAGTGGTCAAGGACTGGACAGCCAGGCTTGATTTTATCAAGGTGGACAGGATGTGGTGGTACCCCCCACAGCCAGCATTTCATCCCACTGGCATCCCACCAATGGAGAGGTACTTAGGCCACCCTCTTTTCTGCTGGATGCCAAGGTAGCTCTGGCATGTAAGGCTTCTCTGCCCCCATGGAGACTGTGGAAGAGAGGAGCTGACCTCTGCTGGAATCCACCAGAGGGCACGGCAGGGGGTTGGACTCACAGACACCTACTTCATGGTGGCTGCGTACCTGGCCTGCAAGTAAAATCCTCTTTTGTTAATATTTTCATTCAGGTACAATAAACGCAGCAAGGCACAGGAGACAGCAGTTTTGCAGCAGGGCATTCCTTTGCCTCAGGCCTCACTGGCAGGACCAGGACAGCAAAAGGCCAGCAGGACTCAGGAGGCTGTCCAGGCTTGTGGATTCCAGTGCTAACCCACATGTGTTTGCATTGCCAGCAAACACAGTGGGCACAGCACAGGTGAAGAGGAGGCTGGCATTCATGACCTCAGGTTCTGGTCCATTCCCACTGCCAGCTGAGTTCCTCACGGTTCAACCAGCTGCACCTCCTCCTGTCTGTCCAGGGGGTCCCACCACCTCTGGACCAAGGCTCAACGCACCAGCACCAACTCCTGTGGTTCTGCTCTGCGTGGACCAGCCAACTGCACCACCGGGGCCTCTGCCCACCACTGGACCCAGCCTCATGGCACTCATCTATACAGGAAGAGGAAGCAGGAGCGGGAAATGGCAGGAATCCACACACGGAAATATTAGAAAAAAACAGATGTGGTACTGTGCAAGGGGTGCCACAAGGACCGGAGGCTCCAAGGACACATGTACTTTGGGAACTGGTACTGTGAAGAGACAGCCACAGAACCTCTTGCCAAATGGAGGGAGCGCCTTGCAGCCAAAAAGTATGGGGAAAAAAAAGAACATACTCCTCCAGCTGCTGCACAACCCCTTGCCCCAATTCTTGCCAGTCCATTTGCTGCCACTGCGCCACCACCTCAGACGGTCTTTGCCTCAGCAGCTCCCCCACCGGCTGCTCAGAAGGAGACGGGGGGAGAGGAGGAAAGTGAGAAGAATTGTTAATATTGTAAATAATGTGAATACATTTTTCTTTTTTCATCTTACTTCCTGTTTCAGTTCCTTCCTGATTCAGTTTATTCAGCCATACATGAATGGCCTATACACACACATAAACACAGGTTATATATCGCTAGTAATTTTTCACATTTTCTGATTAGGCCATTTAATTAATTGGTAGCTAAATATCTTAAAAAGAATAAGGAGTCACTCCTGGATTTTAAGAAAACTCATTACAGAAATGGTAGGTACAGTAATGAATAAAAACATATGGTACTGAATAAGAAAGCAATTTGCTCCAATATGCATACATTGCCACATTGCTATTGTAAGATAAAGAATGTTTTCTGTCAATGTCACGTCTTTCCAAGTTGGCCACCTTGTCCAAAATGTTACATTATTGATAGGATTGGTTTTAAAACAAAGTTTGTGCACAGGTCCTTAACAGACAAGTCCTTTACATTACCATGTAAAAAAAAAAATCCATAAAATACTCCACCACCACTTCCCTCAGTGCTGCCCATGACTGCCGAGCCCAGAGCAGCACCATCCACCAGCAGCACACTCTGCTCCAGGGCCGTGCCATCCACCAGCAGAGGCCCTGCATCAGCCGCCACTCTGCAGTCTTTGTTGGTGGGCAAAGATTTTAACCAGATGACCCTGCAAAAGGTTGTAAAAGTTATTTTGTCACCATCCTCCTCAAGGTTTCAGCCTTGTAAGTACAGTGTAGTGTAAGCTGCCTGATGCAGATAATGAAACCATGTATACTTGTAAAATCTACAAACATGCACTTTTCTCACCCTTTTCTTTTCTAGCCATTCCTGCAGTGCCTGTGCTAGTGCCATACTGCACATTAGCACCACCACCATGCAAACTGAATGACAGAGACCTTGTCCTGGCAGCAGAGATTGTGGAGAGGAGTCACAAGGGACACGTAAGATACAATGAGATTTAATGCAGTGACTGAGTGATAAATATAACTTCCAAAGATACAGCAAACCTTTGTTATTTTGGCAAAAAAAATACATTAAGCAAGTGACAAACTTTGCTGTCTTTGTTGTCATATGTTTAAGACAGAAAGAAAACTTTGTCCTCCTGCTGGCTGGATCTCCAAGGCCCTCTTTAAGTGGTCGAGGACTGAACAGCCGGAGCTTGATGTTACCAAGGTGGACAGGATGTGGTGGTAACCCCCACTGCCAGCATTTCATCCCACTGGCATCACACCAATGGAGAGGTACTTCAGCCACCCTCTTTTCCTCTGGATCCAAGGTAGCTCTGGCATGTAAGGCTTCTCTGCCCCCATGGAGACTGTGGAAGAGAGGAGTTGACCTCTGCTGGACTCTACCAGAGGGCACAGCAGGTGGTTGGAGTCACAGTCACCTACTCCATGGTGGCTGCATACCTGGCCTGCAAGGGATGCAAGCAGAAGGTGATCAGCTGGAGCCATAATAACAGCAGCCAGCTGGACATCGGTCATAGGACCCAGTTCCCCTGCATACTCACCACCAAGCTGGGGTGTGATATGCAGGTGGTCAGACTGATGCAACAGAGGGGCCTGTGGAACAGCAGCAGCCAGCTACAGAAGCAGCTGGAGGAGCAGCAGGCAGAGGTCTGACTCGGAGGCAGCTCCAGTTCCTGACTGACAGCAGGATGATCAGTGGCCTCATCTGCCACTACCAGGACACTGGGGTGCCACCTCCTGAAGTCCTCTATGTTGACAGGGATTGCTGTGGCTCCACATGCAGGTTCAGCTCGATGTGTGGCACTTTATGCGGAGGACTGCAGTCGGGGAATAAGCTGAGCCAGTGTATCCTTTTGTAGGATGAGGATGACGTGCATGCCAAGCTGGCCCAAAAACACCTCCACCCCTCCAACGTGATACGCCATGTGTCCAGGGCGGAGACGGCACTGCACTGCTGCCGAACCACCAGGAGCAGTGAGGAAATGGAGGCCCTTATCAGCCAGCGACTGGTGGCCTACGGGAGTGAGAGGGGGTACAACACACTCGGGGTGCCCCTCATTAATGAACAGCGCATGGCAGACATTTGGAAGGGACAGAGGAAACACCTCAGCTGCTTGCAAGGCCGCCCTGGTGTGCAGCTGTACACGCAAACAGGAACCCTGAAGAAGGGCGGGCACACTATGCCCACATACAGATGTGCCAGAGGCTCGACATCATTGGAGAGCTTCCACCTCCATATGAACAGGTTCATCCCAGGTAAATTCTCGAGTGCAAGTGAAAATTATTTTTACGCTATGGTATTTTATATATCATGATATTGCAATTTTATATAATTATGGTGTTCTATATTTGAATCGAATCATTTCTCTTTTTAGGAACCTTGGCCAGGGACACGTTCTTTCAGGCCTATCTGGTGGATGGCCTTGCTCGCTGGAATGAGGACAGATGCATGGCAGCAACGGGGAAGGCGGCACCACACTCTTACAGTAGGTTACTGCGACATGCAGTCAGCAAGCTCGCTGAGAAGGTGGTGGGACTCAAGCTGGTAGATTACACCCCGCCACGGAAATACACAGGTAAGCTTTCTTTGTGTCTTAAAACAATTGTATGTAGATTAATTTGATAATTATCTTATAAGAATATGTCCATGACTTTGCAGGAGAACACATTGGGATCGAGTATCTTTACAGTCAGACTGACTGTGCTTTGGAGGACTACAAACACACCCTAGCTGCACTGAAGACATAGGAGGTGACTGTGGCTGAGGATGAGGGCTATGAAGAGCCAGAAGGGCACAGCATTGCCATCCTCTGCAACACCTCCAGCTTCTCCTCTGCCTCCACAGCACCTCCAGCTTCTCCTCTGCCTCCACAGCACCTCCAGCCTCCACTGCATCTCCAGCTTCTCTGCCTCTACCCTCCGCAGCACCTCCAGCCTCCACTGCATCTCCAGCTTCTCTGCCTCTACCCTCCACAGCACCTCCAGCCTCCACCTTCCACAGCACTTCCAGCCTCCCCAATGCCTAATCCCACTGTGGGGCAACTAACTACTCCACCAAACACACTTGCCGTACGTCCTGGACCTTCATCTGCAGGCTGTGATGTCAGATTTCACTTTTTATACTACTATTTTCTTCATTTTATTTTTTTAACTCTACCCAAATATACTATGTTTTGCTCACTATCACAATTTCACATTTAGACCTATGTTGGGCCAGACAACATCCCTGGCTATGCAGCAGTCCAGGAACTGGCACGCTGCCTTGTGAGTATCAGGGACCATGGCCTTGCCTTGTCTGAAGAGGAGGCAAGGAATATTGTGGTCCTTTGGATAACCTGACATCTTATGACAAAAGGGAAGATGAGCTATCCTGCAAGTCACTAGGACTCCCTCACCAAGGGTCGCTTTAGGGCGACAAAGAAGATTGTCACGCCAAGGATGCAGTCTACCAAACGGTATGTTCATTTGATCTTTTCTACCGTTGTTTAGTGTAGAATTAGAGTGACTGTTGTGATTGTGATGTTTTGTTGTGCATTCATTTGTCAGGTGTTTTGTTGGGGCACACGGTCCAGCCCAGTGGCCAGACTGCAACCAGCTGGTGGAGGCCATCTTCACCCAGCTCTGTATAGCCATCTCTGGCCAGAAGCAGCCTCCCAAAGAAAGAACCCAAAGCCGGTGGACTCAAGTGATCCACGCGTATGCAAAAATCTGTGAATGTGTGCTGAGTAATGCCCTGGTGATGGAGGAGACCAGTATTCAGCTGCCCAAGGTGAACACAGCATAGTGGTAAGTAAATGGCTAAAAATCAGTGCAACGAAGGAAGTAACAAAACTATGTTTTAGAGATTTTTTAAAGTAAAATCCTCTTTTGTTAATATTTTCATTCAGGTACAATAAACGCAGCAAGGCACAGGAGACAGCGGTTTTGCAGCAGGGCATTCCTTTGCCTCAGGCCTCACTGGCAGGACCAGGACAGCAAAAGGCCAGCAGGACTCAGGAGGCTGTCCAGGCTGTGGATTCCAGTGCTAACCCACATGTGTTTGCGTTGCCAGCAAACAGAGCGGGCACAGCAAGGGTGAACGTGACGTTGGCATAGTGGTAAGTAAATGATTAAATATCAGTGTAACTAAAGAAGTAACAAAACTGTTTTAGAGATTTTTTTAAAAATCAAAATCCTCTCTTTTGTTAATATTTTCATTCAGGTAGAATAAATGCAGCAAAGCTCAGGAGACAGCAGTTCTGCAGAGAGGCATTCCTTTGCCTCAGGCCCCACTGGCAAACAGCGGGCACAGCAAGGGTTTTGAGAAGGCTGACATTCATGACCTCAGGTCCTGGTCCAGTCCCCCTCCCAGCTGTGCCCCTGTTCCTCACGCCTCAACCAGCTCTTCCAGTCTGTCCAGGGGGTCCCACCACCTCTGAACCAAGGCTAATCGCACCAGCACCAACTCCTGTGCTTCTGCTCTCTGTGGATCAGCTAACTGCACCACCAGGGCCTCTGCCCACCTCTGGACCCAGCCTCATAGCACAAACAACAACCACTGCCACTCCTGTGCCTTACTGCACTCAGCTGTACAGGAAGAAGAAGCAGGAGCGGGAAATGGCAGGAATACACACAAAAAAATACCAGAAAAAAGATGTGTTACTGTGCAAGGGGTGCCACAAGGACCGGAGGCTTCAAGGGCACCACATGTAGTTTGGTAACTGGTACTGTGAAGAGACAGCCACAGAACTTCTTGCTGAATGGAGGGAGCGCCTTGCAGCCAAAAAGTATGGGGAAAAAAAGGAACATACTCCTCCAGCTGCTGCACAACCCCTTGCCCAGATTCCTGCTACTCCACTTGCTGCCACTGCACCTCCTCCTCAGACGGCCTCTGCCTCAGCAGCTCCCCCAACCGCTGCTCAGAAGGAGAGAGAGGGGAGGGGGGGTGGGGGGTGAGAAGAACTGTTAATATTGTAAATAAATTTTTCTTTTTCATTTTACTTCCTGTACAATTAATTTTGTTCAGCAATACATGTATGGCCTATACAGCATTTTTTCACATTTTCTGATATGGCCATTGAATTAATTAAAAGCTAAATATCTTAAAACAAAGAATCTGGAGTCACTCCTGGATTTTAAGAACAAAAAGTAGGTATAAAGTGTCTTGAACCACTCCTAAATTATTCCATAAATGGTAGATATGGCAATGAATGAAACAGTAAAACAGAATTTTGCTCCGATATGCCAAAACACATTGCAACATTACTAAAATAAATTAGAACATTTCTATCAATATCACAACTTTCCAAGTTAGCCACCGAGTCCAAAATGTTATATTATTGATAGGATTGGTTTTGGAACAAAGTTTGTGCACAGGTTGTCACAGACTGAATAAGACTGTGCCTGAAAAGTTAATGAGGACCCAAACGCAAGACTCTGGATGCAAAATGCTAAGAGGAAGTTATTTGGGAAACTCAAGATGCCAGACAGAGAACTAAACTAATGTGAGGAGCAAAACATAGAGAACATGGAACAGTGGAACCAAGGGAAGTACAGGTGAACAAGTAACACAAACAAGACGCAAGGATGGTGAGCTTACCCCAGGGAGAACACTAGGAACTGGTGAATCAAACACGAGGGACTTGGAAAAAACATGGAAACTTGACTGAAGCATAAGAACAGTAGAACACAGTAGATGAGGAGCACAAGAGAGAACTCGGAACACAAGCAAACTAACCAAAACACACTAGCACAAGGCACAGAGGAGACACAGACTTGAAGCAGCAGTGATTAAGGGAAAACGAGACTCAGGTGTGACTAAAGGAAAAGGGCAAGTGTCCTCAGACAAATAGGACATCAGATCTGGAAAACATACACTGAAGATTTAACATGTTTTTAGTGAGAAAAGGAACATTGTAAATGTTTTTGTTATGAACATTATTTCAAGTGGAGATAAAATTGGATAGAATTGGGTGGGTTAAATGTGGTATTTAACAAAACTTCATAATTCTGAATGACAACTTATGAAATGTAATCATTTGAATTTGCAGTTTCAACAGTTTCGTTACCTAGAGTCATGTTCCTCTTCTCCACAGAAGTATATGATAGGAGGTTGTCTGTTAAAAAAGCACACCATGTTATTCTGACATCACGGATATACAATATATTGCCATACAATTAGATTAACCTTATAAAAATTGGATGTCTTGACAGTTAATTTCAGGTCAAGGTATGGATTACATAAATATAAATGACTGATATTTACCAGTCTCCAGGAGGAGAGTGACAGCATTTTACTGCCTGAACTTATTAACTTTGAGAAGTGCAGTGGAAAACTCCACCTTTTGCTCTTTCAGAAGTTGTTCCGCAAACTGAAAGATATTTTAACAATATTGCATAAAACTTTAGCTATTATCAATGAAGTGCCAATATACCGTTACAACTTATTACAGACATACATATGTTGTTAGTGAACAACTCTTGACTTAGAGAAATACATGAGCATACTGTTTGGTTCTGTGTGAACGAAGTTTTATTTTTTAAAAATACTGCAACAAGAGAACGCTGCTCTGGATAGTAAACATACCTTCAAGGCCCCAACTGTTACACTGTGGGATTGATGAAAAAATTTGCTCTCATTTTTATATTTTCATGCTGCTCCCAGAAACACTGTATGCAATAGGCAAATTCTTTTTTTCCAGTTTTGTAGGGAAATTTATGCTCTTTCATACGATGCGGGCCACAAACCTGTGCGCCTTATAAAATTTAAGTCAGCCCAAGGCAGCCTCTTCTGTCCATATGCTGCAATGCATTTTCTGACATCTGCGATCAAAGATAAAATTTGCACTTTCACTCACGACTGTGGCCTCAGTTTTCATAGTACACACTCCAAATCGCATCAGGGCGTTCCCGAGACTCTCCCCTGCGTGGCAGTGCGCTTCTAAACTTCTAATACACACACTCACGCACACTCATATACACACACTCACAGAATGGGGTCTTGTGAGCAATCCAAAGGCAGACAGTGCTGCAAACAACAGGCACACATCCCGGAGCACTCTAGAAATTTCAGTGTACTGGAATTTTAAAGTTAAAAATAATTTTTGCATAAGTTAAAGGGTTAAAAAAGAATCTGGAGCTACTCTTGGATTTTTAAGGTATGTCCTTATCTAATTCATAGATAAGGAAAGTAAAAAAACATCCAAAATTCACTGGTAAGTAAGGAGTTAACCCTCTAGACGCCATTGTTGACTAGATTGATTTTGCCAAATAGCGTGTCAAATGTCATTCGAACTCCTTTCCACTATTTGGCAGACATGTCACAGTAAATCCCTGACTCAGAATTACATCATGCTTCTATAAAAAATATTCACGCAAGAGTGCGTTGAATTAGTGCAATAGCGGAGCTCCAGTGCAAGTAAGCCATTTAAACAGAGCAGTGTTGTCAACATTAGCATTATATTAGCGTCTAATATTATCAGAAAGTTTACTTGCAATGAATTGCTGGGTCTTTTATTCACGGACCCTGACTCTAAAGGGGAATATCCACTCTTCAAATGCATCCCTGCCTTGCAATGGCGCAGCTGGACAAAGTGAAAGTTTGTCAAGCACAAACTTTAGATCCTTTACCCAATGTCAGCGGTGGGAACACGGGTTTCATGGCAGAGGTGGGAGTTCGCAGCAAGGGGCAGAGGAGGAGGCGTGGCACGGGGCAGAGGAGTCAATATGCATATGTATTTATAATAACACCACACCATGAAAGAAGTGTTACCTGGATGGATAGAGATTCTCTACAGCAAAAGGCCTGCAACACAAGTTAATTTTTTTCTGCCATTTCCTAGTAATGATTTAAAGTTTATTTACTATTTACCGGATCATTGAGTATTGTGCAAGATAGCGTACGTATTTTATCATTCAAATATGACATTTCATGAAAATTCTATAATCCAAGATGTCCATCGCCATATGGCGCCATAATATGCAAATTAGACTAAATTTAATTCCTACATAAACCTAGGGTTATCCTGAATATTTCTCTAATTTACATAAAGTTTCTATCTCTTAGCACTTTTAAGTTATGGCCTTTTGAAATTAAGACGTCAAAATCGAACATTTTAGGAAACCTTTGGCGCCTAGAAGGTCAACTGCTACTTTCCAACTGCCATTTTCTAACCATCACTTTCACAGAGGGGAGGGGCAGAGTATAAATACAGGACACACGCTCACCCCCAAATTCCACCGAATGCGCGAGCGACTCCTTACAGCAGCAGCGCGGTAACCGCTGCAGTTATCTTCCATTAAAACCGCTGGAAACATTCCGCAGAGAGCGGCTCAGCAACGTCCCAGGAACGCTCAGCTGCACCTTGCCGCTCCCGAGCGCTCCAGATAGGCAGCTTTTAAATTTCAGCGGCTATCGCTCAAATTTAGAACGATCGGATCGCACCAAACCGGAAATTATCAGTACGCTATCAAAATAAACTTCTGTCAAATTTCAAAATAAAATAGAATGCTCGCGTAGATTAGCTTGATCAGACGTCTCGGTTCAAAGTCTCCCCGAACGTGTCCCCGATGTTAAGAGGTAAAAAGTTGCGGCGCGCAGAGAGGGATATAGATAGAGAGAGAGAAGCAGAAACGTCCCTGGCAGAGATCGGGTCTGAAGCAGCGTCAGTAGCAGCACTGCAGCAGTTGTTTCGTTTTCTTCACTTTTTTGTTTTTCTGTTTCACCATGGCTAACCCTGAAGAGCAGTGACCCCCCTGGTAGACTGTCCCCCTGGAGACCCTCTGTAAGGGCCTTGCGATAAAAAACAGCTTACCCATCCCAAACACCTTCCAGCGAACATGCCAACTCGTGAGTGACGCTGGAGAGGATGTGGAGGTCTGTTTGTGGCAAGGCTTCCTTGCAGAGTGTCTCTTGTTCTTCCCGGACGTGAAGTTCAGGGACACAAGGGGGGATTGGGCAAGAGGCTGTGGTAGAATTTCAGGGACTGGGTCCACGTCCACCCTGCTGCCCATGGGTCTGTCAGTGGTGGCTTCACGCATCCTCCAGGTGCTGGTGGAGATCGAGAGGCGGGGTCTGAGCTGGAGGTCTACAAGCACCACGGCATGCCATGGATGGCCATGGTGATTGAAAGGCTGCTGCTAAACCTCAAAGGTGGCATCCTGCTGGACACATTCACATTCATATCATGCATAGTTATGATTATGGGGTGTTTGTCAACTTCTCTCCGCAAGATGTCCTGCAGGCCATGTCACTTGGAGGGATAACACAGCAGCAGCTCCAAAAGCTGGTCATTTTCTCCAGGTTCTTTCTTCAGGTTATGTGGAAGCTTCATCCGGACATTCCCTACAAACACCAGCCAGTGAGACCCATTCTGTGTCCCCCACCCAAGGGTCTGAGATGGGCTGTCAGCAGCTAATCGAGGACATCCAAGTGGCGGAGGACCAGCATGACACCAGGAATCCTGTGTCCTCACCTGCCATATTCTTGCCAGCAAATTCCTCCAAATTCTGGACAGAACACGAGGAGGCTCTGGTGTGCAGGACAAAAGTCTCCCTCACAAGTCAAAACAGACAAAGATGACAAGGACAAAAATGATACTGATATGTTAATGGGTGTTGGGATGTTTTGCATACCTAAGATTGAACATTTACATGTTTGTAGAATAATATATGCAGACACTAGTATATACAATTTGAAATGTAAATCAGTTGCTTGCAATTTCTTTCAAAACAACACCTCATTGTTCCCAGGCAAGTGTTAATGTCCTTTTGAGATTCCCCCAATGGGTCCAGGAGCAGGTAGTGTGTCTAATAAGGATAGATAACCTTTATAATTTATATTATATATTATATTATATATATTATATTATATATATGTATATATTATATATATAAGAATTACACTTTATGTTTTTAATCAGTTTTTAAGGAAGCAGATATTCATGATTTGTCTTGTGAGTTAATTTATATCTTATTCCATACAGTACCACAAGTTTCCAGTGGCGCTGCTCATTTACAGCTCCCAGGATGAGTTTGTTATCCACGGGTTTCATCAGGAATTTAATCAACATGTTAGTGGGATTCAAAGTTTTCAAAATACGGGAACTGAGAAATGAAAGTTAAAAAAAAGATATCAATTCCTCCTAAAAGGTTACGTGAAACACTATGTCTATTAGTATTTTATATCATTATTTTCAGTTTTTAAAGTGTGACATATTTTTAATATATGATAAATAGGTTATTACAGTGAATTCAAAGGACCTTGAGTCTTTTTGACTGGGTGTGTATAGCAATGGAGCGTATACACATCCAGTGTTATATGACTGAGCCAGAATTAGATACTACGGAAGAACCAGTAATTTACTTGAGTTCCTCCACAGAGGCCAGTATCGATCCATCAATCCATCCATCCATTCATTCATCCATCCATCCATCCATTATTTTACCTGCTGTCTAGTCTGTGGTGATACATAGGTCTATAGTTGCATATCTCCAACACACAGTGTAAAGACAGGGACTACATGTTGGACAGGTTGTCAGTCCAATACACCTAAGGGTGATTTAGACTCTCAACGGCCTTTATGCATAATTTTGGACTGTGGGAAGAAACTAGACTCCCCAGGTGAAACCCAGGCACAGATGGGAATGTGTTACATGGGAATGGCTGGAGCTGGGAAATGAATTCAGGCTTTCTTGGTGTCATGACACACTGTGCTCTAGAGTAAGTTATATGCAAACTAATTTGAAAGTGGGCAAGAATGATTAACATCACACTTGTAGTTTAAATCACAATCTGTTTCTGTTCAGATTCGTCCTTTGTTTTCACAATTCAAGATGATGATGACGGTGATATCTTTGTACTTGCGAAATATCTTCAGTCATTTACAGATTGTTCCCCTATCTTCCCCTTTAAGCAGCTTGAGCAAACATGTCAATTAAGTAATTGACTGAAGAGTCAGATACAGAAAGAGAGCGAGGAGGGCGCACCAGTGGCAGCTCGCTCCACTCTCTCTCTCTCTCTCTCTCTCTCTCTCTCTCTCTCTCTCTCTCTCTCTCTCTCTCACACACACACACACACACACACACACTCTTTCTCTGACACACACACACACACACCCTCACCGGCTGCTCACGAAGTTTTCAGTCACACGGCTCCGTGGGACCTCCAGGATTTCACACCCACCGTCCACCCTCTCTATCGGCTGACTGAGATGTTGCGATGTTCCGTGCAGTCTTGCAAAACGCGGACTTGTTTTGGCTGATTTTGTTGTGCTGTGTTTTCCTGCCGGAGACCGGCTGCAGATCAGCCGATGTGGACAGCTGTCATGAGGTGAAGACAGCCTACATGATGCGCCAGATAGGCCCGGTGGAGCTGGTGCCAGACAGGCCGGGGACAGGTCAGTCTCTCCCTCTGGAAATATCACTGTACAAGACCGGCAAAACGAGTGTGAAATGCACTCAGTGTCACTTTTAGGTAGTCGAACTTTACTGCAACACTTTAGTTCTTGCAGTTATTAGACGGTCGTTTACTCTTTGCTCGGATGATATCGAAACCAAATCTGACTTAACAAATGAAGTAGCGAGACATATATAATATAAAATATTAGGCTGATTCACTTTTAACGATCTATCAAGTGATACAAACCATAGACAAAGGAATGTATGCAGTATGATATATAATCTGAAATTCTTCTATATGATTCTGATT
Organism: Karalla daura; assembly: GCA_029224185.1. Taxonomy (NCBI): domain Eukaryota; kingdom Metazoa; phylum Chordata; class Actinopteri; order Chaetodontiformes; family Leiognathidae; genus Karalla; species Karalla daura. The sequence continues at coordinate 7,695,042 of CM055194.1, forward strand.
TCTCCCCCAAGTTTTCCATCACCAATAAATAATCAAAACAGACTTATTAGTATATGTGCACATCGGACAATACAATTATGCTTTAGGTAGATAAATAAAATAGATGATGTTGTCTGAACTTATTTGTTCAGTTAGTTAGCATGCTGGGCTTCATAGCCGTCACAAATAGTTTTCAATTTTCTCTTCGAAACGAAAATGTAACGAAAATGAGCATCCTATTATCTCCTGCTATGAGAAATGTAAAGCGTTCTTGTGACTTGTAGCCCATGTAGAATTTAAATTCCACGTCAGAAAGGCAACAACTACAGTCTGCAACACTTGCATAGCTCTGGGAAGCATTCATGGCTATAAGTGGGGGTGTTAAAGATGCTGCTTTCTAAATCTAAATGTGAAATTTTGCCCTGCACATAAGACTCTTTGATCAACGGCGCTGAGCCTCCAGGTCCAGTGGTCAAATGGGACAATTTTAATTTAGCAGCACCCGGCAAGTAACTACACAAAGGAGAATGCTTCTTCATTTTTTAGGAAGTATTTTAAAAATAGCTTAAAATGCTTGAAACAAGTGTTATCATGACATATCTCCTTATCAAAATAACAGTATTTGTTCAATATTGTCAATTGTTCTACTAAAATTGACATCACAAGGCAGAACTCATTCATCTCCTGTGTCAGTATCATTGTAGGGACTTACCTTTTGCCTGTTTTTGATGACGGCTAATTTTCTGTAGCTTTTATCAGCTAAATTTAATACAAGGTACTGAAGAGTTTCTGCAGCATTGTGGGGTCAATGTAGAAGTTCACAGTGATATAATCTCCAAACTCCACTGTGGTGCAACTATGTATGAATTCACTTCAGAGAGAAGTCCTTTCTGTTTCCCAAGTGCTCACTTGCATAGCCACATGAACATATCTTACTCTTGATTGAATTAATATTTCATGCTCCAGGCCTGCCATTGGCCCGTACTTCCTTTTGTACACAAGCTCAGAAAAAAAACCAAGAGGCTGCCTTTGTAAAGGTTGTCAAGAGGTAGTTCTTTGAAACCACCTATTGACAGTGAATCGGAAAAAAAAGTTTCAAGATCATACCCTTAGTATTCCTTGTGGTGACAATGAATGGATTTCCATGACAACAGAGCAAAACTCCATCTGTGGGTGAAGGCTATGTGATGCAGCTGAGAGCCTTGGAAATTTTCCAGGAAGTGACACTTTCAGCCCAATTTAATGAATTATTTTGAGACAGGTACAGAGGCAGTGCAGGTTTTGGAATCTTGCTGAGTGAGTTAGTGTCGTACAGCATGCTGCCGGAGAAGCTATTATGTTTTCCACAGTCAGTCAGTGCTAATATGAATAGCTGGAAGTTTGACATAGGTCTGATGTGTGTGTATGTGTGTGTGTGTGTGTGTGTGTGTGTGTGTGTGTGCGCGCATGAATGCATGTGTACATGTATGTTTGTGTGTGTTTGTGTCCTAACAGACATAGGTGACGGTTCATTCCTCTCATCTCAGCCTTTCCCTTGATCTCAGTCAGCTACTTAGCAGCTCAGCTTACAACAGTCGACCAAAGTCAGACAGCTCCCCCACACACACACAAACACACGCACACACTCACACTGACACAAGCATACACACATGCTCCAATGCGAGTGGCGAAGTGTCACCCGCTGTGCATGTCATCATGTCTGGTCCCAACAGGCTCATTGTAGAATTATTTTTGTAAAGTCATGCAGTCCTGTACTCTAAACAACTTTAGATCCTTGCTTGCAGACAAGATGGATTTTCATTCCTCATTTAATTGGAGATAAGGGATTTTTATTTGCAAAATACCCTGTAGAAACAATGCCCAAAATAAACCGTGCAAGATTCAAGCTTAGCGTTAACTCTAAATAGATATGAAGCTTTGTTTTTAAGTTGCCATTGTGATCTGTTAGCCTTAATGCGCCCCGTTGTAAAGCAAAGATGACAATTATTCCTCAGAGCCAACGTTCTGTGTTCAGTGAGATTGGACCTCTCTACAGCTGCCTGAAGCCCTTCCTTTTGTCTCTGCCTGTTAGATGAGTCTCTCAGAGTGTGTGTCCACCCCGGGCCCAGCTGCTGCACCAGCAAGATGGAGGACAGCTACATGGCGGCGGTTCGCAGTGAGACGCAGCAGAAGATGCGATCCTACAGCTTTGAACTGAAGTACCTGATCGCTGGACAAAGCAAGGCGTACCAAGGTGAAAGGAGAAGGGTGCAGACAGATTACACTGTGAACATTCATTGTTCCACACATGACTGCAGAGATGTGTGCAGGGAGAGGAATGTGCAAAATGCTCACAATTCATTTGACAAATGTATTTTCTTATATTTGAGCTTGATTCTAACAATTGAACAAGTCTTTTTGGAGAGAAAGGCTCATTATCATTTTCACCTTCCTGGTGAAATCATGGTAATCATGAAGAAGGTGGTCTTTTTTTTCGCTATGCACATTTTTAATTCACCCTTTAGTAGTTCTTAAATTAGCCCTTAAGTGAAGAAAAAACTAGTAATGTAATTATCAATTAACATAATACTGTTTCTTGTTTTGGATATTTTGTGTGCAGAAATGCTAAAAAATTTTAATGTCATCAGTTTATAATTTCCATCTTAATATTACCGCTTCTGGTTGTTACTGGTCACTGGTTGCAGTGATAGTCAATCTTCTTATTATATTATTATCACATTTTAAGGGACTTTTAATCGCTATGAGTAATTCAAGAAGATCAATCAAACTGACTTTAATGGCAGTGACGGTTTTGGCGTTTTCACAGCTCTGTCAAGTGCCTGTAGCCCTCCGTCATTCTCACTTTGTGTGCGCATCATGAAATAGCTGGTTTGTGTCACCGTGGTGGTGTGAGGCCAGTTTATTTTGTGAGGCGCCACAGTGGCTAGCCAAACAAACAACCGATGTTCGATTGAGTCTTTGAGAGAGCAAACTTGCGGAGGGAGCAGCGGAAAACTTTGTTACAACTCTGCGCTCGCTTTCTCTGTCCGTCTGTCTCTGTCGCCGCGATAATCAGGTTTTGTTCTTGACCAATGAGAGAGCGGGGGATGGAGAATGTTTACATTCAGTACGTATCCGCTGCAAAGTGTTGTTGCCCTGGGCAACAGCCGGTCTCTAACGGCCTGCTCTGAATAGGAGGAAGAATACTCTGCTTGTCCACTTGTCTCTCAACGCTATTCACCCGTCTGTGTGTGCGGGTGCGTGTGTGTGTGGCAGAAAGGGGTTGTGTGCGTCTGTGTGTTCGCATGCATGAATGTGTGTGTGTGACAGAGATTATGAGAGGGATAGAGTTGATGAAACCCAGCAGACAGACATGGCAAACATGTACCTCTCTGTTTTCTTTTTTTTCCTGCCTCTATCTCGCACTCTCTCCTCTCCTGCTCCATCTGAATGCGCTCAGGCTCAGTTTCAGCTGCTATTTATGCCCAGTGGATGGCTCAACCATCCATGGGTAAAATTAATGCAAAACACCCATGCACATGAATGAAGAGAAACCAGCAGCGAACAAGAGGGGGCGAGTTAATACGTGCTGCATTTTCTTTACGTTTCACAGCTTTAAGCAGCTCGATTTAAAGAATCAGACCACCCAAATCACAAAACCATATTCTTCCATTATTCCTATGGGTTGACTTTCCCACCATTTAAGGTGTTTAAGACATCTGAAACACTGCAGCCAGGGCTGTGCAATGAAATTGGGTCTGTGATGTTGAAAGCATATATTTAGTCTGGAAATAATGCGAAATGTGCTCATGGTCATCCAGCCATCATTATTATGATTGTATTTTCTGTGTGTCACCCAAAGTGGACAAGCAAAGCAAAAAAAACGGTAGCACTTTCAAGTAAGAAAGTATGCATTCGCGTTTCGTGAACCAACTCTTCAATCAGTGAAATTAATTTTGCACAACACAAGTGGCCCTCAACAGCTGAACTAAATCTCAAAGGACCCCCTCTTCTCCAAAGCACAGTGATTAAAAACCCACTAGAGAAACTGAGACATGCCCAAAGCGGTTGTAGTCAGGCTCTATTTACACCCCTGTGGATTACCTCAGTGTACGTGCGGGTGTGTGTGTGTGTGTGTGCGTGTGTGCATGTGTGTCGGCATGCTTGCGTGTGTTTCTCCTGGCACTGGGAGACCCTTGTGCCCTCTCCGCCACGGCGCAGCTGTCATCCAATCACAGGGGGTAAAGAGCTAATCACATGACCCCGGAGTAGACTCTGCCGTGTCACTCGATGCCATCTGTATTTGCGGTGCCATTGGCAGGACGCGAGTATGCAAACACGTAAAAGTGCGATGTTCTCACCCGGTGCTCAAGGCGAGCGAGTGGGAGCTGCCGCCGCCGCCACCCTGTCCCTCGGCTCGCCGTCGGTGTCACTCTCTGTTTCGACAACTTGTGAGAAAACGAGTGCGAACGCGCAGAGTTTGCGCGGCTAATGTGTTGCTGTGGTGTAAACTCTGAAGCTGTGACAATAATTTCACTTTCAGTCAATTTGTGGGTTACGTGATTAATTCCCACTTGCAGAGTCAGGCTGCGATAGTGAAGCGCAGAGCTGTGAAGACATGAGCACACATGCACACACGCACAACTCACGCACTCGACGACTTTGTGAAAGTCACAGATGAATAGATTTCTCTCGCTCTCTCTTGCCCAGTTTGCATGATTGTGTGTGTATGTGCACGTCTCAGTGTGTCTGAGTGTGTGTGTGTGTGTGTGTGTGTGAATGCCATCACATTGACATCACCCTTGTTACTTGGAAAGTTTCAAACATAGACACACACACACTGTCACACGCTGCGGGCACACAGCCTCTGTCTAGGGTTCTGTCCACTTTATTAAGCTGAGTAAGACACAGGAAACACAGCGGATCCTGAGACCGGGCCTCTCATTAACACCTGACTATAGATAACGGGGTAGTGAAAACGAGCTCAGGGCTGAATTAAGTTGCGTGCTATTTTAGCTCATGCGCCCCAGGATAAAGTCAGTCCAAGGTTAGTTCGACAAAACTAATAGATGCGCTCATCTGGACATGACACGTTTTACAGGTGGGAATGATATGACGTTCAGCTGTGGATTACAGCCGGTAGCAAGTTTATATAGACTTATATGTAAGGAACATGACACTGTCTGTTTGTAGATGAGGGCAACTCGGTGGCTTGGTGAATAGTGCTGTCTTCTCATGGGTTCTTCTTGGGTTTCCATGGGTTTTGTCCTGTTACTGTTTTCCAACCACAGTCCAAAAACATGCATGTTTAGGACAGGAGACTCGATACTGCCCTTAGGTGCAAAAGCACGACTGGTGGAATTGCAGCAAATATTTGGTATTAGAAAATGATAACTTGCAAGCGAAAGGTAGTGGTTTGATAAATGAACCCTGACAAGTGAACAAAAAAAAGTTTTGCTTGGTGTTTTGTGTAACCATCTATTTATTAGCGTGTAAAATGGTTTTGCAACTCTATGACTTGGACTTCCTCGATATGCCTCATGAAAGGCTTCTGTTGCCTGAAATGTTCTTTGCCAATGCACGGCCTTTACCTTTTATGTGACTTGAACGAAGCCCTGACTTTGTGCGCCATCACAGAGCCATCACACTGGTGCACATGGCACTCATGTCCTCTCTGTCTTCCCTCTTGTTCCAGAGACCTTCGAGTCACTCGTGTCCTTCACGTCCAACCTCACCGGCAGTCTGTTCGACAGTGCCTACTCTGCCCTGGCGTCCGACTGTCGGCCGCTCATAATCCACCTGTTCAACGGTATCAAACGCCACCTCTCTGGAGACCCCAACTCCTCTCTGGACGGCACCGTGCAACGATTCTACAACGACCTCTTCCCGTTGGTCTACCACCGCCTGATCAACCCTGGAATCGGCCGCACAGCTCCCCGGGCGTACTCCTCTTCCTCCGCCGGTCACGATGACTGCCTGCGCATGACGCGCCAGGACGTCAGCCCGTTCGGACCCCACCCTCGCCTCCTGGTCGGCAGCCTGTCACGGGCGCTCGGGCCGGGCCGGGCGCTGAGCCGGCTGCTGAGACTGGCCGGAGAGGTCGTGAACGCCACGGAGAAGGCGACGTTGTCCAGGGAGTGTGGGCGGGGCTTAGTGAGGATGCAGTACTGCTCGCACTGCAGGGGGATGACGCTGATCCGGCCCTGCACCGGGCTGTGTGTCAACATCATGAGAGGATGTCTGGTAGGTGATTACAGAGCAGCCGCGCCGGCTTTAATATTTGTGTATGCTTGGATCTTAATTACAGTATTATACTGTATAATTCACCACTGGATTCGTGCGCGAAAGCTGTGGTAGACGGCCCAATTTAGATCTCATCGCGCAAAAGGTCCACAGGAGGATTTCAGCACATTTAGCTCAAGTGGTGTGAGAGAAAACTAGACGTCTGTGCCTCCTCTCTGCTCTGTTTTCAGCCTTTAGAAAATCTAGCCCGTGATGAGATACTTTGGCCAATCGTTGATCATTTCAGAGACAGCGCTCTCCTATTGGCTGTAGTACAAATGCAGTTATCCATGCATGTCCTTTCAGATGCTGAAAGCCTCATCTGGCAAAGCCATGACCACATTCCACACTTTGCTTTAGCACTGTGCCAGCACAGGGCAGGGGGAAATTAAAGAGCCCGATTCGGTAACCTGAAATACATTTTTGATACCTCATTTGCCCACAATGGAAAATAGTACAAAGCTGGTGCGTGGACACATCTTGGCTCCATAGTGATAAAATATGTAAAAGTGCAATTATAGTCAGGGTTGCACTCACTTCTATTTTGATTCCATTACGCCATCTTTTTGATAGTTGGCTTTGTTGTGACATCCTTACAGACAGAGGCAGAGGTTTTGTGTTGTGTATTATGTGTGGCGCTTGCGGGAAGAAGCGATTTGCCTAACTTATTTTGAGAGGGCAGGCAAGAGGAAACAAGTATCCTCGCTCTGCACAAAGTTAAAAAATGTGTGCCTGTTATAACAAGGCCCATGTCATGTGATGTAAATGTAAATTCATTAGCAAAATGCTGGACTTTCCCTTTAAATGCAACTTTTTCTTAACCTTCCCATCACTTACTTCCAAAGCAAATTTCAACACAGTTTAAATACAATTCAAGCAATTGTACCATTTTCTTCCTTAATCTGTTTTCCCAGATTGTGTGTCTCTCATTAGTTTCAGACAATAACTTTGATGTGCAGGAGGTCTCGCACTATTTGTCTCCGTCTGCCTTCAGAGAGAAAAGTAAAAGACATAAATGTAATGCTCTCATCACCCACTTAAACTAGTCTCTGACAGCTTTTTATCATCAATAAATCATTGGCACATTAAGTATTGGACAGATAAGCAGACACCAGAGCAATGCCAAGTGAATTGGCAGTGTCCTCGGCCCATCTTTACTGGCTTCTTTATAGCGCAGAGCTGGAAGATGGCACTGTTCATCCCACTTGAGAGTTTCTTGGAAGGGAGGAAAGTGTGATGGAAAAACAACTCCCGTCATGTTTATCCTCTGCAGAGAAGGAAAGTGAAGAAAGGCACACAGTTAGGATGGGGAGAGGCAGAGGGACAAGCAGGAACGGCCCCAGTCTGACAGAAGGCGACTCGGTTTATGGGAAATGCGTCCTTGGCACTTCTATCGTGACAGGGAAACTGCCAGTCGTCTCAATCATTGGCTCCATTTGTTTCTCTAATTATAGCAATGTGTCACAACCAGGTTTCTTGCTGATAAGTGAGGTGTGATGTATGCAGCGTGTCAACGGCAATTTAGCAAACATTTAAGACAGTGACAGTGAAACATGTCCTCATTCTCCTCCTCCCCGTCTTCCCCCATTTGTCACTTCTCTCATCTTCTATCCACTTTCACTCATCTCCCCTGTCCCCCCTCCTTCGCTGTCCTTTCTCCAGATGGGCGTATCAGAGCTTGGCGCCCCCTGGGGGAGTCTGGTGATCCTGCTTCAACGGTTAGCAGCAACTTTAGCAACCAGCAGCAACCACAACAGCATGGAGTTAGCTCTGCTGGCCGTCCGGAACCATGTGAACGACGCCATCCTGCATGCTCAGCTACACGGGCCGCGCATCACAGCCACAGTAAGCACAGGGGATGGAAGGGGACATGTATGAAATGATTTAACTTAATTATCTTACCTGCTTTGTACCCAATGACGTCACATGATCTGTTGGAGCCTATCTCTACAGTCCATAGTTTGAAGGCAGAGGATATACTTTGGACAGATCTCCAGTCCACAGAAATATGCAGTAGCATCCTGGATATTTATCCCAGTCCAATGAAAAAAGTTTGGGATACTGGCCTGTTGTTGCCTCCTCTATAAATTGCAGTCAGTATGGAAGGATCGGTAACAGATTGGCACACCACCCCCGCTCATATACCCCAATAATAAAGTCATTTGAATTTTGGACGAAGAGTGAGGAGGGCCGTGGGTTTTCTTTCAGCCTGGCAGTTGAGTCTCCTCACAAAAGCCTTGCACCTAGATGGGCTAAAAACAGCCTCATTCTTTAGAGAATCAGGGGTTCCCCTCAGTCTGTGTGTGTGCGCGCGTGTGTGCATGTGTGTGTGTGTGTGAGATAGAGAGAGGGAGAGAGTGTGTGTATGTGAGTGTGAATACAGATCCAGTGCCAGACAAAGACTGCGGTTGGCGGGACAACCGATACCCAGAATGCAGCTTGGTTCTGAGTGATGAGAAAGTTTCTGTGGCTAATCTCTGGACAAACAGACGACACACAAACACTTGCATGCACACACTGTTGGAGGAAGGAATCGAGCGGCCGTCCAACTTTCAGAGAACATTGTGGACTTAGTAGAGTAGATTCCTGAGAGGTAAACAAACACACACAAGCATAATCACACTGCTAATTGTGGCTAATAAGAAAATACCACTTCACTGAATATTTGATCAAACCCTTTATTCATGGCACAAATCATCAAAGGCTGACCTCTGACCCGAATAATGGGTGCTTGCAATGTGAATTTTAAGATAAGCAGGCCAACTGCGGTGCTAAATTTGCTGGGTTGGTTGCTTTTTCGTCACTGAACAGTTCTGCAGAGCACAGCAAAGGGCTTTATATCTCTGACTAACTTGCATTTCATGGCTGCCTGGACTGAATGCGTTCTTGATGCTTGTGGAGCTTGCACTTTTGTGCCATAAAGTGTACATATGGGAAGTGTAGGGAGCAGGATTTCTCGAAAGGACGAGTCAGAAGGTCTTCCTGATTTTGTCTTATAAGACCAGTGAGCAGAAAAAGGGAATCATTTTGATTTATGAATATATGCATATCATGTGTGGACTCAAGAGTGAAGCAAATGAAACTAACTAACGAACTAGCTGATCTGGTATGTGGGACTAAAAATGTTTGACGCTGCTGTTATAAAACACCATCTACAACCTTTGTGCACTTCAGGTGGAGAAGGTGTGTGGATCCCAGGCAAGTGGCCCCACGATGCCAAGCGCAAACCCCACCACCTCGCAAGGTGCCACCTCCGTGAGACCGGCTACGTCAGCACCCTCGGAGAGGTCCCCGGTGACACCGCCGCACTCAGCTGGTCAGCAACAATCCCGGAGGTGAGCTACACTTCTACTGAGTGTAGGAGCAGTACTCATATACTCTGATGCAGACTAGTGCTTCTTATTAGAGGTCGTAGAGGAAGAAAATCAATCCTTTGCCCTGTCTCCACCAGGTCCTTCCTTCTCAAAGGTTCCAGGGGAGACAAGAGTCGCAGCCTGAAAAAGCTGTCGCGGTAAAATCGTCTTCATCAGTTGCACTTTAATTACATCCGAAAGATAACCCGCCTGAAGTTTCATTTGCATTTGAATGATACAGTGCCTTCATTAATCTGCATGTCTTTCCTCTGAAGGACATAGCTATTGCCATTTCCCAAAGGTTCTGTATCATGCAGTAATTATCAAAGGGGCCATGAGATTGTATCTATTCTGGGTGTAATTTTGTGGAACATGCCAGTATCAGGAGGGACTTCACTCAGAATTGGACATGACAGGTCTAAATTGAAACAAATAAGAGCATATGGTACATTGGTCTTACTCTTACTAGCGACAAACCAAGCATTCAAATGCTCCCTCTCTCCCTCTCTCTCTCTCTCCCTCACACACCCCCCCTCTCACCCCCACCCCTCTCGGTTACAGGGAGTTTGAGGGCTCTATCCAGCGGTACCAGTGGTTCTTCTCTGAGCTTCCAGAGATGCTGTGTGAAAGTGAGATGGAGGTTGAGCAGCACACGTGCTGGAGTGGCCAAGACGTCGTAGAAAGGTGTGTTATTTCCATAATACTTTACATCAGAGGCATGGCCTGCCAAATGCATTGAATTCAAAGCAGTCACTGTGACATAGACTGGTAAAATGTCGACAGACTTAATGCACATATTATCCCATATTGGCTGAATGATGAGAAAATGTGAAGAATTGTGAGTTTCTTTGTAGATTATGTAAGCTTGAGGAAGTAAAAGAATAATGATTCTTGGAGGGAATTGTAATTAAAAATATCATCAGCTCTCAAACCTTGGCTGGGCTGGCCCATAGCTTCTCTGTAATACAGAGGTATTCATGTACAGCATTGAACTTTAGTATTGAGGCAAGGCTCTACGTTGGCTGATAAGTCCAGGAAGCTTTGAGAGACAGATGGCATCCTGGCTGCTCTGCACTTCACTGATGTAGACCAGGTTTTCATCTCTCCACGCTGAGGCTGATATGATTGTCGTCTCGAGTTGTGTTGTGTTGAGAAGCTCAGGTTTGTGTTCGCTGCACTGATGTCACTCAGAACCTGATAGGGACTCAGAAAGAACATCCAATACCAGTTGTGAATGCTTTACGTAGATAATGTCCATAATTGAGTTTTTTTTAAGACGAACTAACGCATGAGAATGTTGGTGTGTGTGTGTAAGTCTGTGTGTGTGCGTGTTTGTGTGTGTGTGTGTGTGTGTGTGTGTGTGTGTGTGTGTGTGTGGGTGTGTGTGGCTCCTAACAGTTGCCTGGGTGGGGGGGGGCACAGGGTTGTGAAGGTTAGAGAGTTCGTTTCCAGAGTCTTTCACATGGTGATTACATTGGCAGCTTAAACTGGTAACAAGACAAATGAGCACCCACACACAGACACGCACACACACATACTCTCACACACGCGCACACACACACACACACATTTATCCAGCCACCCTGATACACGCACACACACACACACGTTCTCATGCATATATATAACCACAGAGCAATACACACAAAATATGGGGTGACTGTGCTCATCTTACATTGCGCTGCACGGATAAGTTCGATCCATCTCAGTAGCGAAACCATCGCTGCGTTGGAGAAGGTTTCCCCATTAACGGTCTGTCAACCATATGAAACAGGCCCTGCAGTCTTGCAAGGACATTCTACACACACACACACACACACACACACACACACACACACACACACACACACACACACACACACACACACACACACACACACACACACTTTGCTTTGTCACCGTCAGTGCTACAGTGAAGGCCAGCAAACCTTGTATTTAATGGCTCTGCCATTTCTGTGCCTCTGATAATATTTTAAGAGAAGCAGAGCAGGGCCAAAGATTCGCAACAGTAAAACTTTTACTCATCTACACTAATGTACCACATACTATAGGACATTTGAAAATGTTGAAATATTCCCCATGCACTCCCTATGCTGATTGACGTGTTGTTACAGATTAGAGGCATACATTATAATGCACTGCCGTACATCTAGATTCTGATCATCATAAATGTCACCCAGTGTCAGCAACGAGCAGCACTCCTAAGGATCCTCCAACTTTAATCGCTGTTGCAGTTTGGGATTTTTCATTTCCTTCTCTTATTTGCATTCATGCCACTGAACTCGATCCACTCCACCCCACCCTAGAAGTCCCCGCTTTGCAATTTTGTCTTTGACAGGTTGGTGTGCCGAGGTGTCCAAACGTAAACAAGTCTGCAAGTAAAATATTCAGAAACGCTCAGACTGTCAAGTGCAAAGTGCGTTTTAAGGTGAAGTTTAAACAGAAGTTACACTCAGCCTGTGCTGGAGCTCAGCCAGTCTGTGCCTCTCTGACCTCTTTACATCTTCTTCTCTCTTGCATCTATCCATCCAACTGTTCATTCACTAATTCAGCCATCCATTCATCTCTCCATCCTTCTATTCAGACCTCCATTCATCTCCTCCACCCTCTGACCCACTTCACTTACAAATGTCTGTGTTGGTGAGAGCGTGTGCATGTGAGAAAAAGAGAGGTGGACGGCAAAACACACATGCCTGAGGGCATGTTAAGTAGCAGGAAGATCAGGATAAGCAGTGATCGAGATAATTTAAAGGTAAAATAACTCCGACACTCCATTTTAAAACAAGCAGCAGTTCCTTGTACAAAAGAGAGAAAAGAACACCAGACCACTGCTTCCTCCAAATAATGGCCGGTCTTCCTACCCTTTTCACCAACCTAAGGGTCAAATTCTTCGAATGCAACCACCACTGAGTTACCCTGAACAAAGTGAACAACTGGGAGACCCATGAGTAAACACTGCCATCAGCTGCCAACCCAGACCAGGCCGTATATAAACTGAGGCGATGGCAGCAGCACCCATCTGGCAGCAAAGTGCGCTCCATTCGCTCCGGGCAGGTCCAGTCCATTGCAGCGGACAGAGGACAGAGGAGCGAGATGAAACATCACAATCTCCACCATTTTGTAAGGTTTCTCATCATATCGCCGACACAGTATCTCTCGCAAACTGTTAATTCAAGCTTCTTCTACTCTTCTTCTTCTACACAATCTGAGAAGAAATTTCGGTCACACAGTGACATTTAAAGTCATGGTGGCACAAAGCAGCTTCCTATTAATTCTATTTCACTTAATGTCATGGAGCCCATCTGTAGCTTAATTTACAGCGGACATTTCTCTCTGTGTGAATGTCTCCGCACTAAATCAAGCAGGGGGCAAATGTTGGAAATGAAATTCAGAGTGTGTGATAAGCAGCGGAGTGCTGATTATGTCCCACAAAGTTTGATTGACTGGCCTCTGAATAAGACAGCACAATTACGGAAGCATGAGGATGAACTGCTAATGTGAGACTGCGCATAAATATTCACAACAGCTACTGACATGATTTTTAAGACATGCACTAAGCAGATTATCCCAGTAAAATGGAACCTGTAATGGCTGATTGCCTCCAGAAGAGGGAAGCATGCTCTCATCATCCCAAGTACAAAAACATTGGCGCTGCCTCTACCGCTAGACCTGCCACACCCGGTGTTTTTTTTTCCGTAATGTCTATTTTGCATCCTGCAATACTTTTCAGAGTCGGAGAAAGGCTGTCAGATCACTGAGAAAGCGTTGCTAGAGAAGGGGTCTAGAGGCAAATGAAAGGTAGAGAAAGTGAGACAAGTTGCAATTTTTCCAAACCAAATCATTTCACTTATAAGTATAAGTATAAGCCTCAGGTGTGTTCTCATAGTCTATTATTGCATCTGTGTGTGTGTGTGAGTGAGCGAGAGAGAAAGATGTAGGACTGTGTAAATCCACAGGACTCCACAGGAATGCAGCTAGATTTACAATTGGGGTTGCGATGCTTATAATTACACATTTCCCTCGGATCAGATCTCTCTCTCAGGTCATTTTGCTTTCACTGTGTCCCTGGTAGGGTTAACGTGTGCCTGCGTGCACGCCGCAGACACCCTGCGTGCTCGCTGCAGAGATGAGGCCGAGGACCTGTCTGTGTGTGTTACCGTTGACAACCGTGCTGTAGTAACCGAGGGCAGCCGCAGAGCAGCTCTGTCATTATGGTGCCGGTGATTTATGCCCGTCGTCCTCGACATCTCTTTAAGTGTCACTCGCAGCCAGACCTCGGTGTGTCATCTGCAGCCCGCTCTCAGCAATATGATCGTCTGGCGTTGAGCAGGACAGACAGCGAGGCCTGACAGTCTGTTGTGTGGCCAACAGCTCGTCCACGGCGCCGACACTTTTCCCATGCGTTCAGCAGGTATTAGACATCACAGCCTGTTTTAGAAGTGCAGAGGCTGTTGGCACCTCCTCCGTTTATACATAAAGTGATATTCCACCCGAAGTGAGGAAAAAAGTTACCAATGATAAGCGCAGCTTCAGTAATACATGTGTTTATCAGCCCTAACGTAGCACATTTCAAGGCGCCGAATGGATGGAGGAGCCAAAACATCTGCCGTTGAGTCACTGATGCATTTCTGCATCTTTTTCCGCTCATTTTGCGTGAGCTTATTCATTTAAGCAGAACTACGTGATACTGAAACGCAGTCAATACGAACAAAGCCTCTTCACCTCCAACCTCAGTGAATGTGAATATTGTTAAGCACGAGGTGGGAATGACATCTGTTCGGCTTTCGACAGATGTTAAGTCGCTGCTGGCAGGATGCTGTAAGAATGACTTCCCCTGCAAACGACGCACCTTTATCGTTATCGTTATGTTAAGCTCCTCTGGGCCCTGACTGAAGCAACGCACTCACAAATACATCTTGCATGGACAGAAAGAAATCAGCTCCCGCTGTCCTTTTTTCGTTGGCACTGGCGACTGCAGTGACCCCAATAACTAGCGCCTAATTTCCGAGCTGTCCTATCTGTCACTTATCCTGGAATTGCTGATCAATAACAGCTGACGACATTCCTATTGGATCGCAGGTCAATTTGCTTTTAGAGTCAATCAGCTCTCACATTAGTCTTAAACGATTTTTGGAAATATAAGTTTTGTTCCCAAACCTAGGTGAATACTTACTCACTAAAAAGATCTGTATATAGATAAAACACAATTTTATTCTTTTTTTGTTTCTTCTGGTCTAAACTAAAAGTCCTCTTTAATTACTACATTGCTACACATGCACAGACCAAACTAAATCCACATTTGTTACAATACGATGAATATGTTGCAATTAAACACTTAGAAATGTGCCTTTGAATGTCATATGGAAAAAGTTCTGCACAGAAACGATTCTTAAAACGGATGGTCTGAATTGTTCTCCTCTCAGTTTCCAGATTATGTGGTAGTAATCAGTAGAAAGGCTCCTCTCTCCACCTTTGTGCCCTTAGACTCTATTAAGATCTTGGAGTCATTACTGATACTTGTGATGCCAACCATTGTTTTACAAAATTAGGCCAATTCATCTTCTGAGTCACAATAATCCTTTTTTCTTTTTTTTTTCCACACTTGTCTTATTGCAAAACCACCATATATCTTTTAACACTCTCAGTGGAGTCACTGTTTTGTTGCTTTTATGAAATGAGCAGCACTAAATCCTGACACTTTACATCCCTCTGTCCCTCCAAACTCATTCGTGCTGAGGATCACATACAAACACGCCTGCTGTTCTTGGACTAATTACATCCATTATTTTGTATTGGCTTTGTTTTCTGTGTTTGTTTGTATTGGTTGGTTTATTTCATAGTGCAACTGGGTGTTGTGGTAAACGAGCAGTTGCGCTCAGCCAACCTTGTAAAGGTCAAATCAATTGCCTGTCACTCATGGTTTCATTGTTGCTAATGAACAAATACATTCCTTGTGATAACGAAGATGACGGGAAACACCACTATGCCAAAATATTTGTGAGATGTTGACACTCTTGCATGTGTGGCAGATTCCAAGGATGTGTGGTGCTGCAACTGATCCGCAAAGTCTTTGCTGGAGTCTGAGGAATCTTGGGATTTTCCCCGGGGCCACAGTCTGTGGTTTTTAATCGAGCTACTTTTCATTCTCCGTCCTAACCCTCTCTCCTTTCCTCCCTCCCTCACTTCATGCATTGTGCTATTTCTCTTACCTTGACCTTTGCAAATGAGTATGGGGAAGTTGCTAAATTTCCATCCTATGCTTTTACAAAGAGCCCAATAATGACATTTTTCTTAGAATATTTTTTAGTTGACCATTTTATCCCACATGTTCAGTTCTTCTAAGTGTTCAGTGCATGCTCTGGTGATAGCATTTGAAATGTGCACTTTTTAAGGTAGCGATGCAAAATTGAGCCGTGAGCTCTGGAGCATCTCTTGAAGTAAGATTAGCAAATATCCCGCTAACAGAAACTTAACCTGGATTTTGGGAATTGGGGATTTGCGCGCTTTGTTTAGCACAGCTAACATCCTGTGGAGTGTGTTAGATCAAAGAAAAAAAGAAAGAGAGTTAATGGCCCACCCACTAGCACCCTCTGCACGAACATAACTATACTCATATCGAGTAAAAACCCAGTAGGCAAAACTTCCCACCATGGGTCACATCACAAAGTCAATGAAACCATGTAAACACAGTTACTGTAGGACATATAATTACAGTACAATGCAGCCTGGTGTGTTTACCACGTCTGATGCTCCTGAACTATGACTCAACACCTACATGGCAGATATGGTGCCTTTGGCAGGGCAAGCATATGCCGACCATAAATCCAGCCATATAGGTAGCTCCTACGCTAATTTATGTGCACGGTGTTGCAGTCATACAGATTCTGGTCTGTTTCTCATATCCTGTAGCCATTATGTGTCATCATTCACAATGCAGTTTTATCTCCTATAATCCTGCCTGCAGACAGCAGAAACACCATAAATGTAATAATGTATCTCATCATGAAACGCATTAGCAAAACTGGCAGCAATTACTTCTCCCTTTACCCACTGCAGCCTGCAGAACATGGTGAAAAATATTTATTTCGTTCCATTGGATTTCTGTTGATCGTGTGTTTCTTGGTTGCGTTGTGTATTCTTCTCCCACACTGCATCACATTTTCGGCTCTCTAATGATGGTCTAATTTTCCCATGAGGATCTGTAGTCTCACCACCCCTTGAATTAAACATGCGGCTCTTGATCTGTTGAAGTTATATGTGCGATTGGCTGCATATTTCATGTAAACCCGCCCAGAGCTCGATTGGAAATCGTATCTCACAGAGACAGCCCCATAAGCCCTTCTGAGAGACGAGTTAGAGTCAGGCCTCGGGACATTTGACTCAACTTGAATGAGACCTTTATCAGAATCCGACCTTTTATCGGCATCTGTGCATGAGAATACAATCTTTGTGAGGATAAAGCAAACACTGGAGAAAGTTAATTGCACACTTAATGCATCAGATGAAAGCTTCCCCGAGGATCTGAACCCAGACCAGCGGGACATCACGGCTCCAGATGCTGGGGTCATCACCACCACGCCATCTCTTGGCGTCAGTCGAGTCACATTTTGTTTTTTTAGATCTTCTTGACATCCACCATGTCTCTCTGCTCTCTGGTTCCCACAATCCTCTCCTCCTGTTGCCATAGCCAGAGCGTGTTTGTGTTTGCCGGGTGTGTTCTCAGCGGTTACTGAGTCGGTGGCTGATTGTATTAGCAAGGAAAGCTGGTTTGGAACTCGGGAACTTGGAAAAATATGACTCATGAGCTGTTGTTTCTTCTCTCTTGCTTTTCTCTCACTTCATCTTGCCTTTGATCCACCCACTGCAACACCCCACCCCCGCTCCCCCCCACCACCCCCACACACACAGACAAGATGATGTGCAACCCGCTTATAACCCACTACAGAGAGAAACATCAAAATACTGATGATGATCGAGGATCAAACCCAGTGACAGTGTTCACATGCCACGTTTAGGCCTCTCTAACCATTTTGCTGTTTCGATAAGTTCAGTATAGAATTCCTCTGTGCAAACATCTGCAGGGGAAATAGCCCTCCTCAAAACGTAGAGTGTAGGACAGCGTCCAAAAAAAACAGCGACAACTCCTGACCCATACACAGCGGGTAGCAGGCCAAATTACATTTTCTCTGAAGCGCTTATGGCTTATACAATTATATATCTTATAAACCACTTAGAGGCATCTGTAGGGAGGTAAAAAAGTGTCGTCATGGAAGAGGGGGCTGGGTGTGCAGTCCCTCAGGTTGCTTTAATTCATGCCATTCAAATCCATTACTAAAATTGAACTGTAAGTACGGCGGTACTTACTGTATAGTAAAAGTGTTTCTTTTACTGGAGAGGCCTTTACATTGAAGGAGAATACTCAAAGTGAAAGTTGGATTGGAGGATTAATGGAGGATTAAACTACAGTGACATTGTGCTTCGGGATCTCATTGTAGGCCATGCATACTGTTCAAAACGCAACCAGCATTGACAAATTTCGCTTCGTAACGCTTATAGGAGTAAAAGTACAAAGTTTCACCAAATGTAAATAAATACCCGACCTCAAATTGCACTTGAGGTTTTGAGTTATATACAGTCTTTTGCACCTGTTCTGAATAAAATCCCCATGCCTTCAACAAGGTGATTAAGATTACAATCAGTCTGCCACAAGATGAGCTCATATCACCTTAGTCCAGTGTCTCAAATGACTCCTCAGACTGGGCGTCTTTGTTTATTTGCCAGGAGTACAGGAGTAAACACATCTCACAGTGTGTTTGTGTGTGTGTGTATGAATTTGTGCATGTGTGTGTGCGTGTGTGGGTGGGTGGTTGAGATGGTGAACGATTACATCCTGACTGAACACACCAGTATAGTGGCTGTGGGAAAACTGGGGCAGGAGAGCAACGTGCAGCACACACATACACACACACACACGCAAACACACCCTCAGAACTGGGGCAGAAAGTACTGTATGTCTCTTCCTCTCTCTTTCTACAGTTATGCAGGTCGTGTGGTTGGCAGCACTTTAAAAGCCCAGAGGGAGAACCCAGAGATGACCGTCCGCAATACAGATCCTGTCCTGAGGGGGGCGAAACTGAAGCTGGAGCAGCTGACGCAGGTACATGCTTCAAATACAAGCAATAACAACGTTTCTTCATATATTAAACATAAGTAGTATATAGATTTTTAGTCCTCATTGTGCCTGGCCTCCTGGTAATACATATGTTGACATTCTTTTAGCATTTTTTGTTCTTGCAAGATGATTATTTTGGTGACCTCTCTACCCTCCATCGAATGGCATAATATGCTGAAAATTTCACCCTGACAAACACTATCACCTTTGACAAGATGCCTTGAATATCCCCTTCTCACTAGGAAATAGAGTCCATGAATCGTATCCCCCAGGACGACTCCCATTGTTTTTTCCAGCACCACTATCGGTCAAAATTACACCTTGGCAGCAAAATTTAATGGGCAGATTGTAAGGAAAACTACCAGTGATCTGTCACCCTGACAAACACGTGAGCTTTCCTTCTCTGGTGAAGCATCATCGGGCCAGAAAGTCATCACAATGAACTTTATACAACTCCGTATAATCTCATGATCTCATAATGTGATTATGAACGCTCTTCTTTGTGCCCACGCAATCACACATAATTTGATTACATTATTATTGATTTACTCCTTGGCAGCCTTTGTGCTCATGCCGAAATGGGCGGAAAAGTCATATTTTTTGCTTTTGGTCAGGGTATTCCTTAATCTACCTGTTGTAAACCTTTTCTACGGTAGTTGTAGATTACGTCAGACGAAGCAGGAGGATGTATTTCGTAGACCATTAATAACTAACGACTGCGGTCTCTCTGGCCATGACACCGCACTAAATAAAGATTGGTCAGACTTGCTGGAACGCAGCTTCCTGCTCTTAAAGACGGAATTATTCATAGTGTCAGTGTTAGTTTGATCTTTGTCTGTTATTACCACAGTGAATTATTCAGCTCTTCCCAGTGCGCTGAAGGTGTGATACGCAGTCGTCCGAGTTGGCTGCGGGGTCCCAGATTGCGTCGGCGTGTGTCTACGTCTGTCTTCATCCAGCCCTCGATCAATTGCCATCACCGCGTGTGCGGAGCACTCCTAAATCCAATAAACTTAAATGTCAGCACTCTAAAGAGATGTACCGTAGATAATGACATGCAATAATAAATTAATTAATTCATCAATTAAAGTGGATTTATGCAGCACCCCCAGAGCTCTGGATGCCATAGTGATATGGCCCAATCATTTGTATGAATGATTCATAAAACCATACAAATATGATCAAAGGAAGTGACACTTCAAGGTTATTGATAGAGATGGGTCAATGTGGAGGCTGTGTGCGGAATAACGACAAGGCCGTGAGACAGGCTGACAGACAACAAGAATGAAAAAACAAAGATTACAGTTGGCCATTGATATTTATTTGCATTAAAATAAGTTTGTTGGGGCATGATGGCTTCGGGATGGATTCAAATTAAACTGCAGACATCAGATTGGTATTAATGAAAGAACAGCTCACCCAGTCTTTGGTGGTTTTCCATAGATGGACATTAATGAAAGTCGACGGCACAGAGCCAAACCACTCATTAGTCATTCCCTCTGACTACACGGTTTGTCATAACACTATCCATCCAGTCATTATCTCAGCCGGTTTATAGAACACACACACACACACACACACATACACACACACACACATATGCAGAGCATTCACTTTCACACTCTCTCCTAGGGGCTATTTAGAGGATCCAGTCATTCTAAACATGCATGATTTTGCGACTGTGGGAAGAAATGGTGGTAGCGGCAGAGAACCCACAGACAAGGGGAACATGCAAACACCCCTCTGAAAGGCCCTAGAAGTCTGGGATTCAGACTAGAAACCATTCACCAAGTAACAGCGTGACTCTTGTCATTGCTGGTTTCTTTTCGTGGGATTTATTGACAGTAATACGGTATCGTCAGGCAGTTACCTGGAGCTGGATTTCCATTTAAATGAAAGCGATGGTCCCTGGTTTGAAGGTGGATTGGTTCTGCACTGAAAGGATGTTTTGTGACGTTACACACAGACTCCCCTTCACAAAATGTGCTAGACTCAGTCGTGACGGCAGCCACACAGATCCCACATGGGGCCTGGCAGAGCTGTTATTGGTCGGCGTGGCATCTCCCGATGCCAGTGGAGATCGTTGGAGATTGAAGGCTGCATGAAATGAAATGAAATGGTATAGGGCCCAATTATCCTCTCGTTTTTCAAACACACACCCAGCGAGGGCACATGATGTGAAGCCGGTGAGTCACGCTGGGATGCTTCATGACACGTGAGGGAACAGAGTCTGTCCCGGGTCCCAGCTCAGCTATGAGAAGCGGATGTGTCATTCCGATCACAAAGTAAATGCATGTGAGGATATGCATTAAAACTGTGTATGCGAAATTAACAGCGTAGTAAAGGGATTGAGGGCAGAATGAATCTAGACTGGGCGGGACTGAGTTTGGGATCGTGAGCTTAAGAAGTCAAATTGTAATTTGCCAAGAAGACCCTGATAAACACAGTTAATGTGTAAAATGTTGTTGGTGGTTCTGAAATATTCATGGAAAATCATGTGATGGGACGTGCTGTGGTTTATTTTTCTCTTTTTGCTGCTGAAGCTTTTTTTTTTCTTTTCTTTTTTTCCTGCGCTCCGTCTAATTTTGCCGGCAAGTCCATTAATCATGTTACATTTACATGGAGGAAATGCCGAGTCAGCGCGCCCGCCCCCTGCGCGCACTATGTAATCATTTATGTTTGAGATCTACTTTCTCAGCCTATTAGGTCTGCGTAAACCGTCCATGTCCCGCTGCTCTGTGATTTAAAGAACGCTGGATCCTAGACGTACCCCAGCACACAATGAGGATGAGGAAAGTTAGATCAATGTTTACACGGCTGATAAATGAATGGCAGCAAATGCTAACATGGCCCCGTGGGAATAGTCAGCTGTGGAGCGGCTTATCAACATTGCAGACTGTTTTCACACGCATGGGGTGAACAGTGCGTCCATTTCTTTTGCTGAACTGACAGAATGCGAGTGTATGTACAGCTGAGGACGCACATTGTGAGCTTTAATTGTCTCGCACACAACTTAACTCACCTTTGTAAGTCCGGCACTTCTTTCACGCTGGCTTCTGGAGTGCCTCCTCTGTGAGGGGGGCCATTTATCTGAAGCACAGACATTAATGCACGCTACATATTAATGATTATTCATGCCTGTCATGTATGCCATTTACACCCTTGCGCTGCTCGGATGAGAGAGGGGGGAGCAAACCATGAAACAGGACGTGGGGGCCTCCTTGGAATTTTAATTATGTAATCAACCACGTTTTGGACGACTGTCATCCCTCAGTCGCTTCTTATCTTTCAATGTCCAATTTTGTATTACGTGTTAATTAGACCTTTGCAGCAGCGGGTCGTGTTCCACACAGGTTTTGCCCTCTAATGGGATTCTATTAGCACAGCCGCCTGCAATTAGAATTTGTGCGTGCGCGCTCGTCCAATCAGGAGCCACGGCGCCCTGTGAGGGCTGCCCCGGGACAGGAAGAGGGCAGTGACGCTGGTCCCACCCATCGCTTCATTTGCACCTTTCCTTTCACTTAATTGACAGCATATGGAAAACACAGCCCAAGACGACATATTGCAGAAAAGGAGGAAAGGAAAAAAAAAAAGAGCATAAGGTTGAACAGGAAATTTTTGCACGTCCACATTATTTCATGCATTTTCTGAATGGTAAATAAATAGAGCCGTACTGCAGCCGGTATGGAGGTGCTTTTAATATGCATCATTCTGCTCCATTGGCTACAAAAGAAAGTACATGTAAGGTCAAGAAAAAGTGACTGCACTCGTGTCTTGATTTATTACCTTGGTAAACAGTTTACTAATTAGTTTATGGTCTCATTTGCTAGTTTTCTACAATTTAGCACCTTGCTCATTCTGCAAATTATGGTTGGGGAACAATAATTAGACGGGAGTGTTTCAGTGTTACAACCTTGAGGTAGTTGGAATGCGAAGTAAGATTATAATTGTGTGCCAGCTTTCATTATTTTGAATTAATGAAATCCTGACTTTTAGTCTAATATGCAAAAACCAACAAGTTTGTACTTTTCTCTGTCTTCTGTTTGCCAAGCTAAACTGCGTTGTAACTCTTTCTCTCGCAATTAAGTGAGCAGATGCCAGGTGTTCTATTTCAATGGCATCACTAATGACTATTACTGCCTGTATAGACAGCACTCTTTCTACATGACAAGGAAAATACAATCCTAGTGGAGACGTTGTTGAAATGTGTTTTTGTCCTCTCCCCGACCCTCATTAGCAGTCCGATGTCATGATGGTGAATCGCCACACAGAATCTAGTCTGTTTCCACGCGTCCCTTCGGACACGCTGTCATCAACTAACCTTGGTTACCCTTGATTCCATGGCAGATGTCCCTCCTTATTCATCCAGTCCACTATAATGCTGGAAATCCCTCCTAAAATAGGGACATGTTGGTATACTGCTCCACATTTTCAGGGTCACACTCTGAAGAAGCATGTGTGTACTCCGTAAGTAGCTGTGTATGTGTGTTAGACTGTGGACTATGGTATGTTGTACCATAAGAGCTTAGACCATATGTTCTCGTGTTAAGGGGATTACGTTTGCAAGGCTGAGTAAAACCATATTTAAAGTTTGGCTGTCAAGCAATGAGCATGTCGGGCGTGGAAGCTTTGTTATAACTCCCCAGAGCCCGTGTGACAATGAAGCTCTGAAACTGTAATTAGAAAATACCAAACATCGCTCCGAGTTTTGCCTTTGCCGTTTTTAATTTGCCAGTTCACCAGTGTAAGATGATATCAAACCATTCGATGGAGCAATCTCGGTGGCATCAGCTGTGCTGTACTGTATATATAAAAAAAATCTTATCTGAGGGGGAAATAAAATTGGAAAAAAGACGTCGACGCAATATATCTTTCTCCTCTTTAAAGTCGTTGGCCCTTTTCCCTATCTCTGTTTTCTACCGGAATTCATATATTACACACCTTGACTCTCCGCAATACACATTCATCATACGACTAGCCAATTATGTGTCCCTGTCGCTGCGTGTGTGCAAGGACCCAATAGCTTTTCTTCCTTTTGACTTTCCTTCTCGAGCAAAAAAAAGTTTTTGTTGTCTTTTATGAGTTCATCGAATCCTACAAGTGTTGATGGCTTGTGTGACAGAGTGGATGTTATGGATACATTTTCCCTTCAACAGCAGTCTGCAGCAGGAGACGTGAGGTTTTCACCCCGCACCACAATTATGTAACATGCCACGGCATCTACGCTGTGACTTAACCGAGCGCTAGAGAATATGGATCTGCTCGGAGACAGCGTAACCTCAATTACCCTTTCATGTGCTCTCTGACTTGTGTGTGTGTGTGTGTGTGTGTGTGTGTGTGTTTGTGCATGTATTTCCCATGTGTATTCATCTATTTGTGCATGCTGTGTAACCCTTTGACTACCCAACATGACACAAACAAAAATGACGCAAACATCCTTTTTCTGTTAAAAGACATTAGCACTTATCCTTTATGATTGCTCATTAATGTGCTATGAACCATATAAGACCAGGCAATACCACTGACCTTTGATCTTATTGCTGCCTCTGTTTGTCTTTTCTTCAAGTCCAAAACAAGTGCCGGTCACCAGTGTGAACATCTTGTTATTGACCCAATCCTCCATCCCACTGACCTCGGCCAGTATTGTCTCCTTAGACCATCATTTTTTTTT
Organism: Karalla daura; assembly: GCA_029224185.1. Classification (NCBI taxonomy): domain Eukaryota; kingdom Metazoa; phylum Chordata; class Actinopteri; order Chaetodontiformes; family Leiognathidae; genus Karalla; species Karalla daura. The sequence continues at coordinate 7,719,478 of CM055194.1, forward strand.
CGCCTTTGCTGAATCTGCATCCTCATGTGTTTATTTCTCACCACGCTGACACTGTATACTCTGGAGGATTGGTGAATCTGTAACACATTTTGGCTTGAGACTAGGGCACATCATGAAGCGTTGATGGGTTATCTCGCGCTGTGCTTTAAAGTCTGTGATTGCATAGCGGCCTTTTCCCAGCTGTTGACACGTTTCAAAGAAACAAAAAACAAAAACACACCCAAGCTTTGGGGTGTGGATCACAAACATCTGTAAAATCCATCCACTGGGGAGCACGAAGGCCTCTACAAACCTTGTATTTATTCATTTATTTAATCCAATAGTAGAAGTTTTACTGTAAGGACAAGAGCAGCTTGCAAACACGTTGACTCACACTTTGTTAACGCATGCTTAATGCATGCGTGCGTATGTTTTATGTAGGAGCTGTTGGTGGAACTCGGCTGGGCGAGCAAGAGCAGAGGAAAGGTGGAGGAAGAGGAGGGAGGCAGCGCCCAAACCGAGAGAGGCAGCGGGGATGACTGTGATGATGAAGACGGCTGTGAAGCATCTGGTGAGGAGAATGGTGAGTCAGACGCAAGCACACACACACACACGCACACACACACACGCAAACATAGAAGCTTGCAATAACAGAGCAAATAGACACCCACGCACATACACAGTCCGACGGACACACGCTTGCAAGTTCGCCTTGGATTCTGATTTATGCGTAGCACGTCGGCATAGACACGGGATACATATATATACACGCACACACTCACACACACATCATGAATAAAAGACAACACTTGCATTGGCATGGCAGAGGTTTAAAATGCTGCAGCCTCCACATATCATGTGCCAGCGGGGCAAAGCCCAGAGGGAGGGATAGTACTGCGAGATGGATTCAACTGTCCTCCTTCTCTCTTTCTCACTTCCCCTCTCTCTCTTTCTTTTTCCATCTCTTTTTCTGCTGTTCTCAGCAGTTTATTTCCTGCGCGGCCAGGATAAACGATGCACTAACAACCAGGTCACTCCCAAAACAGAAATGGACAAATAAACCATGATTATTCATTTATGTCTTGACTTATTCATCCTGCTCGTGGTTATGCATAATTCATGGGTGTCACTGAGAGATCTGTGGACCCCCAGGAGCCCCGGGGCTCCCATTCAGAGTGGCTATTATTTCAAGTGTTGGTCAGTTGCCGTGGGTAATGGTGATTCAATATGAGTGGATTTTCCAATGAAATATGCACTGTGAGAGCCTGCAGTCTTCTGTGGCAGAATTTTAGGGTCCGACAATCAATTAGAGCGAGAAGCTAATTCATAAAATACAATTTCATAGTTTCATCATACCCAACAGATGGTGTCCATGGAGTCTTTTCTTTTTGTATTTAACCACCCTCTTTCAGACCGACCTAAGGTCCCTCGTAATAAGAGCAAACACCCCTGGTATCCAGTCACAAGGCTGCTGTACAAACAGTCCTCCAAGGCTGCTCACATGCTGCAGCCCCTCCATATGTTGCGGAAAGCTTTACTGTCCATGTCTATCTTTAGCTGGAAAAACACATATGTTGATTAACTGGTCAATATATATATATGGCCAGTCCCCAGAAACCTTTATAGCGACTGAACTTTCCATGACAGCAAGTGCTGGGTGACTTCTGACTTTCTCATGTATAGATTGTTATAGGTGCTAATGTAACAGAAAAAAAAAACGCAATGGAACAGAAATTCAGTGAGTGGAGGCGAGCTGGCCTCATACAGTGGGATTGATTATTATTGTCAGTTCACAAAACCAGGACCCATGCATCTACGTACATCATCACCTTGTTACCCGTGACCCTCCCATTAGATCATGTGTGATGTGACTGGGTGGTAGGATCTCTGCCTCTAGGGCAGGATGTAATGGGGTCAAAGGTCAGTGTGGCATTCATTTCCCCTGTGCTGCCCTTGTCATGACTGCAGTCAAGAGTGTGTATCCTACATGCAGTTATGGACGAGCGTAGCTGATCATCCTCACTTGAGGTTACTGAGTAGCAGAAAGGCTACCAACCCTGGAGGCTGCTGGAAGGTACCCGGCCAAAAATGAGCTACTGCACATGATCAAGCGAAGGCTAAATAAGCAAAAGTTCATGGGTTGTTTGTGAGGCTGTTTGACCCTCATATATGGTCTATTTTTTGTTTTTTTTTTTAGATTTGACTTGAATTTCAAGGGCAACACAGTAAATTGGTTGCTTGCGCTGCAACACCTACAGAAGATAAAGTGGATACAGGTGGATATGAGTTTTTAATGCATCTCTTCCTGTCTGTCTTTTCTCTATCCAGGTCAGTTAATATGTTTGGTTTTCATTTTATACCCTGCACCCAGGTGACTTTTACAAACAACACCTGACCTCAAAGAAGCAACAAAATTATAAGACCATAGCCTCTGGGTTGGGTTAAGTCGATTTTAAAGAAGGGGTTTGACTTGGGTCTAAGTCTCCGTGTTTGGCCTGTACAGAACTCTAATGAGCTTTTCCAGCCACTCCTGTTCAAAGCACCAAACACCAAAACAACCTGAGGCCCAACAAGACTCCGAGTGACGATAAAAACCACCCATGATGTAAAGCTTTTTTTTTGATCTACTGCTGTACGTACAGTCATTCTTGCTTTTGCATTTAGGAAAGCCGATCTCAAAATAAGATCATTGAGTCTCGTAAGGGATTTTTGTATCAGCGTGATCTCAAACATTCAAAACGGTTCGGTGAGAACTTAGTTTAGACCAGCGTATTTTAATGCAAATTACAGGGGATGACAGACAGGGTTCTATTTAAAACATGCAAACACTCAGTGCAGCAGCTCTAAATGAAAGGCCGTGTTCATGACAAGATAAAACATTTGTGCTGCCTTTAATGTTTATTTTCATTGCATCTCAATAAGCCCCTAATTTATATCCCTAAGAGTATTTGTTGTCATACATTTGTCAGAACCTCTAAAGTTAACCTTGATGTGTCAGATCGGCAGAAACTTGCCTCCCGCTGCGCTGGAAATTGGTGCATTGGCTATTTACAGAGAAAATTGCCGGGTATGATTTACCGAGCCGCTGGCACCGTGTCGCCGGGGCCACAATGAATTCCTGGAGAAAGGATCACATGAAGTGACAAAAGGGGAGTTTCTGCGTGAGTCTGCCTTTGATGGCACCCCTATGCATATAAACAAGCTGCCGGGCGCCGAGGCTGAAAAGAGTGATGCGGTATCAACCAGAGCACACAAATCACAGAGGGTCGTTTGTTTTTTTTGAAGCCCTCTATTCCCATCCTGAACACTCCATACGTCTGAGATAATGTATGAACAAGCGGTGGTCATAGAGTGTCATAAACGCGGGCCAGCCTGACCTTTACATGACTTTATTTTCTCGCCGTATCTGCCCGTCCACGCCGGCTCTCTTTAAAATTCTGCCCACTTCCCTCAATCTGAGCCACTGAAACGGGGAGCTCGTTATCTCGCTGGAACGGAAGAGCGCGGGAAATAAAACCGTGCTTGCGTGAGAAACGGAGTGTTTGCAGGTGTTTTTGCGTGCGCGTGGCCGACGTGCTGCTACTGGACTGGAGCGTGTTTTTGGGATAGTGCAGGCGCCGCGGCTTCGGATTCTCTGCCTGCCTTCTGTCCTCGGGTCGCAGATATGAAGGAGGATGAATTGAGTGGCGGAGAGCTGCTTCTCCTTGTCCCGTAATTAACTCTCGTGACATTTCGGCGCTCGGCTGAATATTGAACAAGTGCACAAGGTAGAGAGGTGCAGGAGCTCCTCCGTCGGCCAGCAGCGGAAATCAAACCTGAAATCAGACGTCGAAAACTTCCAACACCTCAAGCCTGTGTTTTATTTATATAGGCCACGGCGAGTTATTTTAATCATGCTGAGACGTGCACCAGTGTTACTTGATTTGAGTCCATTTGCAGGTTGAAAAGCAGGGGAGGGAGGATCGCTCGGCAAACGTTGTTCACAGATCAAGAACAAAGGAAAAGGCAGGCATTGTCAACATACGAGCGGCAGAGCTTAACTAGGTGACACATTCGAGCAATTAAATAAAACCTTTTCTGCTAAGCTTTATAATTTCTTAATCTTTTTAGCTCTCAGCAGTGTTGCACGTGTTATTATACACTATCTGTTGCCGACTTTGCGCAGGCTTTCCTGTTCTTGTGTCTTTGTCAAGTAATTTCTCATCTTTGCCTCCCCCTGAATTCGCAAAGATTAAACTGATTGATTTTTTTTTTCCTCTCAAACCAGCACAAACCCCTTCTTCTACTGCCCTTTCTCCAATCTCTCTGTCTCCCCAGACATATCCAGGTCCTATAATGTCAATAATGTAAATGTAATCACAGCTTCTCTTCTCTTCTCTTCTCTTCTCTTCTCTTCTCTTCTCTTCTCTTCTCTTCTCTTCTCTTCTCTTCTCTTCTCTTCTCTTCTCTTCTCTTCTCTTCTCTTCTCTTCTCTTCTCTTCTCTTCTCCCCGCTATGCTCCTATCCTATCCATCCCTCGCCACAGTTATTTGAAAGCACTGATCCATTTCCATAGTGTTATTTAGGAGCTCTTTGTACATCATCTGTAGTATATCTGTTTGATTAAGCATTCTGTAAAGTGTCAGTGCAGAGTGCAAGTCTATGTATTGCCCCCAAAAGAGATCCCCTGCTGTGTGAGTGTGTGTGTGGGTGTGTATGAGAATGTGTGAATTTGTGCTCGTGTGGGGCACTCAATCCCTGTAACCATGGTTACCAGGTGGTCCATCCTCCCATGGGTGCTCATTTGATGACAATGAAGAAAGAGGAGGAGAGTGTAGAGGGGAGGGAGGAGGAGGAGAGGGAGGGAAGAGGAGGCGGTGTGGCAGATTTTGTGCCATCTCTCTTGCCCAAGTGCTTTAATGTGTTTTCGTGTCAAGCTCTCTGTAATCTCGTTACTTCCTTTATGTCAGAATACCTGTGAAATCTCATTAAGCCTGGTTTAATTTGTAGTTAAGGGGCTGCGAGTATGTGCTGCTCATATTGGCCCTGCGCTGAGTTACTGATATACGGCGGGATATTGAACACTGCTGAGCCGTTTTGTATTTATCTTCCTGCTTCCATGTATCTTCCCTCCATCATCCCCACCCTGCTCCTCTGGCCTCTACCCCCACTTCCCTGGGGCCAGATTCACAAAGCCTTTAGAAGCTATTTCATCTTAAAGGGAGAGGCCAGTGTTTTCCAAGCGCTCGAACATGTTAGCCCTCTGCCTGCGGACGGTTTGATCTGCATTCATAAGCATGTGTCGAAAGGGAGCCAGAGAGAACAATAAAACGCCTGGCAAGGCTCCTAAACTGCTCCCGCGACTGTGAAAGTTCCCCAGAGCGAATCTTTGCCTCAGATTGATCAGTGCTATAAAATAAAACTGCTTTCTTTGTACATGCAAGTACTGGTGAGCAGAGTAATATCAAACATGCAATGAATATGGGCAATTTTCCCCTGACCAGAAGTATTTAGCTTCAATTTTTATATACAGTCTTCTGGTCTTCTAAAAAAATATACACTGAGTTTTTTTATTGAGGTACCATAGTACCAAAGTTCACATTCAACGCATTGTATGTATTCCTCATAGTATCTACCTGCATGCGTAGGTGTGTCTCCTGTAAACACTGAAAAAGTCATCATGCTTTAGTGGACATTTTTCCCCCAAAACTTTTCTTTTTTAAGCAAACCTCCATTTTATTGTTGCCAAAAACCAGAATAATTACTGGTTTTTGGTCACTTTCAGGGAACTTGTAAACATAGCACCAGGGGCAGCTGGCTCACTGGGGCTGCTGGGCAAAGCATCGCCTACACAGAGGTTTAAGTTACAGTAAAATCGCTCTGATTCATCACCTAGACTTTTATGTAAATTTTTCTTTTGTGGAACAAATAGTCAGGTCAGCTTGATCGTGTGCTGCTCTCATCGCAGACGTTTCCTTTAAAAAGTCGCTGTCCAGTCATCTTTGTCCAGGAAAGAGGATGTTTGCTAGGTTACAAAACGCCCAGAGGATGGTTTGTAGGTTGTAGCGGAGCAGCCTTGCTCTTACCCACACATACAACTCAAGCGTTCCTGGCTCGGAGGTGCTGCTATTCACTGGCAGCTTCCACACATGCTCCCAGCGGCTCTGGACATTCATCCATTCATCCATCGACTCTGGCGTCATGTAAGATAGTGAAGCGCCCCATTCAGGTAGCACGCCATAATAAAACACCTGTGCCTGCAGTATTCAGACTGCAGCGAGTGGTGCCATTGTTAAATAACAGATATCTCTCCTCACACATGTAGTTTTGTCTTGAGGTTTATTCATCATTATTGGAAGTACTTTCCTCTAAATGACATCACACATTTGGCTATTACACATCACAGTACTAGAATCAGAATGTGAATTCTTCAGTTTCATAAAAAGATTAACCATTGTCACAATAGTTAGCTGCACTGAGAAATTTGTGCAAAGTAGTGACCACTCCAAAACAAAACAAGACACAGGGAACAAAACAATATTACTGGATGATCACAGAGATCCATTCGCCAAACACGGAACTAAATGAGCCCCAGATACAATCCTCATAGTCTTTTCTGCCAACTCATGATATAGAGATAGAGAACAAAGATCCTCCATAGCATATTGAGCCACCAGGTGCAGTGTAGTTGAACGAGGGTTGTGAAATCGCATTCATCCCGCCTTCTGACACATCCAGTTCCCGTGTGTGAACCTCACAAGAAAAGGGAGAACGATCCTGTGGTAGGCAAAGCTTATCATCGTCGGGGCCGCTCAAAACAGCTCTCCCCATCACACATCCACCCGTTCTCCGCTCAGCCTTCTTCTTCCACTGGCTCTGTCGAAGCTGCTTGAGTAATGGGAATGTTATCAGTGAAAAAAAAAGGAAAAAAAAGGGGAGAAGTTGTGGGGAGGGAATGCTTAGCAGCGCTCTTGGCAGCGAGCGTCCGCTCTGGCCTTTCCCTGTGAAATGAAGTCAGTGTTTGGTGTGTCCTTCACATTTACAAAAGGTAGTTTGTTTGGGAAAGAGGAGCGCATCCAGCAGCTGAGACAGAAGGCTGAGATGAGCAATAAGTGACGGTTTTGTTCTTTGTCACTTCACACACTTTTATTAAAACAATCGGTTCAGCTGCTTGGGCAGTTTTCAGTCAAATTCAGACTGTGTTCCTTCAAAAATGAGGTGACAATGTCCTTTTTCTTTTTCTTCTTTTTGTTATCGGCCTCACCTTGGAGCGCAGACCATGAGGTCGTCGATGTGCTCGAACAGTGCAGCTCCTGAGGTTCAGTGAAATGACCTCAAAGTGTTTTTTTTTCTTTTTAAGTGCTTCATTTTAGACGTTTGATGATTCACGTTTTCCTGTTGAACGAGAACACAAACCACAACTTGCCGTCAGGATACCGAGGAGTGCTGAAATATCTGCTCGCCGAATCAACAACTGGGGCTCTCAGGTTGATTGTGAGGGAAAATGTTGTACACTGAGGCGTGGCATGGCCTGTAGTCAGATCGCATCGCCTTTTATTAGCCCAACGACATCATATTTACCTCAGGTCCAAAGCATCTTAGCGACTCTCCTTTGGGTTGAGTTGTTTGTGATGTCACATTGTCTGATCGTATCTAGCACCCGTCTTCCCTCGCCGTCCTATCCCTCTGTATTTGGAGAGTGACACGTGGATGAGAATCAGGAATACATTATTTAGCTTCGATGCTGTTCATATGGGTGGGGGTCTGGGTGTGGTTCCAAAACGCTGAACCTGTTTTTTTGCTTTTTCTCCGGACAACTTTCTATCAACCCTCGCCTCTCACCCTCTGCATCTCTCCTTTGGTGTGCGTGCGCTGCAGTGCACGTCTAATGGCTTCATGTACTGTAATATGTGCACTAAAGCTAATGACTTGCATCTGCTGCTGTTTTCACATATCCACAATGGGAAAAACCATTGCCGGTGAAGGTCATCATGAAGTCTTCTGCGCCAAGTAGATTAGATGATCGCTGAGGCCTTCTGTGTTATTGGTAATCTGAATGCTCCATGCTAATCGTTCCTCTTTGTCTGCTCTCTCAGTCCTTCGGTTTTAGTTTGTGTTTGTTGCCCCTGTTCGCACAGCTTGGGGTGGATTGACTTGCACACACAAATGAAGGGGGTGGTGGTAGACAGGAACAGATGCAGAAGCGGGTGAGAGGGGGTAACAGTGGGTGAGAGAGGAAGAAAAATTGGGTTTTTGTGTGTGCATGTGTGTGTGTCGCTGTTAAGATGATAGATGCTCAGGGGTGGAGGATATGGCTCACTGAAGAATTAGACATTCACTTCGCTATCATTGTAATTCTCATTCAGACTTCATTCAGAATTCAGGTCTGTTTTCTTCAGAGAGCTGAAAGAATTCAACTTTCTAGAAAATACTGCACATACAATACCCCCTCAACACCTATGCTCTCGTATGTTTCCCAGCACTCAGCATAGCTGCAGCCTCTATCATGCATCTTGGGTATTGGCTGTCATGTCCCGCTCTTCCCCATCCTGCCTGTCTATCAACCTTTGTGTTTGCCTGCCTGCCTTCTCTCTGTCCGACCGCCTGCTTGTCTCAACACCTGACTGACTTTGTTCATGCAAGTCTGATTAGACATCATCTATTTATTACGCCCCCCCTCCCCTTCTCTTCCTCCTCTCCTCCTAAATGCTGTTTGTCCCACATGACCCGCAGGAAGAAGCCTGTTGCCCTTGCCCGGGCCGACCTCCTCTCCCACCTCCTCTTTATTCAAATGAACAATTGCACACTGCACAAAGCAGACAACATCCCCACTGGCCCATGTTGATGTGCAACCCTCAGCCAATCACTATGCTGCCTTCATCCTTTCATCCACCTCCAATCACGGCTGCTCCCTCACCGCAGTCTTCAGCTCTTTTTTTTTTTTCTCCCCCCCTACCCTTTTCCTCCAAAGGTTTTATGATTCCACCAGAGGCTATGCTTAACCTTGCAGAGTATGACCTTGGGAAGATGCTTCCCTCCACTGTTATTGTAGTCATTTGGAGACGAGCACTAGATATTAATTTGATCGTTCCGGCACAGCCAATACACTGGTCCCAGTGTATCAAATGATGCAGATTAGACGACCTGACTACCTCAATAAATGCTCATGGCTTGATCGAACAGCTATTGCTTACATATGCAGTTTTGTTGTACCTGTAGCATTTACTGTTTCACTATAACAAGCGAGATTGTGTTTATTCTTGTGAAGATCATTCTGTGATGGATTATCACATTTGCTGCTAGAGTTACTGCACGTAACCTAGGTACTTGAATTTAATGTTTGTCCTCCAAATGGGCAACTCTTGATCTTTCGTCACAGTGATGCCCCACTGTCCAGAAGTAGAGCTTCATGGGTGGATAGCACTGTCAACTCGCAGCAAGAAAAGCCAAATGTCAAATTTTGATCCTCATCGGTGATCTGTAGCCAATGATCTAAAGTCAATAAAACCAGCAATTGAGAACATTTTGGACTCCATTCGTGCTTGTTCAACAAACACAAAATTTAAAGCCCCTCTCACTCGTATTTGATCGATGTAGAGCCACTGAAGCTTGTTGGCTGCAGAGATGAGCTAAATCCTCGCTGTCAGTCAGTGCAGTGCAGCATAAGCTCCCTTAAATGCTCATAGCAACATCTTCGCAAATTACCCACCTGGGACATGTGGAGGATGTCTGTGTTTATGGAATTCTCCTCTCAGTGACAAAGTTGACCTGCAAGTCAATTTCATCATCATCATTCTTCTTTCTTTCTTTCTTTCTTTCTTTCTTTCTTTCTTTCTTTCTTTCTTTCTTTCTTTCTTTCTTTCTTTCTTTCTTTCTTTCTTTCTTTCTTTCTTTCTTTCTTTCTTTCCATCCCATCCCTTTCAGCTTTTTCTAATTCTACCATGATTTATAATTTGAAAGTATGTGCTGAGGGTATAATCCACTGCTACCTTTTACCATGCTCTTCCTGCTCTCTCCATTTCTGTGTGTGTGTGTGTGTGTGTGTGTGTGTGGTGTGTTTCCTCCCTTGGGAACTGAGGCTGAAGTAATGAAATGCTCATTACTGATTCAGCTGGAAATGCTAGGGATACATTTACACGCCTACACAGAGAGACACACACACCAGCTATCCAGACGATTTTCAAGGTCACTATGTGTGTGTGTGTGTGTGTGTGTGTGTGTGTGTGGGTGTCAGACAGGGAGATGGGGATGAATGACTGTTATAAACCGGCAAATTAAGGGGCAGCAAGATTTGGCATAATTAGAGCATAAATTGACAGTTCTGTACAATACACCACAGGCATCTGATATCAGAAACACTCATTAATGGAGTTTATCACACACACACACACACACACGCACACAAATATAAACACACAACTGTCAATTCATTTTTTGAAGTTTCACCCACCGGGTCATGGATCCTTGGCATCCCTTCATTACTCCGTCAACATGGACAAACACACAAACACAAACAGACTGAATATTGAACATAAACAGCCACAAATATTTGAACTACCTGAGCTGAACGTCGGAGACAAGACAGGGCAAACGCTCCGCTTCCTTGTGTGGCTCATTAAAATGCATTGATTCGGTTCAGCTTTGCGCGCGGGATCAAAGCATAACTAACATGTCTCAGTGACACACACTGTGTTTATGGACACACACACTTTGTCTGCCGTGGAGGATGCTGTGTTGTCAGTTGGGTTGTGTTTCAGATGGCAGACCGGGGAATGCATGAAACAGCGTTAAACACAGTAATGCTGAGGTCTGGGTATTGGCTGCCTTGGAGTGGACTCTATGGAAATGCTTTTTACGGTTCAGACCTCAGTCTGAAATGGATTCAGAAAACACAGGGAGCAAAACGTCGATTCTGGCTGGATGGTCATTATTTAAAACTATTGTTTTATCTCATTTGTGTCAAACGTAACAGAACTTTGCACTTTGCTTGGAATTTAGCCAATAATAATGAATCAACAATTAATTAAGAACCATTTACACTTTATTTCCCCATTAAACTGATTCCTAAAGCACATTTTCAGAGAAAACCTAAAACCAAAAATGCTTATTTTCAAACTGAACCAAGCTTGATGTGTGGATATGTAAAAATACAGAAACACAGTCCTTGTCAGTTGCTTGTGGTAACCATTTATTAGTGCATTCAACTTGTGCTGTATTCAGGTAGTAACACTTGAGTTAAGGTTGATGATTAGTCACAGTATTCATTTTGTAGCTCAAGGGCCTGTCTTTCTCCAACCAGCTCTCCAAACTCACCTCACTGTGCATGTGTGTGTGTGTGTGTGTGTGTGTGTGTGTGTGTGTGTGTGTGTGTGTGTGTGTGTGTGTGTGTGTGTGTGAGAGTGTGTGTGAGGCGGAGATGCACTAAGTGTTTGGCAGCCAGACTGTTTCCTGTGGGTCACCACAGCTCTGATTTATGGCTGTGCTCCACCTGCTTGGGACTGGAGTGTCACCCCAGGGCATTGTCTTTGCACGGCTCCAATTCCATTTTTATCTCATTATTTTGGAGAAGCGTCCAAATTACAAAGTCACTGGCGAGGCGGTTCAGGGGTACTTCAGGGTAAAAATTGCACTCTACAGAATGTTTTTCATTTTTTATTTTTTTATTTTGTTTTTGCGTATTGGCGCACACGCTGTGTATCCTTTATTCAACAGCTCTACAGCCATGATAATACACAGGGAGCGCTGCTGCTCTTCATTATAACCTGTCATCTGGCCTCCTCTGGGGATGCAGACTGAGCATGGGGGGCGGTGCTGGCTGTTCATGTGTTGGGTGTCAATGAAGAGTCCTGAAAGTTTGATCCGCCATAGTATTTTGCAATCCAGCACTGCTGATCCGTCAAAGGTCAATACTGCATCCTTATTATCACACACACACACACACACACACACACACACACACACACACACACACACACACACACACACACACACACACACACACACACACACACCCATTACTCAGTGTAGTAAAGGTTAAACTACCCCATGAGTATGACCACTGACACTGTACATCACTCAACTGTGTGTGTTTGTGTGTGTGTCACCAGTCTGCCATATGTGACATATTCTGGATTGTTGCTAAGAGACAAACATGCTGAAGGGCATGTTGGAGAATGCATCATGGTGCCACTCACTTAAGAGAGCCCACACATATGGGAACGCACACTCGTGTCACACACTCCGCCAGCTCCCAGAGACTGAGTGTCTTCTGATTTTTGATGTTCAGCTCAGTTTACTGCGAGAGGGAGCTTTCACATGTAGGAAGTGTTTTCTGCATCATCACTCTCAAATTTGAATATGTGCCGCTTTTCTCTATTTTACACACTGGGTTTTTTGTTGTTGACTAATTTGGCAATGAATGACTAATCAATTATTGCCTTGCTTCTCCCTAATTGACTCTTGAGTCGAGCTGTTCATTTTCTGCTGTGCTGAATTCAGTGTTGGAAAGAATGTTTTTCTTCTTTTATTGCTCTAATGTCATATTTCAAAGTGGAAAAGTGGAAGTAGAGCGAAGCATATACCATCATGTTTCAACTATATGATCAGGGTAAGAAGAACTAAGAAAATCCAGAAGTCAGAAAGCAGAACTCTAGTTTACAACCCCCCCCCACCCCTCCCAGATGTCGGCCTTGGAGGCTGAAACCTGATTGCATGTTCTCTGTATTTTAATCAATAGCTATAGATTTAATTCGCCAGCGGGACGTAATTTCATTCATCCATCATTTTACCCACTTTGTATCTTAATGCTGCTGCAGGGGCGAAGGCAGGAAGTCCACCTCTAGCCCAGCACAGGGCACACGCACATACACTCTCACACTCAGGGGCCGTTTAAAGTCAAGCTAAATATGCATCCATTTGGACTGCAGGAACACATGCAAACTCCACTGACCCGGGGACTTCTTGGTGAGACGTGACAGTGCTAACTACTCATCTACCATGTAGCCGGGGCGTCATTTATCATACTTAGATAGCACAAGTGTTATTTGCTTCTTTGTTATTGGAACCAGCTGACTGTAAGAGCAAACAGGGGTCATAGAAGCACGTCTCAGTGCTTCTACGGGAAGGCGATGCCGTTTTGTTGCTCAAACAGGTTCACTGCAGATGTGACACAGGACTGTCAGCTCTGACGGGAACAGATGGACCCAAAACAGGCAACATGCACACACACTTGCCGAGCCATGAGGCAAGGGTCCCATCTTGCTCCACGCAGCTATTTGTCAAGAGAGCACACAACAAAGGACAGATTTCTAAATGAAAAACGTTCAGCTGTGAGTAAATCATCTGAATCATCGGCCCAGACACTCAAAAACAAAAACACATTATGGATGTCTCGTACACATTGTCTCATTTTTTTCTGGCTCTTATCGGTGAGTATCTAATGTCAGTATGTCTGTTAAGGTTGCACGTGTATATTTATATGTTGCCCCTCCTGCTCTCTCTGATGTCTGTCACATTATGAGATTTAATATTTGTGTGACTGTGTGAACATTAACAACTCGCCTCATTCCTCAGCAGCTGAAAGAGGCTCTTTGTCTATTGTACTGCAGGACAATGTGTATTGTAAGACACCGAATCAGATTTCGCCCAAGCAGGTGTGTGTGTCTGAATGTGTGTGTGTGTGTGTTGACTGAGCTTTTTTTTTCTTTTTCTGACAGCGCAGGTGAGTATGAGAATGTCTCTGCCTGATATGCCTTTGTGTGTGTGTGTGTGTGTGTGTGTGTGTGTGTGTGTGTGTGTGTGTGCGCGTGCGTGTGTGTGTGTGTGTCTGTGTGCGCGCACATATTTAGCTGGCGGCACAGTCTGTCTCCCTTCTGTCCTAATCCACTCATTTACCTGCGTTCCTCCCAGGAGGGGGCTGGAGCACTGCCAACACACACACACACACACTCCTACATAAATGCATATGAAAGCACTGAAGCAGCTGGTGAAGTCTGACCGTGTGCCCGTTAAGTTGTGTATGCGTGTGTGTGTGTGTGTGTGTGTGTGTGCATGTGTGTGTGTTTGTGTGTGTGTGCTCGTGCGGGTGTTTGTGTGTAAGATAACAATATTTGCATTTTTTGCTGAAATAGGTAACTAGTAGGTGGGTTGGGTGAAATTTAGAAATATTTCAAGTTAGCCATACCCGAGTCAAGATTTTGTGCAATCATGAAACTAAAGACTTGGTTGTATTATTAATTATTATTATTTTATCACTCGATTATGTATATATTATATATAGTTAACTTACCTAATTTATCTCAAATAAACTGGTTTTGGTTCATTTCAAAACCATGTAGAACCAGGTATAGCAGCACTGTGAGTATGAGATCAACCCTGTGGTACATAATACATGCTTTACTTTGTTTCAAACAGCAGATCTTAAAAAAGCAAAGCACATAAAGCAAGGAAAAGAAATTGAGAAACCACAGTGTGCTGTGATTAAGAGTGTGCAAGACCCGTACAACACGTGCAGAAGAAAATCGAAGATGCTCAGAATAATGGCAAAATATTCAAGTGCGGCTGTGTTTGTATTGATTGATCAAACTCTCAGAATCAGCCAGGACCAAGCTTGACCAAGATAATACCAGCAATTCAGAGGAACGCCCTCAAAACATTTGCTTTTTTCTCGTTGCCATAGAGTTGGGTGTTATGAAAAGAAGCAGAATCACTTTTTACCTTGGCCTTGTTCAATAATGTTAGTCTACTACCAGTCAATAATGTACAACGTCTTAAATATCAAATATCAAACTATGAAATGGCAGGTACAAGTGGGCGAATCTGAAAAGAGACGGAATGGGATGCAAAAAGTGGATAATTTTTTGGGAAAGGGGGGATGGTGTGGAAACAAAGAGATGGAAATAAACCACCAGGGAATGAAGACTCGAGATCTTTTGTTAAGCATGGGAGGTAAAGTCATGTGATCAGTCATGTGAGTGTCAGCGAAGACAGCCAGTCAGTGTTAAGCTTATGTGTGGTTGCCAGATAAGCATGATACAGATCTGTGCCAAATTGGACTGTGATATTCCCACACCTAAACTAGGGCTGCTAGAGGCTTTCTAGAATGGCATCTCTGACGTTTTATGGATTCTATATCAGAGAAGATGCAGAGATACAGAGATAAATACTCCAACTAGGTCCCCTTTAGTAAACATGACTGATAGTGGCATAGCTTGTTATCACACTGCTGTGTCCTCACCGTGCCGTGGTATCTGTGCTATTGTCTCTCAGGTGATGACACAGGTGATACATCCAGCGGTCGGAGTCCAGTGACCAAGGACGTGGCTCCTCCAGCTCCCGGCCGTCCCCTCCCTCCTCACCGCCTCCCACCTCCTCAGGTCTGCCCCGTCTGCTCCTCTCCCTCACCTCCACCTACGTATTGCAGCATAGGTATCTTATCGTATCCACCTTACCATCTCATCCACCTTTTCATGCCTTTTATTCTCCGCCAGGTGGCTGTTCGGGGCTCCGCCCGCACGTTAGCGGTTCCGACGTTACCTTTGACCCTGACCGCCCTGCTGCTGTTGCTGCTGCTGCTGTCGCCGTGGCAACACGGCTGACCCTGAGGAGGAGGTCCCCGAGACTGGCCGAGAAACAAAGACTGAGACACAGCCTCACATGTGTTGTGGTGAGGCTGCGTGTGTGGAGTTAGCAGCTGCTGGGACGAGCTGTCCATTCAGCACAGCTGCACGTGCACAGTTTGCGTTTTTTTTTTTGTTTTTTTTTTATGTTACCTGTACTGACCTCTACATGCATTTGTTGTCATATGTGTTTTTAACTTTGGTAGGATAGACTGCACATCAGCACTGACATTTTTGAAGAGAGATGTAAATACAAAATATATATATATTATATTTATATAAAGAATGTCTATAGATAACAACGGCTTGATGTGTAAATAGAGATTAATATAGAACAGAGCAGATCGACTTGGATTTGAAGGGACGCCTGGTTTGGTTTACCTCCTCACACAGTGTTTCTACCACAGGGATTGAGATCCATGACAACTGAAGTTCAGGCTGGAGACCGTCACTGTGACAGCAGTAAAGATACACTTGTGCCAAGTTATTAATATTGGGGAGAAGAGCAGAGAGAAACAGGCTGGACAATGACATGAGGACACTTTCGCAGCAGGAAGAGAGGCCAGTTATGTGTTTCTTCAGCCCATTTACAGATGGCCATGCACCATAATGAAGAATTTGACAGTTTGCTATGTCTGTGCAAACTAACGCCCATCCGGCACGATTTCTCTTGACGCAAGTATGCCTTTTCCTCATGCGAGCTGCTTACAACACGCAGAGTTTTAACAGCATGAGACAAAAAGCACAAATTTGAATTCCTCCAAAAGCAATCCCTCAATAGCGACAATCTCTCCCAAGGAACTGGTTCTCCATTTCCTCGGCATATAATACCTTCCATTGTCTTGGTAGGACAGTTTTCTGTTAAGATGTACTGTGTGCCAAATTGTAAAAGCACTACAGGGAGGGCTACAATAGCTTCCACGTCAATTTCAATCTCACTCTGAAGCTGGCACGGCTGTGTTAAAAATAAGACCGCCCTAAAAGATAAAAAGCACCTGACAACGAGAGGAGACTAAATATGGACTCTAATTATGTGGTATACATGATGTCTTCCAGAACAGTGGATAGTTTGACATCTTATAGTCATCAGGCAAGAATGAGTCCCATTTCAAAGGCTGCCTTCTGAGGAATAATGTGTAAAAACATACAGTATTGTGTTATATGTGGTCAGCCGCGTCAGTTTGTTTGGTGCAAACAAGACGACTTTACAGGAAACCAATGGCATGCGAAAGAGTATTTTCAGTAAATTAATTCCCATCGATTAACACCATCCTCAGGGCTCTCTGCTGAGTCGCAAACTCCCCAGACTGCACAATGCAGAGGGCTGTGAAGTCTGTTCATCCCATCGGGCTCAGTGTTGCTGGCTGTAGCAGCTAATGCAGGCTTTTGCTCTTGCTTTAAATAGTTTTCACATTAGAAAAAAAAAAGTATTGTTGAAATCTGTTGATTTCAGAACCATGACAACTGAACTGCCGCAAAAGGCGAAGCTGTGAGTGACTTGACATTTTGGTCTTTTGGAAATAACAAAATTGCCCACAGAAATGTGCCCCGAGACTGTTTATTTATGAAGGGATATGACTGGCAGATGAGCCGAGCCGAGGAATACCATTAAGAGCAAAAGCATGGGAGATGTCTGGGCAGCGAGCCCAAATGCCATGCTAGGTAGCGGGGAGCTTTACCAACATAATCTGTCAAACAAATGTGCTGTTATTTAATTACTATTTGAACATTACACACGAATGAGGTGACGCTTTGGACCCAAGCCAGCTCCTCCATCTTCCACTGCCTTCGCTAGGTGACCTACATAAGCGCATCACCCAACACACACCCAGATAAATGGACATAAAACAAGGCTGGATACACACAATATTCTGTCTCAACCAAGTACGAAACTGGGAGGCATTATATATAAATATATATTTTCTATGCTTGGACACTTTGTATAGCGGCAAATAATGTACAGCCATAGCTCTCTTGTCTTGACTAATAAAGTTGTCAGTGGGTCAGTGTCCACTCTCGTCCGTGAGCTACAAGCTTCTGCGTGTGAATCTCAAACCGAAACACTGACAAATCTGTGTAGAATATGAAACGTGAACGTTGTACCACCGGTAGAAATAGCTCAGTGCTGTGTCCTCGGATTCCTGGTGCGTCTTTTTTAAGGCCCACCGGTGCCATGTCATTGTTATAAAATAACACCAAATGTAGTTTTTTTAAATCAAAGTTTAACGGCTGTTGTTGTGTAGAAATTTTAACGTCGTCCTAACGTAGCAGAATGCGGGTAAGCCACGAGGCCGCAGCCGTTCAGCGTTTCTCTGAAAGCTACCCCGTTCCTTTAATTAACTAAACCAGTGACTCTCATGTGAAACGGAAATAAACCTGCTGTAATACACCATGTCCTGCTGCTCTGTTGTGTCATTAATCTCCGGCTTAATATCCTCAGTAATAAACCGTTTTCAAATACACATGCATTGTGATTTGTCTTTAATGGGACTCATCTCTCTGGGAAACAAGGGGCAAGATAGCAAACGTGGTATAATAGAAAACGATATTAGCTTTACTTGCACATGGTTACCTGCATAACCAGATTTATGGGAGGGAGGAGCGTCACATTCATGACCTGTACTGCGGTGCTGCAAATGAATTTATGGTTGCGTCATTTTCCACCCTTATATGTTAACATAAAGCTAATTAAAATATGTGTGCGTGTGTGTGAGAGTACATACAGACAGCACAAATATATGTATGTATCTAAAAACACAGCTGCAGCTCTATTGGCCTCTGGCCCTTTGAGAGATTACTGGGATTGGATTGGCATGGTCAGGAAGTTGGCATGGATCGCCTGGTTGGCACAGGGAGCTGCCAGGGGATGATGGGAAATAAAGACATCATTGAATGCAAATTGCCACAGAGAGGAAGACAGAGACGGAGACTAGGAGGGAGACGGACTGCGAGATGGAGAACTGTTTGCTTTCCCCATCTTGATGTGGGCACAGTGTCGTCTCGCTGGCATATTCTGTTTCTGTCTAAGAATGTGGCTCTGAGATGCCTTCAAACACATCTTGTTGCACCGTTGTTGTCGGGTTTGTTTTTATATATATATTTATTTATTCTTGCTTAATTGTCCTTTTTTTTCATTCCCGGGAAATGCCAGTGTGTTTTTCCTCGGATGATGATGTCATGTGCTGCCTAGAAGCTCAACGCGGAGGGTGAGGAGCCAGCGTGCTCTGCATATCCCTGAACACGAGAACAAAGAGCCGGCAGAGACGCTGGCAGCAGGAGGGTTGAGAGGTGAAGGAGGTGAAAAGCAAACTTGGATGAGTCAGAGATCACGGCAGGGAGACGGAGTGAGACGGGATTTGCAGGATGTTGTTCCAACAAGCGGGCGAGGCTGCTCTGCTGAATAGCCAGCGCTAATCAAATGAGAGATCTGATTAGTCCGACATTGTCCACGGGGTTATGATTTTTGTGCCGCCTCCATCATTTTTATGATCCACGTCCTCGCCATCGCTGGCAGCCTCGGAGACACATGTTTTATCAGATTACCGGTTGCGTACATGCTGCAGCTCCACATGATTTTATGGCCGTTTAAAACTGTAAAAAAAAAAAAATATCTCCAGGCTGTCTGAGCCACGTGGCTGCGAGGATCACAACATCTGCCCGCCTCACGCAAACAACACGACTGGGTTCATAACTGGTTCACATGGTGCATGTGTGACACGGCTATACATTGGAGAGATTCATGGCCTCATCTTGATGAGAAGGGACACTTGAATCGAGCTCTTCCAGTCATTCATGTGAATGCGAAAAGTGTTTCATAATAGCTGCAGCGGGCATGTTTCTAAACAGAAAACCTCTCATCCAAACATGCCACGACACAGTTGCCCAACTTACCGTAGTTACAACATAGCTGCTTAGTAGCTGCTGTGGCTGTGGATTGTTTTTTTTTTGCCTGCTTCCTGTTTTGTTTTGCAGTTTTTTTTCCTCCCCGCATGTCATATTTTTTTTTCTCATTTCCTGCCTTTGTTTGTTTACCCATCTTTCTGATTAATGACGCTCTTCACCTTCAGCTGTATTTAAGTTCTCCCTCTGTGTTTGTTGGTTCATCTTGGCACCCATGGTGTTTGTGCCTGTTTTCCCATAATTTTCCACGTGAGTCTGGATTTTGCTTTGTTCTCCTCGGAGGGTTGTTTCATGCTCGTTCGGTCTTGCTTGCTTCAGTCGAAATGATTGACTCGCAGCAGCTCTGTCAGCATCCGGGCCCATTGCCTGCCACGATTTCTAACCATGCATATGCATTCATACCTTGACGACACAGCATCAGGGGCGGTCTTGGGTTCAGTATCTCGCCCAAGGATATGTCGTCATGCAGGCCACGCGGGGCTAGGATCACACTACCGACCTTCCAATCAGCGGATGACAACGATGCCCCATAGTCATCAAAGCATTCACTCCAAAGTCACATATCACTAATGCACCAAATGTTTGAACAGAGTGGCACATTTGACGGACTTTACAGCCATGTCACATCTCAGGCCTGTCAGGACATAATGTTTCTTCCTCCTAAATGTGCCGCAGGGCAAGGCCGTGAAGAGAAAGCTGATTCCCAGCGTGCCGTTCAGCAGCAGCAACTCTTATCAGGGGTTCCGTCTCAACAAACTCAAAAGTGTGCGTACGTCAGGCAGAGGTGATGCTTGGCTTATAAATAGTAATCTGCAGATGTTGTGATGTTCCTCCATAAGGAAACGTACGAGAGGCGACTCCTCCCATTTCACTTTCATGCTCGTGAGAGGATCCTTGACTGTGAATGACTGCTGATGGGATCTACGTGGCAGCGGCAGTGGCACTAGTCTAAATTTGAATTTGGGTGTTAGCACTCATTTAACCCTGAAAGCTGATTAACTTCACGGCGGTTGGCAGGCTCCTTATCCATGTTCTATAGTGCCAAGGTAGAGCAGTTCTGCTGAACCAATCAGGGATTAAGTGTCTTTCTGAAGGGCACTTTAACATCAGTTTTGGAGAGGCGTGAATCATCAGACTCACATCCTGTGGGTCTCAGGACTGGATATGCGAGGTGTACGCCAAATACACTCAAAACAGGTTGAAAGAAGACTCATCAGCATCACATCTACTGCTGTGTTAGAGTTTTTCTTGACTGTCCTTGAGTATTAAACATGTGCCCAGAAAGAACTCTCAAAGCAGACAATAGAGAAATAGGCTGTATAGGTTATAGAAACCGGCTATATTCCAAATATATTCATAAGTAAACCCTGGACAAATAATAATAAATAATAAATGCACCCTTTCTGTTGCTTAGTCAGCTGTTACAGAAGTGAAAGTACAGCAGAGGTTAATCTATGTAACTGCTGAATACCTGAACATAACGACAGCCACAGCAAAGCACGCAATTTTCACCATGCTAAAACACGTCTGAACAAAGTCAATGATTAAGGCTGTTAAACATCCAACGCCTTGAAAGACCTTTTGCAGTGGGCTTACAATACCTCTGGACAGGGACTCAGAGGGCAGGTATCTGTGGGGCCTCCACCATCCCTGCCTCCGCTGTTTTTCCGTCTATGGTGGAGACCTGGGCCTCTGCAGTCCCCCCCCCCCCCATCTCGACCAGCCCGGAGCTGTGCTGTTGGGCGGACCACAGTCTGCTGTTGACAGACAGGCTCGGTGATGCAAGGGCGGACAACACGATGGCAATGGAGGTGACGGGCGCACAGATCACAGCCAGGCTGCTGCAGATGGCCCCGTGCCTACTGCTGTGGTCACACAGACACCTGTTTACCGTCAGAGCTCTGGGAGGATGTATAATGGTCCCCCCGCCCCCGGCGAGCGCAAACTGAATGTCGTACTCGTGAGATATGGGCCTGATTCGGGAAGGTGAAGGTGGAAATGTATGAACTCTGGTGTAGCTTGGGGCAAAAAAAGAGCAAATTGAATCTTTCATCAGATCTTTTTTTTCCCCTCCATTAATGCCACTTCACTGTGTCTCTCTCTCTCTCTCTGTATCCTGCATACATACATATTCATACCTGGTTCATACCTGGTTTTCAGGTTGAAGCAAGTTCACACTGACTTGGATTACAGCCAATTATTCACTCCCTTGCCAGTGTTTATTGGCTGTAGCTCAGAGATCGCATCTTGAATGACGGATAGTTTGGATTGAGGCTGGCAGGTAAGCTATTACTGCTTCATCATTTGTGTGATTTATTGTTTGCAGTGTGTACAGCATGAGATGAGGTATGCACCGTGACAGATGAGAATGGAGCGTCTATCTTGTGTACAATGGTTTCCCACTCGTGTTGTGGTTCAGTTGGAGCAGGTGAGGCCGAGAATGACTGACATCTGAGTTCGAATCTGCAGAAAAAGGAAATATCTGTCATCCCGACTTGCTGACTTGAAGGGAGATGGAGTAGAGCAGAAAAAATACGCTTAGACACGACAGGTCATAGCAAGCTAAGCTGATTTGTCTTTCATCATATTTCACTCTGATATCCTCATGCTCGGATGCATTGCAAGTATGCAAATGGAGCCCCATAATGTATCTGTGGGTTCCTCAAAGGCTGTGTGTGTGTGTGAGAGAGAGAGTGTATGTTTCTGTGAGGGAGAAATGTGTGTGAACAGGAAATAGTCTGAAAAATGGGGTTCATTAATGCAAGTATTAAAACTTTTTTATTACATGTGGCTTTGCCAACGGGAGATAAAACAGGGCAGGAACTTCAGAGGAGCAGAAAATAGAATAAAAGGTGACCAAACCGGATCAATACTGTGATTAATTCAAAGCTGATCCGGCTTCACAAGCCTCCTTTTGGGTCTGAGATGTCGGAGGGAGGTTCAAAACACAACAAGGCCTGAACCTCAACTTGCAGGGAATGTGTTTGTTAGGTCTGAACAGGATTGATTTACGTCACTTCAGAGCAGCGCTGCATCAGACTTACAACCCGGCTACATCAGCGATCAAGCGCTGCGAGCGACGCTCGACTCCACACAGAAAGTTGCTCCCATCTCAGATCAGCTTTGCTCGTGTTGCAGTCTGACACTGTGACGCGTCACAACCTCCACTGTTTATTGATGTTGCTCTTTTGCCTGAACGCACGGAGGATTATGTCGATGTTTAATTTTTCCATGGTGACAGCGAGTTTCATTGAAAAAAAAAACCCTGTCTGAAAATCTTGCTGCATCAATACATTTTCAAAACAGCGAAGGCAGGTGAGGAATGATAATGGTAATCATCCGAAAAAAAAAGACGTCGTGTCACGTTGCTTTGCGCTCCCTCTCTCTGCTAACTGATATAAAACAACGTGCTCCTCCTCCCCGAGGGCTGAAGTGGCTGCTATGTGCCAATCTCAGTTAACACACTAATCCAACGGCATTTATCCTGCCAAGGCGATAAATCGTTGGCTGGATTAACACTTGCCCTGACTTTACACGGTACAGGTGTGTGTGTGTATGTCTGTCTGTCTGTCTGTGTGCGTCTGTGTGTGTTATTGTGGGGGTGGGGGAGTGGCAGTGAGCGGTGATGAAAAAGTGAAGCTTTAATTTCTTGTTTTGATTGGTTGGTCCCTTGAAGGTTCTCCTCACCCGAAGGTGTGGCTGAGGCATCGATTCTAAAATTAGATGATCCGCCCCAAAACAAATGGTGTGCTTGTCCTGGAGGTCGCCCTCAAACTTCCTATGGAGGTCGTGTACCTTTAGTTTTGTGGTTAAAAAACGAGTTCCATTTGCAAATACGTCATCGCGCTCCGATTCTTTTCCCCCGTGAACATCTGCATTCAATACGTTCAGACCGCTGACTGCCACAAACAAGTTTCTATGGGATCCTCTTAATGACCGTTCACCAGGATTAATGAATCCCTGAACCCAGTGTCAGTTAATGCATGACGCTTTGTCGTGAGATGATTCCAACCATAAGCCACCATAAACAGCAGGCCTTACAGTATACGTGTCACTGGAGCAAATTATAAGACATTTCACATTCGGGGGTCTAGTTATTTTACATGCGGCTTTGCTGTCACGCTGTCGTGGCCGACTGTGCCTTCAGAATCCAACTGAGCCTTTTTTTCTCAAGTTTTGAAGCAGGGATTTGACTTCAAAAAGAGTATTAGCATACCATATGTGTGGGTATGGTTCCTCTTATGCTTGGTCATTGCAGAGTTTCTGGGTTCTGTGAATGCTGCTGTGCCAGGGGATGTCTGCTTGATGAAGAGAGAGGTGTTTCTGTTTCTTGTCTCAAGCTTCACATGGTTGCTAATGGTCCAGTAAGGGGTTAAACTGCATTCATAGTTTCTGAGCATTGTGTGATAAGGAATAGTGCCAATGCGGTGCACCTTAATAATCAATTAACGTGTCTCAATCCCGAGCGTGACTAATGCTGCCTTAACTTCATACTGTTTGCTCACTTTGCACGCCTCCGCCACATCTGATTAAAAGCTAATTGAGGCTTTAATTTGTGGCTGAAAGCAAGTAAAGGTGCAGTTAATCCACCTTGCTTTCATTCGTCTGCATCTCTGATTTTTTTAGGTTTATTTGGAGTGGGGTGGGGCGGGAGGGGGGTGATTCCCAGGCTGCTGCGTGTGACCTTTCCTGGTCAGCCTTTAGACCCAGCATCGCTGCTGGGGAGGATGTGGGACGTGGAGATTGGAGAGCGTGTGACAGCTCATCGGTCACATCCACCAACTGTGCCGGGGGAGGCCTCTGAATCCCGACCAGCCGCACATCTCCCTGCAGGGACACGCTGCCTAGTCTGCAGCATTGCGTGAGTCGGGTTTTTTTGTTTTCAGGAAAGGCTCATTGCATTCATTTGCATGACCCATTTCATACATTACCTTGCAGGGCATAATACCCCCCCCCTTGAACCCTTCAAGTGTCTGCAGCAAAAGATTAGACTGGGCTTCCAATCCCACTGAACAATAGGCGGAAGCGGAATAATTCACTCGAGAGCCCTTTAGCTCTGAGTCCTGCTGGACAATCTCTTTTAAATCCCTCCTTGAAATGAATCTTATGAAATTCAATATGTGGTCGGGTGCTACATCTACCTTCATTCTCACCATGTTGGTTCATCACTTTATTTCCTCCTTACTGTCTTCTGTTTTTTTCAATCATAGTGAAATAGAAATGTTTCATTTTTGGATCAAGTATCACAAAAATAGACAAAAAATATATATATATATATACATATATGCCTTTTTATACAAGATTGTGGCTGTGGACAAAGTATTCATGCAAAATCCATGAAAAGTATTTATGATATAAATTATGGAATCCATATCAGATTTTTTTTGACAATGTTTGACTTTTTCCACATTTCTAATTCATTGTCACTTGCTTGCTTCCATACTGAGCAAAGCGCGTCTGGATAATGAAGCCGATACAATATTGCCATTTCCAATTACGGAGATTTCAGACTTACACATTTAGATGGGGAAATCCCTGGTCCCTGTCACAGCAGGCTGCAGGTGGCGCTGTTCAGCCCCTGGTGCTCACAGCAGAGCGCACACACACACTCACGCTCATACTCTCACACACAAAGAGAGCGCATCAGCACACCTCGCCACCCTCCTCTACCGCGCACTGTGTTGTCGGAAAGCGTGTAAAGGAGGATTTTTCGGATTTTGCTCCTTTTTTTGGTCGCTTTCAAACCTGCTTATTCCCATAATCATGAAGCAATAGTGGGAGCTCTGAGAGGGACACCTGCTCTCTCTCTCTCTCTCTCTCTTTCACTCTCTCTCTTTTGCTCTTTTGTCTCACATCTCTGCAGCGCTGAGGAGGAGGAGGAGGAGAGGAGGAGGAGGAGGAGGAGGTAGAGGAGTAGGGGGTGTACCTGACACCTACAGACACTTCACCAGGAGCTCTGTGCACTTTGAGTTCCCGCTGCCTCTCCCCGCGCTGACAACTCTCACAGAGCAGATCTTGCAGGACGCTTTTTTCTTTTTGGGCTGACTCGTGCCAGAGCGGGATTTTTTGATTTTTTTTTTGTGTTTGTCTTGTTTTTTTTTGTATTTTTCCTCGCCAGGGAGACAGAGATCGGACTCCGGCTGAGAAGATGCCGGGGCTCCTGAGCCTCCTGCTGCTGTGCCTGGCTCTGGCCGCAGCTCCGGGCAGGGTGTCCTGCGCCGGGGCCGCGGACCGGGGCTGCAGCGACCTGCGCCAGTTCTACACCGGGAAAGGCTTCACCCTGGCCGGGGTGCCCCAGGCGGAGATATCTGGTGAGTTTTCGGGGCAGGATGCGCTCCTGGAGTCAGGTGTTGGAACAGCGTGAAATATTCCACGTCTCTCGCGGCAGCCGCGGGGATCCGGTGTCCGCATGTGGCGTTACGGATCCAAGTATTGCAATTAAAAACCTGCACTGAAAGCGTGTTGAGCCAAGTTTGAAGTTGCATTTACTTGTTGTATTGTTTCCAAATGGCAGGTGTGCTCGCATCAGGCAGTTCGTGCCTTTGGTGTGCAATTAAGCAGCCTCTCTGCACTCTCACATTTTCCATTTTCCATCACTATCCCGACCGGAGTGCTTCCCAGTGCGTTTGCTCTCCGGCACATCTCTGTTAATAGTCTTTTCAGGGGCGTTTTCATTGTCTGCTGGCTGAGGTCAGACTGGCAGGTGGGTGGTGTGAACCATGTGCTGGTCTGTGCCGTGCAGGGCATTTGTGATACGATTGTTCAGGGTTTTTTTCCCCCTGCAGGTGTGAACAGCTTTTAATAAACACTGCCAGGGGAAATATAGATTTCCCTTTCTCCTCGTGACTCCTGTAAGCCTGTGTTGAATAGCAGATGCACATGCATGTTATCTGGGCCATTTTTCATTGTCTGCTCTACGCTGGACTGCAGGTGTGGTGCGTGTGTGTGTATGTGTGTTTGTGTGCCTGACTCAATAGATGCTGAAGTGGCCTGTTTTGTCATTTGCATAAACTAATAATTTAGGCTAGCCTGGGGCAAAATCCCACAAGTAGAGCTCAGCATGCTCCCAGCCATAAGCACAGGCTGCAGGAAAGTTGAGCACAGCCAGTGTCCCATTTGGGATGGTTAATCTCTTTTTTTTTAAAACATTTTTATTTCAACCTGGTAGCGTCTCCTGTCAGTCAGTCAGTCAGTCAGCCATCCAGGCATTCAAGGATCCACGCGTTTAATCAATCAGTCAATTACACGGCTAGTCACCTAATCAATCAGCCCGGCAGTCAGACAGCCACTCAACGCCACATCACACATCAGAGCCTCCAGATCTAGTCTCCTATCTCGTCATCACCCCACCCTGATTAAACTGTCTCTGCCTTTGGGGAAAGTGCAGGGGGATGATGGGTCCAAAGTGGCCATTGTGAAATCGTGTTGTTTGCCCTCTTCTCCGTTTCCCCTCCGTGTTTCATCTTCAAGGTGTGCAGAGAGCCGCACAGAGGAGGAGATGAAGGACAGGCGGGATTGAAGCGTGTGCACGTGTTGAGTGTGTACAATCTGAAGGTCACTGCGTGGTGCTTCAGTGAAAACAGTCTTGTATGGTTGGGTAGGTTATTAATATTGGATGTGTCTGCTTGTGTAAGTGTGTATGTGTGTGTGTGTGTGTGTGGATGCGTGCGGGTGTGTGAGTGACATAAAGGCCAACAAACGGACGGACGGGAGAGGGGAAGAGAGAGGGGGGAAAACTGAGCAGACAGGAGGGGAGAAAAGAGACAGACAGCAAGGCAGGTTGACAGAGTAAGTGAGTCACTCAGTGTTTCTACCCGACACGTCGCTCCCTCTCTCTTTCTTCCATTAAAAGCTCATCTTTTATTGACAGATGAAAAACACAATGCTTCTGTCTCCTGGACCTTGATCTGCTCTAGTTGTTTGAGCAAGAGTTCCTCTTTCCCAGAACCCATTAACAACTGACAACTCGATAGGAACAGAAAGATGGCGGCCGGCAGCACAACTCCCTACAAGAGGGGGCTCTTCAATCTTTCTCATCTCAGAGACCCCAAGGTTGGTAAATGTAGCTTGTTTCTCCCTCTCTGGGAGAAACAGACTCAGCTGCTCTCCTGTGTTAGTGTCACTCTGGAGGATGCTGGTGCCATCCAGGGTGAAATTTCTCATCTAGACTGAATTCCGGTGCAGGAAAGTAGGAAGTAAATATTTGTGTTTGGTTTGCCTTTATGACCATTAGGGGGATATCAATTCACTGGATGATAAAGTTTGTGTATTCATTCAGCATTCTCTGGGCAACTCATACAAGAGCGAATGAGTTTACTTTTCCATTTACAGTGTTTGATTTAGTTATTTCATGTTTTTCCACTGTTTGTCAAGGTTTAAACTGACCTGATCTTAGATGCTACCGCAAACTCTGAGGACAAAGTAAAAAGAGGATTTTAAGGGGAAGGAGCCTGGAGTTCAAGTAACCGTCCATCCATTATTGGACCTGCTCTGTGGCATGGACATAGGGTGAAGGCAGATGATGCACCCTGGATCTACGGTCCATTACAGAGCACATACACACACACACACACACACACACACACACACACACACACACACACACACACACACACACTGTTCATTTTCACACTCACACCCTGGGGCAATTTAGAGACTCCAGTTGACTGAAACATGCATCTTTTTGGACTGTGGGAGGAACGAAGGAGTACCTGGAGAAAACTCATGCAAACACAATGGGAACAGGCGAGCCCCGCACAGAAAGGCCCGCGGTCCAACCTGGAACAGTCCTACCCACTCAGCTACTCTGTCATTCGGGCAACCAGATTATCTCAAGTCTGACCTTACTCTATACTCCCTGCATAACTTGCCCAACTACAGCCAATGATCTCTGGCTCCGTCCGGAGAGTCTCACCTTGCCCAAAGGTTTAATATGTCAATAAATTCAAGCTCAATATAAGGACACAGTGCAAGGAGTGTTAAACCGGTGGGACATTTACATCAGCAGTGAGAGTGTTCACTCGCAAGTAAAACTGCCTTTAAACTTGCTTGATTTCTGAATGTGTCTAAAGTGCATAGTACATTCTAACATACATAGTATATTCTGTGAATTCTTTAGCTATCGATGAACCAATTAAAATGTTTTTGAGTGCATTTGTAACAACTTCAAACTTCTCTTACAATATCCTCAATATCACTGAATTGTGGACAAATGTTTGGAGTCCTCATCTTAATCACAGATTGAGACAACATTTGTTATAGACCGAATAAATGACTAATCAATGCATTGAGAGCAAGCTCGGCGGATTCATCAGCGACTGTGTCAGAGTAATCCTCTGTTGCAGCCCTGTCACTCAGTGCAGTAAAGACTTTTCCCCATGCGCGCAGCCTCCCGCTGCGGGAGCAAACACTCTCCTAATGATTTGGGACGACACCCAGCTGCTACCAGTCACGATCGCTTCGTGATTAGCATTATCTGCAGGGCTCCAAAGTTGTGGAAAAGGTTACCTCAGTTTGCTGACAAATCCTCTGATATATGGGACAGCGCCCCCGGTGAGGGATGAGCACCGGTGGCAAAGACAGGACCTGCATTTCAGAGTCATCCTTCCCGAGACACTGCAGTCTGAGAAAATATGTATAAGCCCTTAATAAATCAAAATATATGACAAACATACGAGCGTAATGTTTGAAGGTCGAGCACAGGTGTCAGCTTTTAGTGCTTTGAGCAGTTCATAGTTTCTCCCGCAGACACATTTTGTTCCTCAGTCAGACAGCATTAAGGTTTGATACATAAACCTTTACTCTCCTGCCAAACACAAAATCCAGCTCTGCCATCAGGTGACACAGCATGAGCATAAATCCAAGCTTGAATTTCTTTGCTTTTTTCGGAGAGGATTTCATTCTGTTTTGATTTCCGCAAGTTTATTGTGGCAAACAGTTGCTTCCACCAACTTGAGCATCAACCGGGAATCAGAGCTCTCCGTCTCTCCATCAGTCACAACTCTGTGCTTTCACCTCGTTTTTTTTTTATTACTGGAGCAGAGTTTAAAAATATGCATGAAGATTCAAACAGGAAGTCTATAATCTGAAGTACCGACTCCGCCAGGGGGAAATAAGCAATATGATGTCTGGTGTGTTTCAGCTCGAGAGGACAGTGTGCATGTCAAGTATAAATAGAGTGTGAGACTTATGTATCTGAGTTGATACAATAAACAACATAATTCCCAGCTCACAAGCAGATGCTCAGCATTATAAAACCCATTCTTCTCTCTCCTGCTCTCGCCTATTGTCCTATAGGTTTAAGCCGCGTGAATGGAAGTTGCCTTTCCTGCTGTCTGCCTGTCTGTCTTTGTGCCTGCGAGCGCTTTTAACTCACACAATCATTGTGCCCTTTACCTGGTCCATAGTTAAAGACTAGCTCATCCTACGGTGAGCGAGACTGTGTCTTTGCTTAAAAGTCAGTGAAAGCCAACACCACCTCCAGGGAGGACACTTAGTCTCATTCACACATGCATTGTCTGTGCGTAGCTGCACACACCCATGTGATCGGGTGACACGCAGAAACAGAGATCCTGTGTGTTCTGCACGCTTCATGTTCTCTGTCGGGAGGTGTTGGGTTTTGACGCCTGCGTGTGTTTGTGTATATGTGTGTGTGTGTGTATGTGTGTTGTGTTGCCTACATATTGAGTATTTGTCACATTGTTGTTTTGTTTGAAAGAGCATGCAACGAAGACGCGCCTTCCAATGGCAGCGTTTAACACGATACACAGCATTTAAGGTCAGATTGCCTGTAGATTGGGAAACATTACAGCTCCGGTTACAGTTTAATAATGACCGGGGGACCTGCATTCATTTGCATTTACACAATGTGTGTTTGAGACAGGGTGTGTTCCTTCCTTCGTCCCACGTGTGTTGAAAAATCCAACACAGAAAATGCTGGACTGGATGATGCCTCCATCACTGCTTAGGCAGTACCACTCTCACTGACTTGAAATTATCCATGAGAGATGAGAGACCTGCCGTATATATATATATATATATATATATATATATATATATATGTATATATATATATATATATATATATATATATATATGTATACCTGTATGTATAAAAAAAGCTCATGGCAAGATGTGTGTAGGAAGTGATGGCAGGCAGCATCCATATTTTACAGTTTACCTGCTGAATATCTGGTAATGCTGGCACTCGTCTCCCCCCAGTGTCTGTGAAATCCTTGCGTGTGCGAGTGTTTATGTGTGTGTGCGAGAGAGGAAAATTGATACTGTCCGTCATCTGTCACACATCACATGCTCACTCAGGCGCGCATAGCACACGCCACCAAGTGGAACACCAAATACCCTGCTGACACACACACACATACAAAACACGCTCGTGCAGTGTGCCCATGCTCCTCTATAACTTCTTCCTTACTCCTACTGCTTCTATCTCATTGTTTATCTAGACAGGGCTGTGCCAGTGTGTGTGTGTGTATGTGTGTGTGTGCTGGCACGCGCATCAGTGTGTGGTTGGTGAGAACTGTTAAAAGCAGGGCTGTGAATCTTTCATGATGTCTGATGCAGCAACATGAGAGAGAGAGGCAGACTGAGACAGAGGTGAGGTGAGGAGTGGAGGGCAGAGGATGTGAGGAGTGAGAAACCAGAGGGAGGATGAGAAGGGACGAAGGAAGGAGGAGGAGGAGGAGGGGGAGGCTCCGTCCTGGTTGCCTATTATCTCTCCTTTATCCTTCCTTCACACACATATGTCACGGCAGCTGATGTGATATTGATTCGGCTGCTGCCATATTTCACCACATCCTGCTGTGTTTTTTGGTGAAAACACAGTGACAGCACGCAGTGTTTTTTTGGGTGATATACCTACAGTACAAACCAGCACCCACCCACCCAGCCACACACACCCACCTGTTTGTCTGTCTGTGTAACAATCTTTAGATTTATCTGTCTGCACATACATATGATGATCACGAAAAATGTGACTGGTAGGAAGGGGAAGAAAGAGTACCCAGGAGCCAAAGTGCTGAGCGCTCGATGCCATAACATCAATCTTTGCACCTAAAATCAATGAGGTACAAACCAGGATCGTTTCTGGATAACCTCTGGCTTTTCTTTTCCTCAGCATTCCCTCCTCTCACTCTGTCTGTCTCTCTCTCCCTCTCTACCCCCACTGCACTCCTCTGTCCTTGTTCTCTCTCTCCCCTTTAATGCTCACTTCCTCCCTATCAGCCTCTATTTTTACTTTCTCTGCCTCTCATCCTCACCGCCCACCCCCCACCCCCCCACCTTCTTTGGGAGTCGCGCGTCCATCTGTTTTCCAAATGAAAAGATGAGCTGTTTGTGTGATGTGGCGGACTCAGCGGTCGCTCAGTTGCTTCATGAGTCAGTGTGATGGGGCCCCGTCCATACTGTGTGTATGTGTGTGTGTGTGTGTGTGTGTGTGTGTGTGTGTGTGTGTGTGTAGACTGTAGCAGTAAGATTTATTGGCATTACAGGCATTTACATACTGAAATGAACTGGTGCAGAACGGGTTATTCTTGTGTTTCTGAGCTGATGGCTCAGTTACAGCAGATGTCTGAACATTGTAATTGGATCAGTCGCTCATTGAATTCAGGGTTGATTTAATTAGATTGTTTTGATTGATAATTGATTATTCATTTAATTATTTTTTAAAGGAAAAAATATATAAGCGATTTACTTGCACCGGCTTCCATATTTTGCTATTTCTATCAGTGGAAACAAAATGAGCAATTGAAGACTTGGGACTGGGAAAGTAATAATCTACATTGGAAATCTGCATGATACATCTCTACACTTACTACCACCAAATTTAGATTAAGCATTAAAACGGGGCATTTTTATTGTATGGTGATTTGAATTATGTTCACCTCCTTCATCCAAAAGCGAGTGCCCCGAGATAAAATATTGCGCCACCATGCAAACCGAAATACAACATTGATGTGTAATAACTGTGTGGTCTGAAGCCTCCACTTACACTTGAATTGCAGTGAAAGTGTTTTTTAATAACTTCCTGTGGATGAGATGTGTCGACTTAGAGCGTCCGACCCGGGTTTCTGCTGGCGGCGCACGGCTCTACATATTAACTGCCACGCGCTGTGGTTCAGTGTAATTTGAAGGAAGGACACCAGTGCAGTCTGAAGGCTGATGTATAGGATGTGTGTGGATAGACAGCCTCAGAATGTCTTACTCCCCCAAAGATACATTTGATGTTTTTGTTATTGAGATATTTACTTAGAAAAAAAAGTCATCACTCTTTTAATCCTACTCTATATTGATATATTATCATATTTTATCTGCTTTTAAAAAGGAGTTTTAAGCTTTTATAAGCATGTCATATGTCATGTACCTTGTTAATAAGACCTCTGTTTACAGTTAGATAGACCAGGCTAATGCAATCTAATACAACGGTTCCTCTATAAATCAGGCCACCATGGAGCGACATTTATGTTACAGGACATAGGGAAGCGTCTCTGTAATTTACTCCAGTCACTGAGTCCTTTTCGTCAGTGTAAGACAAGAAAAGCATAAAGTTGAATCACAGCCTGGCTATGGCAGCGTGAACAAAACCTGCGCACCATAACCTTCACAGGTGATTTATCGCATGGCCGCGTTATTAGATCGCCCAGGCTACGACTCGGCGTAGCTGCTTAACTGGCAACTAAGTGTCAGCTGTAAAACATGTAATTGGATGGAAAGTTATGTTTAGATATCGGCTGCCGGAGCAGATCAGCCTATTAAGGCACTCTCTTCTTTTTTAATCCTGCATCCGCAGCGAGTGTGACTTCCTCATAAATGAAGAGCTTCCTGAATCCTGCTGCTGAAATTCATACAAGCCTACGTGAACGGGCTGCATCGAACCAAGGGGGGGAAAATGTAATTTGTCAAGTAAGAACATGAAATTTACCACAGAGGTGCACTGTGCTCTCCGGAGAATTGAAAGTCTGCAGATGCAGCCTAAAAAATATTTCACCGTCAGTGTGAACTCCTTTTATAACAGCGGATAATGTTTTTCCTAGTGTATGGCCACTCGCTGAGAAGTCACAACCTTTTATTAGTATATTATATTGGTATTATCACTGAGAGCCACAGGTGTACCCGTCATTGCTCCATGCGGTTAAACAAACAGACCTGGCAGCGGTTTCCAACAGCAACCCAGGATAATCACCATCTCTGACTGCATTACATGTTAGCAGGTTGAAAAGATGATTCATTTGGTGTTTGAGTTTGGGTTTGAAAGCCTGAATCAATAACGGTCCAATAAGGGGGTGTTTGCTCTCTGTGGAAAGTTGGTCATTTGCTGACATTCAACACACACACAGACTCACAGTCCTATGTCATGGAGCTCGGATATCATGAGAGGTGTGGTTAGTTAACAGGGAACCTGAGGCCGAGCGGCACATCAGGAGGAAGACTCATCACAGTGCGTTTTCATGTCTTTCTGCAGGGGGAGGGCTCAGACACGGGCCTATAATTAGATGTAGTGCTGTGAAAATCCAAACTTAATGCACGCTTGCTGTGCTCGTGTTTCTCTGAGCCTTGACTTGTACTTTTTATCATCTCAACCCCCTTGGAGCATCAGCTCCGAGGCTATTTCATGTTTTTTTTTTTATTGTTATTTTTACGGTATTTCTTCTTTATTAGAGAGTCAGCCGTAGGGATTGCCAGAGAGGTTTATTTGATAGAGGTGGCGAACTGCATAAAAATTGCTCCCTGGCTCATAACATCACGGAGACGCGGCGCGCGTCATATCCCAACGATACACCCGGGTATCCATATGAGTTTCCGAAACGATCCACACTTTGTGCAGCCGCTCCTGCGCCGTACAGACACTTGCCCAAAGGCACCAGGGGAGACGTAATAATGGATTTCTGTGAATAGACTTGCAAGCGGCGGAAGGAGTGCGCCCTGTGAAATTTAAATAGCTGCTTTGCATTTTTCTCATTTTTTCACTGGAATCTTGTCAGACATAGTCACCGCAAAAGAGATGTGCCAGTCATGTAATACGGCAGCTGCGGAAACGTCGATTAACTTTGACAAACTTGTGACAAATTGCGTCGGGGACGATTTTTAACCAGTCGCTGTTCAGTTTTACCAAAGTTTTTTTTTTTGTGTGTCTTCGGCTCCTTCTCAACTATAATGGGCCATCCTGGGTTCACTCTTAGCACCACACAGATCCCACTGCTGCCCTCCAGCTGTGAGTTTGACTCGCATTGAGAACTTCCAGCCCTCCCGACGCATCGGTCCAAAAGCTGCGTGGGTGCCAGCTCCGCTCAGTTTCTCCGCTGTTTTGACATTGAGGATTTGACCTGGAAGTGGCCGACCCCGGGCTGTGACCCAATGTTCCCCCGCACGCGGGGATTTGATGCTCCCTGCTGGGAGAGAGCATTGATGGAGAATCTGTGATGTGCCCCTTTCAACACAAGTGCCCCTCCTCCCTGTAAACACACACACACACACACACACAGGCTCACACACTCACATGTGTTCACGCAAATCCACTCAGAGATACATAGTTTCACCTCTCCACGTTTACCACCTACTCAAACCCACCACCAACACGGTGCACTGCTGGATTAGGGGCTGATGTCTAATCTCAGTCTAATCCTTCGCCGTTAATCTGTGCGCAAGCAGTTCTTAGTGCACAGCGTGACAGCTAACGCATTGACCTTGCCACCGAGCGAATAACACACACTCTCACTTAATCCATATTTGTTGCTGCCTTGTGCGACCCTTGCTCTCGTTCGGCATGAAATGGTTGAAAGTCATTATTCCTCGGGTTACCTCCGCTTTGCTTTCGATTTGGCGCAAGGCACAACACAATCCCCCTGTTTACGGTCAGATGTAATGAGGGCTGATCCCAACCGTCAAAGATAGCTGCCGTGACCCTTGCCCTCCCCAGAATTATCCACATACTTGCACAAATGTGCACAGTCAGGCAGCGACTCTCCTCAGCGTGGCACACACACACACACACACACAGACACACACACACACCAGCTGGCACGTGTTGTGCTTTTTTTACAGACTGTGTGAAAGGGAGTAAAAGCAGTAGTTAGTTTAAGATCCTTTAACTGCTGCCTGAAATGACATAGAATTATAGTATTATACAGTGAAATTGGTGCCATGTGAATACACACGTATGCACTCGGACACACATATACACACTCGCTGACAGGGCTGGCCTGTGGGGTTGGTGGGTTATTTTTGGTTCAGTAATAGTATGAAATGAGGAAGGTGTACCACAGCTCACTCACAACCCCTTTTCTCCCTTAAAATATGACATTTATAAGTCCTCCCCCCTGATTATTTTCACCGGATCTGCATGTCCGTGCCTGTACATACAGAGCACGAGCAGAATAACTTAATGTATCTGGTGGAGGTTCATGCATATGAGGTGCAGGAGTAACCGAAATAGCTTTTTCACTAGCATCAGGATGAAATTCGTCAAATGCGGAGAGCATCTAATTTTCCTGGTGCGTTTATCTGCTGCAAACAGCAACAATGCCTCAGCATTAGCTACAAGCCAGCAAGCAACTGGCAGGCGCCTAGCCCCGTTGTGCTTGTGCGTTGGGTTAAACCCCCTCAGTTCACCGAACTCGACACCAGTTCTTTGTCTGCGTCCAGTCC
The DNA here is from genome assembly GCA_029224185.1 of Karalla daura. Classification (NCBI taxonomy): domain Eukaryota; kingdom Metazoa; phylum Chordata; class Actinopteri; order Chaetodontiformes; family Leiognathidae; genus Karalla; species Karalla daura. The sequence continues at coordinate 7,755,612 of CM055194.1, forward strand.
CTCTTGTTTTCCTCTTTTCTTCCTGTGTGTGAATGAAATAACGCACCCTTGGGAAGCCAGAGTGAGGATAAATCTACTTTCCGATCTCGAAGGCTTTAAGAAAATAAACTGAGGACTCCTGACTCCAGATCGCAGCAGATTTGGCTCGCTCTCTCCACAGCTTTTCGTTGTTACAGATTCAACATTGTTAACAAAACCAATCTGGTCAGTCTGGTGATTATTTGATTCAGAAAAAAATAATTAAAAGCGTTTATTGGTGTTTTCATTATGAACACCCTCAAGACATTCACTTTGGCGTGATAGAGGAATGAAGAAACCAGATAATATTCAAATGTGAATTAGATTTTTAATTGTCTGACCCACAACGTGACAAGGCGGTCCTGGATTCGCCTCCAAATCCAACCAATGGCCTTTCTGCATGGAGCTTGCATGTCTGGAGGCATTTTCTCTGGGTTTACTGGGATGTATACTCTGCTGTGTGCTCTGAATAGGCTCCATTGCATCAAGATACAAAAGGGAAAAGGGGGAAAGGTAATAGATGGATAGATGGATCATCTCACCTTGATGGCGGTACTCTGACACATGGATTTTGGACCGTTCCTTATTGTAGCAGTGAAGATGCAAACACTGACGTCAGCTGCAGCCTCATTGATTTGAATGTTGACCGGAGCCTTGAGCCTCTTTGTTTGTAGAGGGGGGTAAAAAAAATGTAATGACCTGACACAGAGCTGCAATGGAAGTCATTTGTGTTTCAATCAGGTATGCGGTTATTTGTGTGACTGAATGATCCAGCAATAAAAGACTAGCACGAGTGCAATCACAAAACCATAGACAAAAGATATGAGGCGGAGATTTATGAGTCACTTAGTAGCAGATTACTGTTTTATAATATACTCCATTTCTTCCCTTTTTCCCCCTTTATCTGCTTCTGCGTCTTCACTGATGATCCTTCACTCCCCTCTCCTCCTCCCACCTCTCCCCCCCATTTTATTGCCTTCTCATCCCTCCCCTCTTTCATCATTACAGCTCTGTGCCCCAGCCCCACACCCTCAGACACGGCCCCCCACCCCCCCACCCTCGCGTTTTTCGGTGGATAGTAAAAAGGTAAAAGTGTACTTTGGTAGGAAGGCCATGTGGAACGTTAAATCACACACAGGTGCCCCTTAAACGGTGTGAGATGGAAGCACGCTCGCACACACACACACACACACACACATGCGGAGCGTGCACGCACGCACACACACACAAACCGCCAGCCCCTCATTTAGGCAGCAGTAATTTGCCGCAGTAAGTGACAGGGTTATTGTAAGACGCTCATTAAGAAAGGGAAGCAGCGAGTAAACGTCTGACTGAAGGGAATAAATTCAAACCGCTGCGCCACTTTTACTGCTCACAATAAGCTGCTTTGATGTGGTGTGCGATGGCAGCAAAGGGGCAGACGGAGGGCGTGTGAGCTTGTGCGTGTTGGTGCGCGTGTGCTACGGTGGTACGTTAATACTGATTACACTGTTTTTTTTTTTTTTTGCAACGTAGTCTCCGCACAAGTGTTTGGTTTTTTTGCTCAGCCTGTGTGTGCGTCTGCCCCCCCCACCAGCTTCAAGAGTCAGAGGTCAGATCAGTTACTACGAGAGAGACTGTAACCACGGTAACACAGCGCAAGGTCACTTCCTGTTACAAACTTTCATCTCGGCGGGAGAGAGAGGGCAGAAAAATCATAAAAGGTTGGATGATTGGATGAAAGGAGCCAGTGACATGAGAGGATATGGAAAGGCTGGAAGAGGAGGAGACAGAAGCCGATTTTTTAAAAGGGCGAGGAAATGTTTGAGGGTCGAGACAGGATTGAAAATCGAAGGAAACTGCAAAAAAGCCGTTTTGTGCTGACAGTCTCTCTGCTTGGGATGGACAACTCTATTGACAGTTATTGTAAGAAAAAACTCCCTTTGTGGAATTAAAAACACCAAGGGGCAATTTAGAGTCTCCTACTGACCAAGACATGCTTGTTTGCACAAGAACCCACAAGAACAAGTCCAGATTTCCATGGCTCAGGTGGGAGTCGAACCCAGGCCCTCTTTGCTGTGAGGGGACGGCTCTAACCACTCAATCCACCGTGTAGCCAGCCAGATAATAGTAGGTCATTCTAGCTTTGGTTCTATTTTTGTAGTTTTTATTCTTCACCTCTATTGGCTATGACAACATTGTATTCGCCAAAGTAATTGCTGACATCGGAGAACGCTGCCGTATTGCTACATTGTAGTCTGAAAGGGCACGGAGCTGGCTAAAAAAAGCCAAGTCTTTAGGGGATGTTAATGACTTTTACATGAAGGTGAAACTGAAACTGTATCTGCAGTCATTTCTGATTGGGACGACAAACTGTGGCCCAGCAACTACAGCAGCTTGCTGTGGGTCAAAGGTGAACCGAGGCATTATTCAGCAAAGGGAAACTGCATGTTTCTATGAAATCTGTTTAACCATCTCCAACTCCCATCTTGTCAGACTCGTTGGTGACGTTACAGTGTTTTCGCTTCACGACTGGCTTGCTGCGACATGTTGTCCATATCTGTCACAGCAACGTTATCCAAAACCTTTACATATGACCGATGTGATGAGCCACATTGATCATTTAAAATGTGGGTAAATGTTTATTAAGTACTAAACAGCTAAAGGAACCTACTGACTAACTGTTTAATTGTTTGCAATGGACAACACTGATGCTCCACCCGCTGTTTGTCAAACTTCAATTTTCCTTTGTCAGCAGCAGAAGCAGGTTGAGCAACGGTCTAACATCTGGAAACTAGTCATTTGAGAGACTTCTGTTATGCTTTACAGTGTGCTGATTCAGCTGCAGTGTACACTGCCCGACCTCTGAGAGAGATTAGTCTGCAGCGTTGGTGCAGGTTAGAGATGGAGCTCCTACTGTAGCCGCGAGTGTTAAATGGATTTACACGTCTCATTTAACCGGCGAGATGCCTCAACAGTCCCAGATATTGGAAGCATCACTTGGTTTTCTCAAGTAAAACGAAACCGATCCTGTAGTTTCCATGGAACATGGATATTGTCTTTAATTAGCTATAATTAAAGAAAGTGCAACCAAAACAACTTTTCAGCTGTGCAGCAGAAGTCAGCTATGTTGATGCTCAATAATGAGTAATGAGTTAAAACAGCAAATTCTGAGTTTTCATTTTATTATTATTTATTGATAATATGCAGATTGGCTTTCAGTTGGCTCAGATTCGAGACAAATAAAGCTTTGTCTAGATGTGTCCATCTCTTTGGAGCATGTGGTAAAAACTGTAGCGTGGATGTGTTGTGAACGGTGTGTACGGTGTGTGTGTGTGTGCGCGTGTGTGTGTGCTTGTGAGTGATTTAGTCTGATGACATGTGACTGCATCATGGAAACACAAGAGATAGCGTTGTGTGTAAATTCTGTGTCCATTTAATGTAACCTACAGCCTCAGGTGATTATGTCAGTGAAAGTAACATCAAATGCCAATAGCTCTGTGTGTATGTGTGTGTGTGTGTGTGTGTGTGTGTGTTTGTGTAGATGGATAAATGCTTATACATACAATTTTAGCAATTCCTGTATTATGAAATACAGTGACCTTATCTCCTTAATTGTATGTCTGGTGACCTTGATCCTCCTAATCATGCCACAGTTGGAACCGTTTGTGTGTGTGTATGTGTGTGTGTGTGTGTGTGTGTGTGCTTTCGTAAGCGTCCATGCCGTGATGTAAGTGGTGCCCTTGGCCTTCAGTAGGGGCTCTGTTTGCATGCTTTCTTATTTTCATATTACAGTATCATCAATATAAAGGAGAAGAGGAGAAAGAAGCTGATTTTTAAAAGGGTTAGGGTCACCAAAAGAAGGATTCAATATTTGAGGGTCAAAACAGCATTGAAAATGGATTGAAAGAGCTCTTTGTGCTGTCTGCTTAGTACGGAAAACTCAATTGGCAGGGAATGTTAAAAAAAGTCCTCCATGGAATTGAAAAGGCAGCCGCAAGGTGATGGCATTGAAGGTATGCTGCTGTGACATCGGCCAGATGTGACCAGGTGGTTTCAGCAATGACAGACAAAGACAATAAAGCATGTGTGAGAGGGCTGCGAGACAGCTGTGTGGGGGTTTAGTGTGACATTAGATGACTATTTATATACTATTTTATCTGACTAATAGATCCCTGCTTCTTTAGCTGTAGTAGACTTTTGCCCATACATCCATTATCTCGCCCGCCTTGTACCTTAGCTCAGTCTGCTGGTGCCTATCTCTAGGGAAAAGTCAGGGAGGATACCCTTGACAGGTTTCCAGTTCACCACGGGGTGTATACACACACACACACACACACACACACACACACACACACACACACACACACACACACACACACCATTCAATCACACCTAGGGGTAATTTAGAGTCTCCAATCGACCAAATCTATGGGAAGAAAAGACAGAGCAGAGCACCCAGAGAAAACCATGCAGTGGTGCAACTGTTGCCCTTTCCATGCAGTAGCACAGCAGCATGCAGTAGTGGTTCTGTTTGCAGGCATTGTTATGCTGTTGATATTTTTCTCTATGATTTAATTAAGAGATAAAGTGACTACTCTAATCCACATACAGTAAGATAGTGAGGATATAAGCCAAACACTGCAAAGTCATTAAAGTCATTAAAAAATGGAGTGGGATCCTGCTACAAGGATGGACCGTGACCTGCATATAATTGTCATACTGCATGTCAAATGCTTACCCGTTCACTTATTAAATTCACTATGAGGCATCACTTTTTGATAAATGACACCTAAAGTAACGTCAAATTAAGAAATGAGTTATTGTGGAAGATTATGTTGAAATCTATTGAGTAAAAGTATTTCCCGGGATCTTTCAATGTTTCATTCGCACAGTGCATTTATGAATGGCTCAACATGTTTCTGCAAACTCCAAGGTACAATTTGTTGAACATTTTGAAATAAATACAAACCCATGGACTTTTAATTTAACTTAAAGGAAGCCACCCTTGCTCACTCCTGCGCGCTTAACAAGCAATTGTCTTCTGGCCCCAACTCTGCACTTGATGTAAAGATGTGAAAAAGTTTTATCCTGAACTTCAGTGAAGCGTACATGTGGATCCACTCCTACTATCAGGAGTTTGTTGTTATTAATTACTGGATATCAGTGGAACTAATCCTCCGTGATTGGGACTTTAATTTGAGAAGGGTTATTCAACACACTTAATCTAAGATAAGTGCCCATCAGCACAGTTTATTTCAGTCTCACATGTTAACATGCTGCACATCTGCAAACTAGCTCCAGTGACTGATAACCAATATCAGTCCTATACTGACTAACCAATATCATCAGCATGTCAGAGGCACTGATTTTTGTTTGCAAAAAAATCTTCCCATGAAAATTAAAGATGGATTTTACCACAGGCTAAATACCAATTATCTCCCTGCTGCCAGATGCCAAACCAATAACTATTCAAGTGTCTGACGCACACGCCAGCAGCGACACCGGTGGCACCATGGAATTACAGAGAAAGAGTAACAGTGATGAGAAATTAATCAATACTGTCAAACAAAGCTGCGAGCAAGAGGTTGGCAGCAATGCTGTCTCACCAATATGGCATTAGGCTTGAAAATTAGACTTTAGATTGTAGCAGGAGGTCACACAGTGGGATGAATGGCTATCATTGGCACCTATCAGCAGGGTGTGTGGGTTTTCTCCAGGTATACCAGTTTCTGCCCACAGTCCAAAAACATGCATTGGGGATGCTGAATTACATTGTCTTCTCATCCCTCAAGGCACAAGTGCAAGAGTGAATGGCGTATGTGCCCCCCCTGTGGGGTGCGTTCACGGTAGACAGCCTACAGCAGACCCCCACAACACTGTGGAGGTTCAAAGTGGGCCAGATAAAAGATGGATGGATAATCCTTGCAAAGAAATCAGTCCGAAAGCACGTCACCAGTTCCATGTTTTGACTATGCAGCGTGCTGCATGGCTTTGAGTCCTCCTGTCCGCCTGCAGAACGGTGCGGGACGCCTGTTCACCTGCCTGGCCCACGTGCCGCGGGTGGCTCCTGCCTGTTGAGACCTGTTGCTCTGGTATGCTGGGGCCGCCACAAGAAATGCAGCAGCGGGGGGGGGAGCCTGAGCGACGGGGCGTTGCAGGGGGAAGAAAGTGAGAGCCAGATGCTTTTGATGGGAAGAGGAAATGAATGGTTTGGCGGTGTTGTCTTGATGTGGTCTCCATGGCGACAAATGCAAGCTGTTATACGTCTGCAGGCGAAACTGAAAACAAGTTTCAAATTAAATGGATTCACTAATGATTAAGTGCAAAACAGCCTGCAGCAAAGCAGGGCTCTGCAGTTTGCCTAATGTTGTGCTTAGCTCCAGGAGGTCTGTGGGAAACGGTGATGTCTACTTGGCATCATACCCACCCCATTAAATGAGTTTATACCCCATAAATTTTGCATCAGTGTTTCCACATAATCAATACTTAAGAATTTACCTCATTAGGATTCATGTCAAACAGAGTGAATGAAGGATTCTTCATTTAACAAGCAGTGGTGTCTGAGTTTCGATTTTTGTCCTGACAGTATCCTTGACTCAGAGTTTACAGAAAGCAGATTGAGGCCGTAAGGTGGAGTGTGTGTGGTGTGTGTGTGTGTGTGTGTGTGTGTGTGTGTGTGTATGTGTTAGTTGCTACCAAAATATAGGAAGAGAAAGTGTGTGAGCAGAGGCCAAAGAGAAGAGATCGCAAACTGGTGAACTCTGAGTGGGCAAAAATTAAACAAAGATTTAGATCAGCTCATTTTGTTACCTGTTTTGCTCTATCTTCAGCACAGCAAAGCACCAGGAGCGACAGATTCGTATCAGGTGAGACAGTGTCTCTTCTGTAGCAGCACCCCCTTGAGACTCGTCACTGTATGCAGAGCTGCACGAAATCACTGTCACTGAGCAGCACATGCAGAGGTTGGGTTAACGTGAACTGTTCATCATCAGTAGTATTTGACACAGAGATGCAAGCGACACATTAAAAATATGTAAACAATCACAGTGATAGCTGTCCAAAAGGCTCCATCGACTTGTCCTTGTTCCCTTTTGAGCTGCACCATTCTTCAGCAGTGCTCTTTTTAACGGTAGATGAAGAGGATCAAACCACGCCTCCAGTATCACACAGAGAGAGGGTTTGTCTTATCACCACTATTTGGAAATGAATGTGCTTCATATTAATATGTATGTCTATGCACTTGTATTAATGTGTTATTCAACACCGACCACCGTTGCCTCACTTTTCTAGGATTTACTTAAGAATACACACATTAATTATAAGACATTCCTACACAAATGTCTCGACTTTATAATGTGACATTGTTCTGCAAAAACACTCCGCTGGCCATTATTTAAAGCCATAAATCAGAGTGGGAACATATTTCACATTTGGTCATGATTGGTCACACTAGTCCCTTGTGTTTGATGGCTGTAGAGTAGGTTCTTTGCAGCGTCTGTACTGGTCTCTAAAATTAGTATCTAAATGAAAAAAATTCAATTTCTTAGGCTTCCTCTGCTGTAGTGGCGTAATCCCTACCAATTTAATGATAACGTGAATGTTTTGCCAAAGTACACTCATTTCCTTCAAAGCAAATTCCTTCAAAGTCTTATATGAGCCTGAAACCTCCTCCCCCACGTCTCTCTGACACGTCTGACATTTTTGAAACATTCCAAAACCAACAAAACCTCAAACACTCAACCATCAGCCGCTCCCAGCCAGGTGCACACAGGTGACGAATGTGCGCAGATCAGATCAAATCTTCTCTCAAGTTTGTCTGCCACCTTTCATGTGTACCTCAAAGTGTACGTTGCGCATCAGAAATGCCAGCCAGTGGAAACTCTGTGCCATTATCCACACTGGAGCGTTTCATTGAATCGCACCTCTCTTGATGATGACAAGGCTTTCACTTTGCCCATCCCAAACAGCCTCTAGACTGGGCTAAACAATGTATGAACAAGTTTGTGTTGAGTGCGCTCTTGTCCTTGGGGCGGTGAGCTGACAGAAAGCACTTATCAAACCACAACAGGCAACAAAGCCGCAGAATTCTATAAAATCCAAATTGCGTCACATTGTACCTTTTTAATGAAGCAGGTCACAGCTCCTGTCTGTCTCTCTGTCTCGCTCTCTCTCCGCCATGGGGATCTAAGCACAAGACTTAAAATATTTATACTTTCTGTAGCATACTGTAGTGGAAACAAAAAGAAAAGTGAGCAACCAGATCCCTTACAGGATAGAGAATGATTTAATTTGTCTTGTCTTCTTGTTTACACCACTTCATAGCAGCTTTTAGAGCTTTGTTTTGCCTCAAGGCTTTGCTAAGGGAGCTTCTGCTGTCTCGATAGCTCGCTCTCTCACTCTAGGTACAGATGGTGGAAAAAATCCTTCCTACTCGCCATCTTGAAGCCCTTGAGCAAGGCACTTGTCCTGGTTGTTTCACAGGCGCCCTGCGCCTGTCTGCATGCGTTAGCATGTTCGCTAGTGTTTCGTGCGTGTGTGTTTGCTTGTGTATCACAGCTACATGCAGTTCTGTCTTTTTAAGTAAATTAAGGTTTAATAGCAGGATGCCAGCTGCTTCCATTACCCAGCTAACCAGGAATGCAGCAGAGCATATGTGTCTGTGGTAAACGCCCTGTAGCTTGGTGAGCAAACCAACAACAAAATGCTAACATTAGCGATGGTGCGGAGCAGCCGGCGACAGCGTCTGCAGCCTCTGAACCACATATGTAACACTGATGGTGCGGTTTTAAAGCCCAGCAGAGGAATGTGGCCTTATTCTGCCTGACTGTGAAGCATCTCAGGGCATTTTTAGTACAGTGTCCTCATCAAAAAGAGATGTTGACGCTAAACTTGATTGATCCCTGTGTGTCACATCACTTCTCTCCTCTCTCCTTAGGCTCATGACGTTCAGTTTGACAGGGATGTGTCAGGTGTTGACTTTCAGTCGAGCCGAAATTCGAAAAATAAGCTTTCATGACACTACTGTAAGTAGAGTCTAAGCTACAGACTTCTCTGTAGGCGTTTTTTTTTTCTTCTTTTTTTTAATCTCTCTCACTATTACAGGAAGCCAAGATCACCCCAGACTAATTGTTTTAGTTTGGGACCACATGTGCTGTTGCCTTACAAAAGAGGGTTTTTGGTTCGTGTCCCAGTCTCGGCTATTTCTATGTAGAGTTTGTGTGTTTTCTGTGTGTGGGGAGGTTTCTTTTCTCTTTGTGGTCTGCATTACTCCCACAGTCCAAAAACACACATTTAAGTCAATTGGAGACTTTAAATTGACCCTAGGTGTGAATGAAAGACTTCATTAGTTTGACATAAACACCAGCAGACACCTGCTACACCAGTGGGAAGGAAGCAGGTAAGATGATGGATGGCTTTCTAAAGTTTGTTGGTTTTAAATTTGGTTGTTGCAACAAACTGATTTAATTGTGTGTGTGTGCACCAACTTTCATGGCTCTGGAGGGCATTAGTCAGATTATCACATTTACCAAGTTATTTTTACAATGACAGCTGTGACTAATTAGTCAGAATAAGCAGCAATGTATAAAAAAACTTTTCTTATTAATTAGTTCTTTCTGAAATGATTTTACATTTCAGTTTGATTGACAGCATAGATGTGGACAGCATCCATCCATCCACATACACGCTCAGGACCCACTGATGGTGCAGGTACAGTGGAAAGCATTTTAGAAGTAAACAGCCTTGGGTTTTTTTGTATAGATTGTGTGGTATTGCCAACTCTACAGGGGAGTCATGCACTGAAAACACAAGTCTCCTGAAATGATTAACAGAGAGGACGGATGCACTAATTCTCTATGATAGTTCGAAGGGGGGTTGTAGGAGTCGTGTGAAAATTCACAGCAAAAGTGTGAAGATGCATTGGGGAAGCTGTAAATTATCACATGAAGCTCTGTAAAAAGAAGGTGCAATGAGCAGAAATTGAGCTTCATCTTGTACTGACTGACCTGCAATTGACACTGAAGGACCACTGAAGAAACGAGAATATTAGTCGCGAGTCCTGGCTGAGCTCTGTGGACACCGCTTGTGTGTTTGACTTCTAGTCCAGCTGCCGACTTCCATTCCATTCTCGTCCCAAAACAGCCTGAAAAGGGGATATGGGAAGAGATGTGAGGTGGTGCATAAGTTACTATTTTCCTTTCCTGCCTCTGTTTCTCTCTCATGCATTCACAGACACTCAAGCAGACAGACGTAGATTACATAGCATTACAAAGACTTGCATTAATATCCTGTAGACTTAAATAGTAAGTTTCACTTCTTCACCCTAAATTTAAATGATTTACATCACAAGGATGCACACACATGCACACGCACATATGTGTGTACTCACACACACTCCCATAGACACACGGGGTAAACAAACAAACACACACACACACACACACACACACACACACACACACACACACACATATATGCACACACTAGCCAGTGCCAATGAAAGATTCATGGTGCTCTGATGATGTAGACGTCTTCTCTTCTGCTCCACTTACTCTCATGGATGAATTCTACCCCCCAACCGCCCAAACCACCCACCCCCACCCCCCCAACCCACACACACACACACACACACACACAAACCAAGGACCTGCTCAGAAAAAGAGAGCAGTGATGCACACAGCTGTGGGGTACTTACTCACCCTTAACCTTCCCAGACATAGGCACACCCACACACACACACACACACACACACACACACACACACACACACACACACACACACATACACACATAAACACATCTAGGCTGTCAGGAGACTGATGCTACAGACTGCTTTCTAGGCTGTGTGGCAGATTCTGTGTGTGTGTGTGTGTGTGTACTATATGTGCATTAGGATGTCTGTGTATGTGTGGACATGCACATGTTTGTGAAAAATATCTTTATTTTTCCTCTATCTTGTGGGAATGTCTCTAAAGAATAGGGTTCAGATTGGGCATGTCACTATCAGACTTGAGTTAAAGGCTGGAGGGAAGAGTGAGGAAAGTCCAATCTTGTTATTCTCTACATTCATCACTGTAGAATGTTTGCACTGCACGTTTGGCCTCTTTAGGGAAAGAGCATGTCAGATTAAGATTTTACACAAGATCTGTTTAGAAATCAAGCTTCCCCATCACAAAATTCCCCATCACAAAATTGTGATGCGGAATTCACTTTTAATTAGGCACAGCTATTGCCCTTGACTATATCATCTATTGTAGGTTCTTGCAATTGCTGGAGAGAGAAGGTGAAATAACAACAGTTAAGTTATTCAAACCTTTAAAACCAATGAGATTTTTAATACAATTGGACAAGTATTTATCAGAATTAAGAATTTTTTTAAATATATTTTTTTCTTTACATACAGTCCCCAAACTAACTATACAGCCATATAAAAGTGGCTTCAGACTGCGCAGTGTGTGGGAGAAAAGAAAAAGAGACAAATTATGATAACCAAACATGCTTGCTATATAAAAACCAGGTATTCTGGATTTACTGTAGTGACGTCCCCTCCAGTCAGGGACTATAAATAAAAGAATTTCAAGAGCATGATAAATGATTCATGCAGTGGATGCACTAAAAAACCTTTACTGCAGCAAAATGAGCTGGATCAAAACACTAGTTCACCATGAAAACTTTTTGGTATTACATAGCTGAACAATTTACACTGTGTCTATATCTAATTGTCCATAACAAATACAATGCGGATGAATTAACATCTTTATAGATTTATGAAAACTTTTGACTTTTTGGAAAACCTCCCAAAAAAATCACTGGCATGAATGCATTAACAACCAGATTTTAAACCTTTTGTCAGTTTACTGTTTACTATCTGAATATTTTGGGCTAGAGATATTTACGGGGTGTTCAAATTTAAAAACCCTGAAAATCTGTATCTACAATCGAGTGCAATAAGGTAATGCTTTGAGATAAGTCTAAAATGCAGGCATAACATTTACCATGTTTAACGTTGTAGCTCAGACTGTGAGCGATCTAAAATCAGCTGGGGATGACGGGAATTCATTTTGAAGGTATTTAATCATAGATCAACTCTTTTGACACCCAAACATTTTGACATGATGATGGAGAGTTTAAGTATGACACCAAGTTATTACTGTTCACCCTGAGGGCAACATAAATGCCTGCACATAAAATAAGGCCAAATCACATCAGAATTATTGCGCTCTCTGAGTCATACAAATCACCCTCAACGCAGCAAGGGTTGAAAAGTCAGAAGTCTGTCATCCTCCCAACACCAAAATGTCGCTGTTGCATTGAATAAAACAATCAAATGAATCGTGGTGTGTTTTCTGCTTTGCCAGGTGAGCACCTACGGATGTGTCCTCAGGGTCCGACGTGCTGCACCAGCGTCATGGAGGAGAACCTGGCTGGTGTGAGCACCCGAGAGACCGAGGGACTGATCAGAGAGGCTGGCAGGTCGCTGCAGGCCGTCTTCAACGCTCTCCACAGGAGTTTTGACAGTAAGGAGCATACACTGTGTGTGTTTGTCTGTGTGTGTGTGTGTGTCTTTGCAAGACTCATTACTGGCTGAACTCCGTACCAAAGCTGCACCAGTGGGTACAGACAAGTGTGACATTTGTTTGTTGTGTTTTGATGAATTTGTGTTTGGTACAAGCTCTGGCTGTGCTCAGTGCTCAGCCCTGACAGTGTGTGTGTGTGTGTGTGTGTGTGTGTGTGTGTGTGTGTGTGTGTGTGTGTGTGTGTGTGTGTGTGTGTGTGTGTGTAAATGTGTGGCGTATGTGTGTGTGTGTTTTAGTCCTGTGCATCAAGGGGACCCCTGACTGGGTGTTATAATGAGAGCGGAGTCAGCCAGACACAATGAAACGTGATAAGCCGATCCCCTGATCTCAAAGGGGCACACACACACACACGTGCACACACGCACACACACCAACAGAGGGGCGTCCCCCAGGGCAGTGGCTGGTTCAGCTAATGAGCAGTTGACCCACTGAGGAGCCGAGTCTGCAGATCACTGCACATCAAGAGAGTAAGAGAGGGATGCAGGGAGGAAGAAAAGAGAGGAAGACTGAGGCGTGCCACTGATACAATCAGGAGACAGACCAATGCAGCAAGTGAGAAATATGTTATTAAATCCGATGAGGAACAAAAAAAATGTAAAAAAAAAAAAAAATGAAAGAAAGAGGAAAAAGACTGAGGGAAAATGGAGGAGGAACAAGAGGAAGAGTGGTCGTAGGAGGGAGCAGAGGAGGAGGAGGAGGAGGAGGAGGACAGTATTATTAGTCACAAGGCAGCAGGCCACCTCAGTAGCAGTAATGTGGCCGCCCATCTGGTTGTGGTTAGGACAGGCTGGCACTGGTACACAGCCTTTGAAGCAGGAGGGAAAAGGCCCGGACAAGGATACTGCAGAGACAGAGAACTGCCTCCCTTATTCTGCCACTTTGACCTCTCTTTCTCTTTGGATCCATCTGGCTGTAAAGAAACATTTCAAAGAAAGCTTTAAGATGTGTAAATGCAATGCACAAATTATCCAGGATTCTAAGAAAGCATCAGTCTTCTACCTTGTGATTTGCCAGAGCATCTGTTTAGTGAACTACTTATTCATTGCACTGCAATTGCTATGTACTGTCTTTATTTCTATATCATAAAATTACAATTAAAACTAGTCAAACCACATGAAATAGCTGATAATTTTAAGTTTGTGTAACCCTTTGATTGGGCATCGAAAGATGATTTACGTTCGAATATCATATGCCTTCACCTTGGTTGTTTTTCCTGTGTGTCGTGTGCCATGTGAACTCACCCCCGTCCGTCTCTCCTCTGCCAGCCTATTTCACTGAGCAGCACCAACGCTCCGAGCGCTCCCTGCAGGAGGCGCTGTCTCCGCTGGGCGCCCTCTACTCCCAGAACACGCGTCTGTATGGCGACCTCTACGCTGACCTGCGGATGTACTACCGGGGCTCCGCCCTCAACCTGGAGGAGACCCTGACCGAGTTCTGGTCGCGCCTCCTGGAACGCACCTTCAAAGCCTCCGCTCCTACAGACGTGCGTAATCCAAACTCCCCGCACGATATGAGCGGCGACGTTAACTTCACAAATTCCCTTCAGCCGTGTTGATTTATGCTTCCTTTCATGATCTTAGGCACACGTTTCCGTTCTGGCTGACAGAGGCTGTGATACACATTTGCACAATGCGACAAGTGGATAAAATTGCTTTTTTTAGATAGCCCACTTTTCAGCACCTCCTTTCATCTGTTATCACTGTCAAATGCATCACCAGAGCTCATTCTCTGGCATTACTACTAACATACGTATCCAGGCTTTAAGAGGCTGCCTTTGTAATCACAATGACAATAGTCTGGACTCTGGCCCGGGGTCTTTGCCGCATGTCATCCCTCATCTTTCTCCTTACTGTCAACTCAGTGCTGTACGCTGGCTCATGAAGATCAAAGTGGCCTAAAAATACAATAACATACCTCTGCTACACCTCTGCTTGACAGGTCACCCTGTCGGACGCCTACCTGGAATGTGTTGCTAAGCAACAGGAGACGCTGAGGCCATTTGGAGACGTCCCGCGGGACATGAAGGTGAAGGTGATCCGGACTTTTGTCACCGCCAGGTCGTTTGTCCAGGGACTGTTAATCAGTGGAGAAGTGGTCAGGAAGGTCTCACAGGTGAGTGTGTGTGTGTGTATATATATTTACAGTGAGCTGTACAGACAGAGAGACAGGGAACAGATTACTTAGTGCTAGTGAAACTTGTATGGGACTGTGTGTGTGTGTGTGTGTGTGTGTGTGTGTGTGTGTGTGTGTGGGTGGATGCTGGGCTTCCTCCCAGGAAAAACAGATATGATAGATGTATGATTGTCACACCCCAACTGAAAAATGACTCCACCCTAAAACAGAAACATGCAGAGGTCATCAGAAATCGCATGTCAGGCCCAGAACAAAGCAGTCGTTTGGAGCGATGACACCACTGATGGCAGATTATGTTTGGATGATGCATTCGCCCCTCCAACACAACAGAACACACTGCGTGACCATGTATTTTGTGTTGACCAAGCTTTTATGCTCACAACAAGACGTTTTTACACCCTGCTGCTCAGCCATACTTGTATCATATTTCAATCAAACTGAAAGATTGACAGATGACAGATTATTAGTGTGCAAGTATCCAGGTGTGATGCAGACCTTTCACTTCAACACATCCATTGTTTTCTCTTCACCTCAAAAGTCAAAGCGCATGTTAAGCAGTTGGCACTAATGCTTGTCCAAGGTGCTACAGTGATGCAAGACATTTAAACCAGTCAGTGTTTACACCACATTACCTCGTAATAACAATGTGCCTTTGATACTAATTAAGTGTAAGTGAGATTGACAGTGATGGATTGTATTAACTCAAGCAAAGTTAAAGGGTGAGTTCTCTGAGAGCTTATTTCCATACGACCCAAAGCCAAAAGTTGTGTTGTAAAAGACAAATGGAACAAAATGTTCAGATTTTTTTTAACCCATTTTTATATGATTTATAATATATTTAATATTTCACAAATTATCACGTTAAATTATCATTAAATGATCAACAAAGTAACTGGGAAAAGATCCCAAGCAACCGGTCCACACACACACACACACACACACACACACACACACCCACACCCACACACACTCACACACACTTTTCCACACACAATGAAAGCGAGAGGTAATTTCTCCAGTCAACCTTGGCAAATGCTTTTTGACTGTTAGGAAACTGAAGTACCTGGAGAAAATCCACACAGCCACAGGGAGGACATGCAAAGTCCACACAGAGAGTCCCAGGCCAGGATTTGAACTCGTGACCATCTCGCTATGAAACAACAGCGCAATTCACCAATGAACATCCGACTCAAAATAAAAATGAATTCATTTTATGTCCATACAAAGTGAACCCATGTGGAGCTGCTGCTCTCACGTTTGACAAGGGTAAAAACGAGTCCGATGTGAAAGTGGACACCTCTCACGACCTGCCAACACAATCAGAAGCTGACGGTGTAACAGGATCCATGTACCGCTGAAAGACGGACGAGGAGGACCGTCATTTGTGTCACATCCAGGTCGCGTCCGCTACAATGTCTCAATAGCGCCCCCTACTGTCCACACATTGCTCTCTGAGCTGTTGCTCTGCTGTCCGATGCCATATATGAGGAGAGCTGAACAGCCACACCACACAGTGAATTGTTGAACAAAGTCTCACTTCCTGCCACAGTGCAATAGAGGGTGAAGGGATGAGGAGGTGCTAACAGCGACTTGCAGTCACGGTCCTTCTTTCCAAACAGTCTAAACACCCTGTTGACCCCCTCCAGGTCTCTCTGAGCCCGGAGTGCACCAAGGCCCTGATGAAGCTGGTCTACTGCCCCCACTGTCGCGGCCTGGCCTCCGTCACACCATGCTCCAACTACTGCTCCAACGTCATGAAGGGCTGCCTGGCCAACCAGGCCGACCTGGACACCGAGTGGCAGAACCTGATCGGTGAGAGTCTAATGAGGCAGTTGTACAGGCAATGTCGGGGATCACCTATATAACTGTGCTCCCTAAAGCAAACTATATATGACTCAGAGTGATTGAAATCGATTATCAGTCTCAGAGTTTCCTAAAATTGGGCTGTGGAAGCTATGGGAATTCACAGCTTTCAAACTTAGTTTTTAGGGTCTGAGACTGCTGCGCGGACTTATTTACAGTCACATTAAGTTCAGTCATTTACAGATCAGAGTGAGTTACTGTGTAATGATTTAGTACGGAAAAGTGCCATGACTTATCATCCATAATAATTGGACTACCCAGCCTTCATGCCAGAGAGGAGATAAACAGGGGCTTAAATAATCCATCACTCATGACATCGCAAGCGCTTGGAGAGAGAGAGATGGGGATGGAGAGAGTAAGGCAGAGGGAAAAACACAAGTTTGAGTAAATCAGGTCCATCACGATGTCTTCTTTCCCTCCACCTTTCAGACACCATGATCCAAGTGGCGTCGAGCTTCAGCACTGAGCCCAGTCTGGACGTGGTTCTCTCCTCCATCCCGGCTCGAATCTACGAGGCTGTTCACTTCCTGCAGGAAAACATGGAGACGTTCACAGCAAAGGTATGAGAAGATGACTCACTTCAGAGTTTTGGATTATCTAGCCAGAATCTTCACCTCTTTACTAAACTGTCCTTAAAGAATATATAAAATCTTACAGACAGTTTTCAGGCCCAAGGAGCACTTATACTGGATATACCTGAGAATTCAACAATAACAACGGCATCACATATTTGAAACTTTTGACCATTGCATATATATATATATGTGTGTGTGTGTGTGTGTGTGTGTGTCTATATACACACACTCACACAAATTCAGCATGCATTGTATCACTTTGTGCTTTGCCAAGGAGTGCTCTTTATCACATGCTCTTGGTCCTTGGTAGTGGCTCTGTAGTCTTTGTCTGTAGTGACATCTAGTGGAATATATGTGTCCTCACAACTGTTTCATGACATGAGCAATTTAATCATGGAGCTGTTCCCAGCTGGTGGCTTTTAACGTTCATTTGTTGATGCGTCATATGTTTGCAGGTGTACCAGACATGTGGAAATCCAGGTGAGCCAGGAACAGGAAGTCCGTCCGTTCATGAGAAGAAGAAGAGCAGCTCCCTGACTGCATCCGAGTACAAACCCTCTCCAACTGCTGGACTCAGGTTGGAGATGCAGGTGTGTGCTCTTATACACACATGGACACAGATGGACACAGCTGATTTAGGCGTGTTGGATGTGATTCACGCATGGTTTGGAAAATAAAAGAGCTTGTCTGTGTCCTCAGGTGTCGGATCTGTCCAGTAAGCTGAGGGAGATGCGGCAGTACTGGACCCAGCTCCCTGTGGCACTTTGCACCAAAATGGCCTCAGGAAGCACCAGTCAGGATAAATGCTGGAATGGCATCACCAAAGCCAGGTGAGGGAGAGACGCTTGTTTGAATACCTCTGCTGTGTGTCCATCTGCCTGTCTATTAATTTGCAGGTTTACGCAAAAAACTACTGAACTGCTTGCCACAGAATTTATTAGAGGTGTGTAGCACAGGCTGAGGAAGAACCTGTTACGTTTTGGAATGGTCTCCATAATGGAGCAGAGCCAGGTTTTTTCAGTCCTGTAGTGCCTTGGTTTCTGAAATGTGACTTCACACTTTAAATGCATGTTATTTGTTCTTGTGGTTTCAAAAATCCAAAACTAGGTCTTTTGGCATGACATTGCTGATCCTCTATATCAGGGGTGGGCAATTAATTTTTATCAGGGGCCGCATGAGAAACCTGAATTGTGTCAGAGGGCCACCAACTTTCTTTCATTGTAAAATGCTCAAATTAAATATTTTGAATAGCTGATACTGATAATCAGAAGAATATAGCACTCTGTAAATATTTATATTAGGTTATGTGAAATTGTGGTGTATTGGTTAAATAAGAAAAACAATCATTGAACCAGTGCAATTTATTTTTAACTTGTTAATTTCCACAAACAATAACTTAATGTTCTGTAATGTTCTCCACCTCATGTTACCTCTTCAGTGAGAATATTCCAGTCTGTTCTGGGCTTGAACAAGGGCATTGAAATCTGGCGGAATGTCTGAAGTGGCTATGCGAAGGACAGCTGAGAGGTGGTCATCAGTCATAGAGGATCTATGTTTGGATTTGTTAAACTTCATAACTGAGAATGTCTGTTCACAATGATAGGTAGATCCAAAGAGGACTAGGATCCTCTGAGCATGCTTCCTCAGGTGTGGAAAGTTCTCCTCTTTGAGGGAGGAGTAAAAATCCAGCAGTGAGACTGACTTGAAGTGATCTGCCAGAAGTGTGTCAGACTGCAGATCTATGAGTTCCATCTGAACTTCACTTGGCGCATCATCCACACTGCAGTTGAAGGGAGAAGAGACCATGTGCATTTCACTCTCAAGAGTTTTGAAATCTTGAAATCGCCTTGAAAACTCTGCATGCAATGTTTCTAACATGGTTGAGTACTTTTGGAGGTGATCGCCTGATCTTTTGGCTTCCTTAAGTGTTGGCAAGTGGGTCAGAATGTTGTCCTTCACTTGGCTTGAGAGAAGTTGCAGTTTTCTCATAAAAGCCTTCACTGCACTGTACATCTCATGCACAAAAAGGCCCTTGCTCTGCAGTTTGACATTAAGTTCGTTCATTAGTGCAGTCACATCCACAGTGAATCCGAGGTCTGCCAACCAGTCTTCATCTGAAAGTTCTGAGACGTCATGACCTTTCTGAACACAAAACTCCTGAATCTGGTCTCTCAGGTCCCAGACACTTTTCAGAATTTTGCCAAGGCTGAGCCACCTAACAGTGCAGTGATAGCTTATGTCACCATGTTCAGCCTCATTTTCCTCCAACAAAGCAACAAACTGTCTGTGATTTAAAGCTCTCGCTCTGATGAAGTTAACTATTTTAGTGACAGAATCAACAACATGTTTCATTTTTAACACTGTCTTACACAACACTTCCTGATGTATGATACAATGCAAAAATGTCAATTTCTGATCAGGGTTCATTTCTGTCACTTTATCCTGCATTCTCTTTAAAAGTCCAACATTTTTCCCGGTCAGATTTGGACAACCATCTGTTGTCACACCTGCAAGCTTGTCCCATTTCAGTCCTAACATGTCCATACATGCATTTACCTCTCTGAACAAGTCATTACCTGTGGTTGTCCCTTTTATTGACTGCATGGCTGCCAACTCCTCCGTGATTTGAAAGTCTGCGGTTATCCCACGTAAGAAGATGAGCAGCTGGGCGGTGTCACGTACATCGCAGCTCTCATCCAAAGCCAGAGAAAAAAAGTCAAAGTCGGCCGCTCTTTTCTTCAGCTGAAGCTCTAAATTTCCCGCGATGTCCTCAATCCGCCTCGTTACAGTGCGTCGGGAGAGTGAAACGTTCTCAAACGCGCCCTTTTTTTCTGGGCACATCAGCTCAGCAGAGTCCAATAAACACTCCTTAATAAACTCTCCGTCGGAAAATGCCTTACTTTTTCTGGCGATTTTATGAGAAATTACATAACTTGTCCTGACGGCTGCATCTCTGGAAGTGTGAAGTTTAGTGAAAAATCCTTGTTGGGTTTGTAGTTTTGCAAGCAATGCATCAGACTCCCTTGCACGCTCTTCACCAGACAGGTTTCTGTATTTATCTTCATGCTTGGTCGTGTAGTGGCGATTCAAATTATATTCTTTAAACACAGCAACCTGTGTACCACAGACTAAGCACACTGCTTTACCTTTAATTTCTGTAAAGAAATATTTGGCAGTCCATGTCTTGTTGAAAATACGGCATTCGTTATCAACTTTTCTTTTCTTGGGGTGTGCCGACATCTTGAGGGTACCCTGGCGAACAGTATCACCTTCACTCACTCAGGAGTATACGTGCGTGAAGGCGCTACGTCTACGACGTGTATATGTAGTCAAAATAAAATTTCAAAATAAAAGTTAAAAAAAAATTGTTTTATTTATGGTGTTTATGATTGGTCTTACGCGGGCCGGACAGGGACGTACAAAGGGCCGGATGTGGCCCGCGGGCCGTAATTTGCCCAGGTCTGCTCTATATCTTCTGTCCCTGTTGGAAATTCCTCCTAGATGAATTTATTAGCATTGCTTCCAGCGTTTTTGTCTACTTTTGATTCCAGCTTTGTGAAATGTGATAGTTCTATAATGAATTATTATCTTGCATTTTATGCAACTTCGGCTTCAACACTCATCTCTCAATGAGAGTTGATGTCAGCAGCTCTTTTTTTAACCCGTGCAGCATGACACAAGGAACTGGTGTTCCTCTGCACTTAAACCTTAAAATATTCCTGTGAGGAGAGGAGGATAAAACCAAGGAGAGCAGACATCCAGGCTGTGATAAAGTTGCTATGGTACAGGCACGTTCTCCTGCTGCAGAAGCCATTTGCAGCCTCTCTGTCATAACAAAGGAGGCCCCATGCTGCTCCCTCTCAGACAAACTAAAAACAGCAACGCATGGAGATTTATTATAAGGTGTTAGGAACTGACATTTCTTTCATTCAGAAGCCCGCGGTGATTCACACCCTGAGTATGAACTTGCACGGCCACACACTGGCAGAGCCCCACGCGTGGTTCACCCCCTCCCTTAACCCATGTCTAAATGCATTATGTATGTGCTGGCCACATGGTGTCTGCAGTCCACTCAGCACATGCAAACACACAAGCACACACACATACACACACACAGCAAAAATGCTTCAAAGTAGCTGGATTAGAGCCAGCTGATGAAATTTATGCTCAGCAGAACGCTCAGAGATGCATGACAGTCAAGAGGTATGAAATATAGATATGTATGTATGAGGGTGTGTATGTGTGTGTGTGTGAGAGAGAGAGAGGAAGAAAAAGGTGAGAAAGGCCATGAAATATAAATGAATGGCTGACTGTGTGTGACAGATTAAGGAAATGTGAAATTTGTGCGCGGCTGAGCCTGAATTTTTGCTGTGATGAACTGTGCGAGACTCCACTGCGACATCTTGTGGATTTCTTGAGTCCCCAATAAATATCACATCCAAAAATTACACCTCCGGTAAATTTTCTAAATGCTGGATGATGTATTGACTGAGAAACTGATTAAACTGGGTTATTTTAAGGTTTTAACACTATGGGGATTGTGTACTATATATGTGTACCCCTGTGTGTGTGTGTGTGTGTGTGTGTGTGTGTGTGTGGGCACAATAATTTGCATCTGTTGTACAAGAGTGATCATTTTATTGATCATTTCACGATACGGGCCCCCCCCAATACGAAACTGAACTGAATGGATCCCATTTGTTTATATTCGAAACACAGCTTGCCAAGTGTGCCATCGATTAGTCTCTTATGATCGCGCCTCTCCTCTAATCAGGTACCTTCCAGATGTGATGGGTGACGGCTTGGCCAGTCAGATCAACAACCCAGAGGTGGAGCTGGACATTACAAAGCCAGACATGACCATCAGGCAGCAGATCATGCAACTTAAAATCATGAGCAACCGGCTGAAAAACGCGCTGGAGGGCAACGACGTGGACTTCCAGGATGCAAGTAGGTCCTCTGAAAATGACTGCATAACACGTACATGCGTGTGGTATGCAGTATACAGTCTATATGACTATGTCATATAGACTGTTATGTCAAACACATAATGTCTTTTTACTTTAAAGGGACAATGTGTAGCATTTTTTGTTTTTCTATTTCCCAAAATCGATGTCAACATTTATATATGTTTATCACATATATAGTTATGTATGTTATGTTATCTTATATATGTTATTAGTGTATTATGACCTCCACTTATATACATATTCTCATAAGCAAAGTCAGTCATTGATTAAATCAGTGTTCCGTGGCTTTTGTGTCCAGTGAATGAGGATGAATTCTCCATTTGCCTCTTCCAGGTCGGCTTTAAAAACAGTTAAAAAAAAAGGGAAAAAAAATCCTGTAAGTAACGTGTTCTTTCTCGCTCCGGCGATCCTCCCTAGGTGATGACATCAGCGGCTCGGGAAGCGGGATGTGCGTCAGCGGCCAGTGCTCTCGGAGCAGACCGGGACTGTACGCCTACTCGCCGGACAACAACCGCGTGAGGGGCTCAGCGGCGCCGCAGAGCCGGCTGTGCAGCGCGGCTCTCCTGCTGCCCCTGGGCATCCTGCTGCTGCTGCTGCTGCTCCAGCGATGATGGAGTGCTCTGCATCCACTCAGACTGTGCAGACTGAAGCAGGGTGGAACCACCGGATGGACACATAGGGGCGTTTGGTTTGAGGGAAGGATGGGAATTTAACTTTGCCAAAAAAAAGAAAAAAGATGAAAAAATCTCATCTTGGGGAATGACTGGACATTTCCTTGGACCAAGATGAGCAAAAACAGACAATATTCTTTATTTTGTTCCGCTTAATTTCGGTTTGTCGTAGTGTGGGGGCGTGATTCCATGATGTGATGATTTGTTGAGCTGGTTTCAATGGATTCTCGTGACGAGGAGCTGGGAAGGCGATTGAGAGGAGGACGATGAAGGAGACAACAGAGAGAATGATGAACGATGATGAAGATATTGATGATGATTTACTGATGTTCTATCAGGTCCATTTATCTCCCGCTACCATTTAACTGAAAAAAATGTTCGGCGCCCCAGTTTGTGATGCATTCAAAGAGGCTTCTTCTTTTTTTTTTTAGGCCATTTTTTTTTTACCGCGAGTCAAGTTCGTCTACCTTAACAAACATTGTGTAAGTTGTAAATGTTTGTGTACATTAGCTATGAGTCTGGCACCATATTGAGCCATGAATGTACAGTATGATACTCTACTGGCAACCAATCTCCTCCATAACCTGTGGTGTAGTCGTCCAGACGTTTGGTGTGTGTTGGCGTAAACAGACAGTAGGCCTTGTGTTGACATGTTGCAGATAAACTATCACACTCCTGCTACGTACGAGACGTCGTGATTGCGAGAGTTTACCTCACGTTTACCGTCTACCCGACCGTTTCAAAAGAGAAAGGAAATGATCACTTTTCCAGCGGCTCAACACCTTTGTACAGTAACGAGCAGCTCATGGAAGCACATGGAGAACTTCGCAACTTTCTGACATTCACGGTCAAACTGAAGTCTGAAGATGTTGACCTGGACCAACACGGTGGCTGAACCAAACCAAAGCACTTATTACACTGTACACTTTTTTATTTTTATTTTTATTTTTTTTTACATTTTCTGGCAGCAGACATGGCCACAAGCTCCCTGAACGTCATGGACATCCCACCAGGTCATGTAACTGTATACAGAAAACAGGATATAGACATCGTGTACACACTTGCCTGGTCTTATGTCAATATCTCAGCATGTCTCCCGCTCAGTCTTCAGTGCGCTACTGGTACACAGCGAGCTTACCTAGTCTTGCACATACTCACATTTGGCACACACAGGGGTCGTGTATGAAGCTGAGTTTTTCCATTCATCTGTGTATTTGATCCCACATTTCATTCATTAAACTGTTTGATTGTAGTGGTGGGTTTGACCCCGTACATATTGGTTTGGTTATTATTGATGAGCTATATCTTTATTTAAAATATCACTCAGTCAAGTGGAGTAGTCTAGCCAGTCTAGCCAATGAATGCCTGATACGCTCTCTAAGATGTGAGAATGATGTGAGGATGTTGTCATATTTGCTGTGGAGGCCATAAAATACAGTAGTGGCAGAAAACTTGTGTGACACAATCAGGTCAAACATGTTAAGGGTAACAGAAGAGGATAGAGAAACCTCCAAAATGTAGAATTCATCATTCATTCATTCTTAATTAACTAGTTAGCTTGTAAGAGTAACAGTGTGCAGAGCATTAGCATTATTCATGATTTAACCTTTAGGTCAAAGCGTTGCAGTGCCCATGCACAGCCCTCGGGAGGGGTGCCGAGTCTGGCTGTTGTTTGAAAGTGCCCTGGATGAAAATGCAATACCAAATGGGTGGAGCATCCTGCCAGAACCTCTCTAGCTCCCCTCTGTGTGCTGTTGTCTGGTACAGCTGTTCATACATGCATCCAGAAATCCATCCATCACCCACAGAGTAGCTCTGGTCTGATGATGGGCCAAGCAGGGTCACACCTACTCACAGCTATCAAATCTGGGATGAGTTTTTCTTTTTTTTCTTTTTTCTTTTTTTTAGTAGTTTACCACCCAGCTACACGACAGAAATCCACATTGAGCTCTTTGTAGCAGCACAGACAAGCCCCATGAGGCCCAGCTGGAGGGTAACGGGACCATGTGTCATATGTGGGGCGACAATCCTGCACCAGTTTGGGGCATTGGGGTTAATGAATGATTTATTTTCCTCATTGCACATATTGTACTGGAGTGTGGCAGAGCAGCAGGCATATGCACAGACTTCACCACAAATTATAACAGGTCATAACAGGTTAAAAAGTTAAAAAGATCATATCAGGACAACAACATGCTCCATTGCACAGAAATTAAAATTCCATTGCACAAAATGCATCTTGCCCTGCGCCTTACATAAGTGAAGGAAGAATCTGAAATGAAATTCGCAGAGGTGTGTGTGGCTACATGTGTAGCAGCTGCAGTACGCCACACTGTTGCTCCTACATTGCGATGTCTAGACATGTTTTATCGATGCTGAGCACTTAACCCAGGCTGTCTCTGTCTGTGATCAAAGTTTACTCAGCGTCTGGACCCCTCTCCACCCCCTAGGTGTGAGTCTATTCTAAAAGCAAGGCTGCACAGCTCCTGCTGCACACATTTAGGAGATGTAACTTAACTCTGGATACAGTCAAAACGTAATTGCCTTTCTCGCGTGGCAGCCAGCGGGACTGTAATCGATTCCCCACCTGTGGCTCGAACAGATACCAGCTCGGTGCTGATGTGTTTTCTTTAATAATTTGAGATGCTTCCAACTGCCGGCTTTAAGATAAGAGCCATCTCCCTCTCTTTGTCTGCCCCTCACACACACACACACACACGCACACGGCTCTTTGAGATACTGGTTGATGTGTAAAATATGCAGTGGCCGCTGAATAAAGCTGATGGTCGTCGGCACAATGTCATCAGCAGCCGACGACTGAAATGCCTTGTCGAGAGACTGCAAATGGACTGTCTGGGCTGCAAAACGCAGTGTCACAGCAGTGATCTGTGCCGCCGTGTTGTTGAGCAGCTTCTTCCCTCCATACAGACAGCGGAACAGACGGGAAGCTGCAAGAGATGAAGGAGACGGGGAGACAGAAACTTCAAGAGTGAATTGATCCAAGGCCATCAGGGGCTGAAAATGTATCCGAGTGAAGTCTTTGGATTTCACACTGCAGCCGTCATTAAAACTTTCAGATTGTTGCTGCAGCTGTTGCTGAGAGCCACAGAAACTTTTCTGTCATTCCTGTCTGTTCTTTGCTCCCTAATATCACCTCTTGAGATGCACCGATCTGACTCTCCCCTCCGCCGCCAACAATTTCAATACCTACGTATCTGCCCGTAACAGAGTCAGAGTCCTAACATCTCCCGTCAGTACTGCGAAATAATATATTGACGGGCAGAGGTAATATCGATTTACATTTGTGATAAATAATTTTCATTTAGCTGTCACTCAGAGCGGTTATGCTGTGATCGATATAAGCATGTGATGGAGCACTCTGGGAGTGTAGTCTGCTGGTAATGTCGTACTGAAATGTTCATTTATTTAGTGGGCGGTCTGCAGTACAGGCTGATGAGTCTGTCGTAGGCAGCCGAAGCCATATGGGTTTAATAGACAGCTCTGCCAGTGAGCCGCCATGTGCCATTGCAAACTGAGCGAAATAAACTGCAGTCGTTTTCCTATATCAAAGAGATGCGCTATTGAAAGGGCCATAAAGAGGGATACAAGCGTGGGTTGTCCCAGGTAAAGGTGGCTCATGGAGGTTTTTTTTTTTTTTAGCTGCATTGAACGAAAACATCCGTGTGGGTGCACTCGAGGTGTGTCAGGGATTAAACTGGGAGCGTGTAACCAGACACCCAAATGTGTAACTTTTGCAGTGAAAATCCAGAGCACAGGGAAGAAATCGTGTAATGCGGGGAATGTAATGCCGACATGCCCGCTGCTGCAGTGCCAGGCTTTGGGAGCGATTACAGGTTGATCTGTTGAACTCTCACAATGATATGAAATACGTGGGACTCGTTTTGCTCCTCTTTCACAAGCACTTACATCCCTTGCACAGCCATCGTCGACACAGGAGTTCTTTCTATCATTTCATCAGCATTAGTTCATCATCCTCCACCTTCCTCTTTAATCTTCAGAGAAACTATGAATTTAATCAAAGATGGACTTTGATGTGCAGTAATACTGATCTATTGGTGACGCTCGTCTCTACCAACACCTGTTGATTAATATGCAAAGATATAGCCTGCTATGTGGTCGTCTTTGTTGGTGAAGAAATCCTGCTTGAATGAGCATGACTCACAAGTCTCTTCAAGTACGGGCTGCAGTTTTAGTTCTTTCCTTTCCCAGGCTCAAAGGTGTGTTTGTTGCAGGAAAGACATTTTGTCAGTCGGCCTCACTTGTTTGAAGTGATTTTGCTTCTAATTACTTCAGTAAGACATCATAACACCCTTCTTGGCGGTCGAAAACAATGGATAGACAGAGAGATAAATATTGCATCATGCCTTTGTCTAGACAAGGACGACTGTGTATAAAGTCGAAGCAGGAGGGGGCAGTTGAAGCCCTTGAGCGAGTTACTTTGTTAATGAGCTTAAATTTAGGCCCCGAATCCTCATCTGGTGGTACTTGGTTGAATTTGTTTTACGTATTTCACGGTGGAAGAAAGCATTACAGGTACATGTTTGTAACATGTCCCCTGAGGGGTCTTTCACGGCGTGAAAACGAGCGTAGTACCGCAGCTGTGCCGCTGGGTGCCGCTGTCCCGTCACAAAGGCCAGACCACTGGGCATTGAGCTGCAGGTCAGGCGGAAAAGAACGGGTGATTGGTTTTACGATCCGCCACGGTCTCCTCTGATTGGCCAGGAAGGTATCGGAGAGAGAGAGAGAGAGAGAGAGAGAGAGATAGAGAGAGAGAGAGAGAGAGAGAGAGAGAGAGAGAGAGCAGTCTGTTTCAGTCTCAGCAGACCCTGCTGGTGCAGCACACACACACGCCTACTCACACATCCACACACGCACAGTGAGACACAGCGAGGGCTGAGATGTGACAGGGAGCAGAGGAATACAGCGAGCTTCTGTGGGATTTTCTCTGAGGCAGCCGGAGGATGGGGGAGGACAGGCTGCTGGGGGCTGCTCCGGCCACCTGGGCTGCAGTGTTCCTGAGCCTGCTCACCTGGGGGTGCGCCATGGAAGGTAGGTGCAGCCAGGGCGCAAGGCTTCCGTTCACGGATTGAAGAGGGTGATGATACTACTAATATCATAAAAGTCGTCACTGTCAACTCATTTTCTTGTTATGCAAATGCCGTACCTGCAGCCTGATAACTTCTCGTGTCGGAAGTTTTGGGTGTGTTTGGAGGGACGGGGCTGCACAGTGCAGGAACGCACCTGTTCTGGAAACTCCCCTGCATGTTTTCTGCTCTCCGTTCGTCTTTCTCCACGTTTCTCCCAGTCACCTTTATAGAACAGGGAGACTGAAATAACGACGATGATGCTCCCCCTGTGCGCAGCCTTAAATTACACAGCTGTAGGAGGATATCGAGGGTTTCATGTCAATTATATCATTACTGCACTTAAATCTGTGTCCTGTGATATAAATACCCCTCTCACCCCCCTCTGCAGTGCCCTGTTGTAGCTTCATTATCACTCTGCAGCTCACCTGGAGCAGCGCAACTGAGGCGTGATGGTAGCTCACAGGTGCTCCTGTGGCTGCTGCCACCTCCTCCTCCCCCCTCCCCCCGTCCTCCTGCTGTTTCCCCCTGAAGCCCCCTGCTCTAACCCCACCCCCTGCCTCCTCTCTCTGCACCTCTCCCACCGTCCCTCCCCGAGCATCACCTGCCCCTGCCCCTGCCCCTGCTCCTGCTCCTCCAGGAGCTTCACACTCTTCCTCCTCCTCTCCTACTCTTGATGCTGAATCAGCCTTTGCTCCTCCACCAGCGCCACATCCCGCTGCTCTTGCTCTCCCTCGCTGCTGTCACTGCTGCTGCTGCTCCTCCCTAAGTACCATTGCTCCTCCTGACACCCCCCCCCCCAGCTTCCTCTTGCTATGTTTTCCCAAGCATCGCCTCCTGCTCCTCCTGCTGCTCCGCTTCCAGAATCAAATGTTACTCCTACCGATCTTCATTCTGTTTCTGACCTCCTGCTGCTGCTACGTCTTGTGCTCCTCAGTCTTTTTTTTGCTCCTCCTGCTGCTCCATTTCTCAGCCTGCTACTCTTCCTCTGTGCATTTCCACTCGTTCCTCTCCTCCTCGCTATCATCAACCTCGAATGACCCCCCTGCTTCTTCGTCTACTCCCTCCCAAGTGTCACCTCCTTCTCCACTTCCAAAGAATCACTGCTTTGCACGTAATGCATACTTCATGTCTTGCATCCTCATCCCACCTAAAGTCTGCCCCAGGCTGCTCCTCCCCAGCTGTCCCCTACTGTTCCTCTCACTCCTCCTTTCCCCTGACCAGTCTTCAAACAAGACCCCAACTTCTTTCTGGCCCCTTTTTAAAAAATTTTTACGCCTCCCTTTGGCGACTCCTCCTGCGCCTCCTCCACCCCCACGTCCTCCATCCACCTCTCCTCCTCCTGCTGTCCCCCGTTGGAAGCGGCAGATTAGTCGACTGCTGTGTCCTAATGGTGCGCGTAATGACGGGCTCCGTGGTGAGACTCCCCCATTATGAGACATGTAAATGTGTTGAAGGCCAGCTCTATTTTGATTAAACAGAGGGCTGCGACTGTGTGTTTGGGTGTGTGTTTGTGAGAGAGGGAGTGTGCGTGTGCGTGTGTGTGGGAGAGAGAGAGACAGAGAGAAAGGTAGGAGGTTAAGATAGAGAGGAGAGACAAATAGGTACAGTGTGGGTGTTGGGTTGTTTTGTGGTCATGGTGGCCTTTTCATGGTAAGTAGGTGCCTAATGAGCTGCTGTATAAGCTGATCTGAGTCTGATGGTGTAAAACAGACCCACTGCTGACACGCTCTCTGCTGCTCTCTCTGCTCTGCTGCTTACACTTGAACACTTTAACTCTTCAAACAAACTTTCAGGCCTGTTTGTTTCTTCTCCTTCTTCTTCTTCCTCCTCCTCCCTGGAGCCAGCGATCCGTGTCGTCACTCGCTCATTTGGTCACTTTTGATTTCGGAGCTTTAATCCGTCGCAGGACCGCGGCTCCCAACCGTTTTCATTATCAATTAATTGCATCGATTAATGGATCTATAAAATATCAGCTGTCGAGAAATGTGCCTGACAGCACAGAAAGTCATTTGTGATTCATTGATTGTTAAAATTGCCGCTGATTAATTCTCCGTCCAGCTGCTAATCAGCTAATCAGTTAATTGATTCAGCTGTACTTTCCTGAAGTGCAGTGCAGCAGCACAGAGAAGAAGGCTCCCTGCCGCTTCCCTTATATAAAATGTACAAAGAAAAGCACTGAAATCAAGTATTTAAATTCATGGATAACGATGAATAAGTCATGCCTGGCAGCTGCTGACAAGGTGGTAGGTTGGCGCGCTCACCTCACCGCCAGAAGAGCCTGGGTTGGGCCTTTCTGTGGGGCGTTTTGGCATGTTCTCCCAGTGTTTTCTTCCCACAGTCCAAACACATGAACGTCTGGGTCGACTGGAGACGTTAAGATTGCCCCCAGCAGTCAGTGTGATAATGTGTGTGTGTGTGTGTGTGTGTGCCCTGTGGCGACCCCTGCCAGACTGGTTGGGCGTAAGCTCAGCATATTTCCAGTTCACTTCAAAGCTTTCATTGCGATTGCATTACGCGAATCCTAGTGGGAAATAAGGGCAACATACAGCTCAACATATAGATTAGGAAGAGTTGTAAAATATGTATAACAACTGAGTGGGCAGTATAATAAGTATAAGGATGATCGATAAACAAATAAATGATTTTAAAGCGGTGAAACAGTAAAGAGGAGTTTGTCTGGAACATATGGTTTTGAGATAACAATTCAACTTATTTGTTTTGGTAGTTGATCAAAGTGTATATAATGTATGCCTCAGGCTTGTGATAGTCGCCTGTGATCATCTCAGAGCCAAATCAGGTGTCTTTCAATTGTTTTGTCTGCCGCCAGACCAAAATAAAATCTCCTTGCATCTGAAAAGCTGGACTTGGAGAAAGTCATCGCTGAAAATAATCCGTTACAGAATCAGTCAATTATCATTTATCCGCTGTTAAATGCTTCAGCAAGTGTCCGGCGTTGTGGTCTGTTGCCGATAGCGACTGACATCTGACATCTGAGGCAAAGATTTGCTGTCAGGCGTTTCTGTTTTCTCTCTCCGGCTTCTGTTTTTCTGTCTGTCTCAGCCATCTTCGTTGTTGTGTGTGCTTTGCTAGATTTTGCTGGAATACCCCCCCCGATCCCCGATCATATCGGTTGTTTACCAAACTATGAGCAGCTTTTCTGAGGTGTCAAGAGATGCGGCGTTGTCAGATGTCGGCGGGGGGGGGGAGTGGGGATGCAGAAATGTGGGCCAGAGCGCTGGAGAAGTTGGAAGAGAAAAAACGAAGAAAGCGTCATTCTGGCTCTGTTTCTTGTAGCTGTTTTGTTGTCAAGCACGTAGCCCGGAAACGCAGCGCTAACACCGCAATCTTTACGCTCCGTCAGGATTCCCAGCCCCTCCACGGGGCCTGGGAGGCCGGCGCAGTGGACCAGCGGTTTGACCCTGTAATTTTGTAAGTCAGTGCAAAGCCTGACCCAGCGGATATCGCCGGGTGTAAGTGCTACATATCCCACAAACGAGCCCTGCGAGGGGCGGCAAAGTCATCCCGCGTCTGGACCAAAACAGTCGAGTCAGCAGCTCACCCCGTCACCGAAAATGCTGATTTGCGCCAGTGTTGAGTGTCGAGGGGGTCGAGGAGCTAATTTCCTTTCGACTTTTTCGTGCGAGCGCTGCGACTGTGGCTAAGAAATCCTGGATCTGTGTTCAGATTTTTTTACCCCCCCCCCTCGAGCAGGGACGGTGCTACACGTATGCTGTGTATATGATTACACTGCACATATTATCCCTGCTCCTGTGCACGAACTATTTCTGTCCCTCTCCTGGGAGCGCGAACACACGTTTCCTGTCCCATCTGTCATCTTGCGGGAATGCTAAAGGTTAAACATTGTGGATCCTGCTTTAGATGCCGGTATTAACGTGACAAACTGCAATTTGTGACTTGATTCAGTGCAAATGCGCGCTTATGTGTGTGTGCACGTGTCATTTCGGAACAAATGATCTACTCAGGGAAACCCATCACACACTTATTGCAAGGACTTATGCAGATGACAAACTGCTGCTGCTGAGACACACACACACACGCACACAGACACACATGCACGCACACACACACACAGCCACACACACACAGTGCACCCTGTGCCATGCTCTGCCAGCTCATGTTTTAAAGATGCGGTTTCTATATTCATCTGGTGACAGGTTATCAATGTGACAGACAGATAGTTGAACTGGGGAAAAGTAGGAGCTCGGGAGAAGATCCTTCACACCGGTCCTGAGGCTTTTACTCCATTGTTTCTGGTCTATTTTTCCTCAGGGCCCCTCTTCAGTATTCAATATTTATTTCCACTCGGTATTCAAATTGTTCCCGAATAAATTTGGCTTTCTTCCTCCGCGGGGGCTTTGGAACTTGTGGGAATATTCACCTCGGCGTCCCCCTCAGCCTCTGCTGCTGTGTCTCTCCGGGCAAACCAGGCATCAAGAGGCAATTTCCCATCAGTCAACCTGGTATTAGACACTGTGGCTCCTCCACAGCCACGGGCTACCAGGCCTCACTATCACCGTTTGCAACGGCCTGAGGAAGTAATTTCCAACAAAACCAGCTCAGTGTGGACCGAGATGTGATTAGTAAGTTGTGTTAGTGTGAAGACGTATCCCTAACTATGAAACTTCACACCTTGCCTGTGATTTTTCACACAATTCAACAACCCGTTTACTTATTTCGAAGGACTTGTTTGTCCACTGGTTCCCGGGACGAGTCGTGTCTGTCAGGAAAAAATATCATTTTCAACGCAGTTCTCCTTTGTCTGTTCGGGCCACAGATTAATTTTCAGTCCAATTTTTCTCTTTTCGTCCGTCTGCAGTTGAAGACAGTGGATTCTAAGTCGAGGTCCCAAGACTTGTATGCCTCCGAATGCCGTCCAGTTAAATTATACTGCTTGAGCAATCACTATTCCAAGCTGTATTAATGCTAGTTAGACTCAGTCAGAGGCCGAGGAATTAAATATTCATGCTGTTTGCTGATGCACTGTCGGCCTAGCACGGGCCTGTTTGTTCTTTATTATCCCAGTGCAAAATGTGACTTTAAAATCAAGCACCTTTTGGTGTTCAAGTCCCTCTGTTTTTGATTCAAGCCCAAGCTCAAATTTTACATATCAACACATAAACCCTGTATGACATCTAATGGCAGCAGCTTTGCAACTGTGTCCAGGACATGAAACAGCAGCACTTTGACGAAGTTTCTGGTTGAAATTTCATTGCTTGGATTTCTGCTTTTTCATCGGTATTGATATCGGTATTGATATCATCAGTATCAGTATTTTCATCAGTGTACAAAGCTGCATCGCTCCAATTTCCACTTGTTGTTTCCCAAAGGATGGAAAGTCACACGATCATTCATGTGAGTGGCAGGCAAGGCAGGCAAGATGGCCAGTCAGTGTAAAGCCTACGGGTGGTTGCCAGAAAAGTATGAAAAGGTGCCAGATCTGTGCAGACATTGTCTGCAATATCCCCTTACTCTGTCTGAGTCATTTCTGATGAAACCAGTGCTTCATAGCGTCTTTGTTAGTAGTAGAGAACAAGGACAAGAACCCTGTTCAAACATTTTAGAGCCCTTTAAAGTTGTTTTTGTGTCCACACGGTCAATCTCGGTCCAACGTTCCCTTGTTTTAGCTCTGTCCTCCGTCTCTGCCAACATTGGGGAGAATATCTGACTCTGTAGCTGCTAAACGCTGCAGCAAGCTGCAGCCTTCCTCTGATTGCCTTCTGCCGGTGAGCAGATTGCGTCGCGGGCTTCCTCAGAGCTTGCGTGCCGCCTGCTGGAAACGAGGTTGAGAGCTCTGAGAGTCGAGCGAAACCAAACCCCCCCCCCACAAAAAAAAGACGAACTGAGAGACAGTTAAATTCTCAGTGGAGCCGATAGTTCTCTGTTGTTTCCAGCAGCTCTGAACTCGACGCGGCTGATCCGCGGTGTGCTTTTCTGATGGGGGAACTTTAAGCCCATGATATGTTAGTTAGACAACGGAAAATCAACAACAGCCATTCAGCATCGACTCCACCTTCATCGCAAACACTCGACAACAATCGGTGTTGACAGCGCCCGTCGGTGACACGCTTAAATGCAGGCGTAAATTGTAAGCGGCGGAGACACGCAGAACATTATAAAACACTCCACCACCCAGTCTCCTCAGGTTATTTGAATAACAATCCAGTCTTAATAGATTGTATTTCCCCGATATGAAACGATAATTGATAGCAAGCGGAGCACTGGTGTGCATAAAAGGAATGAAAGAATCCTTTGTTTTCACCTAAAATTCTCCCCTTCCTTTCACTTGGGCCTATTATACTGTCACTTCAGCTGATTTGCAGCTCAAAGAGTCACATCAATACGCAGCTATGTTCGACAGACGTCGATGGCGCGCTCTTTGAGTCGATCCGCCGTCTTCCCTTTCAACGTGCAATGTAAGCAATAGCATCAATTACCCTTTGTCTCAGGCTAAGGTAAAGTAATTTCTTTACACTCTCGCGCCAGACTTCACAGATGATTAAAAAAAAAAAGGAAGAAAAAAAAAAGTCCCCGCCTTGATTTATCTTGACCTCGGGCAGCTCACTGGCTTCCACACCCAGCGGCCGCGGAGAAGAAAAACGGTAGGAACGTTACAATCTGAATTACGCCTCCACTGCTTTCAAATGCAAATCATAAAGTGAAGCAGAGGCTGCCTCAGACCGCATTCCTCTACTTTCCCATTCACTTATTCCTCCTCAGAAACATAGATCTGTAAGCCTGTTATGGTGCGGTGCCGGCATCCAACGTATAAATCGCCGAGTGCTAAACATGTTACATGAATGCCGCTGCTCAAGAGTAATCCGTCCACACCGCGGAGTGAC
The DNA here is from genome assembly GCA_029224185.1 of Karalla daura. Lineage (NCBI taxonomy): Eukaryota > Metazoa > Chordata > Actinopteri > Chaetodontiformes > Leiognathidae > Karalla > Karalla daura. The sequence goes on from CM055194.1 coordinate 7,790,367, forward strand.
GAATGCTGCAGTCACAATGTTCTGCCTCCTGCTTTTCACACAATTTGATGTGGAGTTAAGGAGGCACGTTGGCACATCTTTGATGGAGCCGGGCGGAGTAAGACAAACAACGGTGTAACTGTAAAATTCGCTGTTGAGTAACCAGCAGTGGCAGTTGCACGGTTCAAGCCTGACTCCGGGGGGGTGGGGAGGGGGGACATGCTATCTATTTAGGTATTTCCGTACACTGCTGCCTTTACCAAATGCACTCGCATAAAAGGGGTACGTCAACAGTGCAAATGAATTTATAGAGCATGTGTGGCTAACAAAGTCCCATATGAAAGGAGCCCGCTGGCATGGTAATGGATGCACTTTTATACACAACACATTGGAAGCAGCGTGAGCTCGGATGAGACCGTGCCACCTGCACTGAGCAGCGAGCAGCGTTTACCTGTTCTCCAGCATCACCACAGATCTACAGTGAATGCATATATGTACACTCCGATATGACGAGTGAGACGATTTCTCCTGCAAAACATTTACAACCGGCAAAAAGAAATTCCCAACCTTCTCGAGGTTCGCTTCATGGGTCCTCGGTGCCTCGACTTCAGTGACCATAAGGCTGGAAGATATATCCCTTTATTAGTTCCAGAAATGGGGAAATTCACCTCTCTAACAGATCACAGCAACCCAGGGAGCTGCAGTGTGTAACAAGAATGAGAAATGGCGGGTGGCTACATTTTACTCACTTACTTAATTGCAAAGCATCCTTTATACCATCCTATGTACGTCTCTCCAATTCTTACATTATTGGCTGAGGTGAGGCATTGTGCTATTTTCCGTGGTGAGACGGACTTTGCAACTCAGGCGGTTCCCGTCATCCAAGATTATCATAACCACATATTGTACGGGAATAATGATAGTGCTAAAAACCTGGTGGGGCCACTTTTGAATTGGTATGATGTGAATAATAGTACACCCTTCTTCTCTGCCCAGTTCATCCACACTACGTGCAGCACGCTGCAGCTCTTAACTTTAGATCTTTATAGCTCAGCATATGATTGAACATAATGGCCCATTATTTATTTGCTGGTGGAGAGTGGGCCCTCCGCCAGCCTCTTCAGGGCTCCTGCCGCGGGCATATGGTCTCGCAGATAGCCGTGCTGGATATTAAGGACTGTGTCTCTGTTGGAGCAAGAGAGAGGAGGCGAAAGGACACAACGGGTGAGGCGGCCACGCGTCACTGCTCCTGCTTCACCGTGGATGTGGGAGGACGAGTCCCTCGTTGGGGAATTTTAATTAGTTTTTTGTAACGGCGTAAATACTTTCATCTCGAAATGCATCAAGGAAAGCGTGATAAGGGGTTGAAATCAGAGTTGAAATTTCCTTTCGTTGTTGATTCATGCTTTATTTTTTAATCATACATCACTCACCTGTGTGTGTGTGTGAATGAGGGAGATGGAGACAAAAAGAGACCACGTTGTACTGAAAAGCTGGATAAAATTGCACCTGAAAAAGAGTCTTTCAGTAAAGTCGAGTCGACCCGTTTGCTTGAGGATGAGGATGTGTTTTGTTTTCCATCACTTACTCTGAGGTGCATTAGGTGCAGGACAAAAGCTGTGTTTAAATGGCCATTAGATGATAGTGTTGATCATGAGATGCACTTGCAGAGCGGTGAACGTGCGATTTCAGAAATCGTCCACAATGATTGAGGCGACTGCTCAACCGGCTGGCAAAAAGCAGCAAATAATTGATTTGCCTCATGAAAAACATTTAAGAAGCTGACAGCAGTAAATGTCTGACATTTTCATTAAATGGTACCAAAAAGGCATTTGCTGTTTGTTGAGATCTGATATTTTCAACAGCTGTCACGAATGATTGACAGCGCCAGGAATTGCTCCTGAAGGCTGAAAAAGCACTTCCTTCCCTACTTAGGGTAATTATTATCACTTCTCTACCTGTCCCGTGCTTCCATTCCGGCTCAAACTTTTATCAACCCGCGGCTGCCTGAGCAAGCGGCTCCTTTTATATCCGGTTTCACACTTGCCTGGTTTCATCCCCAGCAGCCTTTTTTCAGCCGCGGGCCTCCGTCCTGTCGGCCGCTAAGCTGCTCTGTGCCGGAGCGGTGGGGCGTTCACTGCTCCGGCTCAGGAACAGAGGGAGGCTGACCGCAGGAAAGGGAAAGATTATTGTTCGGGTCCGACACGTGTTCTCAGAGTGTCGACATTTCGTCTGGCAAAATGTCACACGCTTGAACTGTGCACGTTGCGTGACCCCCGTATTTCAGGCCCTTTTCGCGGTTTTATGATTTCACCCCCCTTTTCACGTTCCCTCGCCGTAATAAATTCCACACAACGGGGGCAAAGCAAAAACCGGGGCAGAGCAGACAGGCGGGAGAGCGACGGGGGCAATTTTAGTTTGACAGTTTCACTCTGCGTGACAGCTGTTTTGATAGCAAATCTCCCGAGAGATGAAGGGCGCCGAGGAGGGATGAAGGAGGACAGAGCGCCGGGGAAATATACAGAGGGAGACAATGAACCCGGTGGTTAGCCTTCTGCGGTTTGATATATGGAGCGGAGAGCCAATAAGTGTCAGGTCCCACCCACTAGGGAGCCATTTTAACAAGCTCTTAGTATATGCATGGCTGTTAGCGGGCTTGTAATCTAGCCTAGGAAACTTGTGACTGCTGCGGAATTTTAATTATAAAGTCGTGAACACGTATCAGACAATGCGGGAGTAAGCGACGTATGGCGGCCGCTTCCTGTTTGCATGTTTGATTTGGGCCAGAGTCAATATTCACGCGACAACCACGAAACGTTGCGTGTTCTGGAAACCGCCGGTCCACCTGGACTCCCCCGAGCGTTCTCAAATCGGAGTGAGAAAATGAATTATTTATTCTGAAAGCTTTTGCAAAACAAGCGGAGTCACTCCTATGCAGGACAGCCTTTGGCATGATTTTACCCTTCTTTCATTTGCAAAGCATCTGCGATGTGTCGAGACTGTCTTTCATTTGGGATTCATCTCCAACAGGAGCGATGAAGGGAGACAGACGCACCGCAGGAAGCATAGAATCACTATAGCAACGAGCGTGTTTATTGACTCCGGGTATGGTGATGAACTCGGATCCACATTATGTCGCGTCCGACTGACTCCATCAACAGATAAACATCAGATGGCGTTGTTTCTAGTTTGTAATGGGGTCTTTGTTTAGACTGCACATGTGGGCGCTCAGAGGCAGCGGAACAAGCCACTGCATCTTCACCGAGTTCTGGTTGCGACACATGACTCGCACCCAGGAGAGAAACCAAAATGATTCTAACTTTGAATTTTATTTTTTCCATAAGCTCGGTCTTGGTTGATGGTACAGGGATGAAAAGGCTTTGGATTGCTCTGTCCAAATGTGGATTGCTGCCAGTTGAAGGTCTGTTTCATGTCAGACTTATCTTTAAGTTGTTTTTTGACTTGCCGCTAGCAAACCGATACTCATGGACTTGATGGTGTATTGTACTTTAGTTTTAGTGTAGTTTTTGTTGCAGCGGTCCTCCTGAAGCTCTGTGGAAGACACTGACGTCTTGCGGCAATTCTCCCGATAGTGAGACATTCTGCTAGAGTGAAGCCAATCACGGGCAAATAAGGGCACCTGGCCAGCAGTGACACTTAAACGAAGTTTAAGGGCTCTCATCTTAACCTTAAATTGTGGATGATGTATGAGCGAATCACTGTGCCAGCTCTCTAGTCCTGCTCTTACAGTCTCAAAATTGATCCCATTAAAAACACCGAGAGCCGACTCCTGTCAGTTTTTATTGGACGCGGCCTGTGCCGCGTAGCTGCGCACCTGCACACACTGTGAGGGCAGAGGAAGCCTTCTCACACGCGCACACACACACACACACACACACACTTCATATTTCCAGACAAATTGCATTGCGGGGAGTTTTTATTGTAAGTCATTCGGCTCATATTTCATGTTTATTAAAACTCCCAAGATGTTTTGGCCCCAGTGCTCATTTCACAAATATAACGGAGATCAAGATAAATGTCACTCTGTTTACGGTGTCATATTTGCCAAGATGCAGACCCACCCAAGGAATAATTACTTGACTTCCACATCTACAGGCAAAAAGAGCCTGATATGGAGACACGATGTCAAACAGCAAGCAATCTCACTGACAAACACTATACTGCCCTGGCTGCTGCCTCTGATAAAATATTTAACAGTGATTTTTGGCAGGAATTTTCTCTCTCCGCGGTCAAACAGCCCACCGGATAAATGAGAGTCCAGCGTGCACATCACTCTCTCACACTGGGTGGACTCAGGAAACAAGAGCTACAGTCCGTCGGGGACCCAATTTATACTCGAACACTGGCAAACTGTGCCGTAAAGCCCGCAGAGAGTGGAAGACAGCAGTAGCGGGGGCCAGAGGTCGGGGCGGGGAGGGGCGAAGCGCACATTCACAGGAGGAGAAGTGAAGCTGGATGCAGCTGTTGTGTTGCTGTCCTTAGGGGCTGGTCCGGGAGGAGACGGAGCACATCTCTGTGACAGCAGGTCAAGCTGTGTGTGTGCGCGTATCTGTATGTGTGCGTGTGTGTGTGCGGGTATAAATGCACTCAAGCGATGCGCTGTGGTCGACCAGACACCAGCACTTGACTTTGACGATCCTCACACACACACACACGCGTGCGCGCTAACACACACACACTTGCGCACCAAGGCACAGCGGCGTCTCCACGGCGCAGATGATGAGCAGCGCACTCATCAAAGCGACATGGATCAGACCGCTGATGGCTGAATCAAAAGCACAGTGAGGGAAAGACAGCGAGGAAGACTCTGGGTCATTCTGAATCGGTCTTTGAAACGTTTCTCCGTTGCCCTGCGATGGACTGGGGACATGTTGTACCCCCTGCCTTCGACCTTTGGTGCCCTGTGACACCAGTGGGTTGGAAGAGAAAAGATCAATGGATGGATGGACATTCTGCCATTTGTTTTTTACCTGAGCTTAATCGAACTCAAGTTTAACCCCCGTCTTCTCTTTCTGACCCCCCACCCTCATCCTCCTTCAAACCAGAGCAACTGATCCTCCTCAGGTTTCCCCACCTCAAGGAGCAAGGAAAGTCTCTGAGAGCCAAACATAGCTTGCACATTGCTGAAATTGTTTAGACATGCTTGGTTTACCTTAGCTCCCGGGCAGCATTTGCATAATCATCCTCACTGACTCAGAAAATAGCTGTGGCAGGCAGGTCACGGTACAGACGACCTTTCGGCGAACTCGACCACTGGAAAAACACCTCTCATCTCTCTGTGATCTCTTCACCTCCAGCCTGATGGGCTCCGGCGCAGATTTTTAAAGTTCTCTCTCAGCCCGCTCAGTGCTCGCACTCGATTTGGCAGCACCTCTCCAAAAGTGCGTAGGAGAGCGGCCTCTTAGCATTTAATTGAGTTACAGGGGATTCGGAATGGTACATCGCATACACTTCAATCAGCGGTGAAAAATGTCCGTTTTGGCCGCGTGGAACAATCATCGGTTGATTGCGACAGTTTCATATAGCAGGTCTGATTTCATTTAAAGGTTAATTTCTAATCAGTGTCCTGGATTATGTGGCGTGTCCTCGGGGCTATATGTCAATTATGCATTCATCAAAAAAACATGACACGTACGTTAATATGTGTGTGAAACATAAAGATAGAGGCTTGTATGACATCGACATGTCGTGTACATGCAGTATAATGTCACTTCTTGGACTGTTTTCTTTATGTCTATCTATAATCGTGTTGTATAGCTGCCATTTTAACACTGGCACTTGTTAATAATTTGTGTTGGCTGGCAGATTGCTTCAGACAGATGTACTACCGAGTGTCAACTATCGCGCTAGCATCAAGTAAATGTTTATGATTTTGTTCCATGATATGGACTCATTACCTGCGGACAAGGCTTAATAATCTCAGATTGCAGTGAATGACTGTGGCAAGTAGAAGAGACCCTCCATTTTCCACCATTATCTTATTGTTTTTTATTACTGTGTTGTCATGTTAATGGTAATTGCGTATGTGTTGTCTTTCTTGTTCGTGTTTGCTCAGCTGATGTAATTACATCCAGAGTGAGGTAATTTTAATGCTGTGCACCAGTCAAAGATAGTGATTCAATTAATATTCATCCCGTTTGTTCAGCACTGGAACGGCCTTTGATTTGCTACTGCTGGAGCCTTCTAAAGGTGCTAATCACTGCAAATATCATCCACAAAGGTGATAGTTTTTTTTTTAACAACTACGATATACGTTTCAGGAACATTATACCAAAACTAGATGTATTAGCAAGTGACAGATTGCATGTGTAGAATATTTTTTGGTCACAATGACAATTCAGTAACATTTCTCAATCAATTTAATGATCATATTGGATATTTGTGGATTACTTCTTCAGATGACTTGTTTTACCTGAACCGCCCCAAACCCAACAACATTCATTTCACCCCGCTATAAAACAAATCAGTAAATTGCCACATTTGAGAAGCTGGAGAAGGTTTTGACAAAAAAATCAAGTCATTTTTTTTCTAACTGTGCTATTTAAGTAAGTATGTAAGTAAGTATAAAAAGTGTTCAAAGTTTTCTCAAAATCATCCAGGACTTTTTCAGAGCATTTTTGGTTGCTGCAGTATGACTGACAAGCTGTCATGCCAGGCTCTAATACCACCCTCCCTCGCTCCCTGTCTTATGCTTGGATTTTCTATAGTTATACTTTGCACTTTGGAAAGTTACTCGGATTGCTTTCATGTTATTTCATCTGCCATCCCCTGATTTAAAAGATGTATAGTCTATAGTTATAACTTATGCGTGACATAATCAGGTCATTTACTCACGGGGTGGAGAGAAGCAGAGAGAGAGGAGGCATCATCAGAGCCGAGTATTTTACTCTCGTACTACTGGATCATTATTGAAATGTTGATATGGAAGTTGTGCTTTCACGTTGCACATAAGACAGAGCTTTGCTTCACTACCTCATTGTGGAAATCATAATGATCATAATTCATACTTGTGAACATGGTCTGCCGAAACAACTAACAGTTTCTCCTCTTTTGGAGAAGCTGGTCTTATTTTCCCAGGAGCTCCTGCTCTGTGAAGGTTTCTTGCTGTCCTGGGTCGTCGTGGCGCAGGCCGACTCTGCTTAGCGTGCGGCTCCACACTGACATGACCAAGCGGCACACTGAGCGAGCATGTGTCTCCGAGCCGTGCTGCGCGCTCCGAGTTAGCAGAAGGTGTCTCACCGAGCAGGCGGATGTCTTCCAGGCCCCAACATCTGTCAGCAGATTGACCCGGTGATAGATTGAGGCTGTCAGGGGAGAGGCAGCGGAGCCTGCATGGCATGTGGTCAGCCGAGATCCCTCGTCTTTCTCTCTTTGTTCATTTCTGTCTTTCTCTCTGGCTGTCTCCGGGGAGACAAGCGGAGACACATGCTGACATGTGATAAACAGATCTGTGACTAATGGTCTGCTTTAATAGAATACAAATGAGATGATTAGACACCCTCGTTGGCCATATATCGCCTAAAGACGGGGTCTACTGCTTTTTAATGATATGATATGTCGTCCTGGGATATACAGTGGGGGAGGATATAGGATTTAAACTGATACACTGGCTCTGTAGTTGGCTTTGATTTGGGGACATATTGATTGCCTGTGAGCATGTTAGCAGAGTAAATAATATATTCATGCTGAAATTACCTTGTCAGTCAGTGACATTTCACGCTGCTGGATACCGGCAACACACCTGCCAACTCCTTGGCTTTTTCGTGGAATTACAGCGCGCAGCCTTGTTCCTGTTGGAAAAGCCACGACGGTTCCCTGAACCCTAAAGGACGCTTTAAAAAACAGATCAGTCACTCTCTTCTTTGTTTAGGCGAAGCTGCAGGTGAGATGGTTGACCTCATTTCAGTGTACAGTGTTATCAGTGTAACCCGACAACCCAAAAGGCATTGACAAAGGAGGCAGAGAAGGGAAAGATTTAAGTGTCTGACGGTGGTTTTCTTTGTCGGCTGCCGCCAGGATAGAGATGACGCTGACACAGGAAAATCATTGATGGATGCGTGAACGTTTTCAGCTGAGGCAACCCTTTGCTTTTGTTATTCAGATACATTAAGATGCCATTGTGGTCCTTAGTTCGGCCTTCAGCTCTTTGAGTTGTCATTATCCTGTAGTTGGAGCCGTTGCTGGACGGCAAAAACACCTTCTGGCTGAGCTGCAGTGGTCCACCGTGGTTACACTGACGTGTGGGATGAACAACATGAAAAGCACAACAGGAATGCCTGTACCGGTGCCAACAGCAAAAAACAGCATTTTGCTTATATTTCACAATTTGACAGGGGTGGGAAAAAGAGTTGCCAAAAAACAAATAAAATCTGTTTCAACTTGCTTTCATTCTTCATTTATAATGCGCTCAATGTTTTGCTGTTGTATTTTTAAGATTTCCCCGCATTGTTTTGAGCAGATGATGAATCAATTCATAAAGAAAGTAGCCAGCCAACTGAGCAGCAATACACATTTGACGTTTGATAAAAAGTATACAATATTTAAAGCACTAAACCACGTTCAAAGGAACTTCATCGATTTGTCTCTCCACACAAAGAACCGTAGGCTCAGTTGGAAGCGCTCTCTTGTTTCACTCTATAACACGTGGGAGATGTCTATTTTCGCTTCATTTCCTTCTCACCGAACATATATAAACTTAAGAAGCTGTAATTCTGCTGTGGGTGTAGTCTTTGTGAACAGGATGAGCTTGCCACCATTCGAGATGGAGTGTAGATGTACTTAGAGACACAATACACACTCTGGCCCACTTCCCTTCAGCTGACGTCTTTTCATTTTTTTTTTCTTTCTTTCCATTAGGCTTTTTCTGATCTCCCGTCGCATCTGAAATAATTTTGATGCCCCACTTCGATGGGCTCCAGAGGATGTTAGAATTATTGTTAGTTTACATGTCAAAACGCAAAGGGGACATAAAATGTAAGTATGTTTGCCCATGATTGAGTCGGTGAAAAATGTGGGGGACTCTGGCTTTGATGTCAGGGCTTGGAGATTAAATGTTGGCATTTGCGGCTGCACCGCTTCACTGTGTAGCTCTCTTTTTCTGCCTGGTCTCATTTTGCATCCCACTCATCTTTTTTATGACTGGCAGCTCGGAGACGTACGCACTGGAAACATTGGAAATCTCTTGAGATTCTTAATGCGCTCTTGGATTTTTGTCGCACAGTCAGTGTCGAAGTTGTACTTGCCTTTACAGAGTTCTCAAGGTGTCAAATTAAAAGTGACAGTTTTTGTTTATTAACCAGGTGCTGCTATAAGTTCATTTGGAGTGCACTGATCCATCATAATCACGTTGGGAGTGACAATATCAGCAAGACATGGGACAATTTCTGTAAATTCAGCGAAGCCACCTGATGGGAAATTTCACTGACCAGCAGTACGTTGCCTATAAAAAGACTTAGCCATAATCTAGTGTTCACTGTCAACACAGTGGACTGGTGGTTAGCACTGTTGCCTCACGGCACAAATGACCTGAGTTTGACTTCTGGGTTGAAACAAAGGGCTTTTTTCTGCAGTTTGCATGTCCTGCCTGGCTGTTCCTGGGGTGCTCTGATTTCCCTTTGTAGTAGAAAATTGTAATAATTTTGCTATGAGCTTACAACGACTTGACATTGTAACAAGTTCATGGCCTTACCCTGACCTGACCTTTCGACAAGAGTTTGACAGTTCAACAGCTCCTGCGTCGACAGCAAAGACAGACAGGAAATGTGCGCTTCAACGAGACATGCAAGACGCTAGTACAAGCAGGTGCAAGGGCAGGTGCATTTCAAATTCTTAGAAGTGGTGTTGACTCTGGTAAAAACCCCTCGCTTACAGACCAGGGATGTTTCGCCAAGAAAGCGCAAGAAAGTTGCAAAAACAGGAAAGAACATTTTTTGCATAGGGCTGAGTTTCAGGAGCAGATGCAACGTGACAGCAATGAGACAATTGTGTGACGATTTGCTTTGTCTTTCGTTTTCTTCTCACTTCACTTACAGAGATTTCCACCACAGCTTACAGTCCAAAAACATGCATATTTAGGTCGATTGAAGACCATAAAATTGAGGCTAGGTGTGAGCGTGAGAGTGAATGGTGCACATTCATGTGTGCCCTACAATAGACTGGAGAGCTGTCCATTGTGTATTCTGCCTTTGCCCAATGTGCTGGGATTGGCTCTAACTGATCCTTGTAACATTAGTTAAGGCATTAAATAGGTGAAGAAAACAGAGGGATGGATGAACCAATGCTTGAGACTTGTGGCCATGATTGAGACTTGGCTTTGGGGAATTTAAAACACTGAAACTCGGGAAAGGAAGTGTGTGTTCAGAATAAAGAAACAATGCAGGTTGTACTGTGTAGGATCCAGCGTTGCTATACCTCGACCCACACTGTCGGACTAAAAGTCAGAATAGCTCAGCTTCAGCTGCTGCAGTATTGACTGTTCCTTTTGAATCTGTCTCTGGTGAGCTGTACAACCTTATGGAAGTATGCTATTAAATCATGAAGGCAGGGACATAGGACTTGGAACAAAATGGTGCTCCAAAGACACTGGAATGAATATCCGCTCATATTGCCAGAATTCACCAGAGCTTGTCTTCCCCCCATTGATCAATATGAATATTTAGCACTGCATATAATTTGGTGATGCTGACATTTTGATGAGCATTGAATCTGACTTCCCATCTCCCGATATCATTTCAGGCACTTGCACTAATGATCTCTGCTGATATCTAAGGCCCTCTAACCACTGCTGATGTTAAAGTGGCTTCCTAATACATTTGTAACACAAGAAACATGGATATGGATAAGTAGCACATCTAGCATGTGAGCTGTCTCAGACACAGCTGCTTAACTCAAAAGGTGTCTTGTTAATAAACCAGGGATCTCCCTCACCATACAGAACTGCTGAAGCCTTTTGGATGAGAAGCAAAACTATCTAACTACCTAACTAACTAGTGACAACTCTGTAGTTCATTAGCTAGTTCATTAGCTAGCTAGCTAGCTAATCGCTAACACAACCTGTAGTGCTGTAGGTCAGCCGTTAGCTTGCTAACCAACTGCTAGCTACCAACTCAGTAATTAGGTAGCTAACTTCTAAATAAATTTATTAATATTTGCTTGACAAAAATAATTTTATTGATGAAAAAATAAGAGAGAAATAAGAGAAGTTAGTAGTAGATGAACCAAACATCTTGTTATGTGTTACATCCATCATCAAAACACTGATACTTTCAGCATACTTACAGTACGCAATATTTGTGTAAAAATGTACTTTTGAGTACTTGAAGTACCAATATTGTTTTATAAGAAAATTATTATTTCATCCAATACCCAGGATAGATGAATCTCATTATTGCGTTAATGAAATGAAAATGAAACGAGACTTCAACACATTTCCTCTCTTGCCAGGCTTTCATCCGTCTCCATCTGCCTCACTCACTTCCTGCTGACATCTTGTCAAGTCTTTGCGCACAAGGAAAACACTCTTTTTAGACTTGACATCGAAACTCGCGCACACTGTTTTATCTATTTTAACAAAGACATGGCTGCTCCACGCTGAGCACACGACTTTTTTTATTTGTGCTTACAGAAGCTATATCATTGTCACCCGTGCATACTCATGTAGCCCTCTGAATTACCCACCGCATCAAAGTGCTGAACACTCACTTTAAAGTCACGATCGGGGCGATGTGTAATGTGGCGTCTTCAGGCGTCACTCTTTAAAACAGAGCGTGTCAGTTAGAGGCCCGCTCCCCTTGTGTTAGTCACAAAGGCACAAAGGATTCTGCCACAGTGACAGACTGGAAGCGTGTGTCTCTGAGCAAGCGTGTGCACGTGTTTGAGTGTGGGTACATGCATTTCTTTTTGTGGTAGCGGCAGTTTCATGTTAAGTTTTCCTCTTCAGAGAAACAGAGAGACAGAGAGACAGAGAGAGAGAGAGGGCCTTCATCAGTGCTCAATTCTAAAAATAAGACCCCAATATGTGCTTTTTTATTGTTGTTCCTTTTCCTATTTTTTTTAAAGACAATGCATTATTTATTTATCTATCTATCTATTTTGGAGTGACTTGCACACCCTGTTGTCTAAAAACTCAATGCTTTTCAGTTATATTTACAGTGACAGCCCTCCACCGTGACAGGCAGTCATACTTGCAGAACCACGATACAAATTTCTGTGTTTTAAAGCCACAGACCTGCCCTCTCCCTTTATGTGTTTTATTGACAGGTTTAACAGTGTTGTACTGAATCATCAGCAATCAACATGAGCTATAATATCTCTTAGTGACAAGTCATCAAACTGCACCATTGTAAACTTTGTACGAGAGGATGCGCCGGCGTTTTCCAACCTTGATTCTTTTTCAGCAGCAACACAAGCAAAGCAGAAAGCTGTAAATTGTTAAAATGCACATGTATCACAGAGGACTTGCAGGCTTTCAGGGGGGGGGGGGGCTTCTGAAAAGCTGAGATAGAAGGTTTCTGTAGGAGAGTGATGATATTTTTGCAGACAGTGACGAGCATGTCCTCTTTCATCAAGTGAAATCATGACACCACAGATTTTCTAGGTCAAGGCTGTTAACAACAGATGTGAGAGGAGGAGGTGAAGTCAGTTGATGAGGGAAAAGCACAGAGGAAGAAAAGTCTGAGACCCAAAGCGTGTGTATATGCGTGTGTATGTGTGTGTGTTATGTGTGGGATGCTTCAATGAGAAGCTGTGACACAGATAAGTGCTCATGGGTGACAGCTTGGTTGTTCTTTTTCCTGCAGCAGCTCTGTACCTCTCCCAGCTCCCATTCACAGCCATGAGGACGTGTCAGCAATGTCAAAAACAACCTGATAGCACAACAGTACCACCCCGCACACGTGTGCTCCCAAAGATCCGCTGCACGGGGATCACAACACTTTGTGGTCGCGCTTGGTCTGGAAAAAAAAGTGCCTGCGCTGTGCTGCTTTTTTCTGGATGGAGTCTCTTTAAATCATGCAGTTGATTTAGTGTTTTGTTCTTGGGAGATGCTGCAGGTTTGTTTTGCGTCATGGGATGAACAAAACAAATTTCAAAACAAATTGAAATTTCAAAATAATGCGTATAAATATATTTTTTGTGTGAAATTTCTTTTCTTGGTAAAAATGTGGAATATGCGTTGATACATTTTCAAGCTGCAGTGCTGGTATTACAGCATAAGTCGAGGCACAGCTGGCTGTTTAGCATGCTGAGCAGCACATATATCTGCAACACAATGTATCAACTTCCTGACATACTGTTAAAAATCCTGCCCTCTTTTACAAATTGCAACTTTAAAGATTACTTAAAATGGTTGAATGGAGTAAACCCTTGTTCTCGAGTGTTACCATGTGATGGTAAGACTATCTAGTGATGCCTGAATATCATGGGCTGATTTTGCACAGATTCAGATGCCTATCTGGCAACCGCATGTAGGCTGTGTGCTGATTGGCTGTCTTGCCTGTCACTCTACATAGCTACTACATGTTTATGTGACTTAACATTCATGATTAAACAATCGAGGTCAGCAACTTTTTCCAAAATTAAGTGGGCATATATATTGGAACCACACAAGCGAAGAACCATTACTACATATATTTTATTTCAATGGAAACCTCACCAAAGCGTATTTTACATCACATTGTGTCTGTGTTCGATTCATCTTTTTTAACTGCTATTTCGAAGCCCAACTTTAAGAGTGATTATGTTTTCATTCAACAAATCCAAAAAAGTAGTTTGTGATTTGAGGTCCTATTTAGCTTGAATGACCCAAAGTAGCTTTTAAAGCCTTAGTGACATACAGTATCCTAACTTAATGGAGTTGTTTTTGCGAGTGAGAAACAGCTGCTTGTTTACACATGTTGCAGATGCTGAGAACTGTGGTCCTGTTCACTCTTTGACTGTAAGTGCAATCTTTACTCTTCTTTTAATCATGTCTGCAGTCCTTGCTTACTCCTGTGGGAAAACCTGTGTCTTTAGCTGCTAAAAGCTTCAGCTTGTCAGGGAACCTAACAGTAAACACCACTGACAGTGCAAAGTGGGCTTATTCAAGCTTGTCTGTGTTGAAAACGTCTGTTTGCTGCTGCTGGGGAAAGAAAAAAAAATGATGACGAGAGTAAGCCGAGAATGGCAAAGTCGCTGGCAGTAAAACCAAAACAAATGAGCCAAAAGACCCAAAAAGTGCTTCACAGAGCGGAGGAGAACTGCTGAGTTAGGCGAGTTGAGAGATCGTTGCCCGTAGGTTCGTCACGTCCTCTCAGTCGTTTGCTCCATTGTTAAATATTGTTTAGTGCTGCTTTAATTTCATTTTATTTCATTTCATTAAGTCCAGGGTTCAGTCTAGTGCATTGGAATGAAAGCTGGTGGAAGTTTGAGATACAAACCACTCTCCTCCTCCATCAGTGACAAATAATAGCATCACAAACTACCACATCACTCATGCATGGCAGTATTAACATGACGCACAAGCATTTTGCCATCATGTTTACAGTTATCAGAAGTTTAACTTTGAGTACTGCTGAAATCGAGAGAAGATAAACATTTTAGGTACCATTTTACACTAAGAATTCACAAACCATTATTTTTCAGCTGTGATTGAGTTATAACCTTTAGTTATAACCTTGAGTTACAACATTTCCCATACTGTACATGCATTTGGTGTTTTCAATGTGGGACCCCAAGAAACCAAGGATAACACTTGGATGAGCAGCTCCGCACAATGTGATCTGTGTTGTTGAGACACATGAAGGGTATCATAATGCAGAGCTGCAGTCTTAATTTCAGGACTATATATAACATATGTCGCAACGTTCCTTTCATAGCCAGCCCAGATCTTTCTGGATCTTATTTAATTGGCTTATGAAAGCATGATTGATTGGTGTAGCTATAAAACAGCTGTTTGGAAATCAGGCATGAAGGCAGACTGTACTGAGTCATAAGAAAATACCGCCGATATGATTCTAATATAACTACATAATCTGAGACAATATGTAAAGTTTTTGCATTTGAGGATATCAGTAATGGTGGATTTATCCTTGAGAGGAGCCCTAACTGTTTCACTGTAGCAGCAAAGTTAACTTATATAACAAATATATTGGTTATTGCTCACCTGAGCTGCTCTGCTCGGGATCATCTGTCGGCGGTTGGAACGGAGATAGTGGATCTCGGGAGGAGGAATTAAAATGTGCATAAATAAAAGTAGAGCTGACAATAGCTGGAACCAAAAATACTTTAAGAGGCATACCACCTAATTTAGCAGCTGAGAACCGGAGAGCAAACGCTGAGCAGCACAAAGAGTGATTCAACAACCCGCGGTAGGATTTTGAGACAGGGATATTTTATCACCGAGATTGTGCATTTGACGAAAACATGCCCTTATTGAAAAAAAGCATCAAGCTGTAGTAGAAAGGGAAGTGAGAACAAAGCACAGCCTCGAGGAAGCAGCAGGATTTGTCAACACAGGTCCTTACAGTAACCAAATGAAGGTATGGGGGAAGATGAAATTGGGGAACTGTGGAATAACCTTTTAATTAGTCAGACCAGAAGTTTCTCTTATTTCTCTGAGACTTTTTATTCCTTCTCGTCACCGTCACATGGATTTTGTCAGGCTGCTGAGTGGCCTTTGCCAGAAATGGTACATAAAGTGGCATGCTGGGTGTTAAAGCAAACAAACAGAGATTAGCTATTAATAGACGGGGACAAAGAGCCCCATGTGTCTAATTTGTTTTGTGCCATGCGCAGAGGAAGAAAAATATAGAAGGAAATGAGTGCAAGCTGGAAAAGTTAGCTAAGGATGAGGGGCTCATAAGGGTGGAACTGCACCACTCTCTCAGAAACGGGGAGCAAACCTCAGACATGACCTAGATTTGTCGATCAACGCTTAATGGACCGGTCCCCGGCTCCCACTGGGTCAGGTTGATGGATGATGCCAAAGATGTAAGCATTCACAACAAAGGCAAAAAGAAGCCAGTAAGACACAAGTCAAACTTATTTCAGGATATCAGGTATAAAGGTGGACTTTACTGATCAAATAAACGGGTTTTAAAGGGCCACGCTGCCTATTTGACACAAAGAGTGCTGTTAACCTGCGAGTGGCAATACTTTTCACACTGTGAAAGCAGTTTTATGTCTTTGGGGCTGTGGTTATTTGGGCTTGAGGACAAATGTGCAGCACAAAGCCTGCACTATAAACCGAAGGTGTTAGATTAACAAGTCAGGCAGGGTCTCGATAAGATGGGATTGGCTACATCACCAAAAAATTGGAGCATTTTTCACAGCGATGAGGTAGTCTTTGCTTAGCATCGGAGGATCATGGATCCACAGCACATTAGCTTTTTTAATGGATGCGGTCTAGCAGATTTAATACCGTTCATTAATTCAATCGCTCATCAATGCTCACATTGGGCGAAGGCAGGGAATACACGGTGGACATGTCTCACACAGCAGGACAAGCACCATTCACTCTCTGGGTCACACCTAGGAGCATTTTAGAGGTTCTAGTTGACCTAAACTTTCCCCTGTTGAGAAAACACGCAAAGTCCATAGAGGGCCCCGGTCCAAATGTGATTTGAACTGGCGACTTTCTTGCTCAGCCTAAATTAGCCAGTGTTTTGATCCATGCGCTTGTCCCCTCAGGATACAGAAAAAAACAGAGGCTGCCCCAAACCCGGACACTTAATTTATGACATGTAGGTGTCATGCTGTTGTAGCAGAATTGTAATTTCATCCACAACATTCACGGGTCCTTGTGTAAATCTTCCGTTGTTGCATAGTTATGTGGATTTTTCGCTGATTCTGTGTGTTTTTGAACTGCTGAGCGGACTCTTTTAAGACAACAGGGCCTGCCCATTAGCCACCGCTTCAGAGTGATGTTCAGCGTGAAAATTACCGGGTTGGACTTTTCAGCCTGTGTACAGGCCAAAGTGTTGGAGCAGATAAGAGCAATTTGCAAACATGGGACTGTTACCACTGAGCTTGCTGCGGCCCTTGTGCAAATAATGTGGAAAAACTCTTCTGCGTCTTGAAAGGAGCTACTGTCTGATAAGACTGGTTATATCCCAGAATCTGTCTTCTTATGGACCGAGCCCGACTTTCGGCTCTTTGTTTATCCGCTCACCTATAGAGTTTCAGCCTAATTAAAGCCTCTCCCGTGGAGAGGTAAACATTCGCCTAGCTTACACGTGTGCGAGAGGACGTGTTAGCGCTGCCTCATAATTGTCTTCCTAATTGATTTTTTTTTGTTTTTTTATTCACGCAGGCGAGCGAGGCTGGATTCAAAAACAAGCTCCCTTGTGTTAGTCTCACAGTGTCCACGGGTGTTGGAGCCGCCTGCGTGTGTTCGATCCGTGCGCGTGTGGGCATCTGCGGCCGAATCTGTGCGCTCTTGACTCGCTTGTCCTTCCGTGACGCTGTGTCATTCCACTCCAACGCCTGATTGGTCAGCGACCGTCTCTGCGGGCGGTATGACGTGTTTCACTCCGGGAGGGCTTTTAGCGTGTGTTTGCCCCGCGTGCGCGCGCACTGCTGCCTGTTATTTTGGTGCGCTCCCCTAACTACAAGTATGGCGCTCCCAGGCAAGACTTTCTTCCTGTCTTTCTCAGGCAGACACACTGAAATCATATACAATACACCTGCATGCACACACACACACACACACACACACACATACACACACACGCAGCAGAGGCACATAAATCACACAATTTGAGCCTCCGAACAGTCAACTAATCTGGTTATAACACACTCAGCTAATGAGGATAAGATGAACCGATCTCCCTCGGCATTTGACCACCTGTACTTATACATCACACACACACACACACACACATGCATAGAGAAAGGAGGCAGAAAAAACATTAAAATTATCTCTAATTCAGAGTCTGTGATGGAAATACTTTTATATCTCCCTCGTTAGCCACAACAAGGATTTAACGGCCTCTTTGATGGTTACAATATCGCACAGATTTACCTGCTGTTTCCACTGCCATAAAACGACCCGGCTTTCATTCAGAGGTGTGGATGGTGCGTGTTGGTTTGAGGAGGTGCACCACTGTGGGGGAGGTGGGTGCAACGCGATCACAGCCTCCAATATGTCAAAAGTAATTAGGCTGATCGGAGAGTATACCCTATTATGCTCAGAGAGGTGTGTGTGTGCGGCGCGCTGTTAATTAGACTGATGAGTAGATGCTCTCTAATAAGCGCTTTGTAGACTGCAGAATCCAACCATGTTAGCTTTTATGATATTGTTGCATGTTGTTTCTTTATTCCGTAGAAAATTCAAATATTTACACTGTTTTTGGCTGTAGATGCAAAACCTTCAACCACAAAGCCTCTCAGAGGAGCGGGTTTAATACTTTTATTTTCCTTATACATGCAGCATTGGGGAGTAATGCATTTTGAATAAAAAGTATAGTCTAAGCAGATGGCGATCAGTATACAATTACATTGATGAATGACTTACAGTGTATGCAGGGATTTATTGAGATACAGAGAATAACTGAAAATCAGCAGTGATGATGAGTCTCATTTCCAGGCTGTGTAATGCAGAGTATTCAGATTACTTAGCTTTCATTAAGCAAATTAACAGAATATTTATATATTGTTGTGGCATACATTTGGAAAAGCCTTTTCAACAGTATGATATGAAATTATATGTTTTTAAAAAGAGATAAAATACGGCAGATTTATTAATGGTGAAATTATCATCAATTGGAGACCTAATGAAGGTCTTAAATCTCCAGCTAATGAAAACAAATTGTCTGTTCCACATTAATTTATAAACACTTCGTCTCTGTGCTCGGCTATGAGCAGGAGCTAATTCTGTCATGCGAAATGAAGAAACATATGAGTCTTTCCAGAGTTTCTGTCATGGCATTCGAATCAATTTTCAATAAAAGTATTAGCCTCAAAGTTAGTGTACTGTTTGCTAAAATCTACTGAGAATATGCCTCAGACACCCTGTTTAGAAGTAGAAATGTGGTGGTACAGTGCAGTATGTCCCATTGTTCTCTTCTTTAAGCAAAGCCCTGAATCAAATCCCTCCTTGCAAAACTTTGCTGGAAGGTAGAGCTTGTAAGACCAGATGAGCTACACCGACACCTCCTCTGTCAACATTGTGGATTTCTTTTTTTATTACCATTTTTTTTTCTTTTTAGCCCCTTTTTCCTTTTTTTTTTTCCTCGCTCATACTTCAAAGACATCCGAGCCGACAAAATATGCAAAGCAGAAATAGACTGGGTCTATATTCTGCCGTGGATGGGTTTTTGAAAATCTTTGTTGACAACATGCCACTAAACGCACTGAAGCAACAAATTAGCTGGTGACAATTGTCACCGTTTGAATAAGCTTTGGTCCGAGATTTTGATAGTCGAGTACATTTTTCACGTGACAAGCGTTTCATTTTCCTGAACGACCTTCACTCCCGAGGGAGAGCTGAAACGCCGGGCTCTGCCTGTAATTAGGCGAGCTCGCTGACAAAAAAAAAGAGGAGAAAAAAAGACAGAAAGAAACACCCAAGGTAGAAGGGGGAGATAAAAGACAGGGAGGTAGAGTGAAGGAGAGGATGAAGGTGGCGAGGGTGTGAGGAGGCGGAGGGGGAGGAGAGGAGATAATGAGAGGCAGGGTGACAGAATGAAAGAGTGCAAGAGGAGGAGAGCATGTCAAGAATCAAGGGGAGTTGTTTGCCTGCGGCCGCCTCGTGGTGCGGTGTCGACGGGTCTTCTCACCGTTCTTCACTACGAGGGACTCTGTGTCACGGGCCGTGTTGTCAGCGAAACCGAGTAACCTGTGTCGACTCCGGCGTCGCAGCGTGCCCGGCAGCTGCGGCGCCACTCGCTGTTAAAGAGCGGTCACGTTCAAGTGACGAGCCGAGAAACGGACTAAAATTACATCGAGAGGAGCAAAGGCATCAACTCAACCCCCCCGAGGAATCACACAGGAGTTCACGACACAGCCATGACCCATCAGCCATCCTGTTGTTTTCATTCCAGGCCTCTTACCTCGTTGTATTCAGTTAGCATTACCATTTTTTGGTATTAATAAGCCTCTATGACCTGAGGTCTTATAACAAACACTCAGATGAAACATCCATTTGCACATTATCTCACCAACTTTGTAGGTCCTATCCATCGTAGGACACGTACCATTCACTATCACACCCACACTCAAGAGCTATTTAGACTTTGCGATCCACCTAAATCTACATGGGAGGAAACCAAAGTACCTGAAGAGAAGACACAAGATTGAAGGATTTGAGCTGGAGACCACCTTCCCACAGTATGAGGCAACAGTGCACTCCACAGTCCACTGACAACTGTGTTAGCCCCAGATGAAACGCATGGCTATTTATCACAGAGAACTCTAACTCAATGTTTAACAAGGACACAGTTTTTAAGCTGTTCACATGATCTGAGCAGGGACTTTTCAATGACAAATGAGTGCTGTGAGTATCTACGATGAGTCAAAATAGCAGCTTAATTATGTATTCCTTAAAGGAATGATGTGTATGACCTTCGTCCATTATTTCTTTATTTGTTCTTAGAACTACACTGAGCTGCATCTGCTGTCTAAAATTACATTATATCACCAACTTTGTTTAACAAGGTGGAGCCCAAAAATGTTTATTTTCTATCCTAGAGTGACACTGTGGACTTGTACTGTATTCTAACCGCTAAATATTTGATCATCATTGTACTCTAATGACTTCAGAAGCACTTTTTTTCTACTATTATTTTAGTGCACTTGTGCACGCCATTCATATTTTCTGATGTCTTTCAACAATGCTGCAATAATGCTAATGGTTCTATTGTGGGACAGATAAAGGTTTTCTTTATCTTATCTGGTCCGCTTTTAGTTCCAGGAAAGTGGCATGTCATCTGAAATATCGACGCTGCCAATATGTACTGAGAAGCTGGTGTCTTCCATTACTCTACCGCTGTGGATTATTGACAGTATTGCTTTACACTTACCATGCTGCATTGTACTTTTAACATACATGGACATGTGCATGTTTTTTTCCTCCCCGCCTGCAGGCTTTGCGCCTATCACGCGGAAAGCCGCTGAAAATAGTTCTCGGGTCTGTTCATATAGTAATATTGCATCATTAACTCAGTGGATCTATGATATGAAGTGACATGTTTTTTTACAATGATTGTTGCCATCTGGGCTTGAGCTGTCAAGTGACTTTGTTTTTGAGTTGTCTCATATACGATGTGTATTTTTAGCTTTTCGAGCTCTTTGGTTGCCATCTGAGGGGGCTCGGTGATCAGTGTGATATACAGCTCTGTGTCAGTGTGTCAGACAGCTGCGCTGTAGTAAATGTGTCAGGTTAGATTGTGGGGTAGCTGATACAGCTGATTGTGTGCTGCAGGTTCGGGGGGGGGGGGGGGGGGGGGGGGGGGGGGGGGGTTGTCATTAAAGCCCCTATTGAGATGTTGTTTTTATTAGCTGCAAAATTAACATGATCTCTTACCATTAGTGCGGGACGTGCATGGCTGACATGGGCTGATGACATTTTTAGGAACGGCATTAAACAGTGAGGTGACATGATGGCGGAGTGGTTAGCGCTGCCGTTGCCTGGCAACAAGGACCTGGTTTGAGACCCTGGTTGGACACATGTTCTCATGTTCTCCACATGTCAGCATTGGGTTTCTGGGGGAACTCTGGTTTCCTCCCACAGACCAAAAACATGTCCGTTTAGGCTTAGGGTTGGACAAGACAATGAATTCACACAGAGATGTGTGCAGTACAATATGTTGTTATGCTTCTTCTCACTCTATCAATACAGTAATTATGTTGCTTGTTTTGTTAATTCATTTTCTGAATGGACATATCATATCAAAGGGCAAAAACAGCAATGTTATGTTTTAAAACAGCCATGAAAACATGCATTTTTTCTACTACCAGTTACTACCAATGTAGATAATAATTCATCTACTGTATGCTGATAATACACATGCCCCTTGGTCATGGCATTTTGTGAACTGCTCAATGCTTTCTGTTGTCAGTGTTATCACTGTCTCTCACTGCTTTACTCTCTTAAGTCTTACTCATTAAGTGCAGGTGTTGAAGAGTGAACTCGGCATATCTGAAGCACAACTTTTGATACCGGCAGCCCCTTTCTCTTTATGTGGTCTGATCCTGTACAATTCTGTGCAGCTTTGATAAACCACAGTTGGTAAACCCTGTTGTCCACTGGACTTATGCTAGTATATGCTCTGAGTGTAGGTGCAGACGATGGACCACATTTTCTCATTATTATTTTTTTGGATAGATGGGGAAATCCATTAGTTGGATAGTAAAAATCAGACATTTTGATAGTAATGTGGGCCATAAAATGTTAGAATTTACACAGTGAGGGGCAACATAAAATGATAGTTATACAGGATCTGGTACAACAATAATGTCATCTACAAGGGTAATGCGATGATGAATGATGGGCAGATGACAAATGGACAGTGACAATGACAGATGATGACGACTTGTGTGATATCCTCTAAAAATGGCCATGTTAACCCAGATCCCTCCATAAGCCACATGCCCCGAGAGGAAACCTTGAGGATTTCAAGATAGTAAGATATACAGTTTCATTATACACTGACGTATGCGATATGGCCACACTGCATGGGCAGAGATAATAGCAAATGGTAGTTTTATGCTTTGCTGCTGTCAAATAAATATTTTCTGGGCAGGTAATCTCCCCTGATCTTATCTGTTATTCAAAGATAGAGCAAACACGGGCTGCGTCGATGACCTTACTGTGGACTGGATTACCTCTGTTGTCGTATACTTGTTACTGCGGCTTGCAGTGTTAGCACAACCACAGGCCTGTTTTTTTTATTATTACTATTATTTATTTTTTTTATTGTGGCTACTCATTTCTCATCATGCGGGGTGGAGAGAGAGAGCGGAGGAAGCAGAACAGAAAAGGTATAAAGTGGGACTTTATGAATATGAATGAAACGCATCGCTATGCAGCGCTAAAGTTGGCTTCTGAGGTGACTGTTAATTAAACTAATATCTGTCCTCTGCACGCAGCTCCACCATTTCACCTCTCTCTCTCTCTCTCTCTCTCTCTCTGTCTCTCTCTCTCTCTGTTTTTGTCTGACAGAGACAGTGATGGATACAAGGACAGCGACAGCCGAGCTCGGCTGGATATCGTTCCCTGCCAATGGAGTAAGAACAATGTGCAAAGGTGTACTGTGTGTGTGTGTGTGTGTGTGTGTGCGTGTGTGTGTGTGTGTACCCTTGGGGAAAGCAGTTTCAGTACACTTTACAGTGCTCCATTAACGAGTCTGTCAAAATCTTAATTACAGTTGCAAGGTGACACCAATTAACCGCTGCTGATGCAGAATAAAATGGATTCCAATAGATCAGGAGAAATGGGGAAAAAAAAAACAAGTCTACAATGGACTGGTGAATACAATAGAATTACATATATTTGAATAGACTAAAATTCAGGTGGGTCCTCAACTTTCTCTCCTGAAGGCAGGTCACAATAATCCTATGCTGTGTGTGTGTGTGTGTGTCTGAGGTGAGTGGCTCTAATTGTGATGAATGGCTGTCTCCGCTCAGAAAAGAACACGGTAGAGGAGAGAAAAAAGCAAATCAGGCTGGAAAGTGGGAAGGTAGGAAAAAGAGAGAAAGACAAAGTGGGAGGGAGGCAAAGAGAAAGTTTCATTTGTGTCATGTGCTGGTAAACCCATTAATCATTTTGGCCTCTCTTCTCCCCTCTTCCTCCACTTCCTCCCCTCTGCCCCTACCTCACACTCTTTCTCCCTCTCTCTCTCTCTCTCTCACACACACACACACACATACACCCACTCTGCAGTGGGAGGAGGTGAGCGGCTATGATGAAAACCTCAACACCATCCGGACCTACCAGGTGTGCAACGTGTTTGAGCCGAGCCAGAACAACTGGCTCCTCACCACGTACATCGACCGGCGGGCGGCGCAGCGCATCTACGTGGAGATCCGCTTCACCGTGCGCGACTGCGCCTCCATCCCCAACGTGCTGGGCTCCTGCAAAGAGACGTTCAACCTGTACTACCTGGAGACGGACAGGACGGTGTCCGAGAGCATCAAAGGGGTGGAGTACTGGGCCAACGCCCCTTTTCTCAAGGTAGAGGACCCGGAAATTAGAGCATCGGAAACGATGGAGTAAAGCGGAGAGGGGCTCCCGTGAAATTAGCATTTCAAAGGCTACTTTCCATGCTGATCAAAATATTTCCCAACATATAGACACCGACGCTGTCGGGCTGCGTTACGGACACTGGTTCAGTTCAGCGGCTGCATATTTTAAACTGATTAATTAATTTTCAGTGTAGTTTCACACTGTATGTTGATGAGTGCTGGATGCCATCCAATTTTCTAGCATTTTCTGCCAGTGCTATCATTGCGGTTCACTGGGGTAGCAAATTCTAACATTATAAAACGATGTGGTACATGCTCACATGCACATTTACCCAGTATTATAACGGAGATTGAAACATTACTATGTAAATCTTTAATAGGAAACAAAATGTGGCGGGACATCCCAGAGGAATGAATCAGTTTAATTCCTCCTTTTTGTCTCTCCTGTCCCTCGCCGTAAGGTGGACACCATTGCGGCGGATGAGAGCTTCTCCCAGGTTGATTTCGGGGGGAGGCTGATGAAGGTGAACACAGAGGTACGGAGTTTTGGGCCTCTGTCCAAAGGCCGAGGCTTCCACTTGGCCTTCCAGGATCTGGGTGCCTGTATGTCCCTGCTGGCTGTCCGAGTCTTCTACAAGAAATGTCCCAGCATTGTGCAGAACTTTGCCTTTTTCCCAGAGGTAGGGAGGGAGCCGGGCTGCGACGCTCCTTTCATCAAACACCGGCGGGAGCTGTTGTCCAAAATGTAAATGTGTGTAATTCTGATTCTGTGCAGACGCTGACTGGAGCGGAGTCCACCTCATTAGTCATCGCCAGGGGAAGCTGTATCCCCAATGCCGAGGAGGTAGACGTGCCCATAAAGCTCTACTGCAACGGGGACGGGGAGTGGATGGTTCCCATCGGCAGCTGCAGCTGCAAGGCGGGTTATGAACCAGACAATGGCAACGTGTGCCGAGGTAAATCCCTGCATTAATGAAGGCTGTGCAGACTCAAACTGTGCTCGGAAAGACATGAGGAGCAGATCAAAACAGCCTCTGCACTGCATCACTGCCTGAGAGAGATCTCACAGAGGCACCAAGAAAATTAGAAAAATTAAGAAAACAAACCAAGAAAAATGATTTTGGTGTCCAGAAGGCAACATGGAGCATTTGAGACTGTGTCTGTGTGTGTGTCCTGTGATGGACTGCAGACCTGCAGACAGGATGTATTCCCTGCCTTCACCCTGTGTGCACTCTTGGGGGTGCACCAGCAGACCCCCAGTTGGGTACTAAGTGGGCAAGATAATGAATGGATGGATGGTGACCGGGGCCAAAAACAAACACCGCTGGATGCTGCAGACAAATTTCATATTGTTTTGTAGCAAAAGCTACCAGGGCAGCATGGCAGCAAATCAATAGCCAACAAACATGCCTCTAATAATCAAGCACAATAACCTGGCTCGGGCTGCAAACAAATGGCTGCAGCTTTAGATGCTAGATGAGAAGTGTGCATGTTACAAACACAGCACGGAAAGCATGTTTTGAGGAAAATAGGTGGGTGCCATTTCCCTTTGTTTCTCATCCTCTGTGATATATTATATAAGTTGTGACTTGGGATCCAGAGCACAGCTATATAGCTGTGTCGCTGTGTGCTGAGTCAATGCTGTAGAAAATGCAAACGTTTTATCGTGCGTGGGAAAGCAAAGTATGTCATTTGTGGCAGCGCGAGCTGAATAATCACACGCATGTATACATTTACCGGTCTATTCTTGCCCAAGGGTGCAGCACACGACGTTCCCTATGTTAATATTAGTCGAGACAGACTTGGGCAAGTGTGGCACGAAAATAGCTGCACTTCCCTCAATGTTCCACATTTCTCCACCTCTTCCACTTCCTTTTTATATCTGGCCTCCTTCCCCATTTCCTCTCCCAAGTAGTCCCCATAATTTCTTACTCTCCCTAGAGAGTCCCCTCCATTTTTTCTTTTTATTATGAGTGTGTATGTGTGAGAGCACGTGGGAGGGCATGTGTGTGTGTGTGTGTGTGTGTGATGTATGTACATATGGTGAGATGATAAGTGAGGCCGCTACATCCCATGTTAATTAGTTTAGTGTGTTCGGGCCAGATTAGCCGGGTGAAAATTAGTCCTGGACTGTCAGAGTGTCTCAGAGAGATAGGGCAGGGATCTGAAAGGAAGGAGGGTAAGAACAGAGGATGGAGGAAGAATGAAAGAAAGAAAGAAAGACAAGAGGGCCCTCCCGAGAGATGTTCTGGCGAGAAATACAAAAAGTAAAAGTAGTTAAAAAAAAAGGGACAATCCAAGGACAGGAAGGTAAAAACGGCGACAGATAAAGGAGATAGAGAGCAAAGAGGCGGCTGATGAAGAGGATTCTATCTTTCTCCTGTGAAATGCATTCACTGCATTCACTGACTGAAATCAGCTTAGGCTTTGGTGTCACTGTCTCTTTCGCACAGAAATGCTTTTCCTTCATATAATATTTGAGTGGGTAGAAGGTAAGCCAGACACGACTCATGGGAGACAGTGATTAAGTCTGACAATACTGCGGTAATCTTGATTGTCAGCACAGATGGAATTAAGGTGGAATTTGGAACTATTATATTCCCAGCGCGTTCTCCGTCGATCTCGGCCCCGTAATTGTTTGCCGTTAAAACCAAAGCGGAAAGCAGATTTAAATGCCTTGGGAAAACATTAAACATTGTTTATCCAAAGCAATTTAAATGACAAGAGGAATGAAGTAATTGTCTCTGTTCAATGTAAAACGTGGGTACAGTATGTGAGAGAACCAAATATTACGTCTAGTAAATAATATCCCTCTTCTTAGTCCCACCCTACGAGATGTTTATGGCCAGGGAAGTTGTGTCTCCCTTCTGACTATCAGTAAAATCTGTAATTTATTCTTCTTTTGCCATCGTGTTTGATGTATTAATGCTGGGAAACACAGAGTAATGTCACAGCGTGATGCGGAGGCATGTCTCGGAGAGCTCTGCCTCTCGTTCCTGGGGATGTGTCTAATTACTGGTGAAATTGCATTATTAGACGGTGCTGCTTCAGGTGATTCATTTACATCCCATCTGTTTCGTGTCAGACAGTAGGTAAAATTTTCCCAGCCCTGAGACTTATTATATTAGATTATGATTAATATTATTATTAGAATAACTGCGTATAACTTGGGGACATCATCTTGATGTTTGTTATTTTAATAATTAGAGGGGTTTTTTTTATAGTCACGTCTGCGCGGTGTCTCTTCCAGGCTAGCGCCGCTCGCAAGTCTGCACAGTCGAGACGGCATCAGTCGACCTGACCTGACAGCCTGCGTCAGGCCCTATATGTGCACATCTGCCTGCTGTGCTTTATTCAAAGCTTCTGAACTTAAACAGTGTTTTTGAATGTCATGGGACAGAGCAGGTCCCGGCTGTCTCCACAGAGTTGGCGTCTTTTTGGTGCGCTCTTCTGCCAATCAGCTGATAACGACTTGGCAAGGAACCGCTCTCACTATTAGAACAGATGGTTGTTCTTGTATGTGTGTATGTGTGAGTGTGTGTATGTGTATGCCGGTGCCTGTGTGCACATGTGTGTGTGTGTGTGATCATGTTTATTTGTACCAAACCAGCATATTGTGCAAACCATCCGGCAAATCTGGATCAACATCAAAGTACTTTGTGCTTGTGTGTGTGTGTGTGTGTGTGTGTGTGTAAATGTGTGTGTGTAAATGTGTGTGTGTAAATTAAGCAAATATTCAGACAGACCCCTTACTTCAAATGCAGCGCACTCCAAACGAAAGCATGGCCACTGAAAGTACACAAACTACCCCTGCTGTGGACCCCAACAACACTCTAAGAAATGTAAAAACCTGCAGGCATTTCACACACACACACACACACACACACACACACACACACACACACACACACACACACACACGCACACACACGCACACACACGCACATTCATGGAAGTTTTTAATAATTGATCGGTGAGCCTGTGTGCCACCCTTCAACAATTGTTCACCACATGGTCTCCATGGGACTTCACACAGCTGGATAAAGGCACGGAGGAACAGAGGACTCTATTCTTTTTCTTTGTTTCTTTCTTGCTTTCTTTCTTTCTTTCTTTCTTTTTTTCTTTCTTTCTTTCTTTCTTTCTTTCTTTCTTTCTTTTTCTTTCTTTTTCTTTCTTTTTCGCTTTGCCACTGTTAGGCGATGTCTCTCTCTCTCTTACCTTGTGCATTTTCTCTTTGTCTCGTCTATTCTCAGAGTTGCTTTATTTGCATGATGGATTTTCTGTCATGTAAGCCGCTCCAGTTTATTCTCTCAAAAAACCATTTTCCGCTCTGTCCATTGTATCTGTACCACACTGACTGTGTGAGACTATGGGAATCACACGAAGTACATTCATGCTACATACTTTGTGAATTTGCTTTTTCCCCATTACCTGAAGTATCTGAAATTTTACATTTCAATCACAAAAGTACCAGCAATACTTTTTGTATGTTACTGTCAAGATAACGTTTCACTTGAAGCATAGAACATGTACGTACAAAGTAGAAGTAGTCATTAAAAGCTCAGCCGTTGACACAGACAGAGAGAGATAACTATACAGACGGGTATGTAGCGATACATAGATAACTAATGGAGAGAGGGAGCAAGACTTGTTGCCATGGTGACACGCCCCATGTGTACGGGCAAGGTTGTTGAATAAATGACCTTGACAAGCCAGATGTCTATCTGCCTATTCAAGCCATACCCACACACACACACACACATACAGACACAGACACACACACACACAGACACACACACACACACACAGTAAGAGGCAAAACCCATTGAAGGTCCCGAAGAGACGAGCCGTCTGAAAGGTACCTTTGAATATAAAAAAAACGAGCTGACTGACATTGACCAAAGAAAATGCACAGTGAAGGAGAATGAAAAAGGGAGATTGAGGGAAACGGCAAAAGAATATGTGAAGAAGGATAATGGCTGTTACATTTCAAGTAGTATGAACACGGCACTTTGAGAGAAGTTTAAAGGGCACTCAAGTGTGGAAAGGAGCACATCCTATTTGCTTGGTCAGTTGTTGCTCTTATTGTTGATCCAGGCTGTTATTGAAGAGTCCTGCTCTGAATCAAATAGCGCAACTATATATAGTTTTGTTGATTTCTATATTGTTATATTGTTGGCCTAAATCTGTGTGTTGTACTTACTATATTTTTGATTTTTGCTTCTGGAGATCCTGGTTCCTTTTCTTTTGCTCCATGTGTCAACATGTCTCGATAATGTGATAGCACTCTGTGGTTAAGAAACAGCTTAGTGCCATACGTGAGGCGAGAATAATGTAACTCTTAACCCTTTGAGACAAAATCAGAAGTACAATAAAATTTTCATTTTTCCAAATCAGTATACGTTTTGGAATTGCATTAGCTAGCATAGATGAGTACAGTAAAGTTAACTAACTAGAATATACCATCATCAGCTAGCTAGCTATTAGCTTTTACTTGCAGTAATTCTATCTATCAAATATTTTCAACTGATGAATAGATTAATTAAAAAACAATACTTACATGTGCTGTGTTTGAAGAAAACTGAGACGATGGCACTATTTTGCCTGCAATCTCACATAAAGCTCTGCAACCATGCAACTTATCTCAAGCATAAAAAGTTCATGTTGTAGACTCTAAGATCTAAGCTATCTGCCAACCTTTATAAATGTATATTTATATTTATATGATTAATTTAGGCCACTTTGTGGTTTATTTGTTAAAGCTGTTGCCTCTCAGCAAGAACCTTCCCGGTTTGGATCCTGGTCTCAGACTTTCAGTGTGTCCTGTTTTTCATAGACCAAAACAGGCTGGTGGTGATTTCAAGCTGTCGAGCTTTAATACGGCTTGGAATGTTTAAGAAATGATTTGTCTTTTACTTGATGAGCTTTGAAGAGCCGTCATTTTCTGTTCTCTTTATCAATTGCACATTTAGCCCCTTTGTTTCCACCCCACTGCAGATGCTATTACGAAGCAAATGCTCCAAGGTGCGAGTGTGATGGTGAATGTATGTGTGTGCACTGTTGTGGACTGGCGATCCAGTCCAGCTCTACAAAGTGGATAAGATGATGGATGGATGAATGGATGTTATTCAGAGACTGTGTCATTGAGACTAAACATGTCAGAACCGGTCAACAATTCAATTCAGAGAGGTTAGAGTACGTGATAGTCCAGGTAGAATGCGCCATAATGACACAGACGAGCCTTTTAAAATGTTAAAATGTTGTGTAGCCTTTGTCCCAAAAGGGCACCTGATTGATATTCACTCCGGCACTGCAGAGGTACCTTTTTGTGGTGAGGGCAAACACTCTGAAGTCTGGCTGTGAGTTTGAAAAAAAAAAAGAGGTGGTTGAGGAAACTGAAATGTGTGAAATTAAAATGAAATGAAAGCTCTGCCAAAAGGTAGAGAAGAACCAAGATTTTTTTTATGTAAATTTTTTTTACAGTTTTGAGTTCCCTTTAGCACCTTGCTTTTTCCTCCTCCGCTTTCACTCTGAGATGTTTAGTCTCAAATGCAAATGTTACACGTTGAGACAGAGTCCATTCGATGACATTTGATGAGTGGGAAAGAGCCTCAGAAAGAGGTGATGCGTATTTTGTTGTAGAGAGAACAAGACAGGAATATTGGGAGATCCAAGAGAACAGAGAAAGAAATAAAGGGTAGGAGAGGGTGAAACACAATGAAACAGCTGTTTTTATTCTTTCCTCTGGAAATTGCTATTTCTGCAGTTCTGTTCCATTGTGTCCTGAAATGTTTTATTGTTATTTCATGGTTTTGCTGATGCTTTTGTTCTCTCTCAATTTACAATGGATGATGCTGTTCTCCCTCCGTCCTCGTGTTTTACGGCATATTACATTCTACATTGGACCACAGAGCTTGAAATACAGAGTAATACTCGGGTTTTTACACTACGTATAAAAACATATGAACGCAATGATTTCATCAAAGCGGCGGCAGCAGCAGCTTCGATCCCGGTATATGATGAGCACGGGCTTTATGCAAAGTTATCGGGATTAAAAATGCATGTTGAGAATTTAAAATGCAACACCGCGTTTGCCAAGACACAAAAGGGATGATGCATACATCCATTTGCGGCTTCACAGAAACACTTTTTGGAAAGGAGTACAAGAGGGTGGGTTGCTGTGAATGTGCTGTTAAGCGACAAGTGAGAACCTTTAATAACCATTACTGAGAGATTCCCCCCGGATCAGCAGGTACGATACTGTCTGATACAACGCAGAGATATTGTCCTTTTTTTTCTGGAACAGATGGGTATTAAAAATGCACATTAATGCTTAACTTCCTGGAATTTAAAGCTGCAGTGGGACACATACAAGACCTGCTGCGGCGCTGGCATTTAATTAAATGAAAGCAACGGCCTTCATTAGGTCTAATGAACACTATGGATGAGAGGCAGAGGAACAGAGTTGTGAGAAAGGGGTTTTCTAACTTCTGTAAATGTTAGAGTACTCACTGACCTCCCACCCCGGCGCCTGGGCCTGTCATACATCGAGCAGTCTGCAGTAAGGGCGATGAAGCCCTGCAGAGTTTTGTACAAACAGAATCACAACGATGTTCTGTGTGTTCAGCACTGGTCCTCCCTGGTTGAATAAAAGTTAGATAAAGGAGGAACATCGTCTTTAAGAATTCAAATATGTGTTGAATGTAGGATAATTCGGTTATTATTCATGGACGCAGGCATCTCTGACCCAGATGAGAGAGCCGGAGAAATGAGAAGGTGATCTATGCAACAGATACAGACACTGCAACAGACAGTGCTCTTTATGCATCACGATAAGATAAGATGACCCCAGATAAACGTTATTGCACAATGACAAACTCACAAAATGAAATTTGATGTGCCGCTGTCCCCATAAAAACCCCCTCTGTGTTATCGAGTAATAACTCTAATGGTGCAGTGACTTTCTAAAACAAAGTTTACCAAAATGTCTGGCAATCAAAGCACAGGCTACATGTTCAGGAAAGTGGAGCCCCTATTATACCTTGAACTCTTTAACCTTGTTTTCTGGTGCTAACATATACATATGGAAGACCTCAGATACTGTATTACAAGCCATTTCAAAATGTGTAAAATCCCTGTGGGGGAATATTTCAGGCTGTTTCTTCACAGTTCTTTTTTTTTTTTAAACATCTCACCTACGTCTAGGCTTTACATTCAGTTTAATCTTGCCTGCAACTCACATGCATCATTTGCATTCCTTGCTAAACGAAGGGGCAGGTACGCACAAGCCCAGCCTGATATATTTGAGTCAGAATTGGAGGAGAAGTCGGATCTAGAGTAGTAACAAGAGTGTGCATTAGAAGGTCAGTGGTTGGAGCCCAGACGCCCCTGCAGCCTAGATTTCAAAGTGGTATCCTTGGACAAGATACGGAAGCGCACATTACCCCCGATGCTGCATCATCGCTGTACGAATGTGTGTGAAGGATTAAAGCTGTGCCTACTGTATCTGATAGCCGCAGCCACAACTAAATGAATGGGAGTAAATGGGATGACCGCAACTTGTAAAAGTGGACTGAGTGATCATGAATGCAAAAAACCCCCCCAGCATTACAGAATAGAATAGAATAGAATATACCTTTATTCATGCCAAAATGGGAAAATGTATAAGAACAAGTCCATTTACCATGAAAAAAATCCAACATCTACACACAGTATGACGGATATGAGGATTGGGGATTGTGATGGTTCATGATAAAGCCTTGTTTGTCATTCTGACAGTCCTTAATGAGTGATCCTTCATCTCTGTCTCCCTCCCCTCAGCTTGCCCTCAGGGCACGTTCAAGTCGTTCCAGGGCGCAGGATTGTGTCAGCAGTGTCCGCTCAACAGTCGCTCCACCATCGAGGCCGCCACCCTCTGTGGCTGTCGCAACGGCTACTACCGCGGGGACATGGACAAACCGGAGGACATCTGCACCAGTGAGTCAAACAAACCCAGAAGATGAAAAGAAAAGTGAAATACTCCCTCCAGGAGAGGAGCCGGGGGTAATTACGCCTCAGGGTGATCCACATGTAATGTCGCGCAGAGGAAAGGAGACTTTTGGATTGAAGTCTCCGATGGTTGACATTTTACATCGGTTGACATGGCTGACAGTGCAATATCTCATCATTGAATTAAAGGCCAATATCGGCTTTGATTTATCATCCCCAATCTTAATTTTATGCAGCTCATTGAGAAGCAATGTGCCGCAATGTTCCCGGCTTTGTTTGGGGATTTGGGGAGCAGTAAGTAATAACACTGCCACATTCCTCAGGCTTTCCTTTGGAGTGAATATGTGTTTAGTGTGTTGAAGAGGCTATATTACTATGCAAGACGAGGCCCGGAGTTTGAAAAACGCTGCTTCTCGACTCCACAGAGAGATGGTGTAAGTAGGTTGAGACATGAATCATTTGGACTGTCTCTGCAGCAAGTCTCAAACTGTGAAACTGTGCACGCCTCTCTGTGTGTCTGTGTCTGTGCACATGTGTGTGTGTGTGTGTGTCTGAGCATGCACATCCTGGTGACCTGGATACAACTCCATGGTTTTTTTGGGGGGGGGGGGCTAAAAAAGGTCTGTTTCCCTCATGAATGAATTTCCAGCATTCTGACGAGTGGATGTAGGGAGGGTAACCTACAAACTGTAGAAATCTCCCAGGTGCAGCGTGACTCATGAAAAGGTAACAAGGTTACCATTCCTACTTCTGCCCGTTTAACCTCTTTAGGACTGGTGATGACCTCTCTCACCCACTTTGGAGTTATTTTGCTTTAATGTTCCCTCATTGCGGAGGTTATTTATTAATTCATTCAATTTCCCACAGTCTGGAGCCATTTCAGCTGCACTTCTGTCCTCATATTGTTGTTTCATAGTTCCGGTCTATTCCATGCTGAAGACTTCATAAAAATAAACCAAAAACAACACAAATGTTAAGTCAGTGATAGATGCCGCAAGTTATTACCTTTCGAGTTCACTTTTCTTCTCCAACTGTCACACTGAGCTCCAACTATCACAGAAAACAGAGCAAATGTCGAACACAACCTCTCTCTATTAACTCTGCCTGTCTCGTGTCTTAGGGTAAATGTGAGAAGTCGCCCCTAGGTTAACATCATCACTAATCTACGGATGCAAGGGTCTCCCGATTTTCTGTGCTGTGTCATTAGTTCCTCCTCTAAGACACAATCTGCTATAAATGAAGCAGAGCAGTGCTTCAGATTTGTACAGCTGAGCAAAGGGAATTGGTTACATTGCACCATTTTATTTGTAGCTGGGTTTAATATTCATTTATACTTGAATTTCGTAGTACAATCAAATTCCAAGTCTTCATTCATAGAGCAGCATGGCCAAATGCAGTTTTATTTATTTTGCGTCGCTGTCTAATCAGTGCTGTTAGTGGCCCATGAAAACATCCAAAGAATCACCAAATACAGTGATTCGTCACCCACTGATGTAATCCAAAGCTCATTATACGTCATAAGCTAAAAAGTCACCATTATGGTGGCTGTCCGCGCTGAAAAAAAAAAATCCTTCGCTGCCATAGCAATCAAACTGTGTCACTTGTTATCATCCATTGCAGCGTATTACAGAAGAAAATGACTTTGCGCAGAGCGGTTCTGGAACAATCTATGGGATTAACTTATTCTGACAAAAGAGAGAGCACATGAAAAGCCCCGGCTCAAAGAGCCGCGGCAAACTCTCAAATTGATGCTGACAGAAGAAACATCAACTTCCCCTGTGAAAAGGTGTCAGGTGTCAGCCCGCTCAGCCTACACAGCGTTGTGATTTTCCTCGGCGCTCTCGATTCAAGGGCAAAAACAAATGGAGTTACAAGTGTTTTTTCTAAAAAAAAAAGACGAAAAATGGCAATGGGATAGGGGAGGGAAAAAAAACAAACTTTAAAAGCGTCGGCGGAGGAAGGAGGAAGTTTGGTGTATTTTTATTTGGTGCGAACACAATGACACATGGAATCAGATCAGTGGAATGGAAGAGCGAGTGCTCCGTGTGGATAGTTAGCTGACAGAAAATCGTTTCCACCCCCCCAGCCCCCCCCCCAACTCTACCGGCACGCCTCGTAGGCTGCACCGGTACACAGCTGAGGTGTGTGAGCGTGTGAGTAGGTCTACCGGAGGTGTATTTTTATGCACAGGTCAATCTCTTTGTTACCTCGTAAGACACTTACAAAACCCAGGGCGCACGCCGCAGTACGGAGAACTACCGAAGTAGTTTCCACTGTTGCGGCATTTAAAATGTCTTCACCACCTCTTTCATGACTGTTTGTGTGTGTGTGTGTGTGTGTGTGTGTGTGTGCGCACGCATTTGAAGTGTATTTTCCATGAACTGTACACCACTGACAGCATAAAAGGGTTTGTATTGGAGCTATTCATTTCAAAAGTAGGCTCGAGTGAGTATCTGTGTCAACACGCTGCGTGTGCCAGTGTGCGTGTGTAATTACGAATGCACGGTTTCTGACGGGTCGTCGCTCTCAGTGGGAATGTTTATGCGATCGTGCGACTTGGATTCGGAGACCCAAACCACCACCCCCCCGCCCTCTCCCTCCACAACCCCCCTGCTGATCGTTAGCGCTTTGATTCTGCGGCGTAGGTGTCTCTGACTGTCTGCTTGATAAATACACACACATGCGCAGATTCCGCAAGGCCGTCCCAGACGTTTTCTTCTGACTCCGCGACTAAACATATGCCAAGGTCGAGTATCCATTTTCGTCTCATCTGCCCTCGCTGCTCCGGCATGTGGCACTGGTGTGTGTGTGTGTGCACGTGTCGCGGCTCTCGTGATGTGTGTGTGTGTGTGTGCATTCTCCAACAGTCAAGGAGAAGCGAGCCCCCTAGGTTTAACCTTGTGAAATCTCTGGGTGTGCCTTTAAGACTCACCACAGCACCCGAGAAAAGCAGAGTTTCTCCCCAGATCAAAGCCGTGAGCTGACAGAAGAGAGAGAGAGGGAGCAAGTGAGAGGGAGATAGAGAGAGAGAGAGGGAGAGAGAGACAGACTGACTGACTAACCGATTGAGGAGCGACAGACAAAAGAGATTTCTCTGACTCGGAGCAAGCTTTTGGGTCACCTTCTGTCTGTTTGAGAGAGGGCTGGCTGGAGCCCAAACACCCAGCGTCTGTTGGAGCAATACTGAGCGGAAACTGGAAACGCGTACAGAGACAGAGCCCCGAAACAACAGAGAGTAATGTTTAAACTCTGACAGGTGGGTGCCAGAAAAGTCACTGAGCAGAAAAGTCCAGTTTTGTTGTCCGTGTTCGCACTCAAATATGGAATGTTTTATACTGTTGGCAAACAGGATGAGTGAGAGCATCCTCATGGTGCTGCAGACATGGGACTTGCTTTTCTGGTGCTCGTCCTTTACCCAACAGGAAGTATTTAACTGTGTCATGTTTATGTCCTCATTATGGCTCTCTCGCAACTAAGAATTGTTAGCGATTGCTCTTGTTGCGTCTTTTGTTTCCTCTTCTGTTTATTCCTCTTTCATACCTTTTGTTTGATTAATCCTCAACATAACTCTATAGATTGCTGGGGCAAATTATTTAGCAAAACGTGTGCTTTCATCATCCACAGTGCTACTATCAGCAGGATGCAATTTGTTGTGACATAATTCAAATATCTCTGCAAAAACTGCAAAAAAAACACAGGAAATGAAGTGAGGTGAAAAATTGTCTATTTTGTGACATTTTTCCAAGAAGCACTCTTGAAATTTCATTTGGTGAAATTGTTTAGTTTAATCTATTCTCCACTTAAATATGTCTACAAATTCCCCGATTATCATCATTTGGCCCATAAAAATAGTTTGAATAATCATAACGATCGTGTGTTCGTACAACAGCTTTGTTTGTAAAGCGCCAGACACCCTGCCATAGTAAAACATTAATCCATATGCAAGCCCTTCATGTGCCCTGCGTTCTAAAAAAAGACGAGCGCTCCTCATTAAGAAGTGTAATTGCATCCAGGTGTTAGGAAGTGATTTGCATTATTAATTGATCTGATGAATATATACAGCACGTTACTAAAGCAAACCGAAGGTAAACATATTACATATTCAGCGATGGTCTTTTAACCTCAAATTCACCACCTCTCTCTCTCTCTCTCTCTCTCTCTCTCTCTCTCTCTCTCTCTTGTTCCAGGTGTGCCCTCAGCTCCGCGCAACGTGGTCTCAGTGGTGAACCAGACGTCGGTGATGCTGGAGTGGCACGCGCCCCGCGACACCGGCCACCGGGACGACCTGTCCTACAACGTCCTGTGCCGCCGCTGCCACAGCAGCGAGCGCCGGGCGTGTCAGCCGTGCGACGACAGCGTGGTGTTCGTCCCGGGCAAGCGGGGCTTGAAGCAGACGCAGGTGGAGATCAGCAAGCTGCGGGCCCACACGTCCTACACCTTCGAGATCCAGGTTTGACGCTTTGCCGTGCTCCTTTGCTCCTCATGTAATTGTTGTCCTATCTTGCAGTTTCAGCACGTACAGCACAGGTCTGAATGCCTGTGTGAAGTTCTATGAGGAGATTCTCCAATTCCTTTTTGCATACAGTCCACCACTTTTGCAGACTGTAGAGGTCTGTGTTAATAGTTTGTGCACATTGTTCCAAGCTATAGACAATTCCTCATGGCACTGCTGCCTCTTCATCCCCACGTATTGTGAAGCAATGTCATGACCCAGGGCTGACTTTCTGCAGTCAGTCAGTGGAGGATTTCTTTATTTTTTTGCACCACTATTCACGGTCTTTCAGGGTAGTTACTTATTCAGCTACTAAAGGCAACATTTCAGAGTTGTTGTTCAGCGAAGTTATTTTACTGCAAGCCAAAGCAAAGCAGATGTTATTATGTGTTCAAGGCCACAAAAGCCACGCTGATGCTTCATGCACGTGACAGTTCAGAAAATGCAGATAAGTCATCGGAAGGAGTCGGCAGGAATGGCTCATAGACTGTATATGAAGGATGGACATAGTCTTCCAGTGCGGAAAAGGAGGCCAATGCGGAGGTGCCTTTACTTGCAATACCAGAGAGATACACTAGGCCTGGCTCCATAAAACACATTCTCAAACACATAACCAGTCAAATAACGTTATTTTCAATCATGAAATCCTCATTCAATAATTTTTTTTCACAACTCACACGCACACACAAGAGCATAAGTTTCCTAGTAGACTGTGTTTACCTCGTTACTATGGCCGTGTTATTCTCTGATATCCAGTATGGATCATATGGATCGGTGGGTGTGTTGAGAATGACGGAGGTGAGAAGTTATATCTGTCCCTCCTCTATTCCTCTCCACCCCCGCCCTGAGGTTTCTGCCGGCTCCAACGTGAGGAATGACAGTCCGCCTGCAGCTCAAACGCCTGGCTTCATTAACGGCCCTTCACAGACCAATGGGTGACATCACAGAGGGTTGGGGCTTTGAATGGATACACGTAGGTGGCCAGGGAGGTCATACTGAAGATTCAAGAGAGCAGAAGCTCAAATGAAAAAAAAAAAGTAATGTAGTGAGCAACATTGTACTTGGACAGACCCAGTGATGAAGATGGCAGGGTGCGTTCTGGGTCATGGGAGCAGTGACTTGTGTTTTTCACTGCCTGCTCTTCACTCTGGAAATAAAATTTCCGAAAGGTTAATGTACCAGGAGAGCCTGACTTACCTGTCGGGGGTCCAGCCAGCACCGCAGGACACACGGGGAAGGTGGTTTTAATCATCTTTATTCTACTTGTGGAGCACACTTTTCCACACTCCTCCACAGCCTTAGCTCAAGTCGTGCCCTGAGTGCCTGTTCCTAACAACGTTAACTTAGCACAAGTCCAGAGGAGAAGGTGCCTTCTCCTGGGCAGTCTCCAAGAGTGGCACAGCTCATAGACTAAAACGGCTAACTTAATGCTTATTGACCTATGGATCAGACATATGTATCTGGAGGACTGACTTCAGAGACAGGGGAAAGGTGAGCAGGTGCTCAGAGAGAGTCAGGTCAGGTTAGTGGGCACGTGAGGTAGTAGCTGGAGTGGAAAGGGCAGCGGCGGTGTGAGGAAGTGGTTAGAGGCACAGTGTGACTGTTATATTATGTTCTCATAAACCGCAAAACCTATAAAAGCAGAGGGACAGTGAACCTGCAGTCCTCTGCCAGCAGACGCCCGCCCCATCACGCCTGGGTGTTTAAATCAAGACGAGCTGCCTTGTATTAGTTAAGTGAATGGAGCGTTTCTGCTCTGTTTCCTCATTTTGTCAGTGGCTGTGTCATTACTCGTCTAATCTAAAGATGCCCTGTGCGGCCAGAGCTCTGCAGTGGCTTAATGTTTAAGACTAGTAGACCTATTAATGAGCTCTGGGAATTTTCTATCTATACAACGTGGCACGCTCTTAATTCAGAGTGCTGATGGAGTCAAACAGACTCTCACGCCACAGATAGAACTAACAGAAATGGTCGTTGTAATGGTGTTGTATATATGAATTCATATGCATGTTTAATTCAAAATAAGAGTTGTATACAGTATACAGTATAAACTGATGATTAGGACATTATGATGATTATGAATTCTGATATAGTCTAATATGGTCTTAGTTAATACATCTTAACCTCTCCAGGTTAGAAGTGAACATAATTCTTGTCTAGATTGCATCAATATTGTGGCCTCAGTTTATGAGTTTTCAAACCAGTCGGTGGGATGGACCAATCAATAATGATGTACAATGTGAAAGAATTACCAAAACCTCGGCCTGACTGTGAATGTTGTTTGTTAAAATATCAATTGTAAGGCGAAGTGTTTACTGGAGGTTAGCTGAATAGCTTGAATAATGGATTTTTGTGTGGCGTTTGCATGTTTTTCCAGGTCCCCCAGTTTCCTCCTTCAGTCAAAACACATGTGTTAAGCTCAATGGAGACTCTAACTTGCCACTAGGTATAAAAGTGAATGCGCAATAATTCTTTTGTATGTATTTTATGGCACGTGTTTTTTTTTTTTTTTTAGAAATCCGCAGGAAAAATCTCAAAATAAAATGTCAATTGAACGTGAACCAAACAAAACAATATATAATACGAGCCGAGAGTAAGCCATTAAGCTAGCGTCACTAATTCCTGCGCCTTTGTTTAATGATTTGCTCTGACTGAAGACATTGTTTCGACCGTCAAAATGATTAACGGAGCCCATGACAAACAACATGTGACAGCTAATTAGGTGGTTTTTAAAACGCACAGGGAGCCCGTTAATTGTGCCTTTGTGTTGATGAGAGGAGAAGGATGGCGAGAGCTAACAGTCTGAAGGAGACATTGGCAGAGCTTCTAAGGCTGAAAGGAAAACCATCTCGTTCCTGTCGATAATTGCTTAATTCCCTCCTCTGGAAAAAGGAGATTTCCTCTTTTCCAACTGTAGCTGCACGGGTCTCTGTGCAGCGTCAAACATGGCGTATTGTTCGCACGTTCACAAATCCGAATGTACAAGAGTTAAAGGCTTTCACAAAGCTGTGTTTTCTCATCCGAGAATAAGCTGCACTTCTTGGATTGTCTGCCTAACCCGACATGATGTCAGACGGTTGAAAGTGGTGCCAGGTGACATAGAATAACCTTGTCACAACAACACGTTATCCGCGTGCTATTGTCTCACTGTGTGTCCCTGACACTATTGCATTTTTTCGATCACGTTGAATATCACATATGTGTGGAGGCGCATTTGAAATGCATGTGCTTTAGAGACGAGTCTAAAGTTTGAGTTCCCTTCAGCAGTCTCCGCTCTTGGGCCACCGCAGTCAAAAAGTGAGCGTCCGGACGCGACCCCCGCTGTGCGCCTATCACCTTTAAGCGCTGCGAACTGTGCCGTGCCAGAGCGGGAGATGCTGACAGGCCTAATGAAAGCGACTGATGCGCCGCGTGCGACGCGGAATAGCTGACCGTAACGCTTTGTGCTCCACAGGCAGTCAACGGAGTCTCCAACAAGAGCCCTTATCCCGCCCAGCAACTGTCAATCAACATTACGACCAATCAGGCTGGTAAGTGGGGAGCGCTGAAGCCTGGAGTGCATGTGTGTGTGTGTGTGTGTGTGTGTGTGTGTGTGCGTGCATGCACGCGCCTGTGTATGTGTGCCCCGGGGCACGGTGGATTATGCCGGCTAGGGGGATAAAGGAAATTGAGCTACAGCCTTTTAATTCATAAAACATGTTATAAGCTTGTCATCTCTCTCCCTCTGTCTTCATCCCTCCGACCCCCCCCCCTTTGTCTTTCCTGCACATCCACAGCTTTCATCCTGTTTTTTTTCCCCTCTCCCCCGTTCTCTCCCTCTGTTCTCCTCTCCTCGCCTTCATCCCCTCTCCCTGCCCTGCTCCTGGCCTGCTCTCTCTGCCTGCCTGACAGTGTAATTCTTAGAGACTATAAAGTGAGCTGACTTACTGCTCCATCAATACTTTATGGAGACAGACACAAGTGATATTTCCACCGAAACCCAAATTTATATTTAAAAGCTGCTTTCCTCAGATGGAAAACACATAATTTGCCTCATCTACGGCAAACCTGGCTCATTCCTAATGGAAACATGACCCATCGTCACCCTGCCTATTCCTGAGCGCATTTGTTAAAAAACCCTCTCTTATCCCTGAAATCTTTTAGGACTCAACCAAAAGTGATTTATTTTCAGGTCGACTGCACTGGGGGGTAGGATTTTAAATCATGCGATAGGTTTTTTTGGGGGGGGCTGGGAGTATTTCACGGGCCCTTGGGATATGAAACTCGCTCGACATATACTAAGCCGTGTAAAATGTCAATTGTGGCAATATTGAAAAAGACCGCAAGGTCTTCAGACGACAGCTCGCTCTCGCCGTCAAATTACGACCTGAGAAGATGCACGAGGCTCGTGAGGTACCGCAGCATTGACTGAGGAACACGGCAGTCCCCTGGTATTCCTTGCGAGATGCACGCGTCTCCTGTCTCCGTGCGGCTTGCATCAATTCAGCACTCGTTACAGCGAGACACCAATCTCCATGTCTTGATTTCCTCCCTCTCGCCCCTGTGCACGTAAAAGTACAAATGTGATGAAAACCAACTCATAAAAAGATCCCAGAGGCGAAACCGTGAAATACATTATGGCCAAGTCTCTGCTCCCCAGAATTATGGGTAAAAATGTATTACAGACATAACTCTTGTTTCCTGATCAGTGACAAGTGCAGTAATTTGTTTCCATGAGCACGGATGAGCAAACTTTTTTTTTTCTCTTTTGGGTATAAATAATCCCTGGCAATATGTCATTACATTACACACTATATTTCCATATTTATAGTGTTTAAGCATGCCAGTGAATCTTTTAACTGCCTAATTGACTGTGTGTGTGTGTGTGTGTATGTTTTTTTTTTTAACAGCTCCCTCTG
Source organism: Karalla daura (assembly GCA_029224185.1). Lineage (NCBI taxonomy): Eukaryota > Metazoa > Chordata > Actinopteri > Chaetodontiformes > Leiognathidae > Karalla > Karalla daura. The sequence continues at coordinate 7,832,904 of CM055194.1, forward strand.
CAGTTCCCATAATGCATCAAGTGAGCTCAACAAGCCGCAGTTTCTCGTTGTCATGGCCACCGCCTGAACAGCCCAATGGAATCATCCTCGACTACGAGATACGCTACTATGACAAGGTAGAGTGTGATGATAAATGTCTACTGTACGAGTGTGTGTGTGTGTGTGTGTGTACGCCTGTGCTTTTTGATGTTGTGGTCACGGCCAGTAATCCATTAGTGTTGATAAAGCAGACGAATCGATATCAACTTCATCCAAGTCATCAATTATCAGGGCGGTTGAGAAGGAGCAACAGTCTCGCTGCTCCTCAGAGCCCATAACAGCGCGGATAAGAGACGAAGATGCACCCGGCCTCATGTGCTGATCAACAGCATCCTTTTATATATGTAGGAGAGCGACTTCAACTGAATGAAGACGGTAATCTTACTCATAGAAAGGATTCAACATCTCAGGGAGAAAGCTTGTAAAGTATATGGCTCGGAGTTCCACATGAGCTTCGGTTGGACAGTTGGCTCATTATGACATTGAGGCTGGAGGCAAGGGGAGCTCAGTTTAAAGTTAAGAAAACTGCTGTTTTATACCTCCTAGGCTCACAATTAAAGTATTGTGTCCCAGGGAATGCATTTTTTTTTTTAGGAAATCTATAAAATCCATTGTCGAAGCTTTAAAAAGGACAGAAAGTTAAGAAGGGCATAGATCCATCTATCCATCCAATAACCCCATCAATTATGTATGACAACTACAAAATCACGACAAAACGCCATTCATTTTTCTGTTAATTAGCCAGTAAATTCATCTCAAAATAAATCATGTGACAGCGTGATAGAATAGGTATTCCAACACATGGAAAGATGGATAGTCAATGTTTTATGCTTGGCAGCACATTGACCCATCTGGTGTTGACCTGATGCGAGTTTTTATTGGCTCAGCCCGGTGCCTCATCATAAACGTGACACGACAATTCATTTAAGAGACAACCGAGGACAGAAAGATGTCAAACTTTTTTTTTCTTAGATTAATGATTCCTGTAATCGATTCATGTTTTATTTTTTAACAGTGTAATTAATGTGTCATCTTTACCACAATGTTATCCCCTGACAAGTGTAGATTGATCTAGCAGCCAAATGTATTTTATTATGCTGACAGGGCTGTACATTCATGGTAGAGCTTCTCTACGTTTTTTTTTTTATCTAGCACACATCAGATGTTGATCATGGCTGTGCAGCATCCTCTCATTAACAAGTGGCTCCAGTGGGATCTTGTCAAACTGTAACATGCGTGCAACCAATTGTAAAAGAAGTGTTTATTGATCATGGCTAACACAGCCGTGAATGGTACAGTACATCCATGGGAAACTGACAAAGTACTTTGGGTTGCCACGCATTCATCAGCTGTATCCGACAATATGAGGTCTAATTAATCTCATCTGCGGGCTTTTAGAAGCTCCAATTAAACGGCTTTTTAATTAGTCAAAGACGCCTACAGATGAACCCGTGCAGATCACATGCCTTGTGCGGGCCACTCCTCAGCCTAACCGCTAAAAGAAACCGCTTCATTAAATATTGACAAGGCAATTATGTGTAGTTGATCAATAAATATTTAAATGACACCACGCGGAAGATGAACCTGCATATTTTATGTGAATGTAATCACTTCGGCAGTTATTGCAACCGTTTCGGCCCGAGTGCAGCTTGTCGCTAACAGGCCGCTCATGGCTGCACACGCCGCATATATTACATATCTGCGCGGAGGCGTGCTGCACTGTTTGTGGACTGCAGCCGCTAATATTGCTGTATCGATTGTTTCCTCAGTTCACTTAGTTCACCCATGCCGCGGCCTTCAAACGTCTCCACAGACGTCGGTTTCTCCGCCTGCGATGCCAGGAGACATCACAGACCGCCGGCTACACGCGGTTACCTTTAATCTGTGAAGGACAGAGCGGGTCCTTCCAGACAGACCCCACAACTCACACAACACTAGCTTCATTAGTTCATCCGGAGAGCCGAGGTCGAAAGGGAGCAACTCGTTCCAAATGATTCTCTGAGCCAGTGATGGGGAGAAAGATTTCAAAGCCTTTAGAAGTTTTTCCTCCCAGCCCACCCAGGCCAAAGTGGTAAGCAAGAAAACGCACTTTGGACCTAAGCAGGGGATGACTGTGCTACACATAGTTCCTCATTTCCATCAGTCATTTCGCTGGATACCCAAGGCCAGGTCAAAGTAGTCGATAATTAAACACTAACCAGTCTTCCAGCTCCTCCTAGAGGACCCTGAGGCATTTCCTGGCCAGATAAGACATATAATCCCCACAGCATGCCGGGCTCACCTGTCAGCTCCACCGAAGGGAGGCGGCCAGGAGGCATCCTTATCGGTCCTTATCAGTTACCCAAAGTACCCCAACTAGTTGCCTTGAAGGCTTGTAGGAAGTGCAGTCAGTGTGGAGCTCCCTGGAGGTCTGAGCTCCTTACGCCGTCTCTGAGGGTGGGCACAAGCTGCAGCACAGAGGAAACTAATTTTGACCACTCGTATCCAAGGCTCCCTCCTCACCACAGCAGTTCAGCTGAGGGCTCACATTGCCGCTGTCCCTGCCGAAGGACATGGCAGATGGCGGAGGGGTTTGCAAGTCCCTGTGACCCTGAAATCATGGATCGTGAGCGTGTGAAGCTGGTGACCCAGCGGTCCCTCCTGGAGGGAAACTGGCCAGCAAGCATCTGGTCGCCAAGTCTTGACCCGAGTCGAAGTGTTATGCGGAGCCGTGAACTGGAGGCACTTTCCGATTTCAAGAGGAATTAAATCGTTTCATCAGCAGAAACAATATTCTCGACCCCGGGCCAAAGTGCTGCTTCGCTTCAGTTTTAGTGTTTTGCAGAGGAGAAAAGTGTGAACGCAATGAGCAGAAAATGTCTCCTCCGTGCTCTTTTTCTGTGTGTGTCAACATCTTGAGAGCAGTGGAAGATCGTTTTATCTCTCACTGAAAAACAGGAAGACGAAAGTGCCAATTTATGCACTTGTGGTTCCTGCCGTTGAATATTGTTGGCCTCAAAACTCTTGAAACGAAACTGTCTGACTGAAGTAATCAAGCCTCCAGCTGCCCCGTAGTGGACAAGTTCCTACTCAGTGGGGTAGGCTGCGGCACAAAGCATCAAACAAAGCCTCCTTTAAACCTGCAGCAACAATGAGGGCCTCTGATTCGGGGACAAAACACGCTGGGCCTGATTATTTCACATCAATTTCAGCAGTTCGAGGAAAAACTCCAAAGTAAAGACCTGCAGTGGCTGCACATGTTGTCTTCTGTGTAATCCAGCCAGTAGGAAGCAAAGTGCATCTGAAAATGGAGTTAAAGGAAAAGCATATCCATTACCTAAAGCTGAATATAAAAGCGTCCTCATCTGCTCTTAATCTGAACCAACAACTGTGAAAGCAGATAGAGTTTTACCAGAGCCAGGTTGAAAACATAGAGGGAAGCACCGACAAGGGTTTGTATGAAATAAATTGGAAGGAACAACATGCTTTCCTATCCAGAGCCTATATTTGATTACACGCCAGCCTCCAATCCTTTTTGAACAAAATTGCTCTTTGCATTTTTCTGAGGGACCCACGCTTTCCCGCCGTGCTCGTTTCATCTTTTTAATGCGCGCTGTCATTTTGGTTGGTGCTTCCGTGATTTGCGCACAAAAATAAAATACAATAAAATTTGGGAGATAAAAACAGAGCTACAAACTTTAAATGCTCTTGTCACCTCTTTCATATCTATTCTCTTTGATAAAAACCCCCGAAACCCAAACGTCCATGACTCTAGAGGGCTCCCTCGCAGCCTCCAGTTGCCAAGCAAAGCATAGTATATGGCTGTAATTCAACACCACTGCATGAGAGAAGATGAGTGTTTATATGTAATGTATTTATGTTATTTCTCCTCTTGGATGAAAATGCGTAATGTATTTGAATCCAATGACCCAGTGTAACACAGCACAGATGAAACTTGTCATCGTTATGCATTATGCATCGTTATTTGTCGGACCATTACTATGACTTCATTTATGTTGATTTCTGACAGTTTCTGTACACTGGCATTTGCCAACAAAAGTGGAATTTTAATCAGCTTATGTGAAGCCATATCTGCACATTTAATAAATATTTAATTCAGGCCGGGCTCTTTCCCGTCACATCCTCCTGTTTTGAACGGCCAACACATGCAGGACTTGTCTAATGCGGCGAATAACGCGAGTCGGGTCGTCCCCGCCTTTACTTTCTGCCTTGAAATGAGATTCAAAGTGATCTTTCAGAGCTCATTAAAGTGAAATGCATTTATGCCATTATCAGGGTTGTGGCACCCGAAAGCATTTCATCTGTTGATCAAAGCAGGAACATTTGCAGGTTCTGCCGTGCGCCGCTCGACTCGGAGATGTGAGGCGCTGGCTGTCGTCAGCAGAAAATCACCAGCGCCGCTGTTAATTGTCTCTGTAGCACCTGGGCTTGAGCTCAAACCTGTGCGGTCACCTGTTCGAGCCACCCAGAGTGACAAATGCACACATGAATCAGACATGTTGGTCTTTTTTTGTGGAGGAACATGGCCCTTTTACAACTGTGCCACGACCATTAGACACATCGATGTGCTTTGGAGGTGCCTTAAAACATCCGAAGCCCATTTTACAGCATCATCCAACATTATACCGGCAGCGACTCCTCATAAGGCCATAGAATCGAGGCACACAAAATGCATTTAAAGAGCAATATTTTGTTCGCGCCGGAGGCGCTCTGCGGATATAAGACAATGGGGTTATGCAAAGAAATCTCTGCGACAGTGCAAATATATGTGGGGAGCGGGGTGCTAGAGGAGGCAGATGTCGCGGCAGCACAACCGCTGCCTCTGGGACGGTAATTACAGTAAGTTAAGGACAGCGTGGAAAGAATAGCCCTCGCAGACAGATGTGCCGTTGCCGCTGTGAGACGGAGACAGATAAAAGCCTGTCAGAATCAGGGCAGCTGCCGTAACGCCGGTCGGCCTCTCTTGCTGCCACTGCGTTCGCATTAACACCTTTTAACGCGGGAGCCAGTTAAACACACTTTGATCTGTCAGTACCTTCCTTGATACACATCTAGAGGAGGGACAAATGCTGTACGTTTCACTGTAGACGAGCAAACCACATAAAGTGACTAATTTTAGCTCACAGCTTCGAGTGAATAAGTCCTCGGGGAGCAGTTTGATAAGCCTGGAGAGAGAGCGTTTTTTTTTTCCCCCCCTTACCTGACAGCTGTTCTGTTCCTCCTCTTCCAATACTTGTCATTTCTCCTCCTCTGCTCCCTCCATCTTCTTCCGCACTCCCCCCCCCCCCCCCCCCCCCCCCCCCCTCACACCCACCCTATAGATAATGAGGTTTTAATGTAGTAAATTTGATATGGCGCAGAGAGGCAGGATTTTTACCCACTACTTATCTCTGGCTACCAGACCTTCCCAGATGGGCTGCCCCCTAACCCTTCCACAGTGGCAAGTATAGCTCAGCGCCCCCCCCCCTCCACCCACATACATACACACACACACACACCTCAAAATTCACACCCCACCCTGACACAATGCTACTTTTTTTATGGCCATTTCCAAATATAACTCTCAATTTTACCCTCTTCCAGCTTTTAACACCGCAAACTCTGTTATGCCCTATTTATGACTGTAAAAGTCTGGTTGGTCCAAGTGCGCTATATAACAGTCCGCGTCTAAGAAATTAGCCTCTAATGATTTTAAACGTAATGTAATAAGGTAATAACACTAAAGAAATGACATGAGATATGCTGCATCGCACTAATAAAACTCCCCACAATCAATAAGGCATGAAGTCACAATCAGTTTAAGACCATCCAGGGGCGAATGGACATTTGTTGTTCAGAACTATAACAGTAATTCAGTCATCTCCAGTGCTTTTTTATTCATGTGCATGCACATTTTTCATAAGCCTCCATTTCTTTTCCTCTGTCTCCTTACACCCCCAATCTCTACTTCCCCGCTGATGTTTTCCCCCCTGGACCCCCTCTCTTCATTACCAGCGTCATCTCCCTCCCACCGCTCGCTGCTCTGCCGTCGACCCCTCCACCTCCTTCATCCTCGTGGCGTGATTTCAACCCCCCCACCCCCCACCTCCCCTCCTTTCATGCCGTCACCACACCATATCTGCCGTTCCCCATGGACCGTTTCGATTCTGCCGCAGTAAAACCTTTTTATCTGAGAAGAAATGGGCGAGAGGAAGCGTAGAAGGAGGGCACGGATAGATAGAGGTAAAAGGTTGTAGCCTTGGGTTTCCGAGATAGGCCTGATGGCTCTGATGCCTGATTGACCCGGGCACATCGGGTAGAAAGAAAAATAAATGCTCCAGCAGATCTGTCTCTGTGGGCGAAAGCTAATTAACCGCATTATCATTTTGTTATAGTTTAAGGAGCCGGAATAAAGCATGAAGCAAAGAGGTGGGGAAAGAGCAAGTCAAAGAGAGATTAAATTAATTTTTCATTAGAAACATGCAGAAGGTAGTTGTCGCCAAAGTGAATGGTGATTGAAGGTATATGAAAGGATAGAGGAGGAAATTGAGGGTGGAGGCAGAGGTAGGTGGAAAAGCTTTAGAAAAGAAAAGAAAATAAGCAAAATAATGCTAATTATTACAGAAAGGACAGTGTTTTATAAGCTTAAGTCCATTCGTCCATCATCTTAAATGCTTTTTCTTTCCATAAGAAAGAAGTATATTACAAGAAAAACTCACACTCACACCACAGAGAACCCACACAGACCACAGTGAGAAAACTACCACAATTAGTTAGGAAAATAGCTGGACTTAATGGATAGGTAGAGTGGGAGAATTTTGCAGAAAGAGGAAAAAGACTGTGAAGGGACTGGCAAAGTCTGACATGATTTCTTACTCAAGATGGTGCAGCTTCACCGCTCTGCCAGGGGTCCGCGGTGTCAAAATCTGAAAATGGTAAATGTCTCAGTTTGGACTGGAACTGTCGAAGAATTAATCTTGTCTTAGCTGAAGGCCAAAACTGAGCACTAAATTTAGCCTCTCGTTGTCTGTGACTGGCGCGCTATCACAGGCTGTCGTAGGTTGTCGTGAAACATATTAATCTCTCTCTCGCTCTCTCTCTCAACCTCGGCTTCAGTCCCTGTCGTCGGTGCTGAACAGCTCGGTGGTGCAGAGCGAAACGCCCAGCGTGGTCCTGGAGGGTCTGAGGCCGGGGACCGGCTACGTGGTGCAGGTCAGGGCCCGCACTGTGGCCGGCTACGGGTCCTACAGCAAGGACATGCTCTTCCAAACACTCACTGACGGTAAGTGGCCGCCGCGTGGTCAACTGGAGTGTGCGGAGGTGTGTGCGAGAGCGTGTGTGTGTGTGTGTGTGTGTGTGTGTGTGAGTGTCGGTGGAAGAGGAAAGAGAGCGTGGGACTCGGAGAGGCAATTCGAGAGGGTGGGCAAGAGTGAAAATTTGGCTGTGAAGTAATTAAATTCTGCCCTACTTTGTGTATGTGTGTATGTGTGTGCTCGCAGTCATGTAAAATGAGCCTTGCAAATGATATTTCGTGTGTGTGTGTGTGTGTGATAGAGAGAGGGAGGGAAAGTGATAGAAAGATCTCAGGTGTGTATTTCCCTTCCAGAAATGCTCAGCTGTGAGTTATATGAGAGTCTGATATGAGTATCAAAATAATCAGTTTTCTGTTTATTGTGTATTTGTGCATGTGTGTGTGCATCTGTGTGTGTGTGCGCGTGTGTGTGTATGTGTGTGCGTGTGTGTGTGTGTGTGTGTGTGTGTGTGTGTGTGTGTTTCCGCAGATGAGTACAAGTCAGAGTTGGGACAGCAGCTCTCCCTGATCGCTGGCTCTTTAGTTGGTGGAGTGTGCATCGTCTCGTTGGTGGCCATCGCCATCATCTGCACCAGGTACCAGTCCGTCACAGGGCACACACACTCACACACACACACACACACACACACACACACACACACACACACACACACACACACTCACACTCACACTCACACCGAGGGGCAATTTAGAGTCTCCAGCCGACCTAAACATTCATGACGGTGAGAGGAAACCGGTGCACCCAGGGCAGACACAGTGGAGTGACGTGGTTGAGTCGGTGAGTAGAGGCACCTTAAGAGAAGAACAAACTGTCACATTTCCCAGTATTTTGTTTTTCTTCAGATGGATCATGACATTCTGACAGTTTCTGTGACCCTGTGACCTTCCGGCAGACATCTATTATGAATATCAGTTGACACAGTTCAATAAAACGGGGCGGCTTCCTGTGGTTCCACCACCCTCGGATAAAAGTGGGAACAAAAGCACAGAATAATAACAAGCCTGACTAATGAATTCCTGAAAGACTTTTTCCCTTCTCTCGAACAGACTTTTTTCTTCTTCTTCTTCTGACATTCAGTGAGACAATTTACTTTAACTCCGCTGAAGAGTCAGACAACCAATTAGAATTGCTAACTTCCATTATTTATTTATATACTTTCAACTTTTGCCTCTTCACCCGACATCTCCCGGCTTGTCTCTGTGCCCGCAGGCGACGGCAGCTGAAGGAGAGCGTGTACGGCGACAAGCTGCAGCAGTACAACGCGGGCGGAGGTGCGGCCGCCGCTCTCTCTGCCCCCCCCCCCCCCCCCCCCCCCCACCCGTGCTCAAATACGGCGCGTCTCCACCCGAGCTCTGTTCTTACGCTTGCGCCCGTCTTTCTGGCTCCGCAGAGGTGACGCTCCGGCCCGACATGTTCAGCGGCCCCACCCCCACCGTCACCTTCCCCAGCCTGTCCGAGGGCCACAGTTCGCCGGGGGTCAAGATCTACATCGACCCCTTCACCTACGAGGACCCCAACGAGGCCGTCCGGGAGTTCGCCAAGGAAATCGACCCCTCCTGCGTCAAAATAGAAGAGGTCATCGGATCAGGTATGCGCTCCCCCCTCCCTCTCCATCAAGCTGTTTCCATTGGACGCTGGAGGTTTGTTTATTCCAGAATTTGTCCACTGCAGCTGTGCATTGATTTGTGTTTTTGGACCGTTTGTTGTCGGTGTAAGATAAACGGGTCATAGTGGTTTTTCATGTTTTCTGCAGCTTATTGGTTTGTTTTAATGAGACCAGCTGTTGAGTTAAAGAGTAGATGCTCCAAAGCGGATCAGGTTCTTGAACTGCCGTGGCACGCTTTTGTGTCTGTGGCAAAGATCTGGAAACGTGCTACACCAGTTTATTATGTTGCTTTATTTTATTTTTTTCCCCTTTGAAGTCAGGAGGGATGTTTTATTCATGCTGAAAACTTTCACTGGAATAAATTAAAAACTGTCTTCATGCATTCTCTTTGGCCATCTGAGCTCGCACTGTAAAAATGCTGTGTGATGTTTGGCAAATAGAGAAAGTTGGATGTGAAACGGCGTCCCAGAGCATCCACATTTATTCTTTTTTTTTGGTAGGGGCAGAGTTGTGTGTGTCAAAAGGAAAAGAAGGTGATTGATCCTAAAGTACTCAAACTAAGAATTGTGCTGCTGCTTTATTGTTCTAAGGGGATCAAAGCAGGTGAACCACAGAACACACAGACTACAGCATAAGATATAGAGAATGAATATGCATTTGAAAGCTAAAACTTGCCTTTTAAGCTTATAAATAGACCTGAAAGATGCAGTTTCATCGTTGGTATGCATGTAACATAACAGATCTCTCTAATCTCTAAAAGTATCTTGTAGTTTGTTACTCCTCAGATCACATTTGCTAACTGTGCATTACACGTATAACTCAAGAGTAACCTTCAGCTCTGTACTGGAACAAAATAAAAAGATAACTGAGTGGCGAGGAGACACATGTTGAAAGGCACATGAATAGTTAATATGATTTTTTTTTTATTCACAAGTTTCCAAATAAATAAGTTTTCAAGGTTTTTTTAGGTGAAGGCCAAACACATATCACATTTGGAACTTCTTTTTTCAAGGAAGCGAAACGCTGCATACAAGAGGCAAGGTCACAGCTCGTAGTGCATTTCCAAAAGCCTCAGGTTCTGTTTTCTAAAGATACTTTTTGACTAGTTCTACACTTTTTTTTACATCCTGTAGACCTTGTGCCTAATTCATGCGCATGTTTTATATTTTTTTAATGCTTATACTGTATGTAGCACAACTAGTTAACACACAGGAAACCTCACTGAGACAGCGAGGACACTGTCAAAACTCTAAATGTAAAGAAAACTTCCAGCTTGTTTCCTCCCACAGCAACATGCAGGCCTCTGTATGGATGAATCTTTAAGGATCGCTTAATGGCATTTGCGTTCAGTCCACGCTGTAGTTTTTGTCGTTATATTTTCCTCCAAGTGTTTTTCCCCCAGAAACTATTCTTTTTTTCTTTTACCTTGGACCAAAACCAATCAAAGCCAAATAGCCACAGAGCTGTGGGTGATAAAGGTCATGAACCAGATGCGGCCCCTCACGGTGGAGAGTGTGTGCTCTGGGCTTTGGTTTGTTGAGCCACTCTGAGAGGCTTTCCATAATCCCTCCGCTTCTTGCTTTATTTCTCTCGGGGGAAGGTGTCTCACCTCAGCCAGAGGTGACAGAGCAGGGATGAAAACTCCAGGGTGGGAGATGAAAATATGAGCCCGGGTGATTGAGCTGTGGCCAGATTTTGAGCCCTTAAACGGCCAAATCTGCGATAGACAGTGAAAATTTACCCAATGCTCTTTCTCCTTCCTCACCCGGCTCTGACTTTCTCCCTTTGTTTTTCTTCCTGTACTTCTTTGATACCTCCCCCAATCTTCATCTCTCTCTGTGATTCAGCCCCTCTGGAGTTTTCGGGCTTGTTTGCGTATAGAGAGATGCTAAAACAAAGAACCGAGGGGGAAAAAGCAGAACAACAGATTGAGGAGGGAAGATAAAAGAAGGAAGCACCCCAAGGAAATAGTAAAAATATCTCACCTCACTTTTCCTCTTCCGCTGTGATAACTCCCCTCGCTTTCCCTCTTCCCTTATTATTATCACCCACACTGTAAGAAATGTCATTCATAAAAAAAGCTCTTTTTGGACTGAGACACTTTCATTTACAGAATTGAGAGCAATAGGCTAGTAGATTTACATAGAGTGTTATTTTCCATCCTGCCCATCTTCTCCTCAACTATGTCTATTATAGAAAATGAGGAAGTGGGATGTCATCTGATCTTGGCTCTCGTTGCAAAAATTGCTGTCAGTAATACTTCATTCCCCTTTCTCCCATATTATCAATACATCCCATTTCCATCCCTCACTCACTCTTTCATTTCTGCCCTCCCATCTCACTGTCCTTCCCCCTTCCTCCCTCCTTTCTCCTTCCCATTTTGCCCTCCATCCATCTCTTCTTTTGCTGATTTACAGCGGTGACAGTAGATAGTTTTTAATGAGCAGTGAGATGTGGAGCAGAGATCACAGGGAGACAGGGCGACGCAGCCTGTCATCCTATTCCCATCACTCATCCATTATTCACACACTGATTTTTATCTCATGGATGAGGACTTTTATTTTGAAGTGATATTCAATTTTCATGTCCCCGGGCAGCATATGGCTGCATTTATTTTGACAAAAGACGCGAGTGTCCCCAGCACTGTGAGGACACTCTCTGTACGTCGGAACAGCTAAGCCACTGAGGTTAAAATCAGTTTTTTATGATCTAGTAACCATCCATCTATCTATTAGCTTTCCTGCTTTGTGTCCTACTGTGTCGCAGGGGTATGCTAGAGCTCATAGGACAAAGGCAGGGGACACACCCTGGATAGGACGCCAGTCCATCTCAAGGCACACACACCATTCACTCTCACACCTACGGGCAAATTATAGACTTCAGGTTGACCAGACCAGAGTACCTGGAGAAAAACACAGGTGGACACAGGGGAAACAATGCTGACATTGAAAACCCTCCAACTGGACTGGCGATTCATACCTTCATAACTTCCTCTGATCCACCACTCAAGTCCATTCAGAGTCAGACATACTGTATAAATTCATAAAGAAATACTTATGACCAGGAGAACCCCATGAATATTTTACAATACAAATGTTTTAAAAGCCGCAAAAATTTCATTTGCACATCAACCGAATGAAAATCAGCGATAAAAAGTGCTTTTACACAGGTGCTCTCAGGACTGAAGGACTGAAAGATTTTCCTTTCTCCATTTTCTGCTGCATTATTGTCACTTATTGTACTTTTTGAGTCAGCTTAATTCATCTGACAGCTTCAGGTACTTTGCGGGCTCAGATCAATGACACCAAATGGAATCAACTGAATTATGCTCAACTGTAATAAGTTGAGAGAGGATAAGAATGTGGGTTAGCAGCTGGGTAGAGGTGAGAAGAAGGCAGGGTTTTAGCAATCACAACAAAGTGTCACAGCCCATCACAACAAATAATAAAGCGGAGGCTGCTCCCCTCTGATGACTCAGAGTAATCCACCAGTTGAGAGCGCTCTGACAGAAATGCTCTCATTACCTTCACAAAGGTGCAGTTGATCCTGTCCAGTGGTATACGCAATACCGCACTTTTAATTAGCTGTCAGATGCTATAATCCTCTTTATTCTCAGTTATTGCAGTACATTATTGAGCATGCACGCGCAGGCAATATGTTTATGGTACCTGCCTTGACCCCACTGTCCACAATGTCCAAAGGGAGCTTGGAAGAGAGAAAGTATCTGCTCTTGTAAACATTGTAGCCTGGACTGATTCACTGAGTAATTTACAGCCAAAAGAAGAAATCTAGTGCAATAAAAAGTAAATGCAATAATTACTAAACAGTACTAATTATAATGTTGGAGAGGGGTCAGAAATTTAACTCATTTTCTGTGGCACTGTAATGTATGCTTTTGATTTCTAGGTTAATTTTAGAGGGATGCTGAGAGTTGGCAGACAGGAGTTTTACCTATGAACTCAGTGGTTCAGTCTCTTTATCCCTGAGGTCACCACGCTGCCTCTATTTAACTTTGAGCTGAAAGACGAGCAGCGCTGTGCAAAGCCAAATAACTGTGCGGTACCAGCGTCCCTTTTATCTTGTTTGCCACCTCTGCTACAAACCTTTCCCTCACCCCCGAGAGGAGCTATTGCGCGGATTCAATTTTTGTTGTGCTTTCAGTCTGCAAAAATACCTTCAGAGCCCTGGCGAGCAGAGCCCTCGGTCTCAATCTGCTGGAGCGGAGCCAGCGCAACAGCGTCGGTGCGAGAGAGCGAGGGAGCGGAGGGCAGCTCCCCCGACTCGTTCGTGTTTGTGTTTACCTTCCCATAACTGCCCCACTCAGCCTCTGCAATAAACAGTACGCTCGTTCATTTGTTGAATGAAGAATTTTTAGGAAACACCGGCCCATCCGATTTCACAAGTGGCCCATTTCACACCATAAATTTTGATTAACATGCAACTATTTATTAGCCCATTTGTAATGGAAAAAACTCAGTTGAGCGAACATAAAAAAAAAAAACCCCGACAACCACCCCCAACAAAGCAATTGTTTTTACTGGGTGATTCACAGTCCTCCAGTCCTGCAGAGTACTCGATCCATCCAATGGAAGCGCTCTAAAAAGTATGCCAGGCCAGAAGGTGGTATTATAATCGTAAAGCCTGAAAATAGCTTTTGTAGGCACCAAATCAACAATGGCATAGACATAAATTGTGCCCACCTAGAAACCTGCAAAATAAAGAAGGTATGAGCTCTTCAAAAGCACTGCTTTCAGTGGCCTAAAAGTGGATTCGCGTACGAACAAAAGGTGGTACATATTTTGTTCTGCACATAGACAACTGCTAATTGCAGCCTCAAAGTGTTTTCCTCTATTTCCTCAGGTGAATTCGGGGAGGTGTACAAAGGTCGCCTGAAGCCTGTGGGCAAGAAAGAAATCCCCGTGGCCATCAAGACCCTGAAGGTCGGCTACTCTGAGAGGCAGAGACGGGACTTCCTGTCTGAGGCGTCCATCATGGGCCAGTTCGACCAGCCCAACATCATCAGACTGGAGGGCGTGGTCACTAAGAGCAGACCCACCATGATCATCACGGAGTTCATGGAGAATGGAGCACTGGACTCATTTCTCAGGGTAACACAGACATAAACGTGCTCCCACACACACATAGGATTCGACAACTGAAGACAGAGCTGCATTGGTCTAATTTACATGTGGTGCCTCTCTTGCTTCAAATGTACCAGATAACTCTCCACAATGGAATATTTTCCTAAGTCAGAAACAGTTAAAATCAAACAATCAAACAATAATGGATAGCCACCAAAAAACGCATCAGCTATTTAAGATACGTGGTTTTATTCCCACTGAACTTCCCCAACCACCTCAGACCAAGGCAGGGAAATGACATCTCAAATGTAGAACAATCAAAAGCAACAGATGTAACACTAAGCTGTGTGCAGGCCTCCCAAGCTCCATCCTGAACTGTGCTAATTTGGCAGAATGTCACATGATGCTGTTTGGGTAAAAACAGATTTTCAGAGTCGTGGCGTAACATGACATTGAGCGGAGCGAGCTGACACGAGAGCATTATGTCACCGTGCGGAGCGGCACTTTTATACTTATACTTGGCACTTTGAACAGTTTTAGAAACGCCACTGCGTTAGTCCTCAACACAGGAGAGGACGGGCTCAATTTTGAGCTGCATCTGAGAATAGCACACAAGCTGTAATAAAAGACACACGCATCCAAACACGTTGCCCGTATACACGTCACGTGCCTCAGGTATTCATATTCGCTCCAAAACTGGCCTATAGTGCCGTACAGTAAATACCCAAACATGAGAGCACAAGGAGAGGGGTCGGGAGCCTTTGTAGAGACGAGCACAAAGATAGAAACAAGCTCCCGCTCTTCCTTTCCTCCTCACTTCTCCTTCCTGTGCTCTTTCCTCCTCATCCTGCCAGCGTGTCTGTCTGTCAGTCTGTCCGTCTCTTTGATCCTGCCCTCCTTTCGAGGCGCCTCCAAAGACAGAAAGAGAAACTCTTTGATGTTTGGTTCTCACAGCGTGACCCCTTTTGACTCAGAAATCATCCGCTGACTCATACACACGCACGCGCGTGTACGCACGCACACACACACACACACACACACACACACACTTTCTTTCTCTCACACACACACACACGCACACACACAATGATCGATCTCACTGGTGTTGCTGTCCTAGCGTGACCATCTTGCAGGCACAAGACCCAGAGGATCAATGTGTGTGTGTGTGTGTGTGTGTGAGTGTGTGTGTGTGTGTGTGTGTGTGTGTGTGTACCTAGAAGAAGGTTTTGCCTGCAGAGGATTAGGCTAGAGGAGCATCAAAGGCGCAGTTTGAAGCACAAAGTGAATTAAAAGAGACACACACACACACCTTTGACTGCAACTCTGTCAGCAGGGATGTCAATGATGTTTATAAGACAGACAGAAACTGTCTGGCCCAAAGGTGAAAGAGCAAAATAGGGAAAAAATGTTCTCGGTCTGAGAACAGCAACAAGCCTTTAGCAACTAAAAATGTGTGTTTTGTCTGTTGGGTTTCCGTGTTCAGCCCTGGGGTTTTATGTTTGCTTGTTCACATTCGCTAAATTCAGATGAAAGGAGGCGGAGATACAAGAGACAATAGTTAAAGACTGCGTAATGAAGCAGTTCACTGTTTCAGCAATATATCCACCTAATGGTGGCATGAGGAAGTCGATGGAACTCATCACGTTACATAACGCCCAGTGCACAGAAGCAACAGCCTCGTCGCCAGCCCGACACAAAATCAGTTCCTGTTTAATTATCCCCATCTGAAAACATGTTGGTTCACTGAGCCGTCCTCCAGACAAGAGGGCGGCACAACCGACTCTTAAATAACTCCCCGGGCCCCTACAGAGATCAGCGGTCACTCAGCCTCAGTTATTTAAAGGGAAATCGTTCCGATATCTCTCTTTGGACGGCGAAGCAAAGTTGCCCAGCGTGGAGCCCAACCAGTGATGTGTCCGACGATGTTTACAGCGTGAGGTCCGGTACATTTGAAGCAAACCTGGCGCATTGACAGTGTGCCGCCGCCCTAGTCGCACTGTAAAATTGGTGGGGCATCACACCAAGCCTCTGTCTGTGTGAGTATTTACAAAAAGCTTACACAGGTCAAATTCACCTTGACACAGCGGCCCGGTCACTGCACCGGCTGGGCTGGAGTGTTCGCCCCCGTCACTGTAGACAGAAACACTCAGAGGAACCAAAATGAAGTTGGAGTTCAGTATTCTGAGGTATTGTTTAGTGGCGTCGAGTCCCGCTGTATATTCTATTTTTTCACCTGCTCGACTTTCTGTCAACAGCGAAAGTGAAAAAGCCTGATAATGGAAAATGAAAAATAATCCTGTCACGGTTCATGGTTTTTGCAGCAAAATGATGGGCAGTTCCCAGTGATCCAGCTGGTTGGTATGCTGAGGGGCATAGCGTCTGGAATGAGGTATGCACACACACTCACACACACACATACCCCTGTGACAGAAATCAATTTTTATCACTTAGATGAAAAAGAAACTTTTTAATAATGGCATGAAATGAAATCAGCCTTTATCTAATGACATACAGCTCTAACACAGAGCCAACACAGGTGCTGATGGCAACATTATTCCCAATCAGGCATCAGCAGCTTGCGTGCAATGTCCTGCCTCCGCATCCTGCAGATTCTCTGTCTGACACGCACACACAGACACACACACACACACACACACAGACTCACACGCACACACACAAAAAGAGACATATGCTCCATTTTATTCCAGTTAAGAGCACCACAGTTTGGCAGCTTGAAACACTGCTCTCTCTCTCACACACACACACGCACACACACACACACACACACACAAATACACACACGTACGCAGGCATGCATGCGCACACACACACACACACACACACACCACATTTTGTGTGTTATTGCAGGTATCTGGGTGATGATGAGTCACAAACATATACATGAACCCATATACATAAATCCCAAAACCTGTTTTTTTATAGATAGCTGGCCGGGACAAGGCACACACACACACACACACACACACACACTAAATCCCATTACCTTTCCTTAGTACCCAGGTTTTTGGCAATGGATAACACATATGGTCTCATACTAAATCCTGTTGATGTTCCAGGTACCTCGCAGAGATGAGTTATGTTCACCGGGACCTGGCTGCTCGGAACATTCTGGTTAACAGCAACTTGGTGTGTAAGGTGTCTGACTTTGGATTATCCCGATATCTGGAGGAGGACACCTCTGACCCCACCTACACCAGCTCTCTGGTGAGAGCTCATGCACTAACACTGGCAGTGATACATTAATGCCGCATGGCCAAAAAAAACACTCCCCTTGCTTGATTATGGACAAGAGATACGTCTTGTGTCACAGCGCATTCACAGGGTCTTCTCCCTGAGGCTGATCATTCATTTCAGGTATCCGTTTATTAATAGAAGAGCTTAATAACTGAGCATTTTATAAGAAAAGTGAGACAAGCCAGGAGACAGCTGTAGTCCACGAGGGCTGGTAAAGCCTGAATTGCTTGTGAAAGCTTCAAAATTCCCCCACTTTGCCTGTCCAACCTCATATTTTCTTTCTCGGACTGAGCAACTGCAGCCAGGAGAGCGAGTTTTTTGTTTAGGTCCAATATTCTCCTCATTAGAGGAGACAAGAAGACACAAATGCGGAAGTATGAAATAGGGTCCGCCACACATCTTCCAGCAGTTTTCGGCTGCACCGGATGCTTTTCAGTTTTAGGACATTAAGCTACCAGGTGAAAAGAAAGGGCTCACAACAGCCTTTACTGTACATGCCGAACATGGTCATGCTCCTGTGTCTTGCAAAGAGGAGCCAAACAACGGCATGTAAAACATGTGTGTGGACACAAAGCTGTTGTATTAAAGGTTGAATGGGATATAAATTGTGAGTACGAGGATGAGAGCTATGAAAGTTAATCCCCAGTAGACACATCCTATAATCTCATAAGAGAACAAAAATATCTTCGGGACATAAAGTACGGTGTAAAGCATCAGTTAGGGTCCACTGTCCATTAGATCTGAAATCTAACAACTGTCCCCTTTTTCTAGGCTGACAACTCTGCATATCATCACCCCTTTGTAGATTTTGGATGCAAATCAGTCACTGTCACTTATTTTCCCTTGCCAGCACAGGAATGGACAAAATGTGGAATTTTTTTGTCATGTTCGACACAGCCAGGCATCTGCTTCTGTCACTTCCACATTAAAGATGTGGAATAATTAATAGCGAAGTAATCACAATGCACCGTTTCTTTTTTCCAAGAATTTCCTCTCCCCGCTCACCTCCTCCTCCGTGTCCCTCTCAGGGTGGTAAAATCCCGGTGCGGTGGACGGCTCCGGAGGCGATCGCCTACAGGAAGTTTACGTCTGCTTCAGATGTCTGGAGCTACGGGATCGTCACCTGGGAGGTGATGTCATATGGGGAGAGGCCTTACTGGGACATGAGCAACCAAGACGTGAGTCACTGCCAGGCTGTGTGAGAGAAAGAGAGAAACAGAGAGAGAGAGAGAGCACGTGTTGTCACTGAAGTCTGCAACGGCAACCGAGTCTGTACATTTACCCTTTCTCTGTGGTACACGCTCTCTGATGTGTGTGTGTGTGTGTGGGTGGATGGGTGGGTGAGTGGGGGGGAGGGCAGGAGGGGGTCGGCTGGGTGTGCTTGTTTGTTTCCTGTGCCATCTCTCACAGCGGGGGTGCCTCCATGTCTAGGAAAACACATGGAAAATGAGGACATCAATTTTAAGTGTCATAGAAATGTTTGTTCCCCGGAACGTCAGACCAGAGGGGATCAGAATTTTGTTTTGCTGCCGATCTTTTCTTCCAGGAACGTTACATTGTCTTGACAACTTTATTCCAATTACCTCCGCCGCTGCATTTCTATACGCCGCGCGTTTTTCCTCTGCGCCGCCGCCACAATTACCCCATTAAGTGGTTTCGAGGGAACATCCATCCTTGTGTTTTTAAGGCTTGGAAATTATTGCTCAGTTTAAAAAAAAAAAAAAAAAAAAAAGGAGTGCGCGGCGTTGTTCTCTGTTAAAATATTACAAGGCCTCCTCATTTCCTGCTGTTCAATTTTTTGGTGAAAACCTAAAGGGCATCACTTGCAGTACATGAAAAAGGAGGTTCCAGAAGATTGGATTGCTGACATTTTTATTTTTAGGTTCCTATTCAGAGAAGATATGTGATACACAGATTATAGCGAGTTTTTGCACTAAAACCCACATCAAAGCAGTGAGGCGCTAAACCGCTATTCTTTGAAAGCTTTGAAACTATATTTCGAATGGTTTTGACACAGAGGAGCTTGGGAATTTTACAAGCCTCGAGTTTGTCTTGACTTAAAACCTCTAAAATAAATGTTGTTGTTGCAGTAAGTCTTTCATAACATTGCCGCCTGGATTCAACTATGTGGAAAATATTCTTATTAGAGCGTTTTATTCTTCCCAGTAAGACCACCATGTTCCAGCCCACACTTATAATTTCACCCCTGCTTTGCACTCATTAACTGTATGTGAAGTTTTCTCGTCATATAAAACTAAATCACTCCCTTGTTTTTTTTCCATCAGATGAGAAACCCTCCATCTGTCTAGCATCACCTTAACTATCTCTTCCCCCTTCTTTCACACCTCCCCCCCGCCTCCCTATCCTCCCAACCCCCCCCCACCACCTTGCTGTCTTCCCTCACCACCCCCCCCTGCAACCTCAGCACTCGCTCCCCCCCTCCCATGCCCGCGCCGGTCTGTGCAGCGGTAATGACAGAGAGTCAGTATAATGACAGAGACAGTTTTATAATGGCACACACAGTGTATAATGATGGGGAAAGTGCGTGTTACCACCACAGCTAACGAGGGTCTGCAGGGGCATTAACTATGCATGAACCTCACACCCTAAACTCACACACAGTGCACACGCGGCGAACTCACACACATGCGTGTCGGCACGCACAGAAAAAAATTCAAAGACCAGGGAAAGGGGAGGAGGGGGGGGGATTGTCAGCGGAGCCACCACAGGTGCTCTGTTCGACATGAATTAATCATGAAAGAGACCTGTGATGTTTTACTACACGCGCTGCTATTTTGATTGACAGCGGTGCTTAGAGAGAATTTATGCGGCACAAAGCCTGAGAAGTGTGCCGGGGTCAAGTGGAGTTCACTCAGCGAGCAGACAAATCCTCGCGCTGAATTACAGTCGCAGCGGCGCGGCGTTCCCCCGGCTTACAAGAGCACCGACACAGCCGTGTAACTCCAAATTAACAGGGGCCGCTTAAAGAAACATGTTTGAGTGTTAGTTGTAGGAACTTTATGGCATCTCGGCTTCGGCAAAGGAACAGTCCCATCAGTTTGGTTGTGAACACAGCCATAGCAGCAAGCAAGCAGCATGACAGCTCCAGACGTATTTCAGGAACGGGTCAAACGGGGGCATTGGCAGGCGTGGATTACAGACAGGGACGGGCGGAGGTGAGATGGTGTTTATTAGGTCAATGATCAAAGCAAGGACAGGCTGACGGGTCCGAGGCTGGCAGGTAAATGTCCAGAGAAAGGCAGAGGTCGTAAAAAAAGAGAGAGGGAGGCAAGAGGTGGAACGCCTTGGCAGGAAGTCATGACAGAAAGTCTGGCAAGAGGGGCGAGCCCACAGGGCAGGTGAAGGGAGGGCAGATAACGAGGGAGTGAGGAGCAGGAGGGAGGAGGAGGAGGCGAGGAGAGGGGGAGGTCAGGTGGTGAGGAAAGGTGACAAAAAAAACAAAAATGGATGCTAAAATTGATGTGGTTTTAAAACTGAATGACAAAGCAACGGTGTTAATGAAGCGCCATGTACAGCTTGACTTGTCCGTCAACAGAGCTGTGGTTAAAGGTGACCCAGAATGAAAAAACACATTTTGTGTACCTCGGCTTTGATGAACAAGGACAGTCTTTATCTGGGTTAAGATGTGTGGCGGGTCCAAAGACATCAATACGTCCTCTTTGATATGTTGATTTCAGGTATAGAACGCGTAACATCAACATCAAACGCTTCTGTGCAGAAACACACTGTTGTATACTTAAAGAGCTTGTAAATTAGCATTTGAGGCATTTCTGATTCTATCAATTTCCCCATAACCTCCATCCCTGGTGCCTGGGACTGTTTTAGTAGTCTCATCACCATCACTGAATCAAAACTGGATTTTTTTTTTTTTTTTTTTTTTTTTTACTACACAAATGAAGGAAACCACACTCTGCTGAAACAACACTGTGGTGAATCAACAAAGTGCGGATTAACATGTTCTGTCTTATTAAATATTCTGTGCAACATGTGCAAAAACGCAGGTTTTACAAGGGATTTCTGCAGGGCTGTTTATTTCCGCTGTTTGCCTGGCACGCTCACATTTATACTGAACGAGGCCTAGCCGCTGCACAGCAAGAGCAATCGATCTCCTCGTCGAAGGCTTGCCAAGAAGGCAAATAAGATGCTATTTATTCGTACATAAAAGTTAAACAATACTTTGGCAAACAGATTCCCATATTTCTCCCCCATCTCATAAAAGCTACCGATGCTGACACAGATGGTGGTCATTACTCCTGATGGTGCGGCATTTCTTTCTCATTTCCACCGCGATTGCGTAACACCGACAAAACGCGAGATTTTCACGTAACGCAAAAACACATATGATCGCCGGCGTCTTCGGCTTCTGAAAGCGTGACAATGCTAATTGGGAATAATAGAAAGCGACGAGATGAAAGATGCTAGCGGCCGCATACGCGACGTTGAAAAACCAACACTCTGTGCGAGAGCGTGTTGCCCACAGCTCGTCTGAGCTGCCGGGTTACACAACAATGGGTTTCAAACATGATAAACCATTATTAATGCAGCCGGGGGGGAGACATTTAAAAGGATTATTCTAACATCGCTGGTGCAGAGGGCAGAATAATTTGCGATAATGATCGCCGCACTTGATATTTCCATTCTTTGAACGTTTTTTTTTTCTTCTTTTTTCTTTTCCAAGGTGACAAGGTAGCGGGTCGCTCTTTCAATCAAAGACGTTTTCAGTTCCGCCACGTTCGCGATAATTACATTCCTCGGTGGAAGGCGCGCCGTCGCACACGGCGCAGCCCCCGTTTTTAGCCGAATCCCCGCCTAAAAAGTTTCCAGAGGAAAAAAACGCCGGCGCGGTCCCTCTCATTCTCGGCAGCCGCGCGGTGAAAACGAGGCGCTCCCCTCGCAAAGCTGACTGCTCCCACATCAGAGGCCGCGGCGGGCGGCGCCGCCTCTCGCCGACGGATGTCTGATTGTTCCCAGCGAGCGAGCGAGCGCGCGCGCCGCTCTCAAGTGGAATCGGAGTCCTTTTAACAAAGTTTTTATTTTCCTCCGCCGCCTGAAATGCAGAGACGGCGTCCCGGTGTTAAAAATACGCCCGTCCCATCAGCCCGAAACGTCGCACCAAAGCTGTGGCGGAGAACACCCCCCCCCACCCCCTTCCCCCTTCCAACAGGAAGTCACAAATCACAGCTCCGGAGCGCAAAACAATGTCCCCCGAGCGGC
Source organism: Karalla daura (assembly GCA_029224185.1). Taxonomy (NCBI): domain Eukaryota; kingdom Metazoa; phylum Chordata; class Actinopteri; order Chaetodontiformes; family Leiognathidae; genus Karalla; species Karalla daura. The sequence continues at coordinate 7,855,412 of CM055194.1, forward strand.
GAGAGGCGAGAGAGGCGGACGCGACGTGGAGTCTCTCTCGCCTGCTTTCATCCTCCTGATATCCCGAGCCTCGCAGACGAGCGCCACGCTGAGAGCAATTTACCCATGTAATGCCGCGAGGGTACGCGTCCTTCCGAAAACACTCTCCGTCCCGTCGCTTGTGCACCTCGAGTTCCTCGCTAGAAGACTTGACTCGTTTACACGCACAGACACCTGAACGCACCGGCCGCTGATGACATTGAATCCGCGTAGCGGCGCATGCAAGAACCGCGCTCGACGCCTCCCGCCTGTGGAAAGCGTCATGGGTGTGCTGGTGTCAGAAAGCAAAAGTGTATTTATGTTTACATGCCGTTTGCCGGAGTCCGGGCGACTGGGATTCACGTGTGTCTCTCGTTCCTCTGCGTCCTCATCCGGCAGCGTGGGTGAGGGAAGCGTGGGCGGAGGCAGACGCTTATGTCCCCCCCGAGTCTCCGCGCTCATTAAATCAGGACCACTTTGCCGAGATCAAATCCCCGAATAACGCGATCAAGTCGCAAAACTCCATCTCGCCCGCACGCTCCACGACGCTGGGGTGCTTTGACACGTTTGAACTGCAATCCGCTGCAATATCTAATATTATGTTGTGATTTTTAAAGCAGTCTCTTTTTTCATTTTCAGTTTTTTCCCAGGCCACTCGGGGCCTTGGAGTCGCAACACACCGCCGGCATCGCGTCACCTCACAGAGTCGATGTGATGAATGTGGAGCATTTCAGAGCAGTTGTCTGTTTTTGAAGGGACTTATCCGGAGCTGAGTAGTCGTTGATGTTTTTTTTAACCCTGGTTTGGTCACCTCCAACCTCTGAGGGAAGCGTTTTGGCTGAACCTTTAGTTTATCCTCCTTGCATTTCTTATCATAATATTATGACTTCATTCTGTTTGACAGACATAATAAAGTCTACTCTGCATTTTTTTTGTATGCTTTGAACTTCCTTTGTCTTCAAACATCAATCGGAGCTGAAGAACTGTATCTGGGGAGTGATGATAAAAATCACTCGCTGCAAATAAAAATCACTAATTCAGTGCAATCAGTGGGCACGCCCGGAATAAATCAGCATTTCCCCACCATTTCTAACAGTTTGTGTCCCTCTGTGATCGCTCCAGGTGATAAATGCCATCGAGCAGGACTTCAGGCTGCCCGCGCCCATGGACTGTCCGGTAGTGCTGCACCAGCTGATGCTGGACTGCTGGCAGAAGGACAGGAACGCTCGGCCAAAGTTCCCCGATATCGTCAGCATGTTGGACAAAATGATACGCAACCCCGCGTCCCTCAAAGCTGGCACCAACAACGTGGCCCCGGGGTGAGGAGGGACCCGGACTCATGAACCATCTGTATCGGTGACACCGCGACTCTGCTCTCTAACTCAGACTCTGCTGCTGTGTCCGTCACAGTCCCTCCCACCATCCCTTGCTCGACCGTGGGGCTCCAGACTTGAGCAGGGTGAGCTCCGTGGAGGACTGGCTGGCCGCGCTGAAGATGACCCAGTATCGAGACTCCTTCCTGGGCTCGGGCTTCACCTCGTTGCCACTGGTCACACAGATCACAGCCGAGTAAGTGGACTTGCTTTTCCCGTGGCCCGTGTCCGTCCCCGGCAGCCTACATGTTCAGGCAAGATGCTGCGTCAGAGACCGCCTCTGATGCTGCGTCAACACTGTGTGAACCTCGACCACCACTTTATGAGCATAGACATGTGTGCGTGCGCCGTAAAAGCACTTTGAGTGGTCGTGAAGACAAGAAAAAGCGCTGTATAAGAAGCAGTCCATTTACCATTTCCATTTACCATCACGCCGTAAAGGCTCCGAGGTCCGCCACCGGACACCCACTCACTGTATATCTCTGTCAAGTAAATTGTGATAAACTGTAATTGAACTATTTGAACTGCTGTCAAAACAATAAAAAGCCTCTTTCCTCTAAGCAGCACCGCTGGTGCTGCGCCTTTCTCTAAACCGAGCCCATATTTCCCACGTACCGTGGCTGTCAGCGCGCAGCCTGCCCGTCCTCCCCGCAGACCTCTCCTCACTTCAAGTGAGCATGTGGCTTCTGTAAATATACAAAACAGTCTTTTGTTAAATTGTGTTTGTGTAATGTATGGTGGGCGGGTGTTTTATTCTTGGTCCCTTTTGTGCTGCACTGCGGGTCAGACACAAGACAATGAATTTTCTCACAGGGATTAATTAAATATAGCTCGATAAGGGACCGGCGCGGGGACAGCAGACATCACAATTTGAATGAATAGTGTTGAATTATCTGTTACAATGTCGAACATATGTATAATCAGAATGGGCCTTTTTAAAGCACTTTGCGCCACACAAAACATCTGATTAGTGAAACGTGACCCCCAACTCTTCAAGGGGCATTACTTAAAGAAAATGAGGCTTAAACCCCCTGAATTATCGTGGGCTGTAGATTAAAAAGTTGCGGGAGATTTATGTGAAATGCAGTGTACGTTTCTTTCCCTGAAAATGATTAGCTGAATGTTGCCAAGCACTGCATTATTTAATCAAACCAGTCAAAAACAGTTCTTGCTCTCTGCACACTCGTGCTGCCAGCATTGTTTCAGTCCAACCCGAGCACCCCTTGCGATTACTCACAGTAATGAATTATCGGCGGGGTTGATACGGCGTCACTCCGCACAGTCATGCCTTTGTCTTTGTCTTTGTGTGTTTCTTTCCCCAGCGACCTTCAGAGGATCGGCGTGTCTCTAGCCGGACACCAGAAGAAAATCCTGACCAGCGTTCAGTCGATGAGGCACAGCGTGGATGACCAGTCTCCCACTGAGTCTGTGTGACCGCACAGGGGAGTGACACAGTGGAAGAATATCGGAAAGTGTACAGTCTGAGAGTGAGAGAGAGAGAGAGAGAGAGAGAGAGAGGGCTGTCACCGTCACACTTCCGTTTTACCCTCGTACTCTTCCGTTTGCCGCTTTCGCAGATGGGAACCACTTCACGTCTTTGTAACTCTATCACTGTGGCCGTTTGTGCGACTGAGGACCCTCGGCAGTCACCGGGTCCATCCTCCTCTCACCGGGCAGACTTATCTCATACCATTAAGCTTCCATAACTTTATGCCTTTCAGAGGGGATTTAATACAAGTGCAAGAGGAAAGTCATGGCAGACTCGATTTGTGACCGGAAAAAAACTGTTTGGCCTTTTCTGTATGACTCTGTAGGGTACAATCACAAACCCCCTTCCCTTCAACCCCAAATCTGCCTGCGAGACGACTTTGCCAACCACCTGTTTTTACCTGCTTGACTGTTTGATTCAAAGGACAACATTTTTATTTAAGGATTAATCATAGAAACATGTTATTGGAAAGAGGAGACTGCTTGAACAAACGTCCACACGAGGAGAAAAAAAGAAAAGATCTTTGTTTTCTTCGGCCAGTGTGTTGGTGGAAAACCCAGACGAGACCCAACCACGAGCGGGACTTTTTGAATCCATCTTCATATTGAAGAGTCTGTATATATTACGATATGGGATGTTTATTTCCTAGTTGCTTCATTTGCTGTCACCGATGCCAACAGCATTGAACAGTTAATCGTCACTGGAGTATCTGTGAGCGCTCTATGATTATCTTCCCCTGCCTCATTCATCACTGAAACACTTTGAAGTGTTGTGAACTGCCAACAAAAAAAGAGAAACAGGAGCCGAGAGGAGAGAAAAGGTTTCATTGCTCTGTCTACTTTCCAAGCAGCCGTGGAAAGACAAACTCTTCTGATGCAGAGCAAGTAAAGCTTGGTGCACTTCAAAAAAAAGAAAAGAAAAAAAGCTTCCTTTAAGAGGGAACTCGTAATGGATGGTGTGTTAGGGATGCCCTCTGAGTAAAGGCAATTAACAGACCAGAAAACACGTACAAAAGCAAATGAAAAGATATTAAACCAAGCAGTGTAACAAGCCTTTTTTCCCAAAGCGCACTGCATACTTGAAAGTACAGGCGAGACCGTGGGTATTGAGTCATTACCAGCTGTGGAGACTGTGCGGAGCTGTGGAGTGAATGTGCAGCAGTGGCCAGTGAATCTCAAAAGACTGAGAAAGGTATTCTCATCCAGCGCCCTCGCGATTTGGCTGCGAACCCCCAAAGCTGCCTGCCAGTCAGCCGCCGATGCAAAAGGCACGGGCGCACCAGAAATCCATCCTGTCCACTAAACATGAAACAAATTTCATTCTGTCGGAATGATGTGGTAACAATCAGTCTGCGGTGGCAGACAGGGGCCTTTGTATCGACTCGTTTCTGCATTCATCAGCCGCTGGACATGTCACCGTCGTCACAGTTTGTTTTGACAGTCACATTTTGCTGTGACAGAAATGATTAATACCGTTGCGTCAGTTTTCCCGACGAAATGGCGCCAGGTGACCTATCGGCGTTCTCATCTGCGGACGAGCTCACGCAACATCCATTTACGGGCGATTTTTGTCCCGGAGAGAGAGAGAGAGAGAGAGAGAGATCTGACAGAAACGGATACGGCACGATGCAGAAGTGCGGCGCGCTCGGGGAGGGTAGAATCGCCGGCGTGTTTATCACGTTTTAGCGCCGAAATGTGACAAAATGTGATATCAAGACGGCCCGATCTCACCGCGGGGGCGCGCCGATGGGGCGGCAGTGGGAGTTCTCTTTTATCTGCGCGCTGAGCAGATTACCAGCTGAAAAACAACAGCGCGGCGCGCTCTGCCCCCCGGGGCCCCACAAACCTCGGGTCCCCTGTACGTATGCAGGAGGATTAGCGCTCCGCGGGCCCGATTGGACGTCCCGATATCCGCCACGTGCCGCGCCAACAGCCGCAGGAGGGGACAGCGTCGAGTTCCTCATGACACTGAGAGGTCCAGCCCTCCACCCTCCACCAGACCGACCGCCAGACATTTCAGTTTCTGCTTCTTCTTCTTCTTCCTCTTCATCTTTTTTCTTTTTGGCGCCGGGATCGCATTTGTTGCCTGGCAACGATAGCTTAGTGAGCGTTTTTTGTCGGCCGAGGGTGGGGGTGGGGGGGTATTGAGATCAACTGGGAGTGTGTCAGTGGTTCAGAGGCGTAATTCGTTGTAAATAGACGCCCCTGGATAAACAGTTTCAGCGCTGACTCGGGTGTTTAACCGGGAGTGAGACGGCGAGTGCGCCTAAAAGCTCACATTGAACATCGCCTAAAAGAAGAAAAAAAAAAAAAACAGAAAAAAGAAAAAAAATGTCATGCATAAATAAAAGCTATCAACACGGGCAGGCATGGTAATACATTATGTAACATCCAAAGCTAAGTGTGATGTGTCTGTACTTTGCTCCATGTTTTATTTTTCTGCTGTTAGACAAGGTTAGATGTGCGAGCTTCCAGAAGCATTTCTCATGTTCCCGTGTCAGTGTTTGTGAATGGATGATGAAGGCCTAAATGATCTACATGCACTTGTCTTGTATTTATACTACAACGTGTCCTGGTGGGAGCGCACAGAGGGGGGGGGGGGGGGTTTCTCAGAAACACACACAGGAGTTGCATTGTTGAGCTGTGAGTTTTGTGAGGTTTGTCCACTTTGCTGCACGAAATGGGATCATTTATTCGGAAATCCTGCACTGTATGTAAAAGATTAAACCAAGATGAAGTGCTCGAGGAGCTCACGGTGAAAACAGTATTTGGTGGTTAGTTTTCTGAAGTGTTATTAAAAGTTAAATCCACCCTAGATCCAGCCTCTGAAAGAGAGGAGCACATTCTACAAACCTTCTAAAACCTCCGAAAACAGCACCCAGAGTCAGTGCTGCGTGTCGGCATTGACGCCCGTATTCCAAGGCGAAATTGCGTTATCATCCTTTTTATTGACTGTGGGGAGTTTTCAAGGTGTTACAATGTTATTTTTCAGCTTCGTCTTTTAAGGAGGATCATCAGAATGCACAAAGCTTCCAAGAACAGTCCGTGCTTGACACCCGCCAGCCGCTGCAGACTTGTTAAAATGTTTCTCCAAGACAATCACTGTATCCCAAGTCTGTTGGCCATGTTCTAGATCCATAGTGTGACTAGTGACGAAACCCTACCCTTCTTTACAGTAGGTATGTAAAGTGGTGGCCGGTGAAGAGCTGCAAAAAGAACACTGTAGAAGTTTTCCCTTCATGCATGTTCTTTAAGTTACGAGTTAAGTATATCCTGTACTATCCACCTGTATGGCTCGGGGTGAAGGTGCACGTTAAAGATATTGTGAAATCAAAAGGGCTTTATCATCGCAGGTGTATGTTTTGTCAACACTGTAATGGTCAGCTTCCACACATTAGCTGCTCATTTGAACTCTATGATTGGATGTTCCTCGGCTAAATGCTTTTCCTAAATTGTTTTTCTACAGTATAGTGTGTCACTTAAATATATAATCAGATCTAATGCAGTTTGCCTTTATTATTATTTATTATCTTTATTATTGTTTAACACAAATAAATTTAGCAGCACCATACAGTGCGAGCCTCCCCAGTTTCTACATAATTTTTGCAGTTTATTGCGACCTCATTCACCTTTGTGTTGGAAACCTGCCGCTCTGGCGATCATTTCAACGTATATATGCATTACCTGACCAGTGTGTGAAAGTCGAGGTTTATCTGTGTCCACACACTCGCTCTTTTGCAAAAACTCAACATTTCTCACAGCTGCAGTGCATTCCGGTACGCTGGGATTGCTGCCAGTAGAGACGATGAATTTCCCTCAGCCATTGTTGATGGCGCTACAAAAGGCAGCTGCAGACAAAGGCCCCCCCCCTCTTTAAATCTTGGGGAATGACACCAAAATCTGCAGATGCTTTTAGATGGAAAACATCACTGGCACGCCGCTGTCGCCGAGCTGGAAATATACGTTGCAGCGTTTTGGCCCATTAACAGCGTCATTAAAAATTCTCCACTCAACAACAAAATAAACCCAGAAATGCAAGGTGTGTCACCAGAAGCTCCTCCAAGCGTTTTAGGGTGGATTTATCTTTTAATTGCAGTTATTTTCCGGGGGGCTGAGCCGCTTTCCTCCTCTCCTGTTGCTCTGGTGTAAAAGATACTGTAGGTGAGGCTGGAGATGAGAGGAGGCGAGTTGTGAAGGGAAGAGAAAAAAAGAAAAAAAGTGAAAGGGAATAGCTAATAGAAGGGGCAACGGGAGAAGGGAAGGATAACAGGAGAAAGAGGAGGGGTGGAGGCACGAGAGGCACAGCTCGACTCTCGTGTTTGAATAAAAATGAGGCTGGGTGTGAAGAGATTACTCTTTCTCTTTTTGTCTCTCTCCCTCTCTCTCCCCCGCTCTACCCAGCTGCCCTCTTTCTTCTGCTAATGCTCACAACCTCTCTGTACAACTCGCTCTGCTTCCAGCCCGCATCCCCATGACTAACGGTTTGAAGGCGAGCGCGTCGAGCGCCCGTTTTATTCTTAGATGCACTGTTCTCGCAAACACTTCCACTCGCGTTCCTTAAAGATGCGTTGGTAAAGTATCGCTTTTACGCAGAGAGGCCCTGCTGTGAGGCGTTCCAGCCGCGCATTCATCACGAAGACTGTGCGAGTGCAGGTCTTTTCTGCCTGTGGATGGATGTTTGTTCTTTTTTGAGAAGGTTAGAAACTTTAGTTCCACGGGTCCGGTCATTGACAGCGTTTCCTCATCCGAACTGAAACAGTTGCACTCTGGACATATGAACAATGTGTCCATGTTAGTTATTTAAATTCATTTTCTTTCCTATTGCTTGCCATACTTCTCAGTATGTATTTAATGTATATGGTTTCTCTTGGGGGGGAAAAAAACAAAAAAGAAAAAACAGCTGTGGTGTTCAGCTGTCGTCTGCCTTTCTCTGTTTACCTACAAAACTGTTCTAGGTGTAACTGCTCATATAGTCGGAGCATCCCACTGTAATGTATTATAATACTGTAATATAGTGTGAGTGTGAGCACGCCTGTGCATCTTTGTGTGTGTGCGTGCGTGCGGGCGTGTGTGTAATATAATGTATGTGTGCTGTTCAGTGTACAGTAAAATGTTTGTACATCGTGCGTGTGCGAGTTTGTAGCTGTTAACTTTCTGAGTCGTACATTTACAATGCACTGTTTGTCAATAAAGAAGACAAATCAATCAAACCGATCAGCTCTGGTGGTAAATGAACGGGATGTCAGCCTCAGCCTGAAGGACGATGGTACTGACAACGTCTATGTATGAAAGTTAAGAGACTCAAAGGGTGATATAAATTATGGTTTGGAGAAATCTTTTTCACTTATTACAGCACAAATGCGTGCTCATCATTAAGCCTTAGAGGCACCCTCAGGCAGAGCCTGACAAAATTTAACCCATGTTCAGGGTGAGAGTTATCATCGATAGATGGCACGTCCTGATTTTCAATGTTTTTTTCCATATGTTTTTTTTTCATTTTCAACAAAAACTGAGCATATACAGCGTGTTTTTGGTCAGCAAGGGCTTTGTTTTGTCAGACTTTGATGTCCATAAGTTACACTTTGTCTCAGTGGCACCGTTACCTTTTAGCAAGAAGTTCTCTGGTTTGTTTCCTGGTTGGGCTAGGGGCTTTTCTGTGTGGAGTTTGTGCTCATGGCTGAGTGGGTTTTCTCAGAGTTCCTCCCACAGTCGATTGGAGACTCTAATTGCCCCTGTCCTAATTGCCCCTGTATGAGTGTGAGAGTGAGTGGTGCGTGTGTGTGGGTGACATGTCCGCTGTGTGGGGGTGTCACACTGTTACAAAGCAGGTAAGATTATGGATGGATATTGCCATTACTTACATGCATAATTTTACATATATTTCATGAATTACATTTTTGGTTTTATGACACATTTAATTCAATAAGAACTAAAGGTTAGTTGATTTGTGCCGCTATTATGATTCACTCTTGCATCTGATTCTGGATTCAGGAAAATTACTTCAGATGCTTAGCACGACAGACAGACTTATGGAGGGCCTCTGAGCTCGTTTTAAGTGTACAGGTGTCGAGGTAAGTTATAATTCTGATAATAACACTGAGACAAAGAATAAAAATAAAAGGATTGCTCAATATTCTTTGCTTAATGTTCACTGCCGGAGGTGAAATCGAGCTTAAATGTTACCTGATACACTGTACGATAAATTCCACAGGAGATTATGGAAGACAAGTGCATTCTGAAAAGTAATAAAAAAAGGCAATAAACGTCTGTAATGAGTTCCACTTTAATGCCGGCAGACCAAATTAATGATTCATGGGCGTGCAGTTTTTCGAAGGTGCGAGTGACTTGTGTTTGGAAAGTCCCAGTTGATCGTGTCGAGGTTTGCGAGCTGCGCGGATGACTTTGAAAGATACTGGGAGGCTTCGAAAAGGGGGTTTCGACGCAGCTGAGCTGACAAAAATAGTACGAGAGCTGAAAAGCCTATGAGGAGGGCCAAATTGAATTACATTTAAAGCAAGATTCACTAATAAAAGAAATCCATTACCTGACAGCCTGTGGAGTCAGCCGCAGTGTATTATTCAGAGCAGTGAGAGCCCCATCCATTCACATGAAAGAGATTAGCAGCAGGAATTATTGCAAATTACTAATGAGTGCCATGAATACACGTTAGGAGTGTAATTGACATAAACCCGTTAAGTGTAGCTCAGTGACAGAGAATGAAATTTGATTATAATCAAGTGTAGTCTAGGAGTGAACAGTAATAAATACATTATTCGCATACATCACCGAAATCCCCCACCCATACAGATAATCAGCTTGAATATGATGCTAAATTGCATCCCCAAACAACTCATATGTGAGCATCTCTCACAGGCTCTAATGGATCTGCCATATGATTGAAGAATGCAGCTTTTATTCTTCATTTTCAGATTTCCAACAGATCATTAGGAAACAAAGTTCAAGCAGAAATTATTTGATGAAGTAAGACAACGATTAAGGCAGTGAAAGAAACTGGGATGTGTTCTAATTTGGACAGCGTAAAACTTTTGTTTTTAGATTTAGGGAAATGCAGATAGGGAAAACAGAATATAATTATTGCTGTTTAGTTTGGTATCTCACAGAAGGGGAAGTGAGGACAAAGCTGAAAGCTGCTAACTGGAAAGCTCAGAGACTACACTGGGACGTCACCAGTGGCACATATTTTAATAATCCGACATTCCCGGCTAGCTGCTGTGATGTATTCTGCCACATTTGTTTACCTAGGTTTCTGCAGCGTCAGAGAGCAGAGCCTCAAAACTGAGAACTCAGAGACGCTCAATTAATTTCTCAGCTTTCCTCAACGGAGCCTCAGGGCTCCCACCTCCCTGACTGAAAGATGCACAAGATGTGGAAAAGTTGAAATGAGAACAGCGCGAACCGGTGTGGATCTTGAAGCTGCCCAGGAAGACGCTCAGTTGAGGTTTGTTGTGGCAGGAAAGGGAACACATTGGTACTTTGAAACATCTCGAGTAATGACCACCACTGTTTTTTTCTTGTGTGTGTTTCATTGGGTGAGGAACCGGAGCAGGAAATTGCTGAAACCAAAACTTCCACATCCACATCCCTCTGGTTTTACTCGTCATCATTGAGGGTAAGTCGCCCTGTCTTTTCCCACGATTCCAAGGTGAGTCTGGAGAAGCGAGCCTGGGGAAGGTGGTAAATGGAGCTCATACCTTATGGATGATATGGAATGCGTGGCGCCGGCCCTCGGCTTCAAGGGTTAATGGCTTTCAGTGATAGGAGAGCGAAGCCTGGCCAGGCGTGTGAGAGGGGAGGCAGCAGCGGGGCGTGGACGCATGACTTCATCACCGGTTCAAGGAGTGACTGACGGAAGGAGGTCAAGAGGGAAAAAGATGGAAGACGAGATGCTTGATAATAATAATAATAATTATTACTTATTTGGCAGACGATTTCATCCAAAGCGACTCACAATTGTAACTCACAGTGGGATAATGAGCGTGTGTGTTTGTGTCTTTTTATATGTGTGTGTGTGTGTGTGTGTGTGTATGTATGTGTGTGTGTGTGTGTGTGTGCGTGTGTGTGTGTGTGTGTGGTGTACAGTGAGTCATCTGCCTCTCTCGTCCTCCCCTGACGACCCCCCTGGATAAATAATTGACTTTCTCTTTTCAAACACTGGTTCGCTGGTGTGAGGCTCTCTGCTCTCTGGACTTTGGCTCCGGCAGATGAGACTACGTGATGTCTTTTCTTTCCGTCCATGCCGCTGCGACTCTGTCTTTCTCTTTCACCCGCCTGAATATCTTTCCCCCGCAGAACTCTCTCCCGGAAATGATGAATAGCGAGCTTTTTTTTTTTTAAGGAACGAACACGTTATCTATTATTGAGCAGCAGTCGGCAGCAGCTATCTCTATCTGCTGGGCTGCTAAAATAAATATGACACGGCGCTGGAGAGATTTGCACAGATCTGAACGGAGACCTCGTGCGCTCACAGCACAGGCACAATGAAAGCAAGCCGGCTTCTAATGAAATGTTTGTCTGTTGCTGTTGCTGTTGTTGTTGTGTTGTTGGCCTTGGCTAATCTCATGTCTGTGGTGGAGTCCACTTAACGGAAGGTTGGTGGTTCAATCCCCCGCAGCCCACATCTGAAAGTCCCATTCATTCAGTGATTTTTGCAACCTGTTTCCCAACAGTTTTCCCCCTGATTTCAGATATAGCACTTTCCTAGTCCTCATGACCGATCAAAGTGCCTCAGAGTAGGGTATTATTTAGCCCATTCACACACTGGCTGGCACAGGGTACCCTACATGTCCTCATCCAGGAGCTTTTTAACCATTCGCATGCACCACTTTCACTCTCACATTCCCCATTCACCACTGACAACATCAACCACACTTCCCCCGAGGCTCGGTCTCTGGAAACCAGTCTCCAGTTCCCATCTCTGCTTTAAGCAACTTTTTCTTTACCCCGCGACACATTTTCTGCCTTCGCTCGCCTGATTAGTCATGCCTGCTCCTTATTAGTCCAAATGAGTGTAATTAAAGCAGCATATACCTCCTCTCCAGTGAACACTTGCTCTTTGCCTGATTGTCTGAGTCGCTACTTCGCCGTGTGCTTTTTTTTTGTCCACCTGCCCTGGTTGTTTTTGACCATTTTTTTTGCTGCCAACCGTAGGAGCCTCATTTACCTCAATTACGAGTGTTTATCCCAGCAGAGTCCACTCCGCCGCTCTGTTTGCTTAGTCTGCCCCGGCGCAGATTGCTCGAGTGTTACAGAACCAAATGAAAGATAACTTTGTGACACTCGATTCTCTTCTAAAATGAGCCATGAGACATGAGACAACTTTGCTCCCTGCGGGAAGGAGGGGGGGGCCACACAATGCCCCGGTTTAAGAGCCAAGTCTGGTGGCGCCGGTTGCAGGTGAAAAGCGAGGCAGGATCACTACCTTGTGGAGTGGCCATCTGCACGGCACGGGGACGAGATCAGGAACAGATTCAGGCGTTGTGGGACTTGGCAGTGGAAAGTCTGCCACTCTGAATGTCACCTCTCTGGGCATCAGAAGCTGGAGCTGGCACTGAGCAGGAGCAGCAGCGGCCACACGCATGCACGGTGGCTAGATTAGCCCGTTGCAGTGCTATCTTGCTGGCTGATCTCCAGTCCGGATTTAGACTTCTCTGCAGATGCAGAGTTGTAAAGGTATAGTTGCTCGCACGTCAAAGTGTGTTTGCGCGTCTTGTAGAGTGCCAGTGCATACATGAAAAAGGTGCGTAGAGGCTTTTGTGACTCCGGAGGGAGCGACTGAAGTCTGGTAAGCTGCTTCAAGCGATGCCGCTCGAGGCAGCGTCCATCAAAAACAATGGACAGAGTCTCTGTGACACATAGCCGTGGTGTTGTGCGCATAGATGGAGGCCGGTTGGAGTGTGAGTGGAGCCGAGGCAGGCTGGATGAAGCCTAGCGGCTAGCATTAACCAAAGGGACCAATGGGGTTTTTGTAGCAGTCTCAAGCGGCCCTCAGAGGAAATGCAGATTTTTGTCGCCTCGGTATTACTTCTTTATCAACACCCCCAGGCCCTTACATAGCATAACAAGCTTCCAACCAAACTGTCAGAGTTGATCGTGCTTGTCATGCGGGTGATATGGGCTCCAGGTTTGAGGTTTTGCATATAGAACTTTTTTTTTTTTTTGCTGTCAGTCACTGAAATGACAAATGTTAGTCGTGGAAGTGAATGTGTCAAGGGCTGTAGTTAAGTCTGTGAGGGTCCCAAAGCAGAAAACATAACAATGATGATACTTTTATACCTTTGGTATAAAAAGAAAAGTTGGGTTTCCTCCATCGACAAGAACAAATCTGATCACTTGCAGCGTGAAAATCATCACTTGATGTGTGCATCGGTGTATATTTTACACCTTTTGCACAAGATTAGCACCTCAGAGTGGTTTACAATTACAGTATATGCCAAGTGCTTTGCATAGAAAAGACAATGTAAGAACATTAAAACTGCCAAATATCATTAGTGTAATGTCTATTCAAGGTATTATAGTTGAAATAAATCTAATCTAACTCCTGAATACCAGCATCTACCTTTGGAAAGCGCTAGTTTTCAAAAGCACTTATCAAAGTCAGTCAATGCTGTGTGATGTGCCACGCGGTTCTGCTGGAGTTATGCTTTTGTTCCCTTTGAAAGTTTAAGTTTGACCTTTAATTGCGGTGTAACTTTTTGGAGTCTCGTGTACTCTGTGCCACTGTGCGCATGTCCCACGCAAGGTGAGAGTCACCCGCGGTGTCTCGAGTTGGAGGTAAAGATGTTGACCTTTAATTAATGCACTCCATTAAGGCTAATCGCTTTCGTTCATAATGAGCAGAGAATGTGTTGCAGCTTTAATGTCAACCAGACTGGCACTTCAGGAGTTTAGGCGTCTCAGAGTTTGACATTTGACACCTTTTAAAAGCAGCCTCCGCTCAGATCAGTCACTTCACTGATCTTAAACAGCCGAAACCATTGTAAGGAGCTGAAAACGGCCTGCTCGCGCAAACCGAGCGCGTGCCTGAGCATAAAGCTCCGAGGAGAAGGAAAGAGAGCGAAAAGTCTTAAACCAGTCGAGGAAATTCCAGGAGTGACAACAACAACAGCGCTGTAAATTTCAGGCCCCAGCAGGGAGTAAACACCTCGTTTAAAACGAAAAACAAAAAAAACATGAGCTTTACGGCCCTGCTGCCTTTTTGAACTGTGAACTGCAACACTGGCGTGACTTAAATCACGCCTGACCTCATCGTGTCACAGCTGCACGGTGACACCTACAGTCCAGTGATTCAGGGCAGCGTCACCTGACACACACACACACACACACACACACACACACACAGACTGCTTATTAGTGCGTGTGTGTGTGTGTTTGGTTGTAGTCTGAGAGTTTGCGCCTGTATTTTATGGTGTTATTTAATGACTTAAAATTGACTCTTTCAGCATGCCATGTTGTATTTCTTTTTCTTTTTTTCCCCCCTGAGGCACAGTTTCAAGGTAAAACAAAGTTGCTCTATGTTATTGGATGGAAAATGTTGAAAAAGCCAGAGGAAGTTTTGTTTTTGTGTTTTTTGGAGGGTCTATAGGGTGTTCTGTGCCAGGCAAGACGTAGCCTTGGAGTAAAGAATTAACATTCAAAGTGCATGGCTGAACAATCCATTAAAAAAATATCCTGAGAAATTTGCTTTGCAGTTGATTATTAATGAATTCAAGAAGTATCGTCTTGCATTTTGACTAGATTCTCCGTGTTACCAGATCCTCATGAGATTCGCACATTTTTTTCAGGGAATTGTTCTGAACACCGTTATATGAGAAATTTGGGTCAAACGGACCTTTGATGATAAACTCTTTAAACTTCATCTGAACCCAACACCCCCGCACTAAGTCATCCCTGAAGTAGACTCAAGACGAGCAACATTGTCTTCAACTGAGTTCAGGCAAATGACCTGCCAGCTCTATTTGAGGTTTAACTTCCTTTTAATCAGACCTGGTTATAGTGCAAGAGTGTGTGTGTGTCCGGTGATGGCCTGGTGGTCTGTCCAGGGTGATTTCCCTGAGGCGCTGGTGAAGAAGAAAGCACGTTCAGAAAATGGATGGATGAAAAGGATAACTTTCATTTGGTATTTAAATCTATCTGCACTTACCTGTGATAACAGAGTGCTGTCATCAAATCGTCTTGAAAAAAAATCCAGGGATCAGTGAAGAATGGTGAGTGAATACGGTTTATAAGCATATACATGCTGTTTATATTTCAGCCATCCAGACAAAAACCTTCAGCTGAACCATTATCGGAGGTCGATATATCACTACGTCAGTTATCACCACATCTGCTCAGTATGCGTTTTCACATTTCTCTCTTCCTCTTCCCTCGCCGTTTTTCTTCCTACCACCTTACCCCCCTCCCTCCTTCCCCTTTACCTTCCTCTCCCCTCTTGCTTCCCGAGTCCCATTGTTCTTCTCTGCCCTGAAGCCTGTGAAGTTTAAATTTAGCCGGTGAGTCTTGTGGAGGGATCGGTGCTTGTGCTGCTTTCTGAGGACGCGCCCGGTGTTTGTAGGAAGTAGTTCAACTCTAATCTTATTTTCGACGGTGTGAGTCTTGTGCCGGAGTATTTTTAAAGAATGCGCAACACGCTGACACCGAGCACCTGCTTGGAAAACCAAGGTTGTGCACTGATACAGTCCGAGTACAGGAAACAGAGTGACCCACTGAGGGCTTGAATGTCAGAAAGCAGATACAGTACCTGATAGGAAGGACCGAAAATATCACCACATCACTTTCCACATTCCCGTCTTTAGTTTCTTTGCCTCTGTTTTTCAATTTCTATTTTCCATAATCAAGATTCACATTCAGTGTCCTCTTTTTGTTACTGCAACAGAAAATATAATTTCAGGCAATAAAATGATGACGTTTGTTATCATCATTTGCATCTTTGGTAGATCATTTATACTTCCGCCCATCCCTCCATCGATCCCTCTTTGTGCTTTAACAGTGTCCAGGAGGTCTGCTGGAGCCTCACACACATACACACACACACACACACACACACTCACACCAAGGGCTCATCTGGTCTCCAATCAACTTAAATGTGCATTTTTTGGACTGTGGCACCTGGAGAAAACCCACACAGGCATGAGGGAAAAAAATGCCGCAAGACTCCACATCTTTTTTGTGCTTCAAATTCAGTACAATCACAACTCTGCTGCCAATTTCCTGTTAACATATCAGTGGAAAATCATACAAATCATGCACCTTTCCCAGTCTTTTTGGTATTATATCTCATTGATTTAATCTCTGTCCTCTTTTGGCTTGAACATTTTCTCCCCTTTTTTCAAGTTATGTAATTGTATTAGGCATTGGTAAAATGCAAAAATTCACCCTTATCTTCAAATCTGATCAAATGTTGGCAATTTCAGCCAATAGTTGATATCTTTAACTCATCCATAGCCTTGTCCTTCCTTTCAGTCATTGTCCCTTTAACACCGGGCATCTCTGGAGATATGTGCGGCTGCAGCAGTGGGGCGAGGAAGCCCCTCACATGAGATCACACCAGTCTGATTCATTCAGGCTGCCTCATTGTCACCACATAAAAGCCACAACAACGGAGGGGGGGGTGTAGGGAGTCGAGATAACAGGAGTGTTACACATTCACACACACACACACTACCATGCACACACACACTAAATGTAGCTGGCCTGCCTCTGTGTTCAGGACAGCACCTACATGTTGATTTGATGACTCGACTGTAGGAATGAGAGAGAGAGATAGAGAGAGGAATAGACCCAGAGACAGAGTGGAGAAGGGAAGAGAGGGAGAGACTCAATTTTGTATCGCCATAGCAACGGGTGACTGTAGAGAAATCTGGTTCTCTCTTTTAATCTCTTTTTAAATCATCTTTGAAAAGATGGGATGGCTCGGTGACAACATCTATGCGTGTGTGTGTGTTTGCGAGAGCGAAACAGAGAGATGCAGGCAACAATTACTGTGGAGATTCATCCTCGCACTTTTTCGCTCTCTCTATCTCTCTCTCTCTCCCTCCGTCACGCACTCGCACACGTACGCGCAGACAAAGGCACACACACACACACACACACACACACACACACACACACTTCCGTCTCCTCTGTCAGTGGACAGATTTCCTCTCCGCGCTGGCCTCGTCCTCCTCTCCGCGCAGCGCCATGTTTCAGAATAGCAATCAGCCCGCCTGCCTCATTTGGCCCCTGTCTGCTTGTGTGCCGGAGAATTCTTCTGCTCTCAACTTTTAGAGTCCGCTCCCTGAGGACGGCTGGGCTTCCTACACAGGCTAAATGAGATATTTAAGTGGATGCTTTGATGCGAGTCAGCTCAGTAAAAAAAAAAAAAAACTAAAAAAAAAAAAAAGAGGCGAGATTAAAAAAAGAGGGAGAAGAATTAAACAAAACAAAGAGGAAACACTCGTGGCAAAGCTGAACTTGAAACATGCCAGTCTGAAATCCAATTTGCATCCTTTGTTGCATTTCATATCCTCCTCTCTCCTTATCTCCCCTTATCTTTTTTAACCCCCACTCCCCCTCCACTCCCGTTTCCCTTTCGCCAGTCAACAAACGTCAAGTAATCTTGTTGTCGGGGAACTCTGAATTCCTTTCCCTGCTGGCAGCGGCTGCCAGAGCCAACATAGTGCTGATCTGAGCATCGCTGCAACCTCTCCAGGCCTTTGTGCTCCATCATGGGTGAGTCAGTGCCCGCCACCGGTCCACAGAAGTCCTCAACACAGGCTCGACCTTTTATCGGGCCAAATTATTAAACACAGGAGAGACGCATATAGTAGCGGGGTGCTCTGCATATTTCCCCTCGGTGCGTCTCGGTTGCAGGACCGTTGCATCATGCTGGAGTTAATTTAAATGCTGAGCTCAGACTGACTCACAGGCAGCGGGGCTCGGAGCGTTATTTTAAATTATAATCTGCTGTAAATTACTGATTACTTTCGCCTCCCTCACCCTTCATCGGATGTGTCATCCGTGCGCCTGAGTCATCAAACAACTATTCACACATTTAATTTCTTTCAGTTTCTTTTCGATTTTCTTTTTCCTTTTTCCCCAACATAATCTCATCCAGAATATGCCCCGCAGTCTGTGACTTCCCTTCTCTCTTTTAGAGCGTCCTCCAGCCCTCAGAACAAAGTCTCTTTTCATGCCGTCCCTGTGTCTTGACTGCGTGCAGAGGCCAGGGCTGTGCAGCCACTGTATAGTCCCCAGCCTTGTTAATATTTCACATGGTTAGAAGCCAGAGCAGACGCCTGGTTTTCTCCCAAAAGGAAAATCTTCTCCTCATTTAACCTCCAGCATCGGATCTCCATACCAACCAGGCCGGCCGAGGGCTGGACTGGAACCAGGCTGATTGCTGTACTGTGGATCCCCTGTTGCGTAGTTTTGTTCTTCGGCTTTGCTGCTCTGATTTCTGTGGAAACCATGTGTCTCCAACTGATGTCGACTTTGAAGCTTTGAGATAATGTGAAGGAGCAAGTGCGAAAGACTGGCTTTGTTTAAGGGCTGACAAGCAGAAGGAGTGCTTTTCAAGTAAATTTTGTTGGTAATCCTCAAGTGCTTTTATTAATATATGTATTTAAGTGCTGGACTTTTATTCCTCTTCTCTTAACTTTTGAATAGGATCCGAATACCTCTTTTTCTCCTGTAAATATGGCACACGCAGCATAGAGAGATGCCCGAACAGCGAGTGCCTCCCTGAACAGGAGGTCAGCCAGCATGGGCTCCCAGAAATCACGTTTAAAGGGCATCTGCATGTGAAATAACAGGTGCATCAATTCATTCTGCCGTCTGTGCGAGGAGCTATGATGTAAATGATTCGACTACTGCTCTGTGACACATTATGGATGAGCTGTAGTTTTCTCTAAAAAATCAGAGTATGCATATTACTAGAGCTGCGGCAATATGTCAACTTAATCAGTGCCATCAGTTATGCAAACACACTGATGTGTAAATACATGCAAACGCATGTTGCAAGGCGAAAGCGATATGTCTACATCTCAGATAATCAGATCAAGTATAACAGGTGGCTTCAGTCACTTATTTGATTTAATTACACTGCAGATATAAAGAAATTACACCAAATTTGATTTATTTTCATTATCTTTATCCCCATGTGTTTTGATTTAATGCATAATTCAACATGAGCCAACCTTAAAAAGGTTGCAGCACAGACAAGGAGAATGTAGACAAGCTCTCAATGAACTTGAGGCTTCATGCTCCATGTCTCTGCGTTCGTAAACAAGATGCCTACAACTGTCCAACAGCACCTTTAATCCCGTGGGTCTGGCTGCCAGAATCCAGACACATTACATGCCATTAACGTCCCAGGCTCGTTGGACCTCTTCCAGGTGTTGACACCAGCTGTTTCCAGCTCATCTTCTGCACTTTAAACACCTTGGCCAGATCTGGCAGCCACATTTGGACCTGCGCTCACTAACATTCGTCCCACCACATCTGGACATGCACCCCTAAAGGAATTTGACAAGATGTTGAAGAAGAACTGAACACTACAGTCCAAACACACACACACACACACAGACAGGGTCAAGTTTGAGTGGTGCTGGTCTGCCTGGTGACACAAACCAGGAAGAGATTAATGTTCCTCCAGCGCAAACAAAACGAAATGCGTCGGAGTTTGTCACGAAGGCAGATGGCGGTGGCAGTGAAAGACAGATGGAAAATCACTTTCTAGCTGTTTATCCTCTTGAGCAAAGAAGAACAGAAAAATATTTGTCTGAAGAGGCAACGTCTCTCTAATTGAGAGGAAGTGCTTATTAGTTTTGGGGAAATGCTCTTGATTTAGAAAAGTATCACCAGTGACAGCCTCGGTGGTGCAAACCTCAGATTACAAATCATTCCTACTACGGTGTCATTTTTCACATTCATTATGCGAGGGTGTCACAAACAGTTTAACAGTGACTGATGTTTAAATCACAGCTACATTTTCCAGTCGCTCCGGAGGAATCGTTACCTTTTTCATGGAATTATATTCAGAGGCTTGAATGCTGAATTAAACATCATGAGGTCTGCTCACCTCCCCTCGCCAAGAGTGTGAGGGTAGAGAAAATTAGATCGCCTTAAATGGAAACAGTCACTCTTAATTCTGCTCCTTCAGCACACTGTAATGAAGACTCGAGGGACGCCATGGCCTCGAGGTGGAGGAGGGGTCAGAGGTCAGAGCAGGCAGCCGCTCATCAGAATAATCTCGCTTTGCTATGATTCCTGGGATGGATTTCTATCACTCAGACATATTTTTCCAAACACGGTGACAGTATTTTGTAAAATTCCTCCCACAATTGTGTGTGTGTGTGTGTCCTGGGATGTTCCCTGCCTTCACCCTATGTGCACTGGAGAGAAAATAGATGCAGGGAGTTGAGCTCTGCAACGAAAATGGAAGCAACATTTGGCGAGAGATTTCAGGACAGGGGAGGCAAACAAAAGGAAGTGAACATGTTTGCGATGCTGTTTAATGTGGAATCACTGAGCTATGTACAAAGCAGCGAGTCACTGCTGAGAGCGCTTCTGACAAACACTCGCCTCCACTCAGCACTGACTGACCCCCAAGCTTCAAGAACCAGGGGCATCTTCATCATCCTCATCGCCATCGCATCTGTCTGGCATCAGAC
The DNA here is from genome assembly GCA_029224185.1 of Karalla daura. Lineage (NCBI taxonomy): Eukaryota > Metazoa > Chordata > Actinopteri > Chaetodontiformes > Leiognathidae > Karalla > Karalla daura. The sequence continues at coordinate 7,875,960 of CM055194.1, forward strand.
GTCTCACTGAAGACAGGCGGTCTCTGCCATCACGCAGTTTGGACTGATACACGTGATCAATGATTTAGCCCGGCCCTTGAAAGACATTAGGAACTGATAGGGTAATTTATGATATTGTACGAGCTGGCAAAATATTAAAAAGTCAGCCCCTCAGCCCGTAATGATTTATACAATTCCTTGTACGTATTGTTTAATCAATGAAGAGGGAATTTCTCAAGAGCTGCTGTGATGAAGTTTTTTTCAGGTCAGGAAACTTATTGTGATTTGTTAATGGCTTCGTTTTCTACATCACGTTGAATGATGCCACGACGGCTCCGCCGATCTGATTATGTTAGGTGGATTGATACACTGTGCTTGTGAACACCCACATTAACCACTGCAGAAATAATCAACTGTCACTAGAAATATGGCAGATATATATGTGGATTTGCCGGGGATTTATGGCCGTCATTTAGGGAGCAGTTCACAGTCGCAAGGAGCTGGAGAGGAATCGCACGGCTGATGAAAAATAGTCTGTCAATCTGTCTGCCCTGGGTAGGATCTCAAATCCCAGAATCTGACGGTAAGAATGAAATATTATGTGAAATGTGGAATATTCCAGTGGTGAAATATTCTACTCCGTCTGTCCTCATTATCCATCTCTCTGTGTCTGCCTCTCCCCTCCTCTTTTGTCTCACTTTTTCACCTTTCTCTTCGCTGACTGCTCTCTTCATCTCAGCGTCTGTCTCTCTCAGTACAGCAGGGAGTTACTCACTGCCAAATTAGTCCGTTTTTACAACACAAGAGCGGCGGACAGCAACGAATAAGGAGGAGGTGAAACGGAAGCACCCGTCTGCACGTTTTTTCTGTACTTTTTCGGGATGTTTAGGATTAATGCAGACGAAGAGCAAAGTGAAATAACAGCTTCTAAGCTGCAGTGCATCCCCCCTGAGACATAGGTACCGTTGAAAGGCTAAGCAGAACACTATATAAAAAATCTTAACAACTTGTTGAGTAATGGCTGTGTTTTAAAAAGAACCAGCTCAGCACCCACCCTCTCGTAAACATAGTGAAGGCCGTGATTCGCAGGGAACCTCTTTGATTTGATTTGGCTTGCAGTGAAATTAAAAGAGAGGCATTGGGCTTCTGTTTTTTATTATCATCGTTTGATGTGTGCAGCAGTGCTTCCAGCACAAAGTATATCAGGCCAAAGAAACAAATGCTGACTCGAACAAGTCTGAAGTAAGAGGGACAAAGCTGAACACATTTGGCAGAAGTTTGGTTTATTGTCGATAAACTCTCAGGGGAGGGACAGATGCCTCGAAATCATACACCTGTAAGCGGAGATGTTTGTTTATGTTATGGATGATACGTCCAGAGGCCTCGACAGTCTTTTTCTCCTGTAGAGGTTCAGTGAGAACCGGTCGGTTCATACTGAGCAAAAACCCACAAGAAATTCAATTAGACAGTAATTTTATACAGCATTGTCAGTCCAGGTTGGTAAAAAAATTGTGTTAATTTAATTCATATCAGCCCTGTTGAGGAATGCAGAAAATCAGTGAATTATAAATAATTCTAGCCCCAATGGTTTTGCATCACACTTTCTTTTATGCTTTGGGCGATTATGAAACAGCTATTAAATGACCATCCACTGTTTCCAAAAACTTCAGAATCTCCAGAAACTTGAAACTCCCACTAAAACACCATATAACTACGACTGCTCACTACAGGCATTATATATTTAAAAAAATACTCTTGAAATGAATCAGAAGCGGAAAGAACGACAGGATGCTGGGAGCAAAAGAGTTTTTTGGCAAAGACCTTGAACGAGGCCCTTTCTTCATAAATGTTACATTTCAGAGACTTCGTTTTGCACACCTTGGTTAAGGCAGTGTGAGACAAACTGGGCCCACCTCAGCTGTGACAATGCTTCTGCTTTTAGCTCTGGAGCTGGCAGCCTGCTGAGCAGCCTCCTCCGCCTGCAGCTCTGCACCAGCCTCTGGGTCCTCGGCGGAGACGAGTTTGCCTGTGAAGACTCAGAATCCTGCTTTTTACTCCCTCCTAATGAAGCTCCCTGGACTAATTGGCCAGGAAGGAGGTGTCAGTGAACAGGACCGCAGTCAGGGGATGCCATTTTCCAGGTGCAGCTCTCGCCTGAGCACTTTTTCTTTCTTTCTTTTTTTTTAACGCCTTTTCTGCTGATGTAATTGATCGTGTCGTCTCTCTCTTCTCAGGGTGAATCCCAGCCCTCTATCCAGCACACGAGCCCGAGCATCTGCTAGCCGGACGCACGCTCACGCCTCACACCCACTCACACACTCACACACACAAACACGCACATACACACAGCTAATTCAAAAGCTTGCTCCTGAACCAGATGAAAGATTGCATTTGTGCCACCGACTTTAACCGATTCCCTTGACACTGTGACACTTGATGCGCCGTTGCTCCTTTGTAGCAGAAATTTTTAGCAGGAAATGAGATTTTCCACACTCCTCAGCCAACCAGACAGCACCAGAAAGTGTCTGGAACTTTTCTGAGAGGCAAACATTCTGAGGCACACTCTGGAACATGCATGCCTTCCTCCCTCTCCCTCCCTCTCCCTCCCTCTCTCTTTCCCTCTCTCTCTCCCTCTCTTTCATCCAGATCCACATCCACGTGCACGTGCGCGCACACACACACACACACAGTAACACAGACTGAATAATGAAAATACCTCCGCACACATGCTGCGATGAGAGCATGAAAGTGGGAAATAATGACATCTATTGGGAGTTAAGCATCCCTCTGTGCAACACACACAGACACACACACACACACAAGAATGCACATCTGCACACGGGGGTTGATAAATACACTAATTTCGCTGCAACACGCTATGCATATTAGATGGAAACAATCCTGCCAGTCTCGGGGTTCAAGCTGATTCAGTGCGCGTTTGGCTGCCGTGGAAATCAGCAGGACGTCGCCGTATCACCTGTGGCACCTGACGCGCTGCCATGGCAGAGGCAGAGTCTGGCACCGGCAGCCTGAGCCGGATGTGCCAACTTTCTGAGTCACGCGCCACGACTACAAAAGAAATAAATCTGCCCAGCGTTGCTGCACGCTAACTTGCGTACACGGCAGAGTAATTCGATGATATATAGAGTTGTGGTGGGCGCGCGGGTCAAATGTTTTTCTTTTTCTTTTTTTTCTTCTTTTTAATTGGATGGGTTGAGCCTCCGTTACATCACCATTTCTCCCGCGCCGCCTCCTAAAAACGCCGAGCGAAGTAATCCGGACTGCAACGTAAAGATAAGCACTGGCGCCTTGCCAGGGGATAATCTCCAGATGCTGTGTTGTGTAGCGCCGGGGTGTGCGGCGCAGGTAGCAGGTGTGATAATCATTTAAAAGTCCCCATTACCTGGCAAGTAGACAGTCTTAGTGCTGTGGGATTTTCCAAGTTACTGCGCCGGAGAGAGAGAGAGAGAGAGAGAGAGAGCGAGGCAGGGGTTAGCGACAATGGTGAAACAGGGCGGATAGCTCCTCCCTGGGTGAGCCTCTGTGAGATTTGGAGGCAGGAAAAGATCAGAGCTGCGAGTTGGACAGATTATCTTCTTTTCAGGTTTTTTTGGGGTTTTTTTTGTTCCAGCTGGTCAACCGGAGGTGATGTCATCTGCTGTCGGTAGTGTCGGTAGAGTAGAGCGCATCTCATCTGCCACCTGTTTGCAGACTCGCCGGCTCATAATTCTGTCCTGACGAATGCATTTTGGACACGTTTCGTGAGGAGACTGAAAATGAGCTCATTCTCGACTGTGTTCAGAGAATGATTCGCAACAAATTCCATTCATTAGTTCCTGCAGCCTTTGGCCTTTTCAAATGAGCTTGGTCAGTCCAGCCAGCCAATTATCTCACCTGTTTTGTAAATAAACCATGGACAGGTCACCATGGCAGGGCACACACACACACACACCATTCGCTCTCACACTAACCCCCAAGAAATATTTAGAGAATCAAATCAACCTGAACATGCATGTTTTGGGATTGTTGGAGTACCTGGAGAAAACAAAAGCTCCACACGGAAAGGGTGTTCACCACTATCTCTCCATGCCAGCCTAATTTATGATAGAAAGAATACAAATGAGAAAAAAAATCATATCAATATATGAACTCACATGAACAGGAGACATATGAAGTGCATTCACCTCATTTGCCCTATGCTGCATGTGAGCTGGGGATACACTCCTGCAGACCCGCTGGGCACAAAGCAATGAAGATAATGGATGGTTGTTCATCTCACACTCTCGCTGAAAAATAGAGCCGTAATGTCCTCTTCCTTTGTGTCTGACAAGGTTTTAAATGTGTGAATTTGTTGCTCTTAATTTGGACTGTGCGGATTGTATTTCACTGCAATTGTATTTTAGCTTCTCACTGTTTCTCACCTCGCACATCACTGCAGCCCCTTCCACTTATTTCTCACCGACATTTGTGCGCCGCATCTGTTTTTGCAGTCTGTTCAGCGTACAACCCTTGATGAGTAAACTGACCTTTAAGTGTAGAAACAGAGTTCCCTTTACCTGTGTCTCTTCTGTTCCTGTCTGTGATTCCAGAGAGAGAGGACACATGTTGCATCTTGCTATACGCAGTTACCACAACAACATATGACAGCGTTCGCTTCTGGAAATGAACGTGGAAAAGGAAACAAAGGGAAAGAGAAAGATTTTCTGAAATGTGATACGAGGCACGCGCCGGAACGCGACGATGACTCAGATTCGAGTTCTCCTCTGACACTGACCTCGGTGATTGTCGCAGCGTCGTTTCATCCTCGCAGCCTTTCAAATCAAAGTCGGGCGGCATTGGGAAGTTTTGAATGGTTGTAATCAGTTCCTTCTTCCACTTTGCACCCACCGTTGTTCATGAATCAAAAATTACAGTGATGCAGCCACAAAAAAAAGTGTGAGAATCTGATTGGGTGTTGACAGCCAAATGACTCAGAGAAGTCCACTTGCAGCCAACTGTTTGTTTGGTTTTTTTACTTGTTTTTTTTTTTTAATCCACATGATGGCCCAGTTTGGTTGCCCAACTCCAAGGGAAATCATTTTCCAGTGCTTTGATCACATCGCTTTCAGCGTGAAGCCAGGACCTGGTGTCAAAGCACAAGGCAGCAAATGTGTGCACTCGTGTGGATATTAAAATCAGAGCCAGTAGTACGATGTAGAAGCCAAACAAATGAAGCCAAAAAAAAAGAAATGGAGCGAAGAACCTCCATTTCTTGATATCTACGTCGTGTAGCTCTCTTGATCGCTCTTAATCCGTCCGTTCGTCAGCTTTTAACATTCTATTAAGTGTCTATCAAACCCTGTTAGCGTGCCACTGCCGTGCGTGTTTGGCTGCGTGTTTTGGAGTAGCCGGGTACGGACTGTGCTCTGAGTCAGCACACAAGAGTGGAACTGAATGTTAAAATGACTAAATGCTAAATGCCAGCTCAGTAATGAGAAACTGTCTGAGGCTGTCAGAGGCGGCCGGCACCAAATGCTGCAGTTTGATTAAGACACCTATCGTCTGTGCCCGACAAACAGAAAACAGACTGCGCTCTAAAAAGGTCAAGTTTTCACAAAGTGAGAACCATTTGTTTGTTTGCTAAGTGACGTATCTGCATTTCACAAAGTATTTTAATGTGATGACGAGTCAAAGTTTGAGCAAGTTTGGGACACTTTTCCGAGCATTAAACGGGTTATCGCATTATGCAGAGGATGGTGAGAATACGTTCCTTGTATATTCTGTAGCATCATGAGCTCTACCCTTGCTGGGCTTTGTTTTTTTACTGTCCACAAACTGTGTTGGTTTGTACTTCAATAAGTGTATGTATTTTGGTTACAGGGGACCTGGAAACAAATGGCTTTTAGCCAATCAGCGTAATGCCTATGTTTGCTTGCCAGATGTTCATGAAAGGGCGGCAGATCCGTGCAGGAATGGATTATTGTATTTGCACAAATAAAGTGGGATTTAAAAGGCCTTGTAAAAATTGACTTTTCTAATGTTCTGTGGTTCAAAAACACAAATTCACAACATCAACTTGCAAAATGGTACAGACAAGCACCGAAGAAGAAAGCAGAGCAACAGCAAGTGTCTGTCTTCATCTCAAGAGAAATATTGAACATGCATAACTGATGTTACTCTTGTATCATGACGGTCTTTTGATTGGTGCAAGGCCTGTGTCTGAAACTGTGTCTGAAATTCACATAGTACGCTTATTGATATATTCAAACGTTCTCCTTGTTTAAGGATGCATAATGTCTTTGGCTCATTGTTATATACTGTATGCATGTATCAATGCTGGGTGCGGTGCGTTCTGCTGCTCTCTTTTTGTTTTTGTCTTTGTTTTTGTTCATTTTGTTTTTTCTACAATTTAACAACCCACAAGCCGAAACCTAGGCTAGACTCCCCCCAGGACTCCTCAACTCTTGCTACTAAGTTCTTAGAAAGGTTCCTGGAAAGTTCCCAGTTAACCATCAGTGAAGCCAAAGTTTCGACGCCTACCATTTGTGTCCATTTTTCCATCGCCAGTCAGTGCTCTGTGCTTTTAAAGCACAGGGTTCAGGTTAGAGCATCTAACCACAAGGTTACAGCGTCACCACAATCCTCGATCGTCTTCACAGTGTTAATTGCTGCAGCCATGAACATAAAGTCATCATTTCAACCTAAACAGGACCTATCCAAGCTTAACCATAACAATTTGTGCCTTCCTTGTAAAACATGCTCAAAACATCCTCAGTTTCTTTTTGTCTTTGCGGACAAAAGGGAGATTTGTTGTTTTGGGATTAGTGCTGGAGAATAGTCTCTGAATTTTTCTGGTGAACATACTGCAAAATGTTTCTTGTCAGGGTGTGCCATTGAGTGCAAAGTTGGTAAGATAATGAATGAAGGATTATCTCTTGTTCTATTTCTACCTCTTGGAGAGGGTGTTGGGATGCCTAGACCACCTACCGTACATAGTCCCCTGCCCCCTGATGTTTATGCATACTATTTGCATCACTTTGCTCTGTGATCGAATATTGATTGGTTAGACGTGCCAACCCTTGCTCTTTTCTCTGCATTAAGTCATCTGAGAGCATGTTGTGATAAAGGGGCTGATGAATAAATGATACTGAACTTGGCCTAAATATGCTCAGTTCAGCTCCACTATACGGTCATATTGTATTCAGTTTGATGGTATTGTACAGCAGATTCCCAGGCGCACTGCATTCTGTTTGATACCGCTTTATGTATTATCTGGCTTTAGCAGACCAATTTTACAGTGTAAACCCTTTTCCGGATTTTCATTTTTGTTGTTTATCTATCTATGTGTTTGATCCCGCGGCTAATTTCAGCCGGACCGCGGAAAGCATTTTGATTTATCGTCGGGCGATTCTCGTCTGAGTTACCCAGTGGCGAACTCGCACCCGATCACCCTGCTCGGCACCAGGCTCCTTTATCAAAGCCGGGGGAAGCTACTTTGATTTAGCAGACAACACAGAGTCGGTAATGATGCTCTCAGCGGAGCTCCCCCTCCCGTGTGATTGCGGCCCGTGTTTGTTGGTGTTGTTCGGATGCATCAGTCTCACCGCTGAACGGAGTGGACTCCTGCTGCCACTGTTCAGCATTCAGATTATCTTCGAGTCAATTAGTCACAAAGTTGAGAGAGAGAAAAACGATGCAGTACGTTTTTTTTTCCGTTTTTTTCTGGGGTTTTTTTTTCCAGAATGGCCTAAATCTGTTATTTCAGAGAAGTGACATGTAGTCTGTGCCCAAAGAGCAGAAAGTCACAGCAGCAGGCAGAGATGAAGCCCCCCCCTGCTGCTCTGAATGGAATTGGAGTTTACTTTTCATTTCAGAGGGGGATTATTTTTTGGGGGGACTTTTATTAATTTTTTTTCTTTCCTTTTTTTTAAAGAAAGTACGAACGCGCGCGCACGAATACACACCCGCTCACGCATGTACGCACGCATCCCAGAACTCACTGATGAGTGTAGAAAAACCTCATTAAGATCAAAGACTTGTTTCTCTTAATTACTCTGTCGCTGCAGTCCCATCCTGCCCTCTCACACGCGCGCGCCTATACACACACAAATTCACACGCAGACATACGCTCGCTTCTACACACACACACACGCACACTTATGCACACAAAGCAAGGCAGAAAACTAATTAGACTGTGGTTATTTTTAAACCGGGATTGCTGTAACTGGGTGTTTTCTGTGTGTGTGTTCAGGATCAAGGCCGCCCTACAACCTTATATCACTATTATATAAGTTTATCTTCTCAGTGGGGAAGTTACTGATATACTCAGGTACTGTGCATGACTACAGTGTTGAGGATGTTACATAATGTAAACGTTTCACTTGCATTATGGGATGTCTGCAGCATAACTGCGCAGCTCAGTAATGCTATGATACTGTGTGGTAATTGTAATACAATGGTATTAATAGTAGGCAATAGTAATGATGGAGTGTTATCCCACTGCCACAGACTACTGTGCTACCTGAGTAACAAACCTGAATAATAAAGGGCCAAAGACAGAATATGGATTCAAAGTAGAATATCATTGTTTTTGTTCTTTGCTTTAACAACTTAAAAAGTTCAGTTGTGATATTGTTGAACATGAATATAATTTATTGAATGGCATGGTTTTGATATAATTATATAATTAAAAAAACAAAAACAAAATCAGTCCTTCCTTCCTCCCTCCACTGGTCATATGACAGTCAGGAGGCCTCAAATATTTTATTTTATTCACACTTTGAAGAGTTCATCCACAGTGCTATTTTGCTGGCAGTGCAAGACAAACTGGGGATAAAAACACACAAGCTGTTGGAAAAATCTACATATTAGCTTGCAAAAAATGTTTTTGGGGATCACTTTTTTGGATCCCCTGAGAGGGTGAAAATAGTTGTGTTTAGCTCAGGAGTTTCATCAAACTTTTTATCTGACTGCAAAGCAACTGTGTCCCCTGATGCATGTGTGGAGCCACACGACCTATTCCACTGTGGCTTTGGCTTGGTTGCATGTGTGTGTGTATGCGTGTGGGCGAGCATGCGTACATATGTGTGAATCCCAGCTCTTTTTTTTTCATTTTTTAATGTCAGACACAACACGTGGGCGCCCCTGGGAGGGGAAATCATGTCTGATCAGGTCTTTCACACATGAGTAGAGACACTCAAGTCAAGTCAGCGCTCATCCCAGGTGACTCGCGCCTGAACAGCCGCGCGGGTTTTAAAGCCTGTTTCGCTTTGTTCATTAAAGCATCGCTCGCCTAAGATGTGTGAATCTGATTATGTTGCATCAAACGCGGTCCCTCAACACCAAAACGACAATGTGTAGGTTCTTTATACGCGCCAACAAAGGTCCACGTCTCTCATGGTGGCTGCGTACGGTGTACTGTATGAGCGCGCTGCGAGTGTGTGTGTGTGTGTGTGTGTGTGTGTGTGTGTGTGTGGGTGTGTATGCGTGTGGCATGTAGATGGCACACCTGCCACTTCAAAGCTCCAGCCAGCTGTGACAGCAGAGGGACTGGCTACACAGGGACCCACAGTGGGAGGTGCCCGCAGCTTTATTCACACATGACGATTATACATGCAGAGGCATAATGGCGGGAGCTCATTACAATGCTGTAAATCGTGCGGCAGCCGCCGCGTCTTCACCTGCGGTCACACTTTGATGGTCCAACCCGCAGCGGCCTCTCTGCAGACGAGCATTTGTTTTAAAATGTGTGCGGCACTCCAGTGGCTGTCTACTGTAAATCAGTGAGTCTGGCTGCCAGATGAGCGCTCAGTTCAAGTGTTTGGGCAGACAGAGATTAATCTAGTCCAGAGCCATACTGTTTTGATTTATCCACTGCGGATTTTATTCACAATTTACAATGGATATAGGTGAGAGCAGACAGCCCCCAACACCCTTGGGTACAAAGCGGGTAAGATAATGGATGAATGGACAAAAGATACTGACAGTCAAAACACAAGGTGCAAATTTGCAGGGAACAGAGAGGAGTATAAAGAGTATGCAGAGTATAATGTGACATGGATGCAAACGGAGCAGCTAGTTTAGTGCAAAATCTTCAGTAGAAACACTGATAAATGAGATAAATAATAAAATGTGCCGACAGTAGCAACTTAAGATGCAAAATGAGTTATGAGGTAGGTCCAGTGACGAGTACAATGCGTCGACAAGTCACCAGCTGCAGTTTTATTATTTGGGGATGTGAGGTACTTGATTAATGCACTGCATTAAGAGAAAGTCACAGTCCCCGGGTGTGCATGTGTACGTTTCGTTTATTGCAAGCGATTATTTATGTTTCTTCTCTCAGTAAAACGGAGAGCAGTCAGCCCACTTCTTTCTCCATGTTAGTCCAGCGGGAGGCTCATCACAGGTCCAGAATCATGTTACATGGAAGGAGGGTTGATTAAGATTGCAGAGACCCTGTTTGCCCGCTGGACCGTCCTTTCCTGGATCTACCCCCTGACCACCACCATGCACGCCTCTGCTCACTCGCCACAGTCACGTATTCCTTTTTAATACCACAAACCACTTCCCATTTCAGGGATGATAAAGCTGCAGAACTCAACCTCTCAGGAGCCACTGAAGTGTGTGTATGCGTGTGTGTGTGTGGTGTGTGGAGTGTTTTTCTTATCCATTAATGCTTAATCTCATTCACAGAGGGCACAGCTCTCCATTTCCTCTCCAACAGCCTTTAAGTGTTGGAACATCTATGATTAAAGTGTTGAAATGACTACACCATCATGTTCCCTGCTTCCTTACTTGGGACGCGCACTTCCGATATCATGGAAGGTGAGTTTGCACACACAACTTAAAATGGATTTCATGTTTGGCTCACAAATGCTATGTGCAACACATGAATGTAAATGTGTTCTATATTTGGAATGGAGAGTGTGTGTGTGTGTGTGTGTGTGTGTGTGTGTGTGTGTGTGTGTGTGTGTGTGTGTGTGTGTGTGTGTGTGTGTGTGTGTGTGTGTGTGTGTGTGTGTGTGTGTGTGTGTGCATGTATGTCAAAAAGCTTCCACGTTTTGCTGGAAGTTTGAGCATATTTATTGTGTCCCAATTATAAGCCAATAGGGTTTTAATACTCCATAGCTCACATTGTGCATTATAACACCGTCCGGCTAGGGGTCTTATCCACTCAGGTGAAGAGAACCAGACAGGCAGAAAACTGGAGAGAGAAGACACACAGACACACACACACATGCTCACATGCAGCGTTGCGCAGACAACTACGTGTACACACACACCCTGACACTCACACACACAACCAGTCAGGCACACATGCACTGACACACTTTCCTTGTTTCAGTCATTCTTTGGCTGGCATTTCCTGGGGTTGCTCTCTCTGCAGGAGCTTTTCACACCTCCTCTCTCCCTGGCCATGAGCAACACTGATCTGATGGGCAGAGAGAGAGAGAGAGAGAGAGTGAGAGTGAGATAGAGAGAGAGAGAGAGAGAGAGAGAGAGAGAGGGAGAGAGAGAGAGAGAGAGAGAGAGAGAGAGAGAGAGAGAGAGAGAGTGCAATCAGGCAGATAGTTGGTCAGAAGCAGTCGAGCAAAGAGGGGTAGTCAGACAAGGAGACAGGCTCTGTGGGAGTGGTCCAGAATTTTTATGTCAGACCAGCCTGCCATTTTCATTCACACCTCAAACCAAGATCAATCAGAGAGAAGTGAGAGGAAATGTGAAGTGGATTAAGCTGGCATTTTTCAAAGTCAGGTAAAACATGCAAAATGCTGTTATCATGAAAACTGAAATCAATTCATGTACATTGGAATCAAAGGTGCTATTCAAAGAGGAGCTTAATATCAGAGGAATCGCAGATTTTGTGTTTGTTTTTGCTGACCTCAGATGGTTTAGCTCCCAACCCTGTTGCAGAGATGCTGAATTTTAATAAAGTCTTTGGTGTAGACGAAGTGTTGTTGGACCTTCAGATGAAGCTAAAATAAGTTTTAGTTTGGAGAATCATTGTGTCCTCGAATATGCAGTTTGTGTGTCCACACCATGGTCGACACATGGACACATCACGGGACAGGAACAAGCATGCAACAACAACAATGATAATTAAAACAACACGCTCCATCAACGCTCAGTCAAGGCAATTAAAATCACAAACAAATAGATACATAAACACCCCCCCCCCCTGTGACATGTTGAAAATTGTGAATAAATATCTAAGCTTCACCTTGCCTGTGTGCTAAAATCACAAATACTTAAACTGCACAAAGGGTTTAGTACCCTGTGAGATCACAGTTGGGAAAAGATGCAAGGATTATCAGACCTGACCCAGAAAGCAGTTTACCGAGGCAAAACTCCCCTGGTATGTTTTTAAAACAGATGGAGATGGAGATGAGATATGATACCGTGCTATTACAGGTGCCTTTCCAAAACAGGAAATGTGATGTGCCCTCTGGAGAGCACTTAAATTCAGATCGCCTCAGTCAAATATTAAACCACTGACTGTTCAGAGGGTCCAGCTTTACTCACTGTTTACCGTTCCATTCACCTGTGCACACCTGCCCCGTATCCTCACCCCATTAGCAGCGTGTCTGCACCAATCAGTTCATTCCCCTCTTGGTTCTTCCCAGCTGAAGCTTTTCTATGTGCTGTCGTACAGCCTTCCTGTGTGGAGTTTGCATGTTGTCCGTGTTTCCAGGTTTCAGGTTTGATCCTCTTTTTTCACTTTGCGATGTTCTTTCTCTCTGGTTTTCAGGTCAGTTTCAAACAGTATCTGTTCTACCAAGGTTGAGATATTAGTAGGTACCTCACCTTTTGAAAATCCCCACAGATACCAAGAGCTTAGTCTCAGGTTATGAACTGCAAGTAACTGGAACCACCGTTGGGTCATATCAATCAGAGAAGCTGAGCACTGGCATTTTTTTAATCAAAATGTCACTGTTATTGCAAGGAAGTCTGCAACAAGCTTCTGCACAGCAGTAGGCAGCTGAGAGACACATAGGCAGAATGAAAACAGGGGGGGAAAAAATTCAATATTTGATGGACATTAAAGAGGGGGGAAAAAATGCTAAGTGATTTTCAAAGACTGGGCTGAGACTGAGGTGGAAGCCGTAAGATTAAAAGATTACTCCAGAGAAAGTGAAGGCGAAAGATAATTGAAATGGCCTGCTGCCAAAGACACTCCAACTCTGGTATATAAGGAGAGTCTCAGAAATGCAATACAATAGGCTATCACATCGGCGGCTTGTTGACAGAAGAGACACACGCACCGTATATCAACTCAACAATCTGAAAAATTGCTGCGCGGGTTCAGACTCCGACCGAGCCGAGAGTTATTCAAAAAACAGATAAGATGCAAAAATGTCCTCCAAGACTTTAAATGTGCGAAGGCGCATTAAAATATCTCACCCCAAAACAAAGGCTGTACCTCAGATGCTGGAGCAGATGGACACAAAGGAGAAGAGGAGAGAAAAGTAAAAAAAAATGGTTAGTCATCATGGAGCTAAACATGGACGTCGGGTATATAAACACACAGATACACATGCATTCGCACACATACCTAGACATAGACACACACAAACAGGCGCCCACGCGTGCACACACACACACACACACACACACACACGCAGACACACACATATACGCACACAAGCTGAGACATCCAGAGTATCCTCTGTGTGCCAGGCTCTTCCTCCAGGGTGAGTTAGTGGTGCTTTTAAGTCCCGACATCAAAGAGGCCTGTATGGGTGTATAAATAGGCTTTAGGGCTGGAAAAGTTTTAGTTGTCATGAGTTTGATACCCAGTCGGTTAGACAAGGTCACGCATTGACTCAGTGACTTCTCCCTAACCTCTCGCACACATAAAAACACATACTGTATACACACACACACACAAACACACACACACACACACACACACACACAGAGAACCAGCAGCAAACAGGCTTTTAGGCACAGAATATGCAAATAAACATGCATCCAAGCAGATTTAAAGTGTACCTAAAATGCTTTAATGGAGTATTTATTCTTGGCTATGGAACGTTGGTTTCATCAGAAATGCCCTTGATGCTTGTTTTCTTTTTTTTTTTTGGTATGGGAATATTTTAGTCTGTGTCCATACAGAGCTGTTTCTTGCTTATCCGGCAAACTAGTGTAGGCTCTACGTTGACTGGCTGCCTTGCCTGCCACTTACATGAATGATCACAATGACAATGATCATCTCATGACAACTGGAATGATACAGTTACGACCTGCACACATCCAGCCTTAGATGTTTGAGCCAGAATCAAAGCAGGAATCAGATATTGTGGAAGAACCAGGAATGTGCATGCTCAATTCTCACCAGAAACTTCACCACAGTCATGTGCTTTCATTTACTTGCCTACCTGAATAACAGGTATTTACAGTATACTACTACAAAGATCTTTGACATTTGTTTTTTCATTCTGGTGCCCTTTAAGAGGATTTAGCGTCACACATGTACACAAACTCGAATAAGAAAGGCAAATGGAATTTAGCAAATCTCACAGATTGCCAAATGTTGCTGCTATTAAGTGTGGTTCTTGGGAAAGCAGATAGCAGGTGACTGGTCCCGTGCATCTTCGAGCCAGCCAAGGAGGCGAAATGAGGAGTGGGCATCGGGCCTCGGGACAGGCAGACTTTAGAGTACCACACATGGCACTCCAATCACACTCAGTGATTGAGCCAGTCTCTCACACTGTGCATCATCATCGCGGCTCTGGCTGTCTATATTGCACCCTGACGTGGCAATGTTTCCCTGCATATTCTCCCTGGGTCTCAAACTTGGCGTTGTGCTCGCAAGCGCCTCTCGCTGCTAATGGCTGCGCAACTCGTCCGTGTCTCTGACTCACTCTGATTTGCATGTGAGACAGCTCTGTTACTGACAAGGCACTCGTTATGTTGAAACAGCGCTGCATCAAGAAATATTTCGCTTTTTAACTGTAATTAAATAATGTTTGGTGCGACGTAGTAGATGTGCTTGAGAGTAGTCACATAACCCAGCACTAAAAGCAGATTTCTGTGTGGTTGAGTCTCGCTGCTCAAAATAGCTCAGTTTCTTTGCTCCCAGCTAACAAACCAGCATTTAGCCAACACATACATCCCTGAATTCACTTTGGGTGAGTGCATCTCGCGATCTGCACCTAATGCCAATGTTAATTGCCAGTACAGGAAGTAATGAGTCCTAAATGTAGCCAGGCAGATGATAAGGGTGTGCAGGCTGCAGTCGTGATTGTTTGAGAAATAAATCTGACTTTTAGGCAGGAGGCTGAGCGGCGGTCTCTGAACTGAAAGGGATCTTTTTCAGAAGGTGTCTGACTACAAAATGCCTCATTATACTTAGGGGAGTGAAAATGAATGCCTGCATCTAACACAAGCTTTCTCCAAATAAAGGTTGAGGTAAACAAAAGTGTCATCCGAGGACACACAATGAGTCAGCTTGTCTGTCGTGCACATCTTAATTACAAAGAACATAATAATATTCTTAGCATTATTAAGCCTGCCTTGATATAATCACACACTATAATATATAATTTCAAGTATGTTTGCAGTTTGAAACATGAAACTTCTCATAGTATAACTGATGTTTCAGTCTTGTTGTTCTGCTCTCAGTAATTTCCTGTGTCTGCAGGGAGAGGAGTTGAATACATGACGGGGAAATTAAGAGACTAAAGCAGACTACTTTATCCAAGGAAAATGACAGGGATTTGTGTCCACCGCTGCAGAGAATGCCAATCAACTGTGAAGGCTTAGTTAACCTGAGCTCATATAGCTCGACCAATTACAGTGGAACGCAATAGGTTTTGCATCTGTTTTGGCCACAGCAGTGTAGGAAGCGGGTCTTATGCGTCTTCCGGCTCTCCCCATCCAAATGTTTTCCCTTCCATGTGCAGACTGTGACCAATAAGATAAGAGAGAAATCCCAGCAGCATCTTGAACGCGGGATGAGAGAGAAAACAAAGGCAAAGATGGTGTTCATGCGAATGAAAGCATGTGAGGAAGCAGATAAAGAGGATGATTTGCAAAAGATAAAGGCCGACTGCCATGCTGTAATTTTGTTCTATTATCACATGTATTGGTGAGTGATGGACAAAGTAATGCTACAAGACACCATGTAAATACTCAGACAGACAAATCCCAGGTAGCGCGTCGTTATAAAGGGAAAAAGGAGAAAAGACATTGCCTTTTTTTTTTTTCTAAAATGCACCATGCAGTGTAGAAACCAATTTTTTTGCCTCTCTTACTGGCAGGCGATGTGACACAGGAGGAGATTTCTGCCAGTATTTCCCCCAGAAATGTGTTCTTGGCAAGGTGGAACAGTCTGTGAAACGGCGTCTACCGTGCCGCAGTGAAATTCTCTGCTGAAAACAATACAAATGAACTTCTCTAAAGCAACATTTAGACCATGTCAGAGTTAACTTTTCCACTGCGACTCGACTCCAATGGATCCCCTCTTAGCATCCTCTCTTTAAGACCGCATCGAGCTCGAGAGCGGTCCCCACCTCTGAACAGGCCCCGGCCCCGGTGGCTGCGGCCCCCTTGGTGTATCTGGGCCCGGGCATCACTACAGCGTGGCATCTCTCCGCGGAGAGCATAAGGGGAGATTACTCTGTGCTCACATCAAAGGAGGTTTGTCTAACTTGGGTCTGGCGTTGTGCTGGTAGAGCGAGTCCTTGGAGCAGCCTCCCCGTTCTTATCTCTCCCCCACAGACTCTCTCTGCTTTCTGCTGCAACACAGCTAGCTGCCGGTAACACTGACGCATGCTCTGCGCGGTCAAACGTGCACACAGACTAACACTGGGGCACATTCTCTTGTATGGGAAACGCACGCACAGGCCCGCACAAAGACGCACACACAACAGTGAGGCTGCTCTTTTTTTTTTCTCCTCCTCCGATATTAGCAGAATTTGTTCTGCTGAGCGAGTCTCTCTCCCTCTCTCTTTATCCTCCAGCCTCTGTTGAGAGCTGAACCTGGTTCAGTGAATATTTGAAATGGGTTAAATGATTATCCCCGGACAGATGCTTGCAAAAAAATATATAAAAAAGCACCCACTACACTTGAATTTGATGTTAAATATTCTGACTGCTCAAAGTGCACTTCAGGGGACAAAGCACTTACATGGATGATATAAACAAACTGTCTTTTCACTGATAATATTGCGAAAACACTACCCGACTGCTCACATGATTGAAGCATTGAAATGAACAATTTACCCAAAGAGGTGTCTGTAACCCCTCTAGTTGCTCTGAGAGTCTGCAGTGAGGCGCAGATGTGTTTTGCGGTAATAATTATTACAGATTATACAGCTATATATAAGGTCTCCAGTCAAACGCTAGAAAGCATTGGATTTCAAACGTAATTAATGTCTAAATGCATTCATGCAAATGACAACAAGCAGAGTGTCATATTTATTATTTATATAGCCCTCGAATACTCTAAGTGATGCAATGAAATGTAAGTTCTCGAATCATGCGTTTTATTTTCTGAACTAATCGTGTATTTTTATCTAAAGTGTATGTAATGAAGAGGAATAAATGGCAATTTTCCCCTAGAAATGATATAAAGGCAAAGTAGTATAATATCTATGTTCGTCAAATATGTACTTAAGTCAAGCACTGCAGGGGAAGGTTGCCACTGCCTGGGAATTATGAACATGTGTACATAATGAGTTATTTATCCAGGAGAGATGATTGAAAATACGTATCTGAAAGGGAACCACCATAGGCGTTAAAGTGTGTCATGCTGAGGCCGCAGTATGTATTATCTGTGGTGAATCTACTGACAGTCCTCCCGGTTGACATCGAGGTGGAGGTAAGCGGTGAACTGCTCTCCTCCCTGCAGCTACTCTGCCAACATCACTGATCAGAAATACATTTTCTCATTCGCCTCAACCATCCACAGACCAATTCACGTGTTTTGTCACACACGTCTCGAATCTGTGGATAAACTATGATAACACCAAATGTGTGCAGGGCGGAGGGAAACAAAGACACTCTTCGCTCAGACATTTATCGATCGTGCAACCAATCGCACCCCTCCAAAATGTGTGAACCACACCCATGGCTCGCAGAGCAGCTCACGGCCTTGTTTACTGTTACTATAACCACATCCCATCAGCCAGAAATACATCTGCATCTATTTCTGTAAATAACACAATTATCCGGAACAGCTGAAATAATTACATTGCTCACTTATCATGCTGAGGCAAAT
Organism: Karalla daura; assembly: GCA_029224185.1. NCBI lineage: Eukaryota > Metazoa > Chordata > Actinopteri > Chaetodontiformes > Leiognathidae > Karalla > Karalla daura. The sequence continues at coordinate 7,894,138 of CM055194.1, forward strand.
TCAGTCAGATTGAGGGTCAGCTCCGTTAAATCAAGGCAGGAGATATAATTTTCAGAGTTTGTAATGCAAAAGCAGCTCTAATGGCTCTGATATCAGTCAATCATGAGCCCATTTCTGCCTGGTCGACCAACAGTTTTACCAGTTTTTCCTTGCAATGCAGCACGCCAGACTCACACTGCCCCCTCACGGCCAAAGACCTGTATTACAGCCCCACATATTTCCCTACATGACCCATAATGTTCACTCGTGAGTTTGCACTTTAAACATATATCATTTGGTTACAGTCATATTTTGCACATGCAAACTTTTAGTTGTAATAGTAACATTAATAATAATGATTATAATGCACAATTTATCCGTAGCTCTCAAAGAAGCTCCACATTAAATCAAGAAAAACTTACATACAAGTGCACAGTACATGGAATGTCCAGACAAGTGGAGGGCACTGGGGAAAAGAAAATGATGTACAAGCGGGGAAGTAACAATTTACAACTATATGTGAATGTATTCTGCCAAAAGAAGCACACGTAGGTGGAGAACACACAGAGACCACAAAGTTTCGTCACAGCATGTTGTGACTGGCATGGTTTCCATCCACATTTTTTTTTTTTTTTTTTTTTAGAAACGAGCGCTCTACGGGACAGGAAAAACGCGACATCTCTGGAACATTCATTCACAAATGTCGGCCCACTGACAGCCCCGAAATAAACTTTGTCCTTGGCGTCCTTTCAACATCTGGGTCCTGTTTTGATTCCAAAAGTCACTGCGGGCAGCTGCAGCGCAAACACGGGAGAGGAACAAACTCCAGTGCGAACTCCGGTGCCTCCTCTCGGCTCCCGACTGGGAAAAAACCCTGGCAACCATGGACGAGTCGCTCTGCGCGCTTTGGCTGTGCGCGCTCTCCGTGTTCTCGCGGCATGCGCCCGGAGCGGGTTTCGTGCTCGGACCCATCGAGCTGGCACCCATCCCCTGCAACGACAAGGCGGTGGAGAAGCTGTCCCGTCTGGCGGTCACCTACATCAACGAGGATCGCGCCGAGGGCTACAAGTTTGCGCTCAACCGGGTAGCAAACGTCCACCTGCACGCACAGGTCAGTACGGGGGACGGACAGGACCCGGGGTCGCGTCTATTAAGTCTGTCACTGGGTGTCATTCCGTAATATTAAACATGAGGAGCTAGGTCTCAAAGTGTTTTTATCCCCCCCACACCACCACCACCTCTGTTGAAACATCAAAACATCCCCGCGGTGAAAGCCAGTCGCCTGTCAATGGGTTTAACCAGCCGTGGCCAATCTTCATGTCAGTGGGACCCCATTCCGGAGGATTTGTGTGTTTTGTTGTCAGGGATGACTGTGCCGCAGTCAAACTTCTAATCAGAAACCATCCAGTGACATTGTCGCGACGGGCTGACTCTCACCCCCCGGGGGAAACTCGAATGAAATTAAAACGTGCCAGCGTCTCAAGGACTTGCTGCGGTCCCCTGACCCTGGTTTTGGGAGCCACCGCCACACTGAATCAAAGACGTGAAAAATAGCAGCAATTACGCTGCTGCGCGGTCACTTAAAAACTAAAAGCGACAGCAAATTATATGTTGCCTGCACTCCGTTGTGAAGACCGCCGTCAGTGCGTGCAGCTTATTATAAATGAATCATTAAAAAAAGAAACAGACTTTTATTTTGTGGACGGAAAGCTCTATCCTTTCACAGTCCGTGACAAAAAACAACAACAACAGCTTTTTGGATTGAGGAGGCTGCAAACAGACTCCACCTGATTTTGCTTCAGGAGCAGAGGAGCAGAGCTCACACACATCGGACCTGATGACCCCCGTGCTGGCAGCTGCTGCAGGCGACCGGACTCGGGTCTGATACATAGATCAGGGCTGTTCGACCTCATGAGCAGAGAAGCCTGCTGTGACACCCGCTCAGTGTGTTGACGTTGGTTGTCGAGGTGTGGAAATAGACAGGGCATCACCTAAAGGATCCTGGACTGTGAAGGACTTGGAAAACATTTACCGTAACTGCTTTACAGTTTTTTTCCCCAGCCACAGACGTACGACAGGTCCAAAAACATCCTCACATCCTCATTCGTGTGTAAATTCCAGTGGTTGAAGTGCCAGCTACAAAAAAAAAGAAGAAAAAGGGAAAACAGAAAAATAGGCGAATCTGACGAGAGCCAGATGTGATTTCCGGTGAGGTGACAGTGTAAGGACTCCTTGTTCTTCCTCAGTATCTGAGGAAATCCGCCCTTCCTCTGGCTCACATGTAAGAGGCTGGAAGCGTATGAATAACCTAGCTGTGTCGCTCTTGTTTGGGGGAATGTTGCTGAAACCAGTGTTTCATAGATTCTATGTTAAAACTGAAATATTCTGAAAAACCATTCTACGTCCCCTTTGAACATGTGGTTATGAAAAAAAAACAAAATGTTGGGCATGAGGCTACTCACATTTTTTTTTTTTGCCAGAGCTGCCAGAGAACCTGAGCGTTTGGCATTGCTTGCGTGTGCCCTCTGTCTTCTTACTCTTACTGTGCATGTCAGGGCCCGGCAGGCAACGTGTATTACCTGGACCTGGATGTCCTGGAGACCAAGTGCCACATAGGCAGCCAGAAACCATGGAAACGCTGTGACGTCAGACCATTCATGGAAACGGTAGGATGCCCGCACACCCAGAGTTACGAAAATTAGGATCTCATTTTTGCACTCCCACTGAGATTTTAAGGACTTTCACCAATACGGTGCATCCCCTGCACTTTCTGTGGCTCCCTTCGCAGATATTTCTGTGAGTATTTTTTTTAGCCTTCAACCCGTGGCTCTGGTGGAATTCTTGATTTCAACTTGAAAACATTTGTAGATCGCAAAAACAGTTTTGTCTTGAATATAAATTGTGTCAATGATGTCACTGTTCTTCATTCTTCTCAGCAAATCTCTGGCAACTGCAACACCACCATTCTGCTCACACCGGACAAATACACCTACCTGTACAGCTATGACTGCGCCCTCGTCCCAGGTAACATTAACACTTCATACTGTAGCAGGCCAGCCTCTCTTACTGATCTCAAATAGAATGGCAGTGGATATCCTACAAAACTGTGGACCGAAAGGAAAAAAAAGTGTATGCATATGTATGGTAGTCGGGAGAAGAAAAGTACAAAGAAAATAGAAGATGAGAGACTCCAACCCCGCAAGGATTTTGTATCTTTAGATGCTTTCATGTTGCACAAAACAGCTGTAAGTAATTAGTGGCACATGTAATTGGAGTTGAGCCTTAATTAATCTAATCATTTACACCTGCGCATTCTCCACTATAACCAGTCAAAACCTCAAACATGAAAAATCAGCTTCAACCCGATCTTAGAGCGAGAGATGATATTTAACGTTTAGTTTTTAGGTCACTCAGTTGCACCCAGTGGGAAAGTTTTAAAACACAGAAATAAGTGAGAAAGCAGCTGTAGGCTTCATCAAATCATTTACCAGAGATGTTCCAAAACATGCTTCTTTGTCATTTGAATTAATGCTGCTAATTAGTGCTATTCATCAACACCCATGAGCTTCTGTTTCAACACATTTATTCATTATTTCTCTGTTTTCCTACTTTTCTTATTTGTGCTTCCGGCGCTCAGTGTTTCCCTGACTACATATCTACATCACATCTGTCTGGTGACTATAGATCACCCGGAGAAGCTGCAGCAGATCTGCCCGACCTGCCCCCTGCTGCTGCCTGAAGACAGCCAGCAGGCCGTGGACGCCGCTCGGGTCACTCTGGCCTCCTACAAGAGACGGACCATGCTGGCTGCGGGGCTGGGAGTGAAGAGGATCACCAGAGCTGCGGCGCAGGTACGCCGTGTACATTTCAACGCACGCGTAGGGTGATGCGCGGACACGTGACGCCTTTGAGCTCTTGCCGGCCGCGTGAATAGCGGCCCGCAATCACCATGATGACACAAGAGCGTAGCGAGGCTGTGGAAGATTACCAAGGGCACTCGCTGTCTGGGGAGGCCTTTTGTTCAGGTGGCAAATGAGAAATGGAACAGTTTGCTCGGGGAGAGAATTCACCATAGGGAACATTGTATCTGCCTGTAAATGTGTGTTTATTCGTTCGCTCTGCCCTTTTCCCTCTCTATATACCTTTTTATTATTTGAGGCTGCGCCTGTGAAAGCCACTTTAGTGGAGTACACAGTCGAAGAGTGTCCGGAGGGAGTGACGAGAAGCGGCACCTGCCAGCGCCCGACGCCTGACTCTGACTCAGAGGTACTCAGTGAATTAAAATCACACCTGAAGGTCCTAAATTAGTGTGGCGCACCGTTTTAACACATGATGAGCCCGACGGAAATCACTGACTACGTCTGCGACAAAAGGACGTCATTGAACGGGCCTCTTTGATGGTTCGCTAATTTGGAAAGGTGGCTGTTGACAATCTTCCAATGTTATGACAGGAGCTAATGTTGCTCTAAAGCCTCAAATAGGCATCCATCAGACAGCATCTTGTTTACTATTAATGGAACATTTCCTGGAAGTGTTGCTTGACGACATGACAGATTAATTTCTGGGACCACTAATAGGCTCAGTAATTGAGTCTTTTTTTTGCCAAAAGGAGGCTGACATCTTGTCTCCACCTTTCTCATTCATTAGGTTAATGTTTATCAGCCTTTATGCTCCTCGCTCTTCTCTGTTGTTTTCGACTGGCGTAACCCAGTGCCATAAAAGAAATCAACGAGGTGCTTCATCTTTTCCCCTCAGACGGCAGGTTTCTGCACCGGATCTGTGCACGGAGACGCCCACCCTGATGTGCATGTGTCCTGTGATATGTACAAAGTACAGGTAACGAGTGACAAGTGATTCCCATTTTTGATAAACTGAGAGATAACTGATCAACTTTATGTTTGATAAACAGAGAGAGAAACAGCTGCGGTGAGGTTTAACACTGTTGTTTAACAACAAAAGAAAGCAGCAGCACACCCAAATATGTTATCATAAGTAAGTCAGGGAGTGAGTAAAAATTTTAACAAAATGGAACATGAAATGCAAGTCCCTTCCCTCCGCGGGTCTGCAGCCAGGAATGTAATAACCCACTGCCTGGTCGAGACATGATGAGTGTTTTATGTTCTGTTTTGTTTCGGATTGCGCTAAAGCAACCTTTAAAATGCTAATTTAACTTTCTGAATGAACGTCGCTGGCCATATAATTATGCTGTCATATATTGTGTGTTTGTCTTTGAATGTATGTTGTGCCTGTGTGAGGTTGAAAGTATGCGTGCGATTTGAAATTGTACGGTCGTGTGCTATAATTATGTTGTCTTTTCACTCGGTTTTGTATCTGTGCCGTGAAACCTAATATTGCATGACTTTTTTCTGCAGCCCGTGGTGTGCATCTGGAGTCTAAAACAAAAGTTTGGTGTGTCTGTCCGTCTGCCTCTCTGCCTGCAGAACGTGGACATCCTCAGACCACTGCAGCCTCAGGGTCACGACCTGCCTCCAGACCCTGCGGTCCCAACCTTTGCACCTGTGTTTGAGGAACCGGGAACCAATCCCGAGGAGGTCCCTGCTAACCCCACGCTGCCTCCTGCTGTTCAACCGGAGCCTCTTGACCCTACGCCTGTTTACCCTGTTCCCTTTGACCCCCCGGTCGTGGTTCCTCCCTCCTCCCCACTCAGCTCCTCGTCCAGTGAATCCAGTGAGGAGGATCTGGTCGTCCAGCCTAAGCAGCCGGCGACCGGCGGTCCCTTTGATTCGTCCTCCGAAGAGCTCGGAGTCCCCTTGGCGCTGCGACCACCCCTGGATTTCCATTACCAGAGGCGCGACCGTAAGAAACGGCAGGCCCTGGTGGAGAGCGTGCCCTCTCACACCCCCGTCTTCCTGGCTGACTTCCCCAGTGGGCCCTCTCCTTTCCGCTCCTGTCCTGGTCCCTCTCGATACACCACAGTTTAACCGGGGCTGCGCAGTGGCCCACTTGTTCATGTCTGATTCATCCATTGAGGCACTGGACCAATAAACTACTCCGCTGCCCATCACTAGGGGCTGTAATAATTTGGGCTAATAACAGAAATCTCCTCTCATCTCAATAGCCCTGCAATTACCTCCTGGTTACTACTGTAGCTCTGCTCCCAAAGCAGCAAAAGCTTTAAGTAATGTGTATGAAAATGGCTTTAAATATTTGAACAAATCAGATAAATAGTGGTTGAAATCCCCCTCTAAAATTCAAAGACCATTTGTACTTCATCTAAAAGCCTGAAAATACCCACAGTATCCATAATGAAACAAAAGATGCATTGCTAACTTAATCTTAATATCTAATTGAATATACAGTATATTTGAATGCATGAGTTTAGGCTCTTGGAAATGGCAGAAGTGTATTTATATCTATTTTCTTGCATTTTACTGAATAAACAATCATGTAATAAATATTAGATGCAACCCTAAGATATTTAACTGCAGTGTTTGATTTCAATGTCTGGACTGATTTTATTTGTGTCCTACCTTGGTTGATACCATGAAAAATGAAGAATTTGTTCCATTAGAACATTAAATTCCCATGTTTAACAGACTGTAAACAAAGATCAACTAAACATCACTTTCAGAGAAGATGACTATGAAAGAAACAAATCAGTGATGGGATGCAACAGAAGTGCAAGGGGCCTGCAGTTAAGTGGTCATTCAACATGCCCACTTGACTCACGACAACTTCACAAAGCAATCCAAAGAAGCAGCGTCAGGGTTTATTAGGAACCCTCTCCACGATGCAGAGCCTGTGCCAAATGGCGCTGAGGCGAAAGGCAAGTGCAAACATCTCGGGAAAGCTTTTAAAGCAGCGTGCGGCTACACAGAGTGGGCCTTTGTCAGCACAGACACGAGAGCTTTTAGAAGAGCATCGTGACAGAGAGGAGACAAACAGCGGGGATGCGATGTGAGGCCATCCCTTACATGACTGGAGTGGTACCCGGTCTGATCTTCAGTGAACACAGCATCCCTGTGTTTGTGGAGCTCAGCCAGTCAAAAGCCTGCCCTCTGTGAAACCCACTCACCAAACATAATCGATGTGAAGCGGAGAGCGGCGACAACCGCGGAGACCTATACATCAGCAGATGAAACACAACCAACGTGGAGCGAGGCCCACAGGTCAAGACGCAGCAGTCCGTCTTCATTTAAGGGACAGTGGAAACTCCTCCGAGGACGACAGAGTACACACTTTTGATGGAGGACAGGTGTTTTGACAGATGAGCAGAATAAGGCTAAAATAGCCGTTTTGGAGCAGAGCGGGAGAGGCTGTGGCGCTGCTGTTTCATTGTTTTAAACTCCTGTGAAGGCCGGCTAAGCTAGTTAGTGACTCATGTGTGAGATCAAAGGGAATACTTGTTCAAATTTGGCATACACATTGTCTATGAGTTTCTGCAGAGCACGCTCTTTCCCCAGATCCCCGCTGAAACCATGCTTAGTATTCATAAAACCCCACAGGGACTGTCTCTATTTTGTCTTCTCCTCATTTTTACCACAGATTTCTGCACTGAAAAGAATCCCCAGTGGTAACACAGGCCAGCCTCAAGTGTCACTCTGATTCTCTCTCAAATCCCTTTTTGTACTTATCACGGCTTGTTATTCAACTCCCAGGTCCGTTTCAGTGTGATACACTGCACTTAGCCATTTACAAGATTAGACCACAGGTGCCTCACTTTCTTTATGGGCAGTCGCTTGCTGTTCTTTGTGCTCCTGCAGATATTGATATCGCTGGCCCCAAATGATAGATTTTAAAGGTGGTTGAAGTTGAATCATTTTAACAAGGGTAATGGTCAATGTGTCCTGACATATGCTGGGAATTTGAAGATTTAGATGTTACATATGTGACATCTTGAAGTGCTTCACTGTAATTGATAGCATAGGGTGGCAAATAAACAAGAGGCATCAAGAAGCTCGTTACTCATACGATAATGATATGTAATCCAAATAGTTGAACGTCGTGGCAGCTGCATTTGTAGATTCCCGAAGACTCCCAGATTCTTCTACAGTTCTGACTGGAGGGAGGGTGTGGAAACCAAGGATTTGATCTCTGTGTCAAAGTTCTTAGCATAGCCATTGTTGAGTACCTGGCTACTGTTCAGAGCCATTAGGGTCACCTTGGGTCTGCTGTAAAACAGCTGTGAAGTCTTGTATTGCCAATGAGTCCAGTTTTCATAATTTACAACTTCTTTGAATATGCTGACCCAGGCAAATTAGAATCTCTACAGACGGTGGGAATCACATACTCATCCATCCAACTCCAGTACATATAGGGCAAAAGCAGGGAAGAATCTGTCCACAAGAACGTTTATATTTTATATTACATATTTATATTAATGACTTGATTGACTTAAAACGTGCCGCTTGGCAATGAATACATGGGATTCCTAACTAATTCCCACTATTGCCTCAGTCTGGGATTTCTCATAGGTCATATAGAAAAGTTGCCCAATCAAGGAAACGCTATCGCGGCCGCTTTACTGCGGCAGGGGGCGTGAGAGATGCTCCAATGACGGCATCGCGCTAGGCTCGGCGCTTATCTTTTTCTCCCTTGGCCGACAAAACTCTGACTTAAAACACATCGGTGTGGAAATCCATTTCTCCCCCCGCCCCCTCTGACGTCACGTTTAAAGCCCCGCTCGGAGAGCTCTGGTTGGCCGAGCCGCCAGGCGCCCGGTGTCGTGCACGCTGACGTCGGCGTTTCCAACGGCCCGTGAAGGCATCAGCGGCGTATTCCTAATTGGAGGCAGATTCTTTCTTTTTTTCACTCCGAGGAGTGGCTTCTTCAACTTCTGCTTCCTTGAGAAACCGGAGACTTCTCATCCCCCGCCTCCCACCACGCTCCCAAATGGAGCAGCTCTGACTCCTGTAAACAAGCGGGAAGCTTTGCCGTGATCGTTTTCTGGAGCCGAGGCCATGCTCGTGGTGTGTTCACGTACTTCAGCCTGAGGTGGGTGGAACAAAAGTTTGCCGTTTGTTTTTATCCCCGTTGTCGCTCTGCTCCGCACTTTGTGACTGCGTAAACGCGACCGTGTGTCACCCCGTGTGGTCGCGTCTGCTTATTTACGCCGCACGGAGCCTCTCCCCAAGTTGCCCCGCAGCTTCGGTTGCAACACAGCGGAGTCTGGCCACTTAATGATGTGTTGTTTCGAGCCAGTCAGACAGAGAGCATGTGATGACATGTTCACGCCAAACTGACTCATTTTTTTTTGGGGGGGGTTCGTTTGGGAAACGCGAGCAACCTGCAGCATAAACGGTTCCAGTTTAGATATCCAGTAACGCATTCAAGGACATAACATAACACTATTCATCGCAGCTCATTGATACAACTGCTACTATCTCCCTTCGTAGACTTGTCTTCAGATTTATCACCTTGTAGATTTTGCACTCTGCTCTCCCAACTGTTGCCGCCTGCTTCACATAGTCCGGAACTTTTTTGAAGCAGTCCATATAGATCCTATCTGCGCCTCCCCGCGAAGGAGCCAGGCTCGGGGCTGTCACCATGCTCTCTCATCTCCCTTCAAAACGGAGGATGGTTATCACTTAATTGGGGAGAGATCGGCTGGGCGTGTTCATACGGAGGGGGTCACGGTTTAGAACGCCACACGCGGGTCTTCTTTTTATTATTATGGCGAGCACGTGCGGCCGGATAACTGGCTGTGCTGCCTGACCGTTTCTGCTCGGGAGTTTTCCACACACCTAATCACGCCGAAGGAGCTAAAACAGCAAGTCATGGGGGTGACTCATTGAATTAAGCTGGGGCTGCCGGGGAGAGATGGGCTGTGCCCTGTTCTTTCGCCTGGCACACAACTTAACGTTGTAAATCCCCCCCCCCCACTCCGGCACTAAGGCTAATAAAGGGATATCTTATGTTGTTACTGCTGTGCCGAGTTCTTACCGAGGAGGGGGAAAGACAGAGATTCCCTCGGGATCTGTGACTTTCTCGACAAGCAGACGCGCCTGCGCACCTTAACCTGTCATGACACTGTCATTACTGTGTGCTGAGGCAGGAATTGAACACCCATATTCCCGTAAATGAGAAACGCCAAGTGAAAGAACGGGCCCGTAGTAGTTTCTGTCTTACTTCTACATACTGTTTCATCTCAGTTCCTCAAGAGCTCAGCTCCTCAAGAGCTCATCCTCAAGGGTGATGAACTTGTTTTATGGTAAATGACGGGGCAATGAAAACTGTCAAACTATTGCTATTAATTGTTTATTTATTAATTGTTATTACTGTTATTTCTCTTCTTTACTTTGATGCTTAGATGGGTAGGTACGAGAGGAAGTGACGCCAAACGTGCAGACAGGCCCAAAAGCAGCGTTACTGTTGACCGTCCCCACATAGTGCTCAACGCGCCGTGATCGCTGCCAGATGTTTTGAGCCTCTGCTTTCACAAAACGTTGCACTCCTGGTATTTCTGCGCCCTGCGCCGTCTAGAGTTCACAGGGGATGACGCAATCGGCGAAAGATCGCGCCGTCAGCTGGAGATCTGAGGGTGAAAACACTTCCACCGGGGAATGAGGTCATGGGGATAAAGATGGACTCATTTGAAGCTAACCGAGAGCCTAACAAGCCCGGCACAGCTCGGTGTAGCCAAATGCTGAGGACATATCCAAGCAAGAGGCTGACAGACGGCCCTTAGTCACAACACGGAGGTGTGAACGGAGGACGGGCCGCTGCCGCTTTGCCGAGAGGCGGTTTCGGCCCGGGATTTGGCGCAAAGGAGTCAAATCCTTTTGCACTTGTTCAGAAGTACCCGGGCTGCGGGTTAGGGATTTACCGGCGCCATGACACGGACGAACATCATGCGAATGTGGCCGTGACGGGGGTGAGTCACAGTCTAACCTCTTTCAGAGGGAGATTTCCAGCACAATGGCCACGAGTCGGGCTCCTCTCCCACACCATAGTCTGGCTGTATAGACCCGTTGCGTTTTGCCATCTTACTTCCCGTCAAAGTTGCCTCTGACTCCGTCAAAGTCTTAAAGGAACATATGGGCGCATGTAAAGGGGAACTAATGACTAAGACTGCAACTAATGGCTGTTTTTTTTTACAACAGAAACCCGTGGCTTAGGGAGTGCTCAAAGAGTCGCACTCCCAATGATTATTTTTGGTCGATTGAGTAATGATCAGTGCGGTAGGCGTACAAGATATCAGCCGATCGTCGCTGACTCCATTCTTTCCCATCTGCGTCCTCCCGGGCGCGGTTATCTAATGAAAGGGGACGGAGCTGGTGCTGGAGTGTTTACTCTTGGTGCCCGGGCTCCAGTTTCCAGATAAGAGGTGGGACAGAGATAGTATGACTGTTGAATTCCACCATTGTCTGACGGAGGCCAGGCGCGGCGGCGCGCAAGCCCTCGGCCGGGCACTTTCACACGCGTAGACTGCCCGCGAGTAAACACGGCACGCGCTCCTCGGGTCGCCTGGCTGGCCTGGCAACTATTACTCCATGTCCGACAAAGGTAGGATGTCCGTTCGCTGTCTGGAATTGGAGACACCTGCCACTGATCTGCTTCAGGATGTGTGATAAAAATGGATTTGATTGGAGCCTTACTGCAAGTCCAACTGCAGTAGGAAGTTAATAGAAATTGTGTTGAGTGAATAGTCAATAAATACATGTCGTGATAGCTGCACAAGCTTATTAGTCTTATTATTGCATTAAAAGGTGCATTTACTGGATTTTACAGGGATGCTTCATACATACTGTAGGTGTGTGTGTGTGTGTGTGTGAGCTCCAGCGGCCCGTCCCGGGGCCGTAACGTGACGCCTCGGATCGCGAAGCGGCGAGGAGCGCGGGGCAGGGTGCAGGGAGGTCCTCGCCGAGCGCCGGGGCAAATATTTCATGGCGCGGGGCGAGGCGGCTGTGAGAATGCGCCCCTGATTGCTGGAGGCCCTCATCGCGCGTCACTCCATTGTAATGCCGGGCATTGCGCGCAAGCCCCATCAGGCCGCCGTGGCCCCCGGCTGCCGTGAGCTCCAGATGAATCCTTCTTCCCCCCTGCCTGTGGGACACTGACACTGATCCGATCACCAGTTTCTGCATGAGGAAACGCATTAAGTGGCGTCAGCGCCTGGTTTTCATGGGGGAATAAACCTGTCAACGTCGAATAAATAGATCTTTAAATACGCACTTATATGTGTCGTCGGGTGTCAACGCGTAAACGTGTTGCTAAATGTCGAAATGACTTAAAATACCGGTTCATTGTACGTAAATGAGAAAACAGAGTCACGCACTATTTAATTGTTTGTTTCATGGGTCTGGCAGCATCTCGTTCATTTATTTCACCTGTCAAACTCAGCCATCAGAGTAAGTGGGCGGGGCTGACGCTAATCCGGGCTGATCCACTACCTTGTGCTGAAGTCATTTCGAGCATCTTCTCTGAAACCGGAGAAAGGCTTTAGAAATGTGGCGGCCTCATCGATGGACGGCCGATAGTTCTAAAGGCCTCAATCAAAGTTTCGGTTTTGTTTACTAGAACATACAAACCTATGCAAGAGAGGTGAATAGCGCCACCCAGTGTATTGGGATACGCCACTGTCTCTGCATCCACCAATCCCTTATCTGGAATCGTTCTGCCTTGACTTGTTATGCACTGTAAACCAATGGACGTATGCGTAACCAATCAGGTGTTGGCTGACATGAAATAACAACAATAATAATGTAATGAATAAAAGACCATGGAATAATGAATAACTACATCTCACTATATATAATTGTGTAATACTTACACAATTAAGAACACAATCATGTATGCAATTCCGCTTCCATTCACTCCATTGCAGCTATTAATTATAGGTTAAAGTAATGGTGTGTTCATTTCATTTTGCCACTCGTAGTCCTCCCCTATATATTATCACATGCACCGGGGGTTAGTCCCCACATGGCTAGTGCTCCGCCTGACGGCCAGTCCAGGCAGCGTCTCTCCCCCCCCCCCCTCTCAGAGGGCACGTAAGTCCAGACTTCTTAGTCAATTTGACAAGTGGATTTCTGTGGATTGGCCACAGCTGAGTTACTAGAAGGCTTGGAGAAGGGGGGGTGGGGGTGGGGTGGGGGGTGCTGCGATGCGGTGTGACTTTATTCCCGGCTCTGCGTCTTCATTAATTGTTACATCAGACCTGGTGGCGTTTACCCCGCGGAATGGTGGGGGCCCTGCGATGAATGATGGACCCCATTGAGCTGCACGCCCGTCGCGCGGGCACATCGTTTTTGAGGCGTCGATGGCGGAAAAAACCCCAAACTACAGAGCCCACCGCGCCGCGCCGCCCCCCCGCCGCCGCATGGCCGTCTCACGGAGTGTCGAGCGAGTGGCTTCACGGTTCACCGGAGCCACTTAAAGTGGCTATAATTACCACCGAGGCCTGGCCTAATTGGAAGTGACACATACCATCGGGTGGCTTAGCGGCGCAGGTTAGCCGCGGCTGAGCGGCAGAGAAGTGCGGCGATCAGCGAGACGCGGAGCGCTCCGAGGGACCTCTGCTCGGCAACGACCCGCCGGCCCCGGCCGGATCCGCTCCCGTCCGCAGGGCCCCCCCCCCCCCCCCACCTCCTCCTCCTCCTCCTCCTCCCGCCCCGCCGAGGTCGCCGCGAACCCTGTGAGCGGATTAAAGCCCTTTCTGTTTCGCCTCCCGGGGCAACGCCGGCGGATCGGCCGCCCCACGCTCGGATCCCCCCCCCGCCCGCCCCACCGCCGGGAGAAGGGAGGCGGGCGGCCCGCCACAGCGTTATGTGCATGCACATGACGGGAGGGAAGGCCGACGGTGTCCCGCGGAGAGAGCTGCGCGCGCTCGGGAGGCTGACCAAGAAGCTGGAGATGTCGGTGGTGTCCAACTGCCTGGAGTGCCTCAGAATGGGCAGAGGCAAGAGGTAACGGGCTGCCCCTGGTCGGTTCAGCGTGGAGACGGGGGCCACTGGAGGGATTTTGGGCTCCGTTGGCAGCACGCTGAGGGAGGGGAGGGGAGGGGCCGCATCCGCGTGCCATAAGACTGTCAAGATATTCCACACGCGAGAATCCGCGCTGCCCGCCGGGGTCGAGGCCAGGTCCCCCCCCCCCCGCCGGCCGCCCACCTTGAGATTAAACGCCTCCGTCCTTTAGCGCCGAGCCGCGTCCGAGAGGTTAAGTAGCGGCAGTCAATGGAGGTGAGGGAGCGTCTCGGTTTAGAAAGTTGAAAGTTCAGGCAGGATGGCAGGCCGGGAGGGGCAGGCCTCAACCTTAACCTCAGCCGTCAGCAGCAATTTGCCTAAGCACGGGTACGCTTTGTTGGGGTGGGACATGTGCGAGAGGCACAACTTGTGTGTGCGTGTGCGTGTGCGTGTGCGTGGCAACGACATCAACAAATCCTGAGCAGGTTAGACGTTGATTCACGCCGGCGACACATCCTCACTATTTGTGCAGTCACCACTTGGAAGTCACGAGGCTGATGGGATTTTATGAGATGGGAGGCTGGCGTGTCTGCCTCTGAGTTTGTGGGTCTAGACTCTAGACGCACACCTCTCAGGGCTTCAGACTGAACGCTGAGTGAAGGAAGTGGCAGTCGGCATCGCAATACCTCGGCGCCCGTGCATGACCGGATTTGTTTTACAACCCGCCGCCGATCCAACCCCCGTGCCTTCGCTGGAGCTCGCTTTATTTATTTCTTTATTTCTTTATTTTTGTCTGTTTCATTAGTGGCGTTCGGAGGTTGCCGGGGAGGCGGATGATTTTTTTTTTTTGGCTCGGCGGGAAGGGCGTGGATCCCATAAAGCCTCGGCGTCCTCGCCGCAGACACATCTGAGTTTACTTTGTGCTCCCGGTTAAACCGAGGGCGCACATTTTCATTCCGGGGTAATTTCGGCGCTCGCAGGCCTCGCGCGCAGACAGGAAACGCCACCGTCCTATTTTGGAACCCCGGCCTCGGGTCTGCCTGACATCTGCTGTGTGTGCGTTGGAACCTCTCTCCAGCCCGAGGCCGGGGCAGGAGCCCGCGCGATTGTTCAGTCAGGTCCGTCCGATCATAAATCAGCGGAGGGCCCCGGGGGGGGGGGGACGGCCTGACGGCATTTGTGGATTTTCGACTCGAGGACGTAGGAAACCTGGACAGTTTCCACGTCCTTCCTTTCCGTGGAAGCGGCTGGACAAAATCACAGTAATTAAAAGTCACTTCACTGATGAGCTGCGCAGAGCAGAGCTTTGAAAGCGGTTCCGTACCAAATGTGTCATTCGATGACAACAAAGTCAGTAAATGTAAGAAGTCAACTCTGAACATAACGGTTAGTGGCCTACAGTTGACCTCTCTGGAATCAGACTTCCCTCTGTTAACCCGTCCTCCGGGATCGGGGTCTCATTTGGAGCCTCTCATACTCAAATTACTGGGCCTTTTACGAGGATCTACCCAGGTTTATGAAACACGGCTGTGCTTCCCGCCCATTCAAAGCCCCCCCCCTCTGGAACCCGGCGTGCACACCAAACCGCTTCAGTAACCCGGTGACCCCCCCCCTCCCCCCCCCCTTCTGCAGGATGGAGTCGTCGTGTCTGGACCTGGCGCTGGAGGGCGAGCGGCTGTGCAAGGCCGGCCAGTACCGCGCCGGCGTCTCCTCCTTCGAGTCCGCCATCCAGGTGGGCACGGAGGACCTGCAGATCCTCAGCGCCATCTACAGCCAGCTGGGGAACGCCTACTTCCACCTGCAGGAGTACAACAAGGCCCTGGAGTACCACAGGCACGACCTCACGCTTACCAGGTACGGTCTGGCTGCAGCGCATTGCTGCCCGGCGCTGTAAATTGCTCTCTCGCCTCCCGCGTTTTCACCAAGCCACTGATCTTCCCGTCTAATTATTTCTTAATGTTTCTCCCCCTCCTCTCCTCTCCCCTCCCTCCCCGTTTCGAATCCCAGGACAATCGGAGACGAGCTCGGCGAGGCGAAGGCCAGCGGCAACCTCGGGAACACGCTGAAGCTCTTGGGCCGGTACGACGAGGCGGTGATCTGTTGCCAGAGACACTTGGATATCACCCGGGCCATTTACGATAAGGTGGGTCGCGTGTTTTCCTGACATCGTGGAGACCCTGTTCGGATTCCTTCAGGCCTTCGTGACGACGGACTGGCAGTGGCGCGGAGCGTCCTCTCGCCAGCACACAGGCCATCCGGAATAGCCGGCCAGTCTGGTGTCTGGCGGAGGGGGGGCGGGGGGGGGGGTATTTAAAGCGTGTAATTACAGCGCCGGCCCGCTCTGGTTTCCGTTCCGTGAACACTGTGCCGTTGCGTGCTCGCAGGTCGGGCAGGCCCGGGCGCTGTATAATTTCGGGAACGTTTACCACGCCAAGGGCAAGAGCATCTGCTGGACTGGAGCCGAGCCAGGAGAGTTCTCCGAGGAGGCCCGGGTGGCCCTGAGGAAGGCCGCGCAGTACTACGAGTGAGATGCTATCACCCGCCCCCCCTCCAAACATTCGCCCCCACCACACCCTCCCCCACCCCTCCTCCCCCTTGCTGTTCCGCATCTATTTCGAAAGGCTCGGCCACTGATGCAAGCATTTCCCCTCTCTGCCCGTTTGAAGGGGGCATTTGTGACGTGCAACACGTGCTGTCTGCGTCTTTTCCTCAGAGCGAACCTGTCCGTGGTGAAGGAGCTGGGGGACAAGGCCGCCCAGGGCCGCACCTACGGCAACCTGGGCAACACCTACTACCTGCTGGGCGACTTCGAGTCCGCCATAGGCGCCCACGAAAAGGTAGGCGGCGGGCGGGCGGGCGGCGGCGCGGCGGCCCGGACGAGGCGCGGCGGCCCGGACGAGGCGCGCGCGCTCACCGCCCCGCCCGCGTCTGTCCCCTTCTCCGCAGCGGCTGCTCATCGCCAAAGAGTTCGGGGACAAGTCCGCCGAGAGGAGGGCCCACTGTAACCTTGGCAACGCTCACATATTCCTCAGCCAGTTCGAGGTGGCGGCCGGCCATTACAAGTGAGCGGCGGATGGGAGACGCTCGGGGAGGGGGGGTGGTGGGAGGGGCACCTCGACCACACCTGCACGCACACGCTGTTGTTTCGTGCAGTTTCTTGCCTCGTCTCGTAGTAAAAGTCTCTATTGCTGACTAGTGTTATACATTAATAAACACTTTAACTCATATAGTGATTTCTGACAAGCATAGATCCAAGGTTGTGCATAATACAGAGACCCTCTGAAACATCAAGAACAGCTACAAAGACGGAGAAGACGGGGGCAGATAGCGATCAGTCCTCCGCTCCCACCAAAGACACTCTTTGACCCCCCCCCCCCCCCCCCCCCCCCGCTCCTCCTCCTCCACCTCCACCTCCACCTCCTAATCCTCTCGCGTCTCGCCCCTCAGGAGGACTCTGCAGCTGGCCCGGCTCCTGAAGGACAAAGCGGTGGAGGCCCAGGCCTGCTACAGCCTGGGCAACACCTACACGCTGCTGCAGGACTACGAGCGGGCCATCGACTACCACCTCAAACACCTGGTCATCGCTCAGGACCTCAGCGACAGGTACCAGCCAGGCACGGTCCCAGTGGGTGGCCCTGAGCTAATCATGCTAAAGCAGCCATGAGGCAATGCGGAGATGGTGGTGGTGGTGGGGGGGGTGCTGCTGCAAAGCAAACAAAGTCTCGGGGAAGTGACATTTGAGGTTTTGTCAGCGGGATTTGATGCAGATCTTAAATGGGAAGGCAAAAAAACACAGTGCCCGATGCTCCGATGCGAGGTCAGAGATTGAACCACTGCCGGGTTCAACACACCCGACCTCACAGCCCACGTGGCTCTGAGGACATGGAGCTCCTTAGCAATAGTGGTCCGTGTCTGTGCGGTAAAATGTCGGCGGCTTCCCTTTCCTATCCTCTTTCCGCTTTGCCCGAGAGGGAACTCGGTATTGGCCGAGGCGCGTGAAGTCTGGAGACTTGCTACGCTAATATCGGCCCGAGCGGACGCCCCGGGCCGCGTTTAGCCTGGGGGTCGCAGTATCGACTCCGAACCGTCCACGCCCGGCCTGGCAGTGGATGCCTCTGATAAACAGATGGTTCGTCCACTCACCTGCCAAGTCTTTTTTTTTCTTTCTCTCTCTCTCTCTCTCTCTCTCTCTCAAAGAGCCCCGGCTCTTTCCAAGCACTTTTCCCAAAGACTTCCCAGATGGCTGTGTGCGACAAACCATCTGGCGCGTCAGGTTAATCAACTGCAACAGGCTTATCGGGCGGCACCGGAGCCGGGAGAAGTCCCAGCTATGGAATCCGTACATTGTTCTAGAAAACAGACCATAAAGATGATCTCGACACTGTTGTTCCAAGACGACTGTAAGCCTGTGTGTCACTGTCAGGTTTCAGCGACTGCACTGGCTCTATGAAGGCCCTTCCCATTCTTATATAATCCCGTGTGAAGTTGCTGAGCCTGTTTCCCTCGGTCTCTCTGCAGAGTGGGTGAAGGAAGAGCGTACTGGAGTCTAGGAAATGCCCACACGGCCCTGGGGAATCATCAGCAAGCCATGTACTTTGCTGAGAAACATCTGGAAATTGCCAAAGAGGTGACTGCTCGCGGCTCTCCTCCTCCCCCCCAGAGCCCGGGCGGCAGCCGCCATTGGGCCACGCCGCCCTCTACTGGCTCTACTGGCGAACCGCGGGCCCCCGTTTACATCCCCCCCCCCCCCCCCCCCCGTTTCCTCCCGTTTTTTGCAGACCGGCGACAAAAGCGGCGAGGTGACGGCCAGGATGAACCTGTCGGACCTGCGGCTGGTCGTCGGCCTCAAGACCAACTCCAACATCAACCCCAACATCTTCCGCAACACCAACTCCAACAGCTCCGCCCTGGGGGCAAGCTTCCACGGCTACCCCAGCCCCTCAGGTAGACGGCGCACGAGCAGCAAACACGCTCGGAAAAGATGCTGCATTTAGAGGAAAGGCCCAAAAACGCATGCTTTCAGGTCCGACGTAGGAGCACTTTTCCTCCTCGCCTTAGGAAGCAGTGCAGCTGCTATTCATACATAAATACATATTAATGTGCGATGCACTTAAGGGTCCTTGTTTGGAGGCAAATCCCCTCCCACACACACACACACACACACACACACACACACACACACACACACAGCATCGTGCATCACTTCGGCACGCAGTTAATAGGTCTGCCTCACCTGGTCTGGAAATACAGTCTGTCTGGAAAGTTTTCTCATCACGTTTCACCACGTTACTCGGCCAGAGGCGCCCTGCCTGCCTTTTCCTTCTCTGACCCCGACTCACGAGCGTCTCTCTCTGCCCTCTCGCTCCGCCCGCCGCCTCGCGGCACGCCCAGACGCGAGGCCGCGCATGTGCACGCCGCTCACGCCCGACCGCAGGCCGCCCGACGCGCACGGCAACGGCGAAGGTGGGGAAACGCTTCACTCCCTCGGACACGCCTCCCACACGTAGCCATATTCATATCAGAACTCAGCGTGGCACCCGCCGGGTGGTCTGCTTCCAGGGCCCGCATCCCCGTCGAGGCGGAGGCTCAGCGCGGAGGACGCGGAGACGACCCCCAGTCCCGACAAGAACCGGACCGCCGGAGATGCGGTAGGTGCCGTGAACTGGCTGAGCGCAGCGCCTGGCGGGGGGGGGGGGTCGATACACAGTAGATACAGTGATCCCGTGGCTGTGCAGGACTGGGAGGAGGAGGTGTTCCCCGGCTCCTCCAAGAACAACACCATCAAGGCCTCCACCAAGCTCTTCCTGTTCCACCGGCTGAAGAGCAAGAAGCACAAGAACAGCAAGACGCCGGCCAAGGAGGGCCAGGCCGGCCGCCCGCCGGGGCCCGAGCCCGCCGCCTCCTCCTCCTCGCCGCCTCAGCAGCAGCAGCAGCAGCAGCAGCAACAGGCCAAGGTAAGGTCCCGTCTGACTCACGGCCCGGGACGCTCTCACGCTCCCGTCTGCGCCGAGCCAGAGGCGAGCTTAGGCCGCCGCCGTTTCGAGGCGGCGCCATCCGGTGGGAAACGTCCTCGTTTTGCCCGCCCTGCTTTGTGGGCGCTTCCCATCAAAGCAAACCCGACAACGAGCTGACGCTCTCGTCGTCTATCCGCGTCCTCCGGCGAGATGGTATTCGCTGCTCGTTTAAGATGAGATGAGATGAGATGAAGTTTTCGCTTTCTCCCCCCCACCCAACACCGCAGCCGGGGTCGCGGGACACCATCGGCGAGGACGGCTTCTTCGACCTCCTCTCCCGCTTCCAGGGCAGCCGCATGGACGACCAAAGGTGCTCCCTCCTGGATGGCCCGAGCCGTCCCCCCGCCCGCTCCTCCTCTCCCTCCTCCACCCCGCCTGTAGCCGAAAGGAAACGTGAGTCCTCCCCCCACCTGCGCTCACACCACGCGGGCCCACGGCCCCTCGGTCCCACTCCTCTCAGGAGGAGCTGCATAGAATGGGAACGCATCAGAGGCACCTATATGGGCTCCTTGGTGTGAATGCAGCATGTGATCGTGGTCCTTACCTGCATATATATATATCTGTGTATAAAATGTGTGTGCGTTATGTCAGCCGTATTGTGATGTGGTAGATGGAGCAGCCAGTCTCAAACACTCCTTGAAAGTGAAGTAAAGTCTCGTCTGTTGGGGCCCCCTACTTTGTCCCGTGGGCTCCGTTTGCCCCGATCCCCGCCCGCTGTCGGCGCGGGCGCTCCGATGGGAGCGAGCCGAGCGGCATTGAACCCGAGCCGTCTCGTCTGCAGCTATTTCGGCGTGCGCAGCACCATCGCAGGATCCTGGTCATTTCCTGGAGCTGCTGGCCAGCTCCCAGGCCCGTCGGCTGGACGACCAGCGGGTCAGCCTGAACCCTTTTCCTGGCTTACGTCTCAGCACCTGCAGCCCGCCGCGTACACCCTCCACCTGCAGCACCGATCCAGTCCCCCCTCAAGGTGACCCGCCGCCTCGCTCTCACTTTATTGTCGTTTTTCGTTTTGGTCACCTCCTCTCACGTCTCTGCTCCCGTGTCCCCCCCCCCCCCCGACAGCCCCCGTCTGCAGTACAGATACCCCTCACACACCCTCCCTCTACAGTCGCCTCGAAGCAAGTGCTGAGCAGTCCGAGGGGGACGACGTCTTCTTCGACATGCTAGTCAAGTGCCAGGTGAGAGGGGGAAGATATCTGTACAAGTGTTTCATACAATCACGTCAGGTTAGCAGTTCTCTATCACCCTACGTCACACGGTTCTATGGTGGAAAGCGTACGGCAGAATAGTGAAGAATCGGGAGCGTGTAAGAAGCAAACTATAGAAACTACGACTGTCCATTTGTTTATCTTTCACCTGGTGTACACTGGGTCCCGAACACCTATCGGCGTGAAGGCGGCGAGGGCGTGTCCGGCATCAGGTGCAGATAAGCGAGAGGTGGGGGTTGGGGGGGGGGGGGGGGGGGGGGGGTTGAGGGGGGGCCCTGTGCCTCAGTGTGTTAAGAGTCTGCCAAATCTGGCTGAGTGCATTACGCGCGGCTCACATCCACGCGGCCAGCGCTAATCTCATGAGATCAAGCTGCTGCTGCTGCCGCTGCTCCTGCTGCTGCTCCTCCAGGTCTGCGCGCCTGCCCGGGAGGCTCAGGAGGCGCATGACGGGAGAGCAGGCGAGGCAGAGGGCCCCCCCCGGGGCCGAGAGCTCGCCTGCTGCCCCGCAGCTTTAAACCGCGAGCGCGTCACGCACGCCCGCTGTTCAGACGAGAGGAAACGCCAGCGGTCCTTCGCGCGCACGCACGCATACATAGACGTACACGAGGCGGAGGAATATCAGCCACGGACTCCCTTCTGAAATAGCAAGGGAAAAAAAAAGTCACAGAGTTTTATGAGTTTTCGGGAATTGCGAGAACTCTGTGAGGCCGGACGGCAAATTCTGAATGATTGCCCCCCCCCCCCCCCGCTCCTTTATCCTGGCATGTAGGCCGCACCGAGATGGATTAAGGTGCCTCGGCTCAGCCTCGCTGCGCCACACACACACACACACACACACACACACACACACACACACACACAAACTCAGTTACTCCCAGTAATATATCATTTTCCACCTGTATTGCCTTCATTCATCACGCGCGTCCGTTGAACACCACACTTCCACGAAGGCAGAGTGACCTGTTACTCTCTCTGTAACTCCTCTCTCTCTCTCTCTCTCTCTCTCTCTCTCTCTCTCTCTCTCTCTCTCCACCCTCCCCCCTCCCCCTCCCCCTCCGTGCCGCAGGGCTCCCGGCTGAACGACCAGAGGTGCGCCGCCCCGCCCCCCGCCAGCAAGGGCCTGACCGTCCCCGACGAGGACTTCTTCAGCCTCATCCTGCGCTCCCAGTCCAACCGCATGGAGGAGCAACGGGTCCCGCCGCCCAGCGTGGCCCAGTCCAAACCAGACTGACCACCACCAGCCCCCCCCCCTCCTCCTCCCCCCTCCCCCCTCCTGCCCTCGTCCTCACTCAGGATAACACATGAAGTAACCAGGCTTCCATTTTTGGTGTTTTTTAAGTTTTCGTTTTTCCTTAGATTCCCGCCGTAAGACGGGGAAAAACTCTCATTTACAAAAAAAAAAAAGGGAAATCCAGGAATCCAAAGCTTGTTCTTAAAGAGGCCTGGCGGGACCTGTTTGTAGTCGCCACCCGTTTTGTTTTCTATCTTTTTGTTTCGATCGGAGACCTCCACTCCCGAGGCTTGCATCAAGCCTGACAGACGGTGGGGGAGGGGGGGGCGGGCAGAAAGGGACGATCCGTGAACCGGTTTCAGAGGCGGCGGACGGAGTCTGGGGCTCCGGGGGAGACGAAACGTCCCCCGTCCACCCTCGCTCCTGCGCCGAGGACGAGCGGGGCCACGGACTGAGACACCCCCCCCCGTCGCCGCTCCAACAGCAGGAGCTAACCGGGGATCGACTGGCGCGAGGGAGGGAAGAGAAACGTCATTTTTAGCTTTTTGTATCGATGTGCTCCCCGAACGGCGGAGAAATAAAACCTCACGGACTGACTCTGCGGCTCATTTATTCAACCTCCATTCATCCCAGTCTCGGGCTTTGCCGAAAACCACTCTCTACGCGGGATTCCCTTCAGATCATGGGCATAAATAAGTGTATTTACAGTGTTCTCCGCGTCTCGGAAGGCCTCGGGTCCTCGGCGGCCGCCGGGTGAAAGCATGTCACGGGCGGATCACGCCAGCTAATGTCCGGACGGAGCTCGAGGTCCTCCCCGGAGACGCATAAAGTGCACGTTAGTTTAAAACTAAAAAAAAAAAAGTTCCAACGCAGGAGCCCCGCCGCGCGTCCAGATGCTAGGCGTCCGAGGTCAGCCCCTCTTGTCGCCTCCTCAACCTGGGAAGGAGGAGAGTTTCGGTTGCGTAACAGAACTGTACTAACAGGGGTAATGATCGTGTGATGTGACATAAGGGTCACTGGACTCCCCGCCTGTGGAGAGCGCTGCAGCCCAGCTACCTGCTGATGCAGCCGAAGCAGCCGCCGCCGTCGTCGAGCCGGTACGCCCCCGAGTCGGGCGGGTCTTCGCACGCCGCCAGGAACCTCCGCAGCTCCGACGTGGGGGCTCCACTCTGCTGCTGCTGCTGTTGTTCGGCGACATGGCGAGACATGCACATTGAGTTTCTCCGCCCGGCTCAGATGGCAGCGTTTCCCCTGGGGGTGAGATTGCGAGGGCGGAGGTCACCTTCAAGGTGTCGTAGGTGTCGGTGATGATGGTGATGAAGAGGCTGAGGATCATGTAGATGAAGAGCGACACAAAGCTGTAGAGGTAGACGCGGCTGAAGGCCCACACCAGGCTGCTCTTCTGCCTCATGTTCTTGAAGGTGGGATACATGTCGTCGCCGTTGATCAGGGAGAACAGGCACTCCGACACCGTGTTCAAGGTCCGGAACTGGAACAGAGAGACCGATTGGGGGGGGGGGGGGTATACACACATATAAACTCCAGCAGACTGAGTCTTTGTTGTATGTAAACGCCGCTGACCTTCTCGTGATAGGGGCCGAGGACGATCCAGCCGCATAGGCAGTAGCTTAAGTAGATGATCCCCGCGCAGCAAATGAAACGGATCACGTTGGGGAAGGCGGCCCTGAGCGTCAGGATCAGAATCTGCGAGGTTAAGGACAGAAAATCTGGTGAGAGGCCTGCCAGGTGAGCACCGAGGACGGACTGTCGCGCACGGGCACAGATTAGAATGAACGGGCCTACGAGAAACATATGTGTAAGATACAAGTGCGTAGAAATGTGCTCCTCAAGAGGAGCCCCCTCTCTCACGTTGTACTTCCTGAAGTAGCCCATGTATCGGATGACCCCGATCCACACGAACATGGTCCCCGTGCCCAGGAAGATGCTGCACACGTCGTAACTCGTGAGGGCCTGCAAGAGGAGGAGCGCACAGGTTCAGCCGGCCTGCTCTCTCGGCCGTAACGCTGGCTCGGCGGGCCCCGGGGGTCACACCTTGGTCTGGATCTCCATCTTGAGGACGGAGCCGACGACGGTCAGCAGGTCGCTGGCCACGATCAGGATGTACCAGCCGTTGACGAACTCCATCTTGTCCGACCAGGGCACCTCCCGGCGGCGGCGGCTCCTGCAGTGCAGCGTGTACTCCTGTCGGCGACGGAGGGGGGGGGGGGGGGGGGGGCGTGAGGCATTTCTCTACTCCGTCGCGTCCACGTTTGGCCCTTGCGGCCCCCGGCTCGTGCTCACCAGCTGCAGGCGGGCGCCGTTGATGAGGGAGCGCGTGCAGAGGGCGCAGGAGGCCACGCAGGTCGCGACGATGAGGCAGTCGAACAGCACGGGCAGGTAGATGCTCCTGGCGGCTGGGGAGGGGGAGGGGGAGGGGGAGGGGGAGGGGGAACAGAGAAGTTCAGTCACTCTCGTCCGAGAAAAGGGAAACGGACTCCTCCTCCTCCTCCTCCTCGGCCCGGGGACACTCACAGGCTCCGGTTACTTTCCAGTCTCGGCACTCGTTGATGTCCACGTCGCTCTCCAGGTCGACCTTCATCCGGCCGCTGTGAGCCCTGTTGTTGAAGGTGATCTGCGGGGCCAGACGGAGACGCGTTTAAAGCGGGGGAGACGGGAGACGGCCTCGCGGCCCGACCGGCTCATCCACATTCCTTTCGACCCGGACGCGCCGTCTTTGAGTTTCATCGAAGCAGGCGCGGGGCTGACGGACGCTCTCCTTCCATTTGACCTGTGCAGATACAGCTGCTCACGGGGGATGTGTTGTCAGAGGAGATCAGATGCGTGTGATATCACAAAATCGAAAAAAGAAAGACCAGCTCCGGTACCCCAGCGCCTACTGAACCGCGAGGGAGGGAGCAGGTGACGTACGATCACAGTGAAGTCGTAGCAGTCCGGCAGCTCCCGGTGTCTCACGGTCTGCAGGTTGATGGCCTTGAGGACAAACGTGAGCTTGACGGAGAGCATCCTGGGAGACAGAGCAGCCGCGTGAACCCCGGGGGGAGCTTTCACGTGGCTCACAACACCGAGAGGGGAACGCGACTCGCGTACAGACCTTTTGAAGTGGAACTGCAGATGGGGCAGGTCCTCCCTCGGCGATAAGTGATTCAACGGGTAGACTTTGTGGCACTCTGGGAAGAAAAAGACGACGTGCCAGAAATGACGTTAAAACCATTTCTTTCGCCTCAGTTTACTAAAACAAGCATGCGTACTGACCAGTCTCCACTTGGGCATCAATTTCAAAGGTCTCGTTTCCAGGTAAGATGCTTCCATTTCTGTAGAACTCCTGACACAGCATCAGGGGCGTGTAGAAAGAGCCATTCTTCTCATATTCGTGATTGCCCACCGTAATGTTGTGCAGGTGTCCATACTAGAAAACGACAGATTAAATCTCAATTTTAAAAGAGGAAATGAGGTCAGGTTTGTGGACGGTTTTGCACCATCTGGGCAGTGGGGAGTACAGCGTTAAGTTAAATGATTGTATAAGTTAGACATCACACACACACACACAGAAAACGACAGGAGAACAAAGTCCAGTCCCATGACAGACCTCATCCCGTCACAGGAGTTTGCTAATAAACTGATTTCCTGTCACCATCAAAGCGAAAACAAAAGATCTGAAGCATGTGATCACAGTGAGGTTACACACTCACTCACACTCACACACAGATAGATAGGTAAGTGGATAGGTGGATAAACATGAGGAACATTAAGGCCTCTGTAAATACACACACAATGTCGTCTTTGTGTTCCTTGCCACAGATCAGAGACGGCAGGATCCGTTTACCTGCCCGATGATGTAATCGATGTGGTCGTACACCTCCTCCTGGCTGTAAACGGCGTACGTGTCCATGCCCCCGTCGACGTAA
Source organism: Karalla daura (assembly GCA_029224185.1). Taxonomy (NCBI): domain Eukaryota; kingdom Metazoa; phylum Chordata; class Actinopteri; order Chaetodontiformes; family Leiognathidae; genus Karalla; species Karalla daura. Next base: position 7,920,361 of record CM055194.1, read on the forward strand.
CCCTTCAGGAAGAGGTGCTTGAAGGTCATCAGGTTCTCCTCCTTGAACGTGACAACCATCTGGTTGCTCAGGCCAAATGATACCAACTGAGAGGGGACAGGAGGACTTTTCGTGAGCGAGGACGCAACCGACACAGGACCCGGGCCGGGCCCGGTCCGATGTGAGGCTCCTACCTGGATGGTGATGATGGCGATCTTGACGATCTGCAGCACGAGCTTCCACGGTTTGCGGCCGCGCGCGTGGTACTTCTCGCAGGGGTTCATGAAGAAATACTTGATCTTTCTCCTGAGGTGCTCCTCGGCGTCCGCGTCCTCCGAGCAGTGGCGCTGGTGGTCCTCCCAGGAAGGGGAGCCATTTGTCTCGTACCCATCGCACAAGTCACTGGTCTCCTCCATGTCTATGAGTCATACGTACACACGCGGGACGGTCACGCAGCGCTCGGAAGCACGTCCACAAATAAGCAACATTGTCGATCAGTACTGACGTGGACAGAATAAATGACCTTTGTGACATTTGTAAAGCAATAACACACATATCTCATCAAACTGATCATCGCAGACATTCAGTATATATATCTGCAGCTGAGATATGTAGTTGCATCTCCATGACCCTATGATTTACAAGCGTAAAGGACACAAGCCCAAGTATTATTGGAATCAACATGCTTGCCTTGCAAAGTGTGGCTTGTAAAAGGTGGCCATTAAAAGCTTTGAGAATATGGACTTATTTTATTTTGGGGCTGCTGTCCTGAATTGACCTGTACAGGCATATCTGGGCAAGTGCCACTGCAAGGTTGCTTTTCCTGTTTTGTTTTTTTTTTGTTGTTTGTTTTTTTTTCTTAAGAAATGAAGCTATGGCACGGGATCGTTGTGACCACAGAAAGCCGCAGGTCTACATTCATTCTCTTAAACCACAAAGCAAATGATTGACTGCTCGGCTCGTAGTCAGGCCTGTGGGAACGAAGTGAAGTCAGCTGTATCTGAACATCGCTGAATAATACACGGCAGCAGCAGCTCACTCGCAGAGACCCGATCGGCCTCCACCGAGCCGAGCTATCAAATATTCATGGCCCCGTCGTCCATGGGTCCAAATCATATCCTGTCAATCACAGTGAACAGGCATTCATTGATAATGAAAATCCGCCAGGAGGCTTCCTACCTGTATCCAGAGGAGGGATTTGACAACCGTGCTATGTCCGAGTTTCTTGTTATAAATAATGGTCCGTATTCAGAGACGTGTCGGTCCTACCGTGGCAGCCATGGCTGGAGCTACCTGAGTGGACTTCCTCATCGCGCGTGTCAAAACTCCTCAGGTAACTTTTTACAACCTGGCGACGTCGTCTGTCCTCCGGAATCTGATTGGCTCCTGAGCCTGTCAGTCAAATGGGGGGGGGGGGCGTTTCCTTTTCGGTCTGGTAACCCCTGGCAACCAAACAATCAACGGCGGTGCGTACAGAGCTCGGGGAGCGTGGAGAGACTTTCAGGACATGTTCTGATCCAGAGGTAAACACTGCGTTCCCTAAACGTTTCTCCTACTTCTTTATGTCAGCAGTCCTGCTAATCTGGCGGGCGCGAGGATTGACGTTTAGTCTCAAATTTACTGTTTCTCACGTTGTTGTCGGTGTTTGGTCGGTTAGTCAGAATACTGTCTGTTTTTACCTCTCCTATGTTTTATGCTCATTCAATGTTATTTACCGATAAATACAGGCAACTTAACTTATCTAACTAATCTGGAATCGCATATCATGCTGGTATTTGATCAGATGTATCCGAAGTTGACATGTTCAGCGATCCAGATTTATATGTCTGTCTTAAATATATCTTTACGTTGGAATTCAACGAGATACGACGGTAACAAGTTATGTTGATGATCAAACTGTGTTGTGTGTATATTACAGCAACCACACCCCCAATTGTTATTAGATCGAAAATCAGCCTGAAATCACAACACATGTTCTCTACTTCCTATCCTCTCCGTCCCCTCTCTCTATCCTCTGGTCCAGCGCCATCAACTAATGCTACATTCATAAAAATAAATAATATCGAGAGTGTTTTTTTTGTTCGTTTGTTTTATTCATGCAACAAGAGCAGTCACGCAATACTAAAGTGCACCTCTTGTACAGCAAATGGCCTTTACAACGATTTTCCAGTGATTTTGTCCTGTACACCTATTCTGCCAGATGGTTAAAAATGAACGAATGAATACATACATACACAACAGAGGAGGCAACAATTATCCATATGGGATAGCAGGATACTAATGCAAAATTGGAGGTGATCTATGTGTATTGTACATATATAATTACGTATGAACCACACATATCAAGTAGCACATGCCATAGTGGAGTAAGTAGCAGCTGGTATTTGTAAGGGTTAATGTCATAATTGGGCCGTAAAAACGTGGAGCAGATTGATACCTAATTTCCCATTAACCTTCACAGTACTTAAACAACACTTATCACTGTGGTTTATTGCGTCATTGCGACTGTAACTTGACTTCCGAACATTCCCCAGTCAAGTTTCTTTTTCCAGATGAAGTAAATGTGTAGTTCTGACCGATCAGTTCCCCCAATGGCCCACAAGATGTCGCCACCGGCATTGACTATAATCCTAGCGTGAGTGTCGGGCACTGCTGTGTTTGGCAAGGAGGAGTAAACCTAAAACTGCATGTTGTTCAGTCTTTAATTTGTTTCATTATTCTCTTTCGCCAGGGCTATCCTGAGGACAAAAATGGCTCCCAAAAGACAAAAGAGTGGAGGAAGAAGTGCAGGCAGTAAGGGGAAAGGTGCAAGTGAGTGTCTGAATAGTCCTGCCAGGAGTATTTGTGTACGTGTGTGTGGTAATGAGTTTGTGGTTGCCCTGTGGAGTAAGTAAAGCATTGAACTAACCATTCACATATTTCCAATGCAGGCAAAAGGACGACGTCAACTCCACGTCAGGAAACGCCCGGTGAGAGCCAGAGCTTAACCAGCGGCACCTTTAACCACAGGAAGTGTCTCACTTTGAAGTGGAGATGCGACAAGTCCGGTTGAAACCGATAATCAGGCATGTCTTTGAGCAGACGATCTCCAGTGTACTGTTGCATCGCCCTTGGACATGCTCTCTCACCAGCCGTGGGTCCCCATTGTCATGGTCTGGTTTACTGTCAACGCACAGGCCCCGAGCACACAGGTTCTGGTCAAATGAAGGTCACCCGCGGTGTAGCTTTTTACAACTCGTGGGTCACGTGGGAGCTGAAAGAAAGAGCGGTGCGCGCAGGAGATGTCACGTGACGGTGACGGTAGGATATCATGCCACTGACACACATATGAGTGCGTGTGAATGGAGAAATTACTCACGGAGAGTGAGGGCGTAGGTGACAGGTGATCATATCACCCGAAAAGCACCGATTTGTTTAGGCTCAAAGCGGTAACGACAGAGATGAAAACAAACCGACCTAATTATGACGCACTTTGGTTCAAATATGTTTCGGCATTCTGGCTAAAATAATGCCCGCCTTGACCGTATTACGCAAGAGGAGAGAGAGAGACCAGACAAATGTAAAATATCCCCTCAGCGCCGCCCACAGGACGCAGTTTAATTGCATTCCTCGGGGTTATGGAACATTGCACATCACACGCTCTTTTGTCTCTCAAGCAAATATTTCCCATGCGTACAAATGCCACAGTTGACACGTAACTTCGCGAAATGACGGGTGTGAGTTTCCACTACAATGATTTGGCGCGGGGCCTAAGTGGTGTGAGTGGGAAAGGTCGACACACCCAGCTGGGAAGTGGTTACTTAAACTGTACTTTGGCATTCCCGGCGTCCCCTCAGCAACCTCGTGGAGAGGCTTTGAAGAGAGCAACCGCGAGGCAGGACGAAAACTGTCATTACGCAGAGCCTTGTTTACTGTAAGTGGGCCCGGGACGGAGCTTTAGATACGATGGAGGCTGCGTGGATTGTTTATGAAAAGTGAGGAACGGCGTTCGTGGAGCAGTGCAGAAACAGCCCTGGACCGATGCCTGTGACCGAGCAGTTTATGTCTTGAATTCATGCATAATTGATCCGCCTCTTGCCTGCAAGTGTAACGGAGAACATATCAGCCCTCCCCACCGCAAGTATTTCAACACTGCTGCTATCCCCTGCTACACAATCAAAGCGCAGACGCACTTCAAAAAAACCTGCTGTGAGGGCCTACAGATATGCTCACATCATCCTCGCTCAGGTGCTTCTTTTTAACGGCGCGTAGTCTCGATCCGTCTAACTCGGTGGTCGTCTTTTGTCAATGCTGTGAACTCTCTCTCCAAGGTCACCCCGCTGACATATTCCCCATGGTCCTGACGTCAGCCACCCAGCAGCTCTTCGGCTGTCTCGCCGAAGAGGATGTCACGGGGGAGAAGCCGCACAAGCTGCTCAAAAGAGACGACATCATACAGGACATGAAGAGGAGAGCGGCCGTTTCCGATTTCAGCCCCGTGAAGCAGATTGTGCTGGTGAGGCTGATCCATTGTCCGACACATCCCTCAGACAATAGCCCCCCACCCCCCGTAAGACACTGTGATGATACACAGACCCCAAGCTGAGGGCTGTGGGAACAAACCAGTGACTATTTTTACCTCATTCTAGTTCTCGATAGGTAGGTTATTATTCATTGGCATGCAAACATGCCCGATCTTGTGCAAACACACGAGCGCACATATAATACAGTGTACGCACACATACAGTGATTATTTTTCCCTTCATGAGCTTCTCTGCCCCCTCCACCACAACGCGTTCCCCTAATGAGACCAGAGAGTGCCTGAAGGGACCCACGCACGCTCCTCTGTTCTACGACCTGAGTAATGTCACCGTTCTCATTTGGGATGCAGCCAAGACCTGCTTGTGTGTGTGTGTGTGTGTGTGTGTGTGTGTGTGTGTGTGTATGCGTGCCTGTTTGTTTGGGTTTCCTCAGGGTTCCAGAATAAATTGCGCTAAGCCGCAGCGACTATTTCTAAATTTGGCCTGTGGTTCCACGTCGTGAGTTCACGTTCTCCCGCTCTGACAGGACTACCCGGAGGATGAGATGCTGCTGGTTTACGACAGAGACTTCACCTACGATCAGTGCTTCTACCTGGTCCTGACTCCGGAGGCGAAGGAGAGAATCCTCAAAGTAGGCAGATGCCAGTTTGGTATCGAGGTGCATTCTTGCTGCCTTGTTCTGAGCAGTTCGGCGGGAATGGCGCTGAAGCTGTCACAGTCGGTGGCGGCGCAGGGAGAGTTCATTTTCAAGCATCAACGTTTCCTGTTCATGTCACTCTTGAACCAGTTTGCCGTTCTTGAAACCCTGAGTCCTCATATTTCCCTCCGTGTTTACAGCCTGCAGAACCCCCAGCTGAAGAGCTGTCAGAGGATGAAGTCTCTAAACCCACAGAGCCAAAGCCATGGATATCTCTCGGTAGCGACCTGGAAATAGCAGAAGAATTCATGAGAGAGACCAGGCCAAAGGTGCCACCTTGTATAAAATACGTTGAGCCCCCTGCGACAGTAATGGTGCATGCATATTAATCGCCCTGTGCATTCTTCCCCTTGTTGTTGTTGTCTTGTTCCGGTGATCAGCTGAGGTTCAAGTTTTCCAGGCTGAGGAGGGAGTTCGAGCAAGCGGTCCGTCTTTCAGACCGCGGCGCCGCGGGCGCCAGGGACGGCTACGCGGAGTGCGCCTCCTATCGAGACAGCCGATTCAGCGTCAAGCAGATGCAGCGGGACAGCGGGATGCAGGCCGTCTCCACGCTGCAGAGCAGCAGTGCCCAGACACAGCTGTACGCCGGCAAATCGTTTTAACCCATCACTCCTGGTATCGCCTTTTCTCTCTTTATATATATATATGACATGATCATTTTCGGTCCGTCTCGTAGGAAGTTCCAGAGCAACATCGCCATCCAGTATGAGCCGAGGGAGCTCAGCGACGAGGGAAGGGAGGAGATACTTCAGTCCGAGAGTCTGATGAACTTTTGCGACAAAGTAACGCCCTGGTAAAGCAAATGACATCGTTATGTGTGCTTAAAGTCTGCATTTTGACCCGAGGTTTCGTGGATCCATCGCACATTCCCACATCACACTGAATACTGTTGCCACGGGATAGCGATGGACGAAAACGAATGTGCATCTTTATAAAGCTTTAACCACGGGGGGGGTGTCACCCGGAAATTTGTGTTTGGCAGGGTCCTGCACGCCTGCCAGCAGGAGAACATGACGTCCGCGGACGACTGGAAAACGCTCGAGGCGGGGGCCGAGGACTTGGTCTCCAAGATCGACGAGGGCCTGATGCTCGACCAGGCCTTCACGGACTCCAGGCACACGGCGGGCCGCGACGTCAGCTGCGTCAACTGGCACCCCAGCATCAGCGGTAAAAAGGCCAAGAGCCCGCCTCGTAGCGTCGACCCCGGTTAACCTCTGTAACCTCCCGAGGCCGCCGACCCACGTCCGCGCTCGGTTGTCAGTCCGTCCAGTGAGAGAAATGCCTCATCTGGATCCGATTACTCCAGCTCATGTGTCGGAGCACGTGAGGTCAGTATTGACAGCGTGCGTGACTCCACCAGGAGGGCACCGGGGGGTCCTGGGAGACGGAGCTGTTGAATGTCCGCTCGGAGCTCTCGACTTTCAGCTGTCCACGCGTGGTTTTTTTTCCCCCCGGTGCATCGTCTGACGCGCTTGTTCCCCCCGTTTGTTTCCCGTTTTTTCCTTTGTTTTGTTTTCTCTCTCCGTGACAGGTGTGATAGCCGTGTCCCTGTCAAAGAAAAAGGAGGCGGCGCCCTCCCTCGCCCCCTCTCTCCTCCTCTTCTACAGCTTATCCGATCCCACTCAACCCCAGGTATGGAAACGCTATGAGGGGGGGGGGGCCCTCCCCGAGCGAAGGCCCCTGGCGGGCTCTGCTGTCTGGCGGATTAAACGCTGAACTTTTTACGGGGGGGGGGGAACTGGAATAAATGCCAGTGCCGCGCTTGGACATGTCCGCTTTTGAAATGTGTCACGTTTTTCTCCCCCGTTCTCTGTGTCGACTGCAGTTGCTGCTCGAGTGCCCAGATGACATTCTTGCCTTTGAGTTCTGCCCGTCCGATCCAAATATCATCGTTGGCGGCTGCGTGAATGGCCAGGTGCTGCCCATTACCCTGCTCTGCATCTCTGCTTTTCCTGCTTTTGCCCTGCCCGCCACTTCCCCCGGCGAAATGTTCTCTGCCTCCCAAAACTGGGACGTGCAGACGTACGCCGTCGATCGCACAGTCCCCCCCTGCCTCCGTGCGACACATTTCGTCCTTACATTTCTGACGCTTTGTTCCTCCTCCTGCCCTCGCCTCAGGTTGTGCTGTGGGACGTCTCTGCCCACGTCGCGAGCCTGCTGGGGACGCAGCCCGACGGCAAGAGCGTCCCCGTCGACGCCGACGTATTCGTGAGTACCCGCATCCCATCTCCGGCCATGGTCCCCTGGCCGGCGGTGATGTCAGCGCGCCCCGTCAAAGCGTACCCGCTCCCAGCCGGTCGCTGCAGAGCGGAGACGGAGAGCGGGTTCTCTCCCGGGTTCCCTCCCTCGTCCTCGCCCTTTCATTAGACGGGAATGCGGCGGCCTAATGGTCCGTTTCGAAGCCAGCCACAGCTGTCAAAACTGGCTCCGCGAGCGCAGCTACGCCGGGGGCTCATCCCCGGGGCGGGTTTATATCGCCGCGCGAGCCCGCGGCCGGGCCGAAGCAGCCCGGTAGGCCTCGAACTCGTACATCGGCCAGGCCCAGGCGATCTGACCGGACGCTCCTCGCCGATGGACCGGGGCACCTGTTCCTCTTTTGGAACGACGGCGTGGTTCGGAGAGGAGGGAATTCAGAAGTGGCGGCGGTGGGAAGAGAGGTCGTGATAAGCGGGAAAGACGGGGCTAAACCCCAAACTTGGCAAGCGCATTCCATCTACTGCATCCTCATTATCTGGCCTACTTTGTGCCCGGTAGTGTCGCAGAGGTCTGCTGGAGTCTACCTGCAGCTCACATAGGGTGGAGGCAGGGGAAACACAGCGGACAGCTCACCAGTCCGTCACAGGATTCAAACCGGGCACCTTGACGGTGCTTTTCACCATCCCGCCGCGTCACCCTCCCGAGGCACCAAATCCAAAACCTTTCTCTCTCCCCTCAAAGGCTGACCTCCGCCGCCGTCCTCCACACCCCAGCCGAATTTAAATAAGACAACATGCCCCCATTGTCCAGCAGCCTGCTTTTCACCCTGCGTGTTTTTATTGCCCCTACAGTGGAACAGCTGTCTCCGTCCTTGCCCCCGCGACTTCCTATTCTTCTTTACCCCCCCCCCCCCCCTCCCCATCCTCCTCATCCTCCTCCGTGCCCCCCGCCTCTGTTCTCTCTCTGGCCCTGTTTGCTCGTCGTCCGCCAGAGTCAACAGCGTCCGCTCGCATGCTCTCCAGCTGTTACACAAGCCCTCCGTCCTCCAGCCGGAGAGAAAAAACAAAAAGATGACACGCCAGCGAATCAGATCTACAGCCCCCCCTCCCCCCTCCCCCTTGCGTGTTTGCCGTGTAAACAGCGGCGCCGGTGCCCGCTAAGAGTCCTCGTTTCCGCCTCGAGTGGCGTGAGAGCCAGCACCTGCTGCCGGCCTATCGGATAAAAGAAACATCTAAAACGCACCCATGAAGATCCGTGCCCCCCCCCCACACACACACACACACACACACACTGGTTGCATCGATCCGGAGGCGCTGTGCTCGGATCATAGCGACGGCACACACCGAGCAGATGTAATAACCCCAGCAAATGTTTACGGAGAAGCAGAGAGACATAAAATCATGCTCATCATGCTCCATATGGGCTTCGACACCAGCGCCTGATTTGCCTTTCCACACCATACGTCGTGCTGCCAACCATGGTTATACACTCACAGTCAAAATATATATTTCAGTATATATGTACTTCTAATACGTCCTGAATTTTGACACCTGGTCTTTGGCACTCCAGGCACCATTGTATAAGATGAACAACATGCAACAGTCAGAAGCTCTCTGTACGCGCTGAGCCCCTCTGTGCCTCGCCTCCCACCAGGACCTGGACGACGGCAAAGACAAAGAGACCCCCGTCGTGTTCTTCAGTGCAGCGTCGGACTTAGACAGCGGCCACAAGGGGCCGATTACCGACGTCCAGTGGCTGCCGCCGACGTTCGAGGTAAAGGGGTGAACAGCCTCCAGCCTGACATGAAATGGACCGAGCGATGGACACTGCAGGCGGTCTGTTAATCTCTATTTCATGTGGTCCGTGTCGATCGAGGGTACACAGAACGTTTTTTCTCGATCCTTTTAGCATATCTAATGTAAACGCTCTCACATAGCTGCCAGATTTTAGCCTGACAATCGAACGTTAGACCTCATAGGGCCGGGTCACTCATACTAGCTCATGAGTTCTGCATGTAGTTTTCATTTTGAAAACTGGATAAGGGAAGCGAGGCGGTCGTCAAAGTGCCCCCCCCCCCCCCTCCCCCCGCCACCCAGACGTCTGCTCAACGTGTGACCGTCTCTGTCTCTCCGATAAGGTGACCAAGGCGGGATTGCCCACGGAGAACCAGTGTAACATGTCGGTCCAGTTTGTCACCTGCGCCCCTGGATGGTAGGTCGGTCACAGCGGTGCCGTTCATTACTCACTGTTTGCTCATTCATCCGGGTTTTGGAGATGCAGAGCCGTCGCCTTCATTGATTTGCAGTCAGGTAAGAGTAAGAGCAGGCAGAATGCGTCAATAACAGTCCACTGCAACTGCATTTAAGCACAGCATGGTATTGTGACAGATAGATTTGTTATGGGGATTGTCATAGAGCGGTACTGCCTCTGTCTACGGGTACCACAATTGATCCTTTCGGTGTCTTTAAATTAGAATATGAACAAAACCGCAGCCGTCCGTGAAGGTTTCAAGTGTGTTTGTTCCCCAAAGCTCCGTGCTGTTCTGGGACCTCCGACCACAAAAGCCACTGAGCCAGCCCGTGCTGGACAAGAAGCTGAATTTGGATGAGAAGACCCAGCGCATGCTCTACAAAGGCTCGGACACTTTCAAACACCTGGACCGCACGTGGAAACCCCTGTTCCAGGTACGGCCGGGATGATCCGTTTTCTCTTTCCACCTCGTCTCGGCTAGCATTGTCTGCTCCCGCGCTGCTGACAAAGTGAGCGGCGCCGAATGTGTGTCTTGGCCTGCCTGCGGCTGCTCCAGCACAGTGACTGACTTTGATTTAGATGATGCTTAGCGTCTGCCATCCCCCCCCCCCCCCCCCCCCCCCCGCAGTTGTCCCTGCCAGCCATCGGTACCGCCGGGGTGTACTCCCCTTTCAAGCTCTGCCTCGATCATTACGCCTGCAACAACAGCAGAGACCCAGGTGAGAGGTTTGGCCCCCCGGGGCCGCCCAGGTTTATTTGTTTCTGTCTGTTCCTCTGTCTCTGCCTTTTTTCCTTCGATCAGTCACGTTAATGAGCGTGACTCAGACACTCACTGTAGGAGAGAAGCTGTCTTGTCTGCCCGGAACCTCACCAGACAAGGTCGCGGTTCAGACGCGCACAATCCCACATCGACCCGACACACTTTTGCATTCCCTTCAAACTCACCTGTATCTGGCTATTTTGTGGCTCTTCAGATTCTTTAACTCTCTCTCTCTCTCGCTCTGGATGGCCGGGCACGGCGGTCAGCGGGGGCAGGGTTCACTCAGCCCCCGGGCACTCCCCCCCCCCCCCGCCTCTCCTCCGATTTCATAGCGCTTCATTAAGTGATACTTCCAAAAAACAAGGCCCTCACAGTCGCGAAGCATTAGCCCCGCTGACTGTCAGCTCTTCGCAATATGCTGCGCGGGCTCCTGCAAGGGGCCGGGAGATGATCGCGCGCTTGTGTGTGTGTGTGTGTGTGTGTGTGTGTGTGTGTGTGTGTCCTGGCTGGTCAAGAAGAGGCCTGTCTTTGTCCGGCTGAAGGTCCGCTTCCATAAACACAGCTTCGGTGGCTGGCAGATGTAGAATTAATATGTTCACTAACTGAGGCAATAAATCTGATGCTCTTTCCTTTTTCTTTTTTTTCCCCCGGCAGCCTCCGGGCAGGCTTTAATGAATCCCTGTGATGAATACTTTGGTGTTTCCTGAGCTGTTGTATTGATTTACACCTGCCCTGTCTGGTCTCCGAGCTCTGCCTCGTCCGATCGGACCCTTTTACACCACCCATCCAAACCCGGCACGGGTCGCCAGTCCATCACAGGGCACACACACACCGTACACTCCCACACTCACACCTAGATGTGATGAGCTTCCAATCGACCCAATCATGCATCTCGGCGCTGACCCTTCCAATTTCTTTTTCTAATTTAACCATTTTTTAACCACACATTAAAGCTTACTTATATAACAGTGTTTAAAGCTGAGCACGGTGAGCCAGAAGCCTCAAGACTTTCTTTCCCAAATCCATTCTTAGTAATGGTACCTCCATCCATTCATTCATTCATTCATTCGTTATCTTACACTTCCACTCACACCTAGGAACAGTTTTGAGTCTCCAGTCTACCTAAACATATCTATTTTTTGGAGAGTGCTAGGACAAAAAAAGCAGGCATAGACACACACATGTAGACTCCACCCAGAAAGGATTCGAACTCGGGACCAACTTGCTGTAAAATAGCATTGCTATTCATCATCCGCTCTGCGAGAAGGGATCGGGCGAGAGTTGAGGAGTGCCTCATATCTTTACACGCATCTTAACCGGGGGCGAGCGGATCCAGGCGACGTGCGATCGGGTAATCTGATCTGACCTTCAGGGGCTTAATCTGGCTGAGGCTTGAGGCTCGATTGGGAGCAGCCCCGCTGATAAGGGGGTGTGAATGGATAGTCCTCCGCTGTCCCCGGCAGACAGTCGGGCTTTTGTGAGGGAAAAGGCCCGGTCCCTCACAGCCCAGGCCGGCCTATCTCCGCCGTCCCACCCTTCTCCCTTACTGTCCCCCTTCCCTGGCCGCTGTGTGCTCACAAACCACCTCCACCTCCTTTCTTTCCCACTCCCCTCAACCCCCCCCCCCTCCACCCCCCACCCCCCAACCAACCCATTCACCTCGGCCGTACCCCTCCCCACCTCGCTCTCCTTTGTCCTTCCTTCGCCTCGTTCATGGTCAGATTACAGAGCAGCCTGCACCAGTGCCACTGCTCCGTCTCTCCTTCTCCCTCATGTTCAGTACATAGTTGATGTTTTGGAACTTTCTTGTTTTTTTCAAATCCTGAATTCCTCACCGCTTGTTTACTTTCCATTGTTTAAGATCTTTTTTTTTCCATTCGTAAGCAGAGCCCCAACCAGCTACATGAAAGCACTTCTACGGCAAAAAACAGGTGCCCTGTCTATGTAAATACGGCTTTATTCCTGACTTTTCTCCTGTATTCCTCCAACACACTCCCCCCGATGAGAGCCAGGCTAACCGACTGAACAAGGCTGATGATCATTGTGGAAATAAAAGCACTAATGCTGTTTTCTTCCCCTCTGGCAGAAAAAGCTGATGAAAAAGACGCACGCCTGGAGGTCGTCCCCGACTACAGCCAGCTCCAAGTGCCCTCATCCCAAACGCTCCCGACTCTGGAGGATGTCAATACCAACTTAATTGTCGGGACCGAGGTGAATCAGAATCACTAATCAGTTATCTTGAATAAAGTCATCAGTATAGTCACTGCAGCTGCTGAATGAGCTCTATGCTACAACCAACCTTGAAGAAAGAGCTCTTCTAGCCACAGATATTAACATTGCTAGCTTTGTCTGTCACTTTCTACTTTAAGCACTCTCAGAATTGAAGCTTTGTTCCGCTATGCATGCATATATCGTTGAGAGATTTTCTTTGGTTATTTGTCATTGCAATAACACAGGATGGCAGGTGTATAGCTGAGGTTACAGGTGACCAGCACGTATGTCTAGACCCGTGTCTTACGCTTTTCAAAGGCACTAGTCACGCTATTGAAATAAAAACAATGTGCTGTCATTGCCAGGATGATGAGATTGTTTACATTGACTGGAAACTGTGTAAGGACGAGTCCGGGCGGCTGCAGAGTAAGTATTATGGCCCATCAAAAGAAATTGTTATTGGTCCACCTCTTCAAGGTGGACCAGAATATCATCTGTTCCATGGCAATAGCATCTGCGGTTTCATGGAAATAGCATCTTAGCACCATAAATATGACAATTATGGTGCTAAAAGTAAAAATTCAGTGACAACATATTTATCTCACGTTCCCCACATTTAACTCTGACTCTGATTTAGCTGACATTTGACACCTATGTTTATATTAACAACTTGTATATGATTTCTAAAAATGCACAAACCTAAAACTACATCTAAATCTTAAGTCTAAATCAAAGTGTTTCATGTTAAATTGAAATGTTAAATCTATATCTAAATCTGAATCTTAAATGTTTGATCTAAGTGCTTAACTAGATCTGAAATGTTCGACATTTGCAGACTGTTAAGCTTAATAATTGGAAAACACATTGTTTACACGAATTCATGTGTCAAATAACAGCGCATTTGATAAAAGTAAGCTAAATACTTTGTAACTTAATGATTACATTCAGCATCCCATGACATGCACGCACCACTGTTTTTAATCAGTTGCTATCATTGTTCAGTCTCCTGTTAAATGGCTAGATATCAGCACAAGAGTCCACAGGCCAAACTGTGCATCGAACTGTTACTTTTTTTTCTCCATTTTTTTCATGACAAATTTACCGCGACAGCGCATTTTCCTCCCCCTCTCTTCCAGGCAGCAAGCCGCTGCACTGCTACAACATCAACCACATGTATGTGAACGCGATACAGCGGTCGCCCTTCTTCAAAGACATCGTCCTGACGGTGGGGGGCCTGAACTTCGCCATCTGGTCAGAGGAAGCCATGGTACCGCCGCCCATCACTTTCCCTGCAGGCGAAAGCAGAAATCTCCCTACTGTAGTATTGGGACTGTAGAAGGGCTCGCGAGATAGCTTCTGAGGAACTCTGGCCTCCGTAGCTTCTACGTTCGCCCCGTCCCGCCGCCCTAGGCCCCTGACCGCGCGTCTTCTTCTTGTGCACCCCAGGAGCGCCCCCTCTTCCAGTCGGGCAACTGCGAGGTGCGCTGCAGCGCGGGCTGCTGGTCCCCGACCCGGCCCACCGTCTTCTTCGTCGGCAAGGTGGACGGCAGCGTGGAGGTGTGGGACCTGCTCAACCTGGGCTACGGGGCCGCGCAGGTCAACGCGCACGTCGCCGGCGGCAGGGTCGCCTGCATGAAAGCCTGCGCCGCCTCCCGTGAGCCCGCGATGCACCACGCGCACACCCAGAGATTAGCCCGCCAAGTTCTGGGAGGCCTGGGAGCTCCGCTTCACACGCATAGCAAAATCAGATCAGATAAAAGCAGATATCCGTTGGTCAGAGCCTGCATTTTGAGACCTGTCGTTCATTTGCCGGACTTGATTCATGTATCATCTATCTTGCTGTTGCCATTGATCATTTCTACGTATTTTCGCACTCTGACAGCGAAGCAGCACTACCTGGCCGTGGCGGACGAGCACGCCGTCCGCGTGTTGGAAATCCCGAAGCATCTCTACGCCCCGTCCCGACGCGAGGTGAGGCGCTGCAGCTGGGTTTGCCGCCTCGCTGCGCCGGCTCTGAAGGTTTGCCCGCCTGAGCGCGAGCCCTCCCAACGCCCCCCTGACCTCCCCTTTCGTCCGCGCGCAGAGAGCGACCGTGGGGAAGTTCCTGGAGCTGGAGAAGGAGAAGCTGGCGTTCGTTTCAAAACGGGAGGAAAAGTGGGCCAACGATGCGAACGGCGAACTCATCTCGCAGTGGCTGGTGAGCTGCGGACTCTACCCAGGGCCGCCTTGCTCAAACCGTTTCCCACGTTCACTAATTTACTGATGGGACTGGAATATGTGTCGTGAAATAGTCCAAAATCTCAAAAAGAAAGAAATCTAGATGAATGAAGATGTCATCTCATTGTAGTGGAGTACAAAGTACAGCAGTAGTAGCCTTTAGTTTCTCTCCTTCTCTCCCCCTCTCTCTCTCTCTCTCTCTCTCCCTCTCTGTCCTCATGTTTTATTCACACCCGTGATCATTTGATCTCGGGCTCCAGGGAGAGTGTAGTTATTGATAGCCGGTGCTTGGCTGCCCCTCCGCTAACTATAGACGCTACGTGCCTTAGTTGTAGTTGACTGGATGAAACTGAAGCAGGTGAAGCTTCCTTTTGCTGCAGTAAAGCCATTTACCGCAGCAAGTCGTTTTTTTTTTTCCCCATCGATGTTGAACTGTTGTTCTGCGATCCAGTGGCACCCTGCGAGGTGTGACACTCATCTGGTCACAACGAGAACATACATGAGAAAAGATCTCAGAAACCTCCTCAAACTAACAATAATAGAGTCGTACTCTATGTTATATGAAGCTGGAAATATATGATGTAATCCATGTCAGCATCAGAGGCCCACATGTCATTGCTGATTGAATAGCTGTGCTTTCTACGCGTTGTTTGTGACTAAACCCATTGTCTGCATCGTGTGCCCAGGACGCTCATGTGCCAGAAAACCTGCCTGAGGAGAGCGAGGAGAAGAGAGAACAAATATACAGGGAATTTCTCTCGCTGGAGGAGGCCGTCCTGAAGGACTTGGGCTTGTGGACTGAACCGAAAGAAGACGCTGCAGCGTGATTATTTTGGCACAAGTTGACCTTTTTCACGCGTTTACGTCCCACTCTATCTTAGCTTAAAGCTCGTCAGTCATTTGTGATGCGTTTTCAATAAAGGGGATCGACTCATTTTATAAAAAACACGAAGGTTTCTATATGTCTCTATATCTGTTTGTTTATTTCTCTGAAGTTTTAAGTGAAATACAACCTAAAACATGGACCTCCTACAGCCAGGACATTGGCACATTCTTCCAAATGGATGCGTTCAGTCAGGGATGGTGCAGCTCGGTCGCCCATGGATCTTTTCCATCCTCCATCATGTGAGATCTAGTTACCCAGTAATGCCATCCATTAGTGCCCCTCCTCGCCACAGCCCGCTGAGAAACACCTTAAGGACCTGACCTTGGCAGGCAATCGTTTTATGGCTCTTTTATTTCTTGGAATTAATCTGCTGTTGAAAGCCGCCCCGGTGTATAAATCGATCGTGTGTGACCTGTCCGCGTGCTGAGGATGTTTCCGAAGAGTTTCAAAGTCGCCGAGACGAATCGCCAAACGTCGTTGCCATCACCGTCGTTACCTGCTTCCGGAAGGCTCTTTATAAGACGCAACCCTAATTTAGGGAACGCAAACAACGTGTGCTTTTTGGTTCGTGTCTGTTTCCCCCCCGCAGTGTGTTGCAGCGATCAGCCCTCCAGCTCCTCTGGACGGCATTAGTTTCGCTCCCTCAAGGAGACAAAATGAGGACGCCTCGGAGTCTCAGGTCCAGCTCAGGTCAAGAGCAGCCCCGCAAACCTATAGTCACCCTGCCAAAATAGGGGCCGCGAGGACACAGGGAGAGTGGGGGAGGCTGCATAATACCGGGGCGGCTGTCTATTGCCAGGTTTTCACACTGTGTCTGCGATGCCTCAAAAGGGAAGAGAGGCGAGCGAGGGAGCAGATGAGCAGCAGCACAAATGTCTGAATGCCTGGTGAGAGGGCGGGGGGGGAGAAGATGGCAAGAAGAGAGAAGTTCACCCCCAGTGAAAGGAGCGAGCTGGCCTCTCTCTGGCCGTGACTCCTTCACGCGGATGGAGAGGACGGAGGGGGGAGGGGGGAGGAGGAGGAGGAGGAGGAGGAGGAGGAGAGGGCTGACGCGAGGGTGCACAGAGGCGAGGCGTCCATATGGCCCCTGAGGCACCGAAAAGGCCTGGGTGACAAAAGGGGCCTCCGCTCTGCGGTCCTTCCCCTCCTCAAAACACTCCGGGAATCCTGTTTTTGCTGCGCCCAGCCTCTCACTTTCTCCCAGGAATGTGCCTTCCTCGGGCCGGCGCGCGGGCAGCGTCTTCACCCAAGCTGGTTAGCTATTGTTGCGGTGGCTGACGCAAAGCGCGTTGTGTGATTGAGCAAGCTCGCACGCAAAATAAACACTCCTTTGCAGGTTAAGCTCCGCGGCTCAGCGCGCGCACCCTCCTTTACATGTTTCTCCCGAACAATGGACAACAACACGGCTGCAAACCCGGTGACCCGCCGCGGCATCCGGGGTATTAATGATTTCCCGGTTTCCTCCGACCGTTTCGTCACCTGAGCCCGAGAGATTTCCCCTAACGTGAGAAGAAATCTTGCGCTGAGGGTTTTTAGAAATGACTGCCCCCACCCCTACACTCCCACAGCCAGGTTCTTAAAGTAAAAGTGTTCAGGCCAAATCCCGGTAAACAATGTGAGCAGGTGCTGGGGAGGGAGGGGCTGTAAATCTGGCCCGGCGAATTAAGCCATCCCCTCGGCATTGTTCCGGCTGGCCTCTCAGCCGCTCCTGCTGGGGAGGGCGTGAGCTGGGGCCCGGGTCCGCAGCCTCAAGTCTCCCAACATGGGGGCATGATGCAGACCATGACCGTCAGTGTTAGACAGTGCGTTGTTCCCTGGAGGATATCACAGGGGAGAACATGTGAAGGTGAAAACTGCCTTGAAGGGGGGGGACACTTATCTTGGTTTAAGGAAATATAAGCAACAATTTGTTTCCACTTCAGTGTTCAATCAGCACCCTCCTTTGAGCTGGAAGCGGCCGCTGGGTTTCTAAGATCGTCCCCGGTCGAGTAGGTTGTGTTTCATCGCAGTAAAACGCAAAGCCGTTTCTCTTAAAAAGCTCTCCGAGGCTGGTGGTAGGTTTCATTACTTGACCCTTGACCTCTCGAGAGATCAGGTGACCAGGGCACTGCTGTGGAATGTCGCTTCTTGACTCCTTTTCATTTTCTAATTTCAGAGCTCTCAAATGTTTGGGTTTCTTGTTATTTACCAGCCCCCCTCACCCAGCACAGCTCACCATCTGTGTGTGTTTGTGTGTGTGTGTTTGTGTGTGTGTGTGCGTGTCTCGCCCCATGTTTCCACATTGGTGTTTGACATTAAATGATTGTACCCTGCCTGGGGTTCACGGTTGCAACTGACAAACCGCGTTTTTGTTATGTCACAGCATTGTGAAATACCCAGGTGGTTGAAGTTAACCTCCCCGACACATGGTTAACATTACAAAAGAGTTTGACCCAAACCGTGAACTTTCCTTAAACCTGACAAAGTAGGTTTTGTTGTCCAAACCTCGTCAAACTGTGACACAAAACTGCTGAGACCTAGAATAATAGGCGGACCAAACCTTGGATATACTTTGACAAGAAGTTCCCCATGGAATCGTCAGGCACAGGGTTTTCACACTACAGCCAGCTCAGCATCCACAATGGGCTCTTAAGACATGTTTACAATAATTCTCCCGGAGGAATCCAATAATTACAGTCTGTCAGCAGCCATGGCTGCAGGATGATTCACACTGAACATTAAGACTTTTTTTCCATATGATGTTTTGGCATGAATCCAGACCAGGTCTCCTCTGAGTGGGATCTGTCGTCGAAACAATCAGCCAATCGGAGTTGGCGTGTGGAAATCCCTTACAGCTTTTACATGTAGCCATGGAAAATCCACATCGTATTTTTTGACAGTCAACAGAAGCCAGACAGGCAAAACATTGATCGGGTGTCGTGGAAACCAAATTGCATTTTAGCATACGGAGCATCTGCCAGCAGTAAATCAGCTTAGCTTATCACAAAAGGGGGAAACGAGCTGTAAATAGGCCAGTGCATGGGAGCGTGTGTCGTTTTCACACCAGGGAATGTCTACACGCTAAATGAGATATTGATAAGTGAGTGTAAACCAAAGAGGAGCTTGAAAAAATGTACACAACATCATCATGTCCTTATCCAAACATTACATTTCAAGACTGATATTGAAATGGAAGTTAAGGCAAGAAAATGTGCGCAGAAACAAGAAATACGAGTTCCCCCCCCAACAACACGAGGAAGTATGCATGTAGAATAGCATCTGAGGCATTTCTGCTGAAACCGGCGCTCCATAGCTTCTATCTTTGCATCATTAAAGAGGGATAAATAATCTGCTCTGGTTCCCCTTTCATAACATGAAGTGCCTGCCAGCTGCAAGTAAGCTTAGCTTATCACAAAGAGGGAAAACAAGCTGGAAATAGGCTGGCACAGGATGCCGCGTCTTGTATTTACGGGCTGAGACGGCGTACACTTTAAATAAGACATTAATAAGGGGGCTTTCGAGGGCAAATCTTATTAGCTTTGGACGGAGCCAAACACATGCTCCGACCTACGCGGCGAGCACTCCTTTAAGGAAAGAGGCTGCGCCGTCTGGCAGGCGGCATCTGAGGCAGAGGCTTCTGAGGCGGCGGAGTTTTCCCGCTGACAGCCCGGGAGTGCTCCGCTGACAGGAGGGCGGCGATAGCGTGCGCTGGAATACCAAAGCGTGTCACCCCCGCTTCCTCCGGGGAGAACAAAGTTATCAACAGGCCCCATATCGGCAGCATGTTCCAGGCTGGTTGGAGGGCGAGTCGCTACAAAAGGCGTGCCACCTGCGAGTTTATCAAGCCGCCGAGGCCCCCGGTGTTCTCATTGAGGCCGGCCGCAGCTGCTGTCAGGCCTCTTTTCGGTCTCACCTTTCACATTTTTCTCTCCTATCAAGCGGAGCAAACCCTCGCCCTCATCCTGTCCCCGCGCTGAAAGGAGATTGCCCTCGTCTGGAGGAGTGGGAGTGGGAGAGGGGTGGTTTTGGTGGTGGTGGTGGGGGAGGTGGTGTGGGGGGGTGATGAGCAGCTTACCTCTAGGAGGGATTAGCATTATTAAAATGAAATAGTCTAGTCCTGAGTGACAGAGCAATGGAGGTGGAGGTGGAGGAGGGACGAGGCAGGAAGGACACAGGAGAGGGCCTACGTTGTGTGAGGCCCGGCCCCCGAGGATCTGAAGCGCCGCTCTCCTGTGTTCTCCTTCCCTCCATTCTTCACTTTCACCTCTCGCTCTCCCACCATCGTCCGCCCACCCCCCCCCCCCCCCCCCCCCCCCCCCCCCACCCCTCCTTTACCTCTGGTCCGCTCTCTCATCATCACCGCGGCCCAGAACAGGTGGATCTGTCAGCGGCGCGTCAAGAGATCTGCCCCGGGGCTCTCAGATGGGCTGCCAAGTACAGGGCCTGGACGGGAGGGGAACAAAAGACCCCCAAAAAACACATCAGGAAGGCTGGGACCTTGGTAAAATGTGTTTAATAGCCCTCCCCACTGAAGGGCACTGCACGTATGGAATGCGCGCCCGGGGTCGGAGCGTAAAAGGTTCCCAGCAATTACCCTGGCTTAGCTCGCCCATGTTTATGAGGAGCAAATGGGCACTATGTCCCAAAGAACATTAACCCCACCTGATCCTCTGAGAACACGTCCAGTGACAGATGGACAATGGGACCGAAGCAGCGGAATATGAGTTTGGAATTTGTACCTAATAACACGTGTACCGTGGTAATCCATGTTGTGACTATAAGCTGTGATTGAGTCCGGGGAGACGGGTTTTTTTTGTAAGGCGCTGTGTAACTGACTCAAAGTATTTAAGTATGAAAGATAAATAAATTTAGGCTTTTTCTTCTAACACTTTTCAGAGATGAATAGTCTAATAGAATGGTCAGAATGGACAGATGGTCATCAGTTTACTTTCACACTTATGTTAAACTGTCTAGCTGCTTTGACCTGCACCTATATTTCTCAAAATCTGATTTCCAAGGGTCCTTTTCTTTCCGTTTACCCTCTCCACGACCAATGCAGAATGTCACAGTTTTGTCAGTATTGTGAGACGATCTCTCAACAAAACCAGCCCAACCAAATGGTTAAACTGCTTAAAAACAACATAAATGTAAGAAACAGCTCACCTCATACAGGCAAGGTTACCTTTTGGATATTCAATGAGATTTTACATTTTCTTTTCTTTTTTTTCTACCACAAGATGGTGGATGCAGTTTTAAAGGCAAAGTACGATGCCTTTGAATGACATGCCATCGCCCGGTAGACCAAAGGGGCTGTCGCCCCCGGACCTTTGGTCTTCGGTGTCACGGGTTAACGCTGCACTTTATAGCAAAAGCAGAGCCGTCTGAAACAAAGACCGTGTGTTTGTGTGGCTGGCTGCTTGACTCGCTGCCTTCAAAGGTCAGCGGGGATTAAGGGAACAGAGGGGAGAAGAAGAAGACGCGGAAGAGGAGAAAAGGTCTGGTTTCACATGCAGGTGGCTGTCAAGGATGTTTACCCAGCGAGACCCGTATCTTTCCTCTCTCCCAAATTAGAAATGAACAAAAGTTTAGTTCAGTTCACTCCGACAGACGGCTGATATCAAGTGGCGACCCCGGTCTATCCAAACAGGCTCCGTGTTATTATGTCTACCTCTGTCTTCATATGGGATTTCACTCTTGCTTTTATTGGGACCGGGAGAGGTGCTTTGCAAGTGAAACGCGGACAAAGTTCTTTTGAAAGGAGATGCTCGGAACGCCGGGAGTCAGCACCTGAGTCAAAGTACAAAATCTTTTTCCCAGATGTTTGGAGACGGGATTGAAAATGTTCTACAAAAAAAACCAAAAAACAACACAGTGAATGAATTCCCCTCTGTCACGAAGGACCCCAAACAACTGGAGAGAGAGAAGAACCAATTATATACATTTTCTACATTGTCAGGGAAATACTTGGCTCCGTCTCCAGCAAGAATTCCAGCCTGCATGTTTATGGGAGTTGGGAGGACAGGTGGATGTTTTCTTTTCTTTTTGGAGGAGGAGGAGGATATAACACGGGGCTAGGCAGTATGCGAACATTCTGTACCCTAAAGCCGTCTCCAGCGTGTTCAAGGCAGCCATAAAAACATGATAGGAACCTTGCACAGTGACATCAAACAAGGCTCAAAACCATTTAGCGCTGGAAGGCCTGCGGCTGCCCTGCCTCCTCGTGCTAGCTGCCAGAGATGCGTATCAGCTGGAGCCACTTGGGCGCGATCTCCGCGCTCCTGCCTTTAGATCTCATTCTCGAAGAAACGCCTCACGCCGAGATCGCGTTTAACCGTTTCAGCGAGCTCCTCTTGGAAGGGGGGGGGGTACCTGTGGTCCGGCTGTTTATATCTCACAAGGGTGGCAGGCGACGGTGGTTTTTTTTAGGGAGCCGCAGTGAAAGTGCAGCCCTCCAGCAGCACTGGATTTTACTGGACGGCTAAAAATGCAGCTGCATCCTGGGAATGTCCCCGAAGCCCAAAGTCGTTCCGGGAGATTCCCACAAGCCGACGAGGGCAATTCCCCGACCTATTCGTCAGTTCTCTTCTCCCGCATGCGAAGAGATGATTCTACCAAAAAAAAAAAGAGAGTCCGGTTTCCCGAAGGAAAGGTCAACTCCTGCAGCCGCTCTCCATAAAACAAAGACGGTGTTTAGAACGGTTCGGGGGGGGAAAGGCGCAGCTGCGGTGTCGAGTCATTTCAGCGAGGGTGACGCGATGGCTTGGCCACATGCAGCGTGCCACAGGTTTACGTTTTGCTTTTGTGAATGGACTCGGGGCTGGTCTGTGTGCGTGGGAGAGCGATGGCAACGGTGCTCTAAAAGTGGAGCCGTTTCTCAGCACAGCGACGTCTCGCTGTTGTTTAGGCAGCTGCCTTATCAGGTCTGAGGGATCCCGCTGGCGGAGCCTCAGCTAGTGATTTTTAACAAGTGGGTAGCCCTGGTCTGCTGATGAGAAACACAGCGGGAAAACCGATCTGGCCACTTAAACCTTGATTTTAATCTAGATAAGGGAATGTGAGACGCAGGCGAAGTCAGGGTTAGCTGAGACTGAGATGTCATTTTTCATGACTTGAGAACTGGTTCTCAAGTCATGAAACGGTCAATGAGGTCGCTACAGCGGAATCAGGAGGCACACGCGCATGTAAAATAATGTACTTTATTATGACCATACATTTCTCAGGCTCCATACAAAGCACGTTTCTTTTTAGTGATGTTTTCCAAGTTTCTCTCCGCAAAAGGACAAAAAGGGGGGGGGGGCGAGACGGCGAGCGAGAGACGCCGCA